>CM052801.1:81167311-81245681 GCA_028533885.1 Nasua narica | reverse complement strand
ATTTCTCTGATGCTGAATGATGTTGAGCATTTTTTCATGTGTCTGTTGGCCATTTGGATGTCCTCTTTCCTGAAATGTCTGTTCTTATCTTCTGCCCATTTCTTGATTGGATTATTTGTTCTTTGTTGAGTTTGAGAAGTTCTTTATAGATTTTGGATACTAGCCCTTTATCTGATATGTCATTTGCGAATATCTTCTACCATTTTGTCAGTTGTCTTTTGGTTCTGTTGAGAGTTTCCTTTGCTGTGCAAAAGCTTTTGATCTTGATGAAGTCCCAGTGGTTCATTTTTGCCCTTGCTTCCTTTGCCTTTGGAGATGTTCATAAGAAGAAGTTACTGTGACTGAGGTCGAAGAGGTTGTTGCCTGTGTTGTCCTCCAGGATTTTGATGGATTCTTGTCTCACATTGAGGTCTTTGATCCATTTTGAGTCTATTTTTGTGTGTGGTGTAAGGAAATGGTCCAGTTTCATTCTTTTGCATGTGGCTGTCCAGTTTTCCCAACACCATTTGTTGAAGAGACTGTCTTTTTCCCATTGAATATTCCTTCCTGCTTTGTTGAAGATTAGTTGACCATTGAGTTGAGATTCCATTTCAGGGTCTCTATTCTGTTCCATTGATCTATGTGTCTGTTTTTGTGCCAGTACCACACTGTCTTGATGATTACAGTTTTGTAATAGAGCTTGAAGTCTGGAATTGTGATGCCGCTGACTTTGGTTTTCTTTTTCAACATTCCTCTGGCTATTCGTGGTCTATTCTGGTTCCATATAAATTTTAGGATTATTTGTTCCATTTCTTTAAAATAAATTGATGGTATTTTTAAAAATATTTTATTTATTTATTTACTTGAGAGAGAGAGAGAGAGAGAAAGAGAGAGAATGAGAGAGAGGAAGAGGTCAGATGGAGAACCAGACTCCTTGCTGAGGAGGGAGCCCAATGCAGGACTCTATCCAGGGACTCCAGGATCATGACCTGAGCCGAAGGCAGTTGCTTAACAACTGAACCACCCAGGTGCCCCCAAATTGATGGTATTTTGATAGGGATTGCATTAAATGTATAGATTGCTTTAGGTAGCATAGACATTTTCACAATATTTGTTCTTCTGATCCATGAGCATGGAATGTTTTTCCATTTCTTTGTGTCTTCCTCAATTTCTTTCATGAGCACTTTGTAGTTTTCTGAGTACAGATTCCTTGCCTCTTTGATTAGATTTATTCCTAGGTATCTTATGGTTTTGGGTGCAATTGTAAATGGAATCGACTCCTTAATTTCTCTTTCTCCTGTTTTGTTGTTGGTGTATAGGAACGCAGCCTCTACATACATTTTTGCTCCTCTGTAGTTTTCCACGTAGCAGCCAGGGTGATCCTTTTATTTATTGTTTTATAAAGATTTTATTTATTTATTTGAGAGAGAGTGAGAGTGAGCATAGGGGGTATGGAGGGAGAGGAGGGGGAAGTAGACTCCCTGATGAGCAGGGAGCCCTGGAGCCTGGTAGTCTGATGCAGGGCTCCATCCCAGGGTGCTGGGATCGTGACCTGAGCCCAAGGCAGATACTTAACCCACTGAGTAACCCAGGTGCCCCCAGGGTGCACATAAATAAGATCTTGTGATTTTCCCTCTCTTTTCCCTCCAATGGCTGTCTTCCTCTCACACTTCAAATAAAATTTAAAAAGTAATTTAAAAGTCTTTGCCGTGGCCTACAAGACCCTACATGATGTGGTCTCTATTGGACCTCGCATCTTATTATTTTCCCTACCAAACCTTGCTCATAACATTCTAGCTACACTGTCCTCCATTTTGTTCCTTAAACATGCCGTACACTTTTGTTTCTCAGAGCCTTTGCACTTGCCATTTCCACTGCCTGAAATGAATTTTCTCAAAGATTTCTATAAGCTTACTTTCCTGCTTCATTCAGATCTTTGACCAAATATTCTTTAATCATAGAGGCCTTCCTTGGCCATCCTATGTAATAAGTCCTGTCATGATTCTGCATTTCTGTGCTTTTATTTTTTTTTAAGATTTATTTATTTGTTTGACACAGAGAGAGAGATCACAAGTAGGCAGAGAGAGAGGGGGAAGCAGGCTCTCCGCTGAGCAGAGAGCCCAATGCGGGGCTTGATCCCAGGACCCTAAGATCATGACCTGAGCCAAAGGCAGAAGCTTTAACCCACTGAGCCACCCAAGCGCCCCTTCTGTGCCTTTAATGCTTCTTTTTTCCTCATATTTCTTGTCACTACCTGATATCACACTGTACTTTCATTTAGTTATAATTTATCAAATCTACTAGCATATTAGCTCTATGAAGGCATGGATTTTTTTGTCTGTTTTCTTCACTACTATATCCATATCACTTAACACAGTGCCTGGTACATAGTAGGTATTTAATAAGTAGTGGGTGAATAAATGCATGAATATAAGGACATGATGAAATGTTTGTTGGTCTAGATTTGGCAGTTTGAAGCAAAAGCCTTAAAAATGCTTATATCCATTTGACCCAATAATTCTACTTCTGGAAATTTTTCCTAAAGAAATAATGCAAAGTGCAGAAAAAGCTTTATTTGCAAATATTTTCACCAGAAATTATTTGTAATAGTGGAAAAAATGAAGGAAACTAAATGTTCAACAAGGGAATTGCTAAGTGCTTTATGGTATATATAGACAATGTAATATTTTATGGTCATTAAAGATGATGTTTACAAATATTTTGTGATAAAAGGAAAAGCTTTATGTCACACTATCAAGTGATAAAGTAGGATACAAAATTATATTTACCTACTATGTAAGAAAGAAAAAAGAAGACTGGAAAACCATGCACAAAAGTGCTAAAAGTGATTATGTCTCTTTGGGGGAGGTGGTGATTTTTTTCCTTTATATTTTCTCTATTTCCCAGATTTTCTACAGTAAGTCTGTATAACTTTCATTGCAGAAAAATACATTTACAGGATATCTGGGTGGCTCAGTCGGTTAAGCCTCTGCCTTCAGCTCAGGCGATGATCCTAGGGTCCGGGGATCAAGTCCTGCGTCGGGCTCCCTGCTAGGTGGTGAGCCTGCTTCCCCCTCGGCCTGCCTCTCTGACAAATAAATAAATAAAATCTTTTTTAAAAAGAAAAATACATTTACAAAACAAAGAGGAAACAAAAAACACAAAAATAAATATTGCACCTTAGAAGTGAGGTTTAGGTAGTAAATGACAAGAGGATAAACCTGTTCTCTTTGAGAGATGGTGCTAGAGGGAGAGAAATATACCAGTTGTAACTGGGGCCAACTGTTCTTTGGCTGCTTTGTTTTGAAGAGATCTACAGACGGGGAGAATAATTGAGATCTACTGATCCAATCTAGTCTTTAGTCATTGGAGAACCAAGGAGGGTTGAGTTTATCCTGTCAGGATTTGAACAGGATGTTCAAGGAAGATTAGGCAACTTAAGACTTCTTCATATTGCTGTGGAGAGCACTAGCAATTTGCTTCATGTAAAACAGGAGTGATTACTCACTATATTTCTTCATGTCATGTAGTAAAAACAATTAAGTGAAGTTAGACTATAGATTGCTTGCCGATTCAGCCACAGTCACCTCTAATGCAAAAGAAGAAAAATAGCATTGACAAGTTTTGGCAGGTCTCATCATTAGAAATGCCCATATTGCCAGAAAAAAAAGAAACTGCAGCCAATAATGTAAACCTAGAAGTTCTCTAGGCCCCAAGGAAGAAAGTGACAATACAGAGTGTTGTAGTATTAATTGTCTGAGAGCACTGATCATTGTAATGGGGAAACCATCTCTGTTATTAGCACTAGGGCTTTCGTAGTATGTGTAGCAATATGTAAAGATATACTCATTAGTAAAATAAAGTGTGACCCATATGCAGCCCAAAGTCCCTTGAAATAGAAAGTGTTAATAAGTTGTTATAGTTATAATTAGTATATATTGAATAATTATTGAAAACAAGTAAAAATGGCCCATTTCCTAGATAAATAGGAATTAATACTTTTTAAATGCATCTGAGAAAGATATCTGCCCATACACATGTATGCATATTTTTATATATGCATATTCATATATATAAATGTGTTTTTTGAACCAGACTCTTAGACCATTCTTCTGTTCATTCACCTTCAATTTATGCTTTTCATCTCCACAGACAATATCAGATGATAGTTTCATTTTAAGAGGCTGAGAACTGAAGGATGTAGAATATTATTCTCTATGTAGGACCGAACACGAGGCAGTGGCACTAGTTAAAGTGTGGGTTAGACGAACTTTTAATGAGTTGTTCAAATTTGGCTTTAGGACTCCGCTTGCAGGCTCTAGCCTATTTCCAAAACCAATAGTCGGTAGTGTGACATGCATTTCTAGCATTCGTGGCTCCTGCTGTTTTTGCCTCTGGTGTGCATTATTTGGTTGCGTTCAGTGATGGTCCTGTCAAACGTTCTGTTTTTTTTCCCTAAAGGGTAGCTAGCCCACATGCAGTATTAAGACAGTCAGCAGTTTCTTTTTTGGAAATGAATTCTTGAGTGAAATAAAGAGGTGAAAGTTGAGGGAGGTGGTACATGTTTGAACTGGTAAGTGATGGCAAATAACCTGGGGTATCTTACATAGATCCATGTATGAACTGGCTTTCTCTAGTCATAAATGGGAAGGATATCTTCCTGAAGGCTCCAGTTTAAAGGCTGTTGAGAAGTGAGCAGAGAAGAGCTAAATCATTTCAAAACCTTCTTGCTTCTCAGTCCTATCTCACTGAGGCAAAATGCTGCATATAGGGCAGTTTATTTTTTAAAGCATTTTTTGCTAACCTCCTTGCAAAATCAGCCTGATGGGTATGAAGCCAATTTCTACAGACTCGCTCTGGTATATGTGGCAGAAGAGCCAGAAATACTTTTTTGTAGTCTAGATCTAAGTACTTTCTGAAATATCTTCCCTTGAAAGATTCTGGCTTAACGCTATTATGGAACCACATGAACGCTTGAGCAGAACTATGCCTTTTTTGAGCAACATTAATAGTGATGAAAAATGCACATCGGGAAGTTAGATCGCAACTAATCAAGAACACTTCTATTAGGAATGATTTATATATAGTATATTGGATATGGAGATCATTAGTAATAATATAATATTCTGTTGTCACTACAAGGTCACATTGATGATCTTTGTCAAAGGTGACAATAATGCTATTGACCTACATTTTTAAAAAATTGTGTTTAGATATTTTCTTCTGTCTCGATTTATTATGCATAAATTTTTTAATTGTTTGCCCTTATTACTGAGATTTTGCCTCAATATAAAAAGAATAAGTTTGGGGATTACTTGATTGATAAATTGGGGCCATAAGGTTAATTGTGTTCCAATCATAAAATATTAGAATACTCAAGTTTAAAGTTTTTATTTTGTGTTATTCCTTTTTCTTTTGTGTTAATTCACCACACTGCCTTTTCTAAAATGGATTTTTGAAGCTTTTTTTGTTTGTTTCATTTTTTTAAATTTAAATTCCAATTAGTTAACATGCAATGTAATATTAGTTTCTGGTATACAATATAGTGATTCAACACTTCTGTACAACACCCGGTGCTCATCACAAGTGTCCTCCTTCATCACCACCCCCTATATCCTCCATCTCCCCACCCACCTAAAATGGATTTTTGAAGAATTTAAAACATAGCCTTTTAATATATGAGTAATATATGTTCATTATAGAAAAATTAGAAAATATAGACAGAAAGACAAAAATCATATGTATTTTACGTACATATATTTCTTTTTAAAAGCCAGATTCATGTAATTACTTTATAATGTGCTTTTTTTCATTTATCAATATATTGTTAACACTTCTGTGTCAATAGAATATGTATACACACATACACACGTGTGTATATGTAGAGAGAGACATGTATCTCTCAAGTTGGGTGAAATGGTAGGGATTATTTTAGGACATATTTCCTGCCCTATTGCCCAGCACCAAGTGTGGCCCATGGAGACATATAATTTTATAACTGTCATGAAGGAAGTCATGTGGGACATTGGAAAAATGACTGAGCTGAAAGTGAGGGGACCTGGATTCTAGTCCTTGCTCTGCCACTAACCACACATGTGACTCTGTGCAAGCCATTTAACCTCTCAGTCCGTTTCTTCAGGGTTGTTTTGAGGATTAAGTGAAATATGTATATGAATGTTTCTGGTAAACTATAAAGGACTATTTTAGTATAAGAAATTTAAATTACTATAAATTATTTATATTGGTGAAAACTCCTTGAAATTGTGGGCATTTCATCTCAAAATGAGTGGTATATTGAACAATAATTGAATACTGTTAAGTTGGGACAGTCTTTGTGGGTGAGAATTCCATAGCCCTCTAGGTATACTCATCATTAATTAAAAAATTCTTCATTAGCAACATAGTTAATATGATTCTTTGAAGTTTCAAGCAGACCTTTTAGGAGACTGACCCCATTATTCTTTGCAAATTGGAAAATGAAGTCTTACATTCACGACCCTCATGCCTTCTCCCACCCCAACCCCTCATGTGTCTCTTCCTTTCCCTCTTAGAAGGACTGCTTTGGACCTGCTTGTACGTATGTTTGAAGGATAATTTGGCCTAATTTATTTACAGGAATTACAAGGGTGACCTTTATTCAGCTGTCTCCTTTTTGATTCCCATAACTTCTGGATCTATCAAGGTATGTGCATTCTACACTGAAATTTACTTGGGGAATTGAACACTTTATTGCATAGTATGAAAGGAATGGAATGTTTCACTGCTATAATTGTTATATTCATTGAGTGTCATGTAAATGAAATGCATTATTTTAAATCTTTAAAAACCTATTTGGCCATGGTATAGACAAGTTTGTGTCTGTGCTCCATAATTGTTAGAGAGTCTTTGCAAAATCAAATATGCAAGCTGTCCTACGTATTTGAATGATCCTGTGACCTTTTCTATATACAGCTGCTAATACCAAGAGACTTCTTGACTAATGGGAGTATCTGCAAAGTACAAGCAACAGCAGTGGCCAATGAGGATGTTTGTAAACTATTTAGTAGTTCTTATTGACTGCAAATAAGCCTGGCATTTCTCCATATCAATGGAAAAAAAATTTCATTCAGAGAATTTTACAGACAAAATAAATATTTGCCTCCTGAAATGAATGTTTTAATTTTTTAGGAAAGTCTCAAGTAAAATATCTGCATTGACATGATATTGCATTCATTTATTTACCCTTCCGTCCTTCCTTTCATCCATCCCTCCACCAGTCTATACACTCAATAAATATTTACTGCGCACCTACTGGGCAAAAGTTATTGTGCCTTTTCTTTTCATAAGTGTGCCAAAGTAGATAGAATTCATCTGGAATATTGAGAAAGCAATTGCTTCTCTACTCAGTCCTCTGGTAGATGGAATATGCAAGAAAATGTGGCAAAGTGCGGAGACTTTTAATCAAAATCTAAAGTTACCTGAAAGACTTCCCTTATTGGCTTTCATTCTTACTAAAAATATTGGTCAATATTCAGTACTTAGTAAGAAATAGATAATATTAGTTTTTTCCTTTGGTACCTTTATTTGGTAGTGCTACACATTGTTATTCAAATATGAATTCTCATCCCAACTTATAAAAAAGTCAAAAGGATGATCTGAATTTGTGATAAGTCTTTAGAATCACTTGATACTTTAAAGTATGTAAAACAATGAGATTACATGAATAATGAAATCCTTAAAATCTTGGAATTTGCATTGTCAATTGAAAAATATAGTACAAATATGTTAAGGGTTGTTTTTTTTTTTTTAATTGGGTTCCAGTTAGTTGAGATTAGTCTGTAATGGGAATTTTAAATGGATTTGTCAGTTTTAACTATGCATGTAGTTCCATTTGCTATTCTTCTTGAGGTACTGCCTTTAGGGAATACTATTGCCAGAAAGTTTCGATCACTATAGGAAAACAAAGTATCAGAAAATAAAATGACAGAATAAAAAAGAAACTCACTGAGGAAGGAAGTCAAGATTTTTGCATTTTGTATCATTTGTAAAAATAAGGCTCTTAATTTGGGAATTGTGAGTCTGCCAGTGTGTAATATTAACAGAAAGGTATTTTTTCATACTTATAAAGGCTTAAGTGTGTGAAAAATGGTGGTCTTCCTAACCTTATGTGAATGAATAGATCAGAATGGAGGAAAAATGCCTAAAAGGCCAAAAGAATGCACACTTATGAAAATAATTGGCACTAAATATTTAAAAGGTTCAGAGAGCAGTTAGTTTTCCTCCCTTAGAGAGACAACATGGTATATTAGAAAAGCTTTTGCCTGTTAATCAGAAAATCTGGGCTCTGCTCCCAGTCTTATACTGCTGATATGGTCCTCTTCAGGTCACTTTTCCACTCTGAGCGTTGGTTTTCTCATATCTATAATAAAAACTCTGGATAGCTCTAACTTTCTTCCTCCTCAGCCTATGATTTGTGGAAAGTTAAGGACTCTTCAAGTGTGCAAAATGGAATCAAGATTGGCCATTAAGTTGGAATACATATATCAGTTGTTAAAAAGATTGCTGCTTATTTAAGTGTCTTATTAGTTCATTGGTAATAGGGCATTTATTTATATTTTATGTTAGAGTAATTGTGTCTCCTAACACCACTGCCCCCCCCACCACATACACACCAGTATTGGCATTATAATAAATAGAGTCAATAGAAGTTTAGTTAGTAGTCTTATTTTCCTCCTTGATAAAAATGCTTAACTTTGGGATGCTGATGTGCTGCTCCTCTGTAAGTCTCTTGAAATTCAGCAAAACTGTATGTTTTCTCCCTCTTGCAAGGTGGTCATTCAAGGTCAGGCATCTCTCTGTAACTTGGAACTAGCCAAGTGCATAACCCGCTGAGTTCAGACTCCAGTGCTTTCAATCTGGCACCCTTCATGAGCATTGAGTTCATATTAAAGCATTTAAAATATATTCTTCTTCATCTACATATCACAGCAATAACAACCTAGGCACAGGATAGTGCCTGGGAGCAAATAACCACTTGGAGTTAATGATCTGAGGGGCAGCTGAAAGACCATTGACTCTTCCTAGTCAGTTCTTCATCCCTATAAAATGCCAATTCCTGAGATGGCAAGCCTTCAGTAATTTTTCTCTCACATCAGATGGAGTAGGAGCCATAAATAATAGCATTTAATACATAATAATGAGATGTTTTAGTGCAATAAAATATCAACAATTCTAGTACCATACAGATATGGCTATTCTGATCAAACCAAAAGAAGGAGTGGTAAATAAGGTTCATGAATCATAATATTTTAGAAGTGACTTTCCTTTTATTGATTTGAAGTGAAATATAAGAATTCATATGGTTTAGGGGAGCAGTTCCCTTTTCTTTTTTGCTCCTTATTCCACTGACAAATGATCCATATTAGAAATAATTTAAAAAATGCCTCTGACATTTATTTTAAATAGATTTTTAAAATAGTGTTATGTTCAGCTTCCCCCTCCTTTTTTGGCACTAGATTCAACTTTCAAGATATGTACAGCTTTGAACCAAGTAACAAATACAATTCTATAAATTTTTTTTTCTCCAGAAGAAACATTTTTCATTTATTTGTTACTGTGAAAAACAAAAATTTCTACAGTGTGCCAGGCATGGTACTAGGTGCTGGGGAAAGAAAAACCAATAAGGGTCATGGTCCCCAACCACAAGCTCATGGTAGAGAAGTGAGGCCTGACTTATACACAGAGAAATAAAATAATTGTTATAGGTGTGGAGCACGTATGAATTTATTTGCTCATGGCATTCATATTATATATGTTGATTAAAAATATTCACATATCTAAACCTACTCAGTAGGGCAGTGAGATATATAATCTCGAATAGCTCCCCACTCAAAAAGTCTTTAGGAATCACTGGTCATGGTAAGCAGAAAGGACAATGTCCATGTCCTAATCCCTGGAAACTGTGAATCTGTTGCATCACATGACAAAGAGGAATTAAGATGGCTGATAGAATTAAGGTTGCTATTCAGCTGACCTTAAAATAGGAAGATTATCCTGGTTAACTGAGTGGACTCATTATAATCACAAGGGGCCTTAAAAGTGTAAGAGGGAGGCAGAAGTGAGAACCAGAGAGAGGGCAGCTTCTCAAGCTTCTCCGCTGGCATTGCTGGCTTTGAAGACAGTGTTCACAAGCCAAGGAATGGGGATGGCCTCTCGAAGCTGGAAAGGCTAAGGAAAAAGATTACCCCCACATCCTCTAGAAAGGAATGTAGCCCTGCCAACACCTGTACTGTAAAGACCCATTTCAGACTTCTGACTTCCAGAACTGTAAGATAAATCTGGATTGTTTTATGCCACCAGGTCTGTGGTAGTTTATTATAGTGGCAACAGAGAACTAGTACATTGAGGTTTACCCAATACAGAAACTCTGCAGCAGTCTCTAGTTAGCAGTCATGATTGCTGAAAGGCATGGTTTATTCTGATCTTGGAGCACAAGGATGTTTGACTAGTAACCATTTTTTTCCTAGATATGCATTATCAAGCCCCACCTTTAGAAGTGCCACCATTTATGAGAGCCCTAAAATCCCACTGACTATCCCAAGGAGAATATAACCCTCTTTCTCTCTCCTTCTACGGACCACTTAGGTCCCTTTATTTCATCCCCTTGTCCCTCATCCCTCTGCCTTGATGTCTAGGATGCAAGGTTTGTGGATAGGTGAAAAGTAGAAAGTTACCCTTCTTTCACTGGACACCTATAGCAGCAAGAAAGATATAGGCACTACTATCCTAATAAATTATCCTGACATGGGTTTTATGACAAGCATAAAATTGGGAATTGAATATAGTTTGGAGTCTCAAGCTAGTGGCCTACTATTCAGGATTAGTCTTCAAATATGTTTTGTTTGCAACTCGTAACTCTTCTTTTCCTCTCTTCCCTCCCCTCCCCTTCCTTTTTCTAATGCTTATAGCTTGAGTGTACCCTGTTCCATTCCAAAGTGTCTGCCACCCCCTTTTGTCTTATTCCTTGCTTACCTAACTCATGTGTTATAAGCCTGGGCCCTGTGCTATAGAGGTTAAGTGCATATGCTTTGGGGTTTAAGTAGATAAGGTGATCCAATTCTGCCACATATTTGCTATACAACTTAGACAAGTAGATTAAATATAATCTTTCTAAACTATAGTCTCCTCATCTTTAAAATGGGGATTATATCACTTACCATGATGAGCACTAAGTTATGTATAGAATTGTTATATCATTATATTGTACACCAGAAACTAATATACCACTGTATGCTAATTATACTTAAAATAAAAGGAGGATAATAATTATACCTCATACCTCATAAACTTGTGAGGTTTAAGATGGCACTTTGCACAGTGATTGCATATAACATAGTACATGCTCATAAAGATCAGCTATCACTCTCACTACTGTTATTGCCACTTTGAGAGCACAGAGAGAAGTTAATCAATTGCATCTAGTAGAGGGATGAGAAGCAGCCATCTGAAAAGGCTTCATGTAGAAGGTGGTGCTAGTAATACTGGAGCCATCCTAAAAGTGTGGCTGATAGGAGATAGGGAACAGCAATTTGGTATTATCTGGTGAACAAATGGCAAGGATGGGCAGATGTTCTAAGCAAAAGAAGCAGTGGCACAGAAACATCCAATAGTCCTTAGAGAAGCTGCATCTTTCTATATAGGTAAAGGGTGGTGTGGAAGGTAAGCATGAGAAAAGATGAGGCTGTAGAGGTAGGCTGGGGATAGATAAAGACGGACTTCTGTGTCTTAAAGATCATCTCCTTTCTCTTGTTGGCCAGTGGTTTTGCAAAGCTACTTGTGAGATTTGAAGTTTGGTCTACTACCCACTGAGCCTCTGTCTTGCCTGAGAGCAACCCTGGAAACAAATTCACTTAGGAACACGGTTTAAAAGCCATTTCTGTAGGCACAGAGGAACTAGGGAAGGATACTAATAATCACATTTGTGATGTGGAGGATTCACTCTGGTGATAGCATAAAGGATGACTTGGAGGATGCAATATTGAAGGCCAGGGAACCAATTAAGAGACTGTTGCCATAGGCCAGATAAGAGATGATGAGGGCCAGGTGGCAGTTGACAGTGGGAATAATGATAAATGGATGGATTTGAACAATGTTTCTCAAACTTGAATGTACATCAGAATCACTTGGAGGGCTTGTTAAGTTGCAAATTGCTAGACCCTTCCCCCAAGTTTCTGTTTCAGTGGGTCTGAGGTGGGGCCCAGGAATTTACATTTCTTTTTTTCTTTCAAGATTTTATTTATTTATTTATTGAGAGATAGAGCACCAGCAGAAGAAGGGGCAGAGGGAGAGGGAGAAAGAATCCCAAGCAGATTCCTCTCTGAGCACAGAGCCCAAAGACCCAAAGACCTGAGCCAAAATCAAGAGTTGGATCCTTAACTAAGTGAGCCCCCCCAGTTGCCCCAAGAATTTTCATTTATTTTTTTTAATTTTTTTTATTTGAGAGAGGGAGCACAAGCTGGCTCCCCGCTGAGCAGGGAGCCTGATGCAGGACTCCATCCCAGGACCCTGAGATCACGACCTGAAGGCTGCTGCTTAATTGACTGAGCCACCTAGGCACCCCAAGAATTTGCATTTCTAATAAATTTCCAGGGGATGCTGATGGCACTGGTCCAGGGACTATACTTTGAGAACCATGAGATTTGGCATATGCTAATTGGCATGGGTCACTCATTAAATATAAGAAGTGAGAGAAAGGTTTCTGGCTTGGGAGACTGGGTAGATGGTCATACCACTCAGTATTACTGAGTTCAAGTTGAAACTGAGTTGAAAAAAATTTTTCATGTCCCTAGGGTCAGCTAAAAATCCTTAAATATGATTTATAATCAGATCCTGGTCCCTTTTCTAGATATATTGACACTGTTCTTTCGTAATGGTTACTCCCACCCCCCCCATCACCACTATTCCTACTCCACATCTATTCATCTGCTTTGGTGCCATTCACCTTCAGGGAGTGAAAGTACAGATTTTGGCCTTGGTAGAGGGAAATAGGGGGCATAGATGAGGATAATGAGTTCCGTTTTATACCTGTTGAGTTTGAGGAGCATATGAATCATTTATTTATTTTTATTTTTTTAAGATTTTATTTATTTATTTGTCAGAGAGAGAGAGCACAAGCAGGCGGAGTGGCAGGCAGAAGGAGAAGCAGGCTCCCCGCCGATCAAGGAACCCGATATGGGACTCGATCCCAGGACCCTGGGATCGTGACCTGAGCCAAAGGCAGCTGCTTAACCAACTGGGCCACCCAGGCGTCCCAACATATGAAACATTTAAATGAGAGAATCTCAAAAAAATAATTCAGTTTTTGTTTGTTCTGAATATAAGAATAGTTCATCTCCTTATTTCAGTTTGATCATCATCTTCTCGTTATGCAAAATAAGGGTAGTCAATATATAGGTCCAGATGTAGTTAGATTGAGCTTTTAGTGTACGTGCAGTTGATCCTTTAAGGATTTCTGGGTGTTAAATTTTCTCATAGCTGACAATCATCCTTTTTATAGTATAGATCAGTGAATCCAGAACATGTTCATTTTAAAATTCCCCTTGAACATTCCAGTGACCTAGCTTTCTCTACTGATTCACCAAAAAGAAAAATCAAAGTACGGCAGAATATCCATGCTGTTAAGTAGGGGAGAGTAAGATAGTATAATGTAGGTTGCCAGTTTTTCGTTTTTTTCTTTTCTTTTTTTTTTGTGTGTGGCCTATTTCAGTAATGGTCAGATTTTACACCAAAGCTACAAGCCATCTCTCTAAGTTTGAGAGTAGGCAAAGAAAAGATCTTACAACAGGATAAAGTACCTACATGCAATGGTGAGGTGAGGAATAAAACAGGGCCTATTAGACTTTAGAGAAGCAGTACAAGTGGATCCTAAGCAAGAAGAATTAAAGAGATAGATTTGATTTTGTTGCAAGGGGGCAGTTTGAACTTTTCTGGCATATGGTATATCCTTACAGATTAGATGATAGATTGATAGATTAAGAGATTGACAAATCAGTAATTGACAAGATAGGTCGATGGGTAGATATGGATTCTCAATTAACTTGTCAGCTTATACTTCCATGAAACTGTAGAATCATCCTTAATGTGTGAGCAGAAATGTGGTAAGATGGTCAATTTTAGCCATTTACTGCCATAAACTTCCTTGAAAAGATACATTTAACTGTGCCATCATTCTCTTTTGGAGTCTACTCATCTTAGTGACTGATTACATACTTGTATTTTGTGGATAGGACAACCATTCATACACTTCCATCTGCAAGACACATAATGAACCTTAACTTGTAGATTGCATTCATTTTCTTAAAGCATTTAGCTCTGATCTTTTAAGGAAAATGGAAGCATTGCTCAGTTGGTACTTATTCCTCTACCTTAGGGGGGAAAAACACAAAAAAACAACCATAAAACCGAAAACAAAGCCATAAGCTTTTGCTAAGTGTTTATAGGTAAGCCATAATCTGAAATGCATACGTATTTGCCAACAAGAAGTCCCACGTTAGATGTTTAGGAAATGGGTTCAGAGTTAATAGAAATAGCTCACGTGGTTTCTGGAAAATCTCTGAGCAGATCTTCTTTAGGGTTGTTATTTTAGCCCCATGATATTGATACCCTGATGGCTGAATGCAGCAAAAGTGTCTTTTGGGTGAGGCAAAGTCCAGCCCCCCATTGCACCTTAGTAAATTTGAAATCACTATTTCTTCAGCCTGACACATTTCCAAAGTATATTGAGCATCCCTATATATTCTTTTTTAAAAGGCTGAAGAAAAGTGGGGAAAAAAACCCAATTACAAAATTCTGAAATAAGTACAAAGCAGTAATGTACTCCCATGCCGTCCGGCACACTATCTGAAGTAGCCAGGGTCTTTTCTTTAGGGTAGACATTGAATTGCTGACCTTCACGTTTTGTTCTGTGTTTGCTAGATGTCTGACAAATGTCAGATGAAACTATTCAACTTACATGATTTTAAATGGCTGTTTTCTAAGAACACATCAGCTACCTATTTTATCCCAGACTTATGTGTACTACTGCATGTGAACCTCAATTTTGAAAGATACACTTTAACTGACATGGCTGGCGCTCACTGTGTGTGACAGATGACTGATTTTGTTCTCCTCTTATTTGCAACATTCTCACTTGGTTAAATCGGGTGGGTATAATTCACAGTGTTTGATGTAAACCTCTGATGATAAATTAACATAAACAATATGAGTTTTCGATGCCCTTTTTAATTTTATTTAATGTTCCACTCTGCTTTGTTCAAAAGCACCTTGATTGATTCTTGAATATTTTCAAGATAGTGTATGAACACAAAATGAAAGATGCACTTATGGGCATGCCCTGATCCAAGCTTCCATCTACATACTGTATGATATGAGTGCCATCTATGAGTACTAATTTGCACCAAGCTTATAGCTTTAATCACAAGAGAACACACAACGTTACTATTCATTTTACTGTTCACAATAGTGTGAGAAGGCAGAGGCAGGAGCTCAAAGAAGATTGGTAATTCTAAGAAAGGCTGATTTCCAGTTAAGTACATTTTCGTAAGTCATTTTGTCATTTGGTAAACACACGATGATTATTCCTTCAGACAGATGAAATATTCATTAGGAAGAGAAGTGAGGAAATCACAGTACTATTAAAGAGCAGCAAGGGAGTGGGAGACCTGTCAAGAACATTCTGACCCCAGAAAAAAGAAATCAGAATTGCCACAGAAAGGGACCACAGAACGCAAACTTTTCAAAAGGTTATTTCCATAAAGTCTGAGGAAATCTTGGCCTCCATTAAGATTTTTGTCCCTGAGAGCCTAAACTGTAAGTATGGTATCTGCTTTGTCTGCAGAATAAAAAAGGAGATCTTCGCTTAATCATTATCCTGGGAGCTGAACATCCTGCTACATTTGAATAAAAATGCCTACTTCATTACTGATGGGAACAGAGAGTTCGGTGTACCAAATGATTTACTGGAGAGCTCACTGACAGGGCTACCTTAAAAATGAACAGGCTGTTTAAAGAATACTAGTTGTTAATGTGTTTACTATCAAAGGAAATCATGCTGACAGTAATGCCCACAAATTCTAAAAAAGTTACCAAATGAATGCTGTCTATTAAAAAGCAGGTCTGTTATACCTTTAGGTAAAATGGGAAAGAATGACGTAGAAAATAGAACTCTGATGTGTCGACAGTATCATCAGTTTTTTTTTTTTCTCTCGTGAAATCTCTTAAAAATGATGAGAAACATAGAGCTACGAAATACTGAACTTCAGGGGACCTTGAGAAATCATTTGCTCTAGGCTTCTGCTTTCAACAATGTGAATGTCTACACAAAGGATAAGGGAATCATGTCGTCAGGCCTGAGTGTAGAATTCTTTATTTTAGCAAATCTATATAGCATTTATGTGTCAGGCACTATTCTTAAGTGTTTTATAAATATGAACTGGGCAAATCTGTCACAGCACTGATTTTTTCCTTCTTCTTTCTTTTTCTTTCTTGTTATTTTTTCTCTCTGTATCTTTTTCCACTACTTGTTTCTTAGTTTTGCCATTGGCCCTCCTTAGCACTGTTCCAGGCTTGTCAGGGCCCTCCAGTATAATAAGACTACTGAACTCTAATGTAAGCCCTTTTTTTTTTCTCATTGCTTTTAGGAATGTCATAGAATTTAAGTCAGATTTCTTATTGAAATCAAAATGGATTTTACCATTTTGCCTTCATCTTGTCATTTTGTCATGGAAGGAAATAAAACTGGCCTAGAAAAATTTGATATCCACATAGCATTGATAGTTATTTCCAGTGTTTTAAGATCATTTCTTTAATGATAATACTTAGGGATAAGACTGGAATTGGAATGGGGATTTCATATAGAGCATTCCTCAAATAATTTCCCACTTAAAATTTCCAGTTTGCCGAACCACATGAGATTCTTCTCTCTCTCTCTCTCTTTTTTTCTCATTCTTGACATTTGGCAAAAGAAGGTGAATATGCCTTCTTTATTTTATATTTTCTCTTCTCATTCTTGAGTTTGTGTTTTTTATTTTATAAATGTTGAAGGTCTTTATAAATGACTTTACTTCTTGTTCTTTCATTTTTCTGTCTAGGACATAGATAATCCCATGTGACTGACATACTTATATTTTAAATAATAGTAGACAATTTGGTTTTTAGCTTACTTTTTAAAAAATTATATAGACTTTTCTGTGTTGTTAATTGACATGTACATGTATATGCGAGAGATATCTAGCAAGTTATGAACAATTGCTTTATGTCAAGAACTGTTCTATTCATTTTAAACCTGTTACCTTACTTAATTCCCACAATAATTTTATGAAGCCTGTACTATTATCATCTCCAATTGTAAAGTTCAGAAGACTGAGGTCAAGAGAGGTTAAGTAATTTGGCTCAGGTCACTAAGTGGCATGGCCAGTATTCAAATAAGATTTGGGCTACTGTTTTCTTATATCTCCATTTGTTCTGAAATCCATTAAGAGAAGAATCCTGTTTTCTTTTTAATCTGACATGTTTTTATTGTTTGGGTGCCCTAATTTAGGAATTCCTAAGTTAAGGCATCTGAATCTTGGACTCGACCTTAAATTTGGCAGCAGAATTGCAGACACCCGCACAGAGAGTGTTGTTATTGTGGAATACTTCAACTGAAGGATCCTAATGTGACCCCTCTAAAAAATGATGCTAGTAGATACATTCTAAAATATAATCTTGAAATGTTTACAGTAGCCGGGGTGCCTGGGTGGCTCAGTGCGTTAAGCATCTGACTCTTGATTTTGGCCAGGGCATGATCTCACAGTTGTGAGATTGAGCCCTGCGTCGGGCTGGATACTGAGTGTAAAGCCTGCCTGAGATTCTCTCTCTCTCTCTCTGTCTCTCTCTCCTTCTGCCCCCCCCCCCAAATATTTGCAGTAGCCAAGATTGATTGATTGATCTATGGATAGATAAGGTAAATCAGAGAAACCTGATTTTCTGGTATCCCTTCATCCTGTCCCTATCCATATTGCCGCTCTGAGAAGAACTTGTCTTCTCTTTGTCTGGTATCAGTGTTGTTCATTTCCTATGAAACTTCCTTGAAAGAAGAAACTGGAGATTTCTTCCTGGATTATTTTCTGTTTTCTGTATTCAAACTGTGTATATATTCAAGAGCCATTACTTGTTTTCTTCCCTCTACCTTTTCTTCCTTGGGGATTTCACCTACGTTTATGACTTTAACTGGTATTTCTTACATAAATGAGTTTTAAAACCTATTTCTTTCACTGTAGTCCCATACCTCCAACTTCTTGCCACATATGTATCCTTGGATATTCTGCTGATATCTGAAATTCATCATATTTCTAAAGATGAGTACATCTTCCTTTCAAGGTTGGATCCCCTGTCCACCTTCTCAGTTTCTGTCAGTGATACCATCATTCTTCCAGCTACCCAGGCTTGAAACCTTGAGTTTTCTTTGCCTCCTTCTTGTACTTTGCATTCCATATATAATCTGTCATTATGTCCCATCAGTGCTTCATGATATCTTTCACTTCCCTCCTTTTTTTGGTATCACTGCTATGAGCTTTACTTCTAGTTTAGACAGTTTAATATCATGCTCATTAATCCCTCCTAAAGCTTAGTGTATTTCCTTGCCCACAGCAGGAACTTGGTGTATTTTGGTCTGTGATTGACTGAGGGGCAAGTTACCTCCTAACTCCAGCAGCAGTGAGTGAGTCACTTTTGGAACCAGAGTTTTTGGAGTCTAACTTTTCCTGTATGTGTGTAGTATCCCTTTTGTAGCAGGTGTATATGTGTTATTAGGGTTGATATTATATATCTGTCTTTCATGAGCTACTAGGAGGAGAAGGACTTAAACTGATCCTGAATTAATGACTTCCAGTGTTTAGAAGGACAATCAGTGCATTTTATCCAGTAAGAGTGAGATAATAAGCTCCATGATGATGGAGGCTGGATAGACTTTATTTACTGCCAGATCCCAGCTCCTAGCTCTGTACCTAGCATGTAGTAGGTACTTCCAAATATGTGTTGAATGAATTAATATATAAGTGCAATGATGGTGATAACTACGTTGCCCCCAGACAGGAGAACAGAAGTCTTCTGATGGTTGTCTCATTCCTTCTAATATATTAGACTCAGGGGATGATACCCAACATACTGAATTTTTTCTGTATAGTCTTATATTTAAGACAATAATTGAATCTTTAAGTAAAATTTACGTCCATACTAAATTATGCTTCTTGTGAGATATCATGGCATTATTCTACTTGGGCACCACAAATTATATTGATGGGGTGAAATGTGTTTTCATGTCTGTTTGTAAAATGTGGAATATTATTGAATTACTCTAAGTGTCATGTTTGAGATGGGTTTAGGTTGGTTTCTTTGGTTTGACACATTTCAGTCTGTCATCCTGTCCTTAGAGATGTTGAAAATTAAATGGGGATACTTAAATAATTTAATTTATAAGCTTGCTTACAGCTATGTGGTTTATCAAGCCAGATGTCGGTAGCCTTACTTTCTTGCAGCTCAGATGCTGACAGACATAAATTAAAATTGTTTCTGTATGTCGGGGATTAGCATGTAGAAAAGGAAGAAACTTTCTTTCAGATAGCCAGTCTCAATGTAGTCTCTGCTGGGGATTGCCATTTTTTTTTAGTCGTTGGCTAATTTTGAAAAAAAAAAAAAAAAAAGACGAAGAAGAAAAGAGTGTAAGTCATTCATAAAACAAGCTCAGTTATATTTCTGGGGAAATCCAGTTCCCGGTGCATATGATGACATAACTCACTTCTCTATAACACAAAGTCTGTAATAGAAATGTCATTCTAGTTTCACGCCTGCCCCTCCCCAGAAGCCATTTTCTCTTGTTGTTCAAATGCAGTAGATTTACTCAAGTTTTTATGGCTATACTGCTAACATTTCCAGTTTCTCTTTTAAAAATTGGTCTAGACAATGTTTTAGCAGGGTGTTTTTCCTAGCAAACATGTAAGCATCTGAGTTCATCTTCTCCCACACAAATAGAAAACAAACAGTTTCTGTGTAATTTAAATGAGGTGTTGTAGGAGATGACTCCAGTGGATAGGAACGATGAAGGATTTCTCTCAGCTCTCTGCCCGCATTCACTGTGGAACCTTGGGTAAGTCAGTTGCTCTATCTAGGTTTACTTCTTATATAAATGAGGAGTTAAGGCTGAATTATCTGTGTTTCCTCTCATGCTCTAGAATTCTTTGAGATGTTTTTAAGTCTTAGGCAGCCTTTATTTCAACTCTTTTTGCATGATTAAATTCTTTCCATCCTTTAAGATCCACGAAATATTCCAAGCTGCGTGACTCTAAGTTGACTTTCCCATTTTTTGAATTCTTGCAGCATTTATATAGACAAAATGCAGTTTTGCATGTTTATATAGTCATATTCTTTTTCTTGTGCATTAAAATGATCTGCACAACTATCAAGGGTCTTGAATATAGGAACAATGTCTTGTACTTCTCCTCTTTCTTTCATTAAATCCATTACATTATGAATTCTATAAAATTATCAATTGATTTGGATGAAATGTGAATTGCTTCTCACCTGGATTGAAAGAATTTGGAGTGTGAACAAAGAGAGCCTCTTTTCATGAAAGTCTGATTCATTTGGTAGCTAAAAAAGAGAATAGAGGTCTCCTGTGAAATTATTGCCCTAAAACCCTTATACTGAAGTAATAATCCCAGTCAAAAAGAATTTTTTCTGGGTCTTTAGATCTGGGGATTCCATTTGTGAGAAACAAGTCCCCATTTGGCAGGAAAGAGCTATTTTCATCATTTTTCTTTTCTGGACCTCTAATATCAATTTTCTAATCCAATCCAGCCAACATAAATTGAGCGCACACTATGTGTCATGTACTGTGATATACACTGTGATGGGTTAGAGGAAGATTGGTGTGTGTGAAGATTGATAGGACAGGATTTTTGCCCTTGAGGGGTTCAGTGTAAAAGTTGGGGTATAATTGACACAAAAAGAAACAAACAAAACCTCCTACAATATAATATAATAAGAACAGTAATAGAGGTACATATGAAGTGATATGGAACCAGAGACAAGGAAGCTTCTGACTTTATCTCATGTTTTATGTCTAGGAATATAATACAGAAAGATGACATTTATTTGGGCTTTAGAAAATGACTAGGAACTTGGCTGTTAGGAAAGGTAGGGAAGTGAATCTAAGGTGGATATATTAAAATAAGTAAAAGCATAAAGGCATGCAGTCTATGGTATGTCTGAGAAGGGACCATCTGGTATGGCTAAATTATAGGATGTTTAGGGAAAACATTTCAGAAGAAAGGACTGGAGTAGCAGTCCAGATTCCTGGCTTATTACTGATCATCCAAGTTCATTTAATTCCCTGGAGGATATATATCCTTGAGCATTTTCTAAAAGTAATGAGGGCCATGGGGTGGGGGAAGACAGTATACAAGAGGACATTGTTGTGGAAGTATATTCCTTTCGGCCAGCAATTTTTCAGTCACCTTCTTCAACTATATATAAGCAAGACAGTAGGTTTTTTGTGTTTTTTTGTTTGTTTTGTTTTGGTTTGGGTTTTTTTTTTTTTTTTTTTTTTGCTGTTTCTCTTGCACACGTATTAGGAATGAAGAGATTGCCTTAATTCATTTTAGGACTAATTAAAATAGAAAAAAACCCTGAGTATGCATCTGAAACTGAACTCTTACAACTAACACATAGCAGTAGGCAGCAACACCAACGGCTGACACTACACTGCACTCAGGCTTCGATACAATACAGGAAACTTCTGAGCAAGGTTTGAATGTGGACCTTGCTTTCTTGTGTAACTTCTTCAAGTCTAGGTGGAGGTCGCTGCCTCCTGTTCCCTCAGGCAACCAGGGAATTTACGTTACCCTCTTCCTTGGTGTCTGCTCCCTGGAAAACATGAAAGATTCAGAAAAGTATCTGACAAACTTAGTCATTTGGCACCCTGAGCCACTTAAGGCCCCTTGGGATGGTCTCCCAGTACTGTTTGCATTTTCACAAGGGGAGGAAGGCCTTGCTGAACTTAAGAGGCTTTAGAATTTCCTGGTAGTTACTACCTCAGCATTGAGAACAAGTCACTGATAACTCTTCATGGCCCTTTATCTTGTCCAATAATATTAAGCTACTTGAAGTCTGATATTTCTTGTAAATGAAATATGAGAACATAGAGCTAGATTTTTATAATAAAAATCGAATGAAGGATTGGATTCTCCAGGCTATTTCTCACATTTACCATTTCCCTTTAAAATAGTGAATAAACAATATTTTAGCTAGAGAGAAAAAGAGAGTGAGAACAAAAGAAAATAAAAAGACCGAAAGAAGAAATGACTTTTCTGGCTTCTCTTACATATTGCTGAGTTTAAGAAACTGATTTTTGGGGTGCCTGGGTGGCTCAGTGGGTTAAGGCCTCTGCCTTCTGCTTGGGTCATGATCTCAGGGTCCTGGGATCCAGCCCCGCATTGGGCTCTCTGCTCAGCAGGGAGCCTGCTTCCCCCCTCTCTCTGCCTGCCTCTCTGCCTACTTGTGATCTCTCTCTCTCTGTGTCAAATAAATAAATAAAATCTTTAAAAAAAAAGAAACTGATTTTTGATTGGCAAGGAGAGTGTCTTGTTTTGAATAGAAGCATAGCTATTAAAAGAACTGTATTTTACATAAGCAAATTAGCATGGGCTCAGAGTGTTTAGTTTTGAGATAAAACTAAGTCTATTAAAAACTATCTAAGGGTCAGATTATTTCTCCGTTCCTTTAAAAGCAAAGCCATAGCCTGAGTGAGAAGCAAATTAAGATACAGGAAAAT
Organism: Nasua narica; assembly: GCA_028533885.1. Taxonomy (NCBI): domain Eukaryota; kingdom Metazoa; phylum Chordata; class Mammalia; order Carnivora; family Procyonidae; genus Nasua; species Nasua narica. Next base: position 81,222,856 of record CM052801.1, on the reverse strand, counting down.
AATTCTGATTTATACTAGCCATGTGTGGCCACCATAACCAGTTTGTTAGTCAGTTCATTGTAATTGGATTTCTGAATTATTTTTTTTCATCTACATTATTGCCATCTTTAAAAGGAATGTGGTCATTTTTCAGCTTTTTGCATTTATAAGTAGGTACACAACTCCCACTGTTTTTCATGTGTGTCTAATTTTTGCCACTCTGCTGAAAAATATGTGACAAAACAGAAGTCAGTATATTGCGTTTTACTTCCTCAGTAGAAAACAGTTTCAGCAGGAGGTACAGTATAATACCTAATGCTCACAAGTAGAAACTATTTCAACCAGCTACTATGTTTGTGGTATACTTGGCTGGGCACTAGGCACTGGGAGAGAAACAAAGCGAAAGATGCGTCTTCTTCCCTCAAAGTGCTTATCCTCTAGGATGAGAAATATGATCTGTACAAATGCAGGTATATTGATTTCCTATGGCTCTGTAACAAATGAGTACAAACTGAGTGGCTTAAGACAATGCCAGTTATCTCAATTTCCGTAAGTCAGAAGTCTGGGCATGATTTAGAAGATTTCTCTGCTCAGAGTCTCACAAGGCTCCAGTCAAGGTGTCAGGGTGTTGGCTGGGCTTGTTCTCATCTGGAGGCTAGACTGGGGAAAGATCCATTCTCAACTCCCTTAGGTTATTGGCAAAATTAACTTCTTTGCCCCTGTAGAGTTCATGGCAGTTTGTTTCTTCAAAACCAGTCACGGTAGGAGAGATTTGCTGCTTCAAATATCTAACCTCAGAGGTGGCCTTAACCCTCTTAACAGAAGAGCCCTCCTGACTATATCTGACCCATGCAAGATAATCTCCCTTTTGATTAAGCTAAGGCCAACAGATTTAGGGGCCCTAATTACACCTGAAAAATCCCTTTGCCTTTTCTATATCCTATTCATTAGAAGCAAGTGATAAATTGGGAGAGGAAATTGCATAAGGATGTGACTTACTGGGTGTTACCCTAAGATGTGTTGGCCACATACAGTAAACACTAAATATAAGCATTAACAATAAGAGTACCTTAGTACAGGTAACACTTTTCTACTAAGTTGCAAGTATGCATGCACAGGCACTGAGAGGACAAAGAAAAAGAGTGATCTCTGCTTAGGGGTAGCTCATTTATTCAGTTTACTGAAAAGTTTATTTTTCAGAGCAAAAGTTTACTCTGCCGTTACCATGTACCAGGCCTTGTGTTAAGCTCTGGGACTGAAGTAAATACTGAATGGCAAGTGCCTTAGGTTATTCTAGAAGATTCCAGAATCCTATAAGATGTATTTATCTGAAAAAGAGATACTAAAGAAATAAATGATAATAAATATGTTTACTTATAGCCATGGGTTCCTTATATATTGCTTTGGAGGTACAATATAGACACACAGGCACATGTACATGCATATATACATATCTTGGGGTAAAAAATTGTAATGATCAAGGCCAGGTTTGAAGATTTCACTATTGAGTCAATTCAGGTAATAACCCTGGTGAGCAGATAAGCTTCTCATATTAGTGCATTTAGCATATTAAAATTTATTTGAATCTTTTTTTCTGTTTATTACCTTATTGGATCTGAACACCAGCCCTATCACATACACACAGCAAAGTCCCACTCCACTTTACTGAGGAATTCCTTAGATTAGTTAAGTAGCATAGTGGAAAACAAAGGCTAAAACCTAAGTCCTGTTACTCCAAATCCAGGGTTTTCTATATGGTATTTATAACTTAATAAGGAAGTAGGATGGAGAAAAAAATAATATCGAAAGCAAAAGTATCCAGGTTATCCAGTTTTAACTTGTAATGTGAGATTTCCTTTCTTATTCTGTGTTGGTGAACACTTTTTTTTTTTTTTTTGCCTTGTTCATTTTTAAGCTCCAAATCGTAAGCCTGGAGTTCTTTTTTTTTTTTTCTCCCCAAATATGTTTATTTTAATTTTTCAGTGTTACAAGATTGATTGTTCATGCACCACACCCAGTGCTCCATGCAGTACGTGCCCTTCTCGATACCCACCACCAGGCTCACCCACCCCTCCCACCCCCTCCTCTCCAAAACCCTCAGTTTGTTGCTCAGAGTCCACAGTCTCCTGGTTCATCGCCCCCTCCGATTTCCCCCCATTCGCCCTTCCCTTCCTTCTCACGATGCCCTCCATGATTTTCTTTATACTCCACACGTAAGTGAGACCCTAAGATAATTGCCTCTCTCCACTTGACTTATTTCACTCCGCATAATCTCTTCTAGTCCTGTCCATGTTGATACAAAAGTTGGATATGCATCCTTTCTGATGGAGGCATAATATTCCATTGTATAGATGTACCACATCTTCCTTATCCATTCATCTGTTGAAGGGCATTTTGGTTCTTTCCACAGTTTAAGCCGGAGTTCTTTAAGGAGTCAGGATATTTATACTCAGGAATTTATGAAAATTAAAGTCGTTGTCCCTGAAAAGTGCCCTTGGACTCACCTAGAGGGACCACTTCCTGGGAATAGGCTCTACTGAGAGTCCAAACAAGCTTACCATTTTCACATTGACTGTAATGGTGTGAACATTGGCCCTTGGGAATGAAAATGAAATCACGAAATCATCTTGTATAGGTTATTGTACAACTTATAATGATGATAATAAATGTTAGGATGCTGCTTTCTGCTTGTTCAAATCCACTTTGGGATGTTTGCAGTTCACTCAATTTTGCCCCAGATTTTGTGTTCTTACTACTACTCAGGCTACTTTAAGGCAAATATTTGGTTTTTCGTTTTGTATTCTTACTTTCTACATTCAGGCTTTACATAGTATACTAGAGATACTGCTTGGTTACCTAAAGCTGCTAGGTCCTGTCAATGGGAAAGTGCGTTACGCACTAATTCCTGAGAAGAATGGGCATTTGCTTCATATAGGTGTCTCATAAGTTAATTGCAAAGGGCCTCTCAGGATTCCATTGCAATATTTGTTTTCTGCAGGTGAAAACTGAAGATTAAACAACAGTGTCATATCTGACTGAAGCTAATAGCCTCAAACCAAACTAGTTGTGGGGATTTGATTATAACAAAATGGAATTTAGGATTCCATTGTCATTTAAATACTCCCTCATATGCGATTTTATCTGTCTTCAATTACTTGTATCTCATTTCACAGATGCATTGAAAGTACGTCAACCCTCACATTCAACTATTGTTGGTTGCCTGTTTCTCCAAAAATCTCTTCAAAAGATTAAATGTAAAGTTTTCTAGTATCTCAGTATTTAATATATTATAGTATAAACATAATGGACCTTTCATTTTTACACTATAAGTACATTTGACTAGTAATTTTCGTCCTTGAATTTTAATTGGCAGCCTTATTACTAACTAGCTGTGTGACATTGAGAAAGTCACATTACCTCTCTAGGTCTTGGTTTTCAAGTTTATTTCCCAAGGCTATAGTGATGAAAAATCTAGGTAGTGTACACAAAAAATACTTCAAAGAGAACAAAGTGCAGTGGACAGAGTAGTTATTTTTAATAATAGCAAATGTTGGTAACTTGGTTGGCATTGCTATTTAAATTCATCATATCATAAAACTTGTGTAAATGATGTTCACTCCCTCATGTGCATATGGGTATTCTTAAAGTAGCATGGTTTAATTTGAACTTAAATGCTTTTTTTCAAATGAGGTTATGATATTTTACAGTTATCAGGTGTAAATGAAAAGGGCCAAGTTTTTCAAATATCCCTAATGATATCTTTATTTACAGAAGACATTATATGTTATTAGATTCTATTCCCTAATAAGTAGCATATAAAATGAGGAATAGATATTGATTTGTATTGCCTGCAATACTATTATGCATCCATTTGCATTTTTGAAACATGCTCTATCTCAATATATATCACATGTACAAACTCGAGTGTCATCAGCACCAAATCATTTGAGTTATTCTTTACTAAAATTATTTTTCCCTCTAATGGTAAGAATTATGGCCCTTGAAGCACCTGGAAAGTAACTCAGGCCAACCATGATGGCTTAAAAATGTGATTATTAGTTTATGGCAATGATAAAATATATGGCATACAAGGAGAAGACAGAATGATTTCCAAAAGAAGTGTCCATGTAATTTTCACAACCTGAGTTCTCTGTTGAAGCAAAGGTAAGGAATTAGCATAGTACACTTCCTGAATTGTGGGCCTAGGGGTGCCAGTCTTCCAAAAGTTGAACAGAAAAGGAGCTCAGCTTTTACCTTCCTACTGTCATTAAAAACATCTTTGTTTCTCTTCCCCCTACTTGTACCCATAGGAGTATCACCATATCAAGGAACATTACCTGTATGTCATTGTATGCCTTTATGATGCAGGTGCCCAAATTTTTCTTTTATTTCTTATTTCATACAGTATAGTAAAGTAAATTTAGGCTTCCTATGGAGAGGACTATAAATGAAATAATGCCTCAACTCTGCATTCACATTTCTCTCTGTTAGTGTCTAATGATTTTGTTTTGAGACATGAGTATGTTGGCTATTAATAGAGCCAGAGAATATGGCAAAAATCCAACTTCCTCCACATTTCTATTTAATATGCAAAACCAATCCTTCTCCATCCTGTTCTTTCCCGCCTTCTCCTCCTGTGTCTCTTCCATCCTCATAATGGTGTAAAGAATTGGTATAATTTCATTAACTAGAGGTTATGCAAATTAATATAGAAGGTTTCTTTTGATGGCCTAGATAATGTGAATGAGAATCACTTTCTCACTGTAAACTAATCTGTAATGACAGACATTCAGTGTCATTTGTGTCATTGACAGATTTTTATGCTAACTTTAGCAACCCTTGTCCTCCTGAATCAAGTTTGTTTTCTAGTCATAAACATGATACTCCATCATGAATACCTTTTTTGGTAGAAGTTGAACTGAGAAGGTGATTGGTATTGGAAGTAAGCCATACTCTCTTTCCAGAAACTTCCTATACTTAGGCCCAGTGCAGGTTGACTCCACTCTCTTATGTCTTCAGTGACAGAACAGTGCCTACAACTATGGTATACTTATATAAATTAACATTGATTTAGCGAAGAATGAAAGGCACACAGGAAAGGAGCTTTTCCCTCTTATTTACTTAGTGAAGTATAATTTGAAAGGTTGTTATCACACCTTAGGTGCATTCTTAGCCCAATGATAGAAGCCAGTGAGGCAAGTTTAAAAGTATTCATGGAGTGTCTACTATGTGCTAGGTACTCTGTTAGGTACTCTTCCAGGTATAAAGCAATAATTTGACATTTCAAGTGTTCACTTTATGTTCTTTACATTTTAAGTGTGATACAAGTTGAAAGAAGAGAAACTCAGTGCAGACTGTAGTACTTATAGATGCTTTTGTAGAGGAACCAAGGAAAATCTATAGTCTGGAGAGATTGAGGAGTGAAAATATTCCATTTGGGCAGAATGACATATTCAAAGGCTTATTTTCACAGGCAAGATAAAATTATTTGAGGATTTTAAGCAGGGATGTGACGTGATAAAATGGTATCACAGGCGATATAGAAAGTGGCTTGAGAGGTAGGTGTGTGTCATTTAGAAGGATATTACAGTAAGCTGTGTTTATATATTACTTAAACAAATGGCCAGTTTCAGGCTTTGTGTACACATGTGACTGAAATCAGTCAAAGAACTAGTTGTTTTGAAATTAACTGACTTGGAACTGTTGTGAAAACAACCAGTTTGATTGAATTCCCTTGTTTCTCTCCAAATCAGCTCATTATTATAGAGGCACTATGTGTTAATTACACTCAGAAAAAAATCACTTAAGCTTGTTGTTTCATGGCTTACAGGCAAACCAGCTTGTAGATTACCTAAAAATTTGGCTTTTCAGCTGGAAGTTTCAGTGTTGTGTCGATACAGCCTTTTAAGAGTTGCATAGATATTGGCAGGCAGTACTAAGATATGTTAGAATTACTAGGTGTTAGGAAACAGACTAAAGTTATCACCCATAGCAAAATAAATCCTTGAGCAAAGAAGTGACAAAAACCCATATGGTATACTTATTAAATTATTTTCAGTGGTTTAGAATTTACTAACTTATAAATTAAAATTTACAGAAGGGAGGATGGAGGAGAAAAAAAGGGACCAAAAGGCACTTTATTTTATATATAATATTTAAAATAATCCACAATGAAGAATATGCTATTGTTAGGCAATAGGCTTTTCTGAAGCGAAGGCACTCATCTGTCGAGACTATATTCCAAAGGGTTAATACCAGGCTAAACATTCAGCAGAGGTCATGAATATTTCTTAAATAGTTATTTTCTCATATCTTAATGTCATTTCAAACTTAACTTTTCCTGAAGGAACACCAACTGCTCTATCCTTAATGATATCTTGGGGCATCTTTATTTTTGCTTCTCATAGCCAACCTGAAATATAATAGCTATATCAGTATCTCCAGAACATTAGCTACTGATGCTTTCTAGATAGTTATTATGACAGCGGCGTCAATGCCAACTAAGACACCTGGTTGTGACAACCTGTGGCAAGGGTTACTCACTGGCTAAATGGCACCACCCTAAGGGATGTAGGGCAGTATGAAGCTTCTTTGAGAAAAGAAGCATTTTTCTGTGGCAGTTTTTGCCCAACAGCCACATACTGCCACTATCGATTTCTTTCCTGCTTCCAGTTTATAGCTGTATCAGTAATAAAACATCCAGAGAGACCAGAGGCAGGGATACCATTTAAGAGGCCTTTGGCACAGCCTAGGAAAGTGGTAATCCAAATTAAAGTAGTGGCAGTGGGGGTAGTAAGAGATTGACATATGGTAGAGACATTATGACAGTTGAATCTTCAAACTTTGGTTAACTCCTGGAAGAGTGAATGTTAAGAGTGAGAGGGAAGGTCAGAATGATTCCAAAGTTACAATTTTGAGCAACTGGGAGTGTGTGGGTACTGTTAAGTGAAACTGGGCATTCAGGAGGTAGAGTAGGTTTGGGATGGGGAAAGGGATTCCATTATGTATAAATTGACTTTGAGCTGCCCAAGGGGACGATAGTCAACTGATAGTTGGGATTGTGAGATTAGGGTTTAGATAATAGAGTGGGGCTGGAGATGCAGATATGGGAATCATCAGCTTATTCAGAATTCAGGTGGTAATTGAAGGTGTGGCAACGAATACAATTGCCTATCGAGAGAACACAAAGAGCAAACAAAACAAAACAAAATGGATTGAGGGAAAGACCTGAGGTGGGGGGAGAGGAAGAGTTAATGAAAGAGCAGTCAGAGATAAAATGAAAACCAGGATAATGTAGTGTTTTGGAGTCTAAAGGAAAAGAAAGAATCAAGAGGTGTGAGGATGGTCAGCACGATGAAATGCTACAGAAATGATGAATAGGCTGAAGGCTAAAAAAAGGCACTTGACACTGGTGACCTTTATTTAAGGGTTAATTTCAGTGGAGTGGAAAGAGCAGATATCAGATTGCAATGAGTTAGGAAGTGGAAGAAGGAAATAGATGCTAGATCACACATTGTCAATGATAGGAACTATTGTGATAAAGTACAAAAAATAAGAAAATTTCCTTAAGATTATGGATTTTAATAAGATTATGGATTTTAATTCTGACAGTGCACAAGTGCTTCATTAGGTGGTATCCCCAGTTCATTTGCCTATCCTCCATGAATCTACTGTAGCACTGTGAAATTCTGTCAATAGCTGGTAGGGTTTTCACAGCCAAAACAGAGTAACAGAGGTGAAGTCAAAGAAGTCATCATCTTACTGAGTCCTTTTCTCAGTTCCTCTGGGGCACGTAGTAGGCACTGAACAACTGTTAGTTGAATGGAATTGAATCCTTTGAGAATCTTTCTCTTAACACACTGATTGCGTTAGGGAAAAAAAAACAAATAAAAGCTTTTCCACTGGCCAGGGCCCATATATGCTACCATGTCTTTTGGGAAAGGAGAAGTTGACATTTAAATTCTTCAGTGCCAGCATTTGGTACTGGGCTTGTGGTAAAATGCTCCCAGTTTTTGTTTTTTAAAGTGATTTTAATACTAGGAACATCATGTTTTTTAGCAAATGATCTTGACAGAAAGTCCTTCACGTTGATAAACATGCACATACAGGGGCGCCTGGGTGGCTCAGTGGGTTAAAGCCTCTGCCTTCAGCTCAGGTCATGATCTCGGGGTCCTGGAATCGAGCCCTGCATCGGGCTTTCTGCTCAGTGGAGAGCCTGCTTCCCCCTCTCTCTCTGCCTGCCTCTCTGCCTACTTGTGATATCTCTCTCTGTCAAATAAATAAATAAAATCTTAAAAAAACATGCACATATACACACTGCCTCAAAGTCTGTTGTAAAATGAAGGATTTTCTGTCTGGAACTAAGAATGATCTAGGTTTTTTTTTTTTTCCATTAAACATTTTTCATGTTGTCACAGACAAAAGGTTGCTGACATTCTTTCATCTAATTGGTTTATCATCCAGACTTAAGCATCTGCATCAAATCTGCTTAGCCTAGTATGATTAGAATTCCTGTTAACATACAAATTCTAAACATATGTAGTACATAAACTTCCTACTACTAGAGTTTTGGCATGTTTTTGTTATCATTTTAAGATTTTTCACATCAGGTTTTATATAAAAGAAAGAACTTTCTTTCAGAGACCTGTTGAAAATTGTAAAGTGATAGAGAGAAAAAGAAAAACTAAGGAAATTATTCTCTAAAAGTCTACTAATGATTTAAGTAAGTATCTCTCTCATAATGGAGTGTTGAGGTTTATGGTCAGACAGGGTTGATGATCATGATAATAGGACTTCATAAGGACTTTGCTAACTCTTAACTTTAAATGATTATTTAGTCACCTCAAGTTGTTTTGGATCCAGATGGAGTAAAAATAGATAAATTTTGTTACTTAGGATGCTCCTGACTACAACTTGAAAAAAAAAAATCACCCCACAACTTGGAATGACTTTAACAATAGAGATTTATTATCTCATGTAACAAAAACTCTTAAGGTAGGGTTGGTCACTTCTGTGGCTTAAAGAGATTATTTTATGTCTTGCTCCTCCATCAACAGTGTGTAAAGTAGCTTGTTCTTCCTGATAGCAATATGGCTGCAATAGCATCAGGCATCACATCCTCATACAATGCAGAAAAAAAGAATCATTTGTTCCTATAACTTTCTAGTGCTAAGAAATCTTTCTCACCTTTTTACCCCAAGAAAACTTTCCCTCACACTGCATTGGCGAAAATTGGGTCACATGACTCTTCCTTAGCCAAAGAAAATGAAATTATCATAATCTACTTACATTAATCAAGACTGACACTCTGTGACTGAGTCTGGGTTTGGGTCTGGACCTGCGGTTTTAGTTGGAAGTAGGGCTAGGGCTGTGGATATAGACTTCTTAAAAGAGCTTTATTGAGATACAACTCACCTACAAAAAAAAATTCATGTATTTAATGTGTACCATTCAGTGGCTTTTGGTCTATTCACAGAATTAGGCGATAATCACCACAGCAAACTTTAGAACATTTTCATCACCCCTAAAAGAAATCCCATACCCTTTAAGTAGTTACAGTCTATTCCCTTTGTCCCTAGCCCTCAACAACCAGTAGTTTACTTTCTGTCTGAATGGATGTGCCTATTCTGGGTATTTCATATAAATGGAATCATACATTATGTGGCCCATTATGACAGGCTCTTTTCACTTAGCAAAATATTTTCAAAGTTCATCCATATTGTAGCATGGATCAGCACTTCCTTTTTATGGCTTTATAATATTCTCTTTTATGGATACAGCACATTTGTTTATTCATATGAGTTGATGGACATTTGGGTTATTTCTACCTTTTGACTATCATGAAAATGATGCTATGAACATTTGTATATAAGTATTTGTGTGAACATGTGTTTTTACTTTTTTTTAATTTTTTAAAATTTTTTCAGTGTTCCAAGATGTTTTTTACTTTTACATATATACCCGGTAGTGGAGTTGCTAGGTTATATAGTAACCCTATGCTTAACTTTTTGAGGAACTGCCAAACGCTTTCCCACAATGGTTGAATAATTTGTTCCAATTTCTCCACATTCTCTACAATACTTGTAATTATCTGTCTTTTTTACTGTAATTATCCTAGTGGGTATGAAGTGGCATTTCACTGTAATGTTGTAGTCTTTCTTGAAGCATATGGACAAGTGGAAGAGAAAGGATGCCTGAACAAATCTGAAATCATATTAATAAAAAAGGAGAGAGAATTGACTGTTATAGGCCAATAACAGATTCTGATCACAAATAAATAAAAAAAGGTTCTGATTTAAACTAATTCAATAGCCTTATATATTTTATTTCAACTTTACTTTTGTTATACGTTTTTAACTCAGAATTTCTCAGTTACTGACTAGAGAAAGATTCCATTCTACAATAAGTAAATATGTCTGGGTATAATCAACTCTAATTAAAATATGGCATGAACATTTTTTCATGGGTCTGTTAGCCATTTGTATGTCTTCTTTGGAGAAGTGTCGGTTCATGTCTTCTGCCCATTTTTTGACGTGGTTATCTGTTTTGTGAGTGTTGAGTTTGAGGAGTTTTTTATAGATCTTAGATATCAGACCTTTTCTGTAGTGTCATTTGCAAATATCTTCTCCCATTCTGTGGGTTGCCTCTTTGTTTTGTTCACTGTTTCCTTTGCTGTGCAGAAGCTTTTTATCTTGATGAAATCCTGAAGTTCATTTTCGCTTTTGTTTCCCTTGCCTTTGGAGACGTGTCTTGAAAGAAGTTGCTGTGGCTGATGTCAAAGAGGTTACTGCTTTGTTCTCCTCTAGGATTTTGATAGATTCTAGTCTCACCTTGAGGTCTTTTATCCATTTCGAGTTTATCTTTGTGTATGGTGTAAGAGAATGGTCAAGTTTCATTCTACATATAGCTGTCCAATTTTCCCAGCACATTTATTGAAGAGACTGTCTTTTTTCCACTGGATATTTTTGCCTGCTTTGTCGAAGATGATTTGACCATAGAGTTGCGGGTCCATATCTGGACTCTCTATTCTGTTCCACTGGTTATGTGTCTGTTTTTGTGCCAGTTCCATGCTGTCTTGGTGACCACAGCTTTGTAATATAGCTTGAAATCAGGCAACGCGATGCCCCCAGCTTTGGTTTTTCTTTTTCAACATTCCTTGGAAATTTGGGTCTTTTCTGGTTCCTTACAAATTTTAGGACTGTTTGTTCCAGCACTTTGAAAAATGCCATTGGTATTTTGATCAGGATGACATTGAAAGGATAGCTTGCTCTGGGCAGCATAGACATTTTAACAATGTTTATTCTTCTGATCCATGAGCATGGAATGTTTTTCCATTTTTTTGTGTCTTCTTCATACATAAGTGTTTTTTGACCAAATTCAGTTTCCTACTGGTTAGTTGCGCTCATACTGGATTTTGAAATCTCACCTCTTCATGTACTCACGAACTGTTCCTGCCTTTGCTCTCCCACACAGCTTGGGTCTCTGGAAGCTGACTCTAACTCTCCTTTTTTAATGATCAGATACTGTTTACTTATTCAACAACCATTTCCTCTTCCTTTGTTGTTAACATAATGTCAGTTTTTTTTTCCGGGTACCCTAGAATCCTAGTGTCATAATCACAGTTGATATTTTAGAAATTAAAGAAAACTTAGAAGTCATTTAGTGCCAATTTTCTTACTGTGAGAGCTACAGTCAAGCCCATACCTTCCAGTTAGGCCTGACACCTCAACCACTAATTTCCATTAGTACTCACAGAGAGACCCAAACATACAGTGATTCTTTCATTTCTGTCTGAGCATCGATGTGGGTGATTTTGCTGACAGACACCATATGGGGCCTTGTTCTCTCTTGGGAACCTATTAAATCAGAATCTCTAGGACTGGAACCCCAAACTGGTACTTTACAGGCTCCTAAGAATGATTAAAATATGCATCTATTTCTGAGAGCTGCTGACTAGCATAACTTCCCCCAAAATTGCTTTAAGAAGTATAAATGTCAATGCCATAGAGGGCTATGCTTGGGCACTATCCTCAGTTTTTCTGGTTGATGTCATGTAGACAAACATGACCGTTTATCCTTGCTCTGAAATGCTCCTTGGTACCTCTATAAAGACCATTTTTGACTGGGAAGAACCGTAATTGATTCAATTTGGTATTTTCCATGATTTTTTTAAAAAGATTTTATTTATTTATTTGACAGAGAGAGATATCACAAGTAGGCAGAGAGGCAGGCAGAGAGAGAGGGGGAAGCAGGCTCCCTGCCGAGCAGAGAGCCCGATGCGGGGCTGGATCCCAGGACCCTGATATCATGACCTGAGCCAAAGGCAGAGGCTTTAACCCACTGAGTCACCCAGGAGCCCCTTTCCATGATTTTTAAAATATATTTATTATCTATGTCAAGATGTAGGTAAGAGCACATCCAAAAAATATTTCTTCCTCTCCATAAATTTTATGTCTTTATTTTTTGTTTAGGGATGTGTGTCTTAGAAAGTTTGATTTTTTTACATTGGTGTCATGTATGCCATATACATTTGGCTGAAAAGATGGGTTTTAGGAATCCTGAGGCACATTGATTATTCTGCTCTTTTACCCTTTATCATCTAGTGAGTTTGTTCAAATGATGACACTTTTTTCCCTGATTTAGTGGGATTATTGCTCAGATACGTTTTTAAGCACAGTGTTCCAGGGAACATAGGCATTTTCAGGTTTTCTTCCATGAATTATACCCGAATTAACTCTGAATAACATCTGATTGTATTTTTATACTTCAGTTTTGGACTCCTTTCACTTTAGATGTGCATTCCAAACACGGCCATTGGTGTTGAATTCATAATGCAAAGTTGTTTGGAAATTGTGGCATGTTATAGTTTGTTCACACCAAATAGACTTGCTGGGAGGTGAGCCGTTCTTGGAAATTGCTCCCAGAGAAACCAATCATCATCAAGTTTTATTACATGTGCATGGTGTAAAGTGCTTCAAAATCTATAACAGCAACAAAAAACATGGTATCAGTCGATGGATACAAAAGCATATGTAATATATAAGTGTCTATCTGCAAACAGCCTTGTGCTGAGCACTTGGATTGTGACCTGATACTGACATTTATATTTGCAAGCTGTATTGTATATTGGGGTGATTGCTGTAACAAGCTAGTTAAACAGGAGCAGAACATTGTCTGAGAGCGTCTAATGTAAGGCAAACAGCCTATGTCTACATATATGACTATGGAATCATTTTCTAAGTGATTAAGTAAAAAATGATCAGCTAGACCAGCAGTTCTCAACTCTGGCTGCATATTAGGATCACCTAGGGAGATTTAAAATAAATAAATAAATAATGACACCCAGCCTCTACTCACACAGATTCTGACTTATTTGGTGGGAGTGGGACCCAGGTGTTAGTATTTTTTTTTTTTTTAAGTCCCCCAGGTTATTCTAATGTGCAACCAAAGTTGAGAATTCTGGACTTGACTATATGCCTTGTGAAGTCAGGCCAGTGCCTAACATATAGCAGTTCAATAAATACTTGTTTCATGCAAAGTTACCAGCAGTAGAGTTGGTAGAGAGCTAAATATTTAGATTCATTTCTTCAGGCATTCAAATAGCAACATTTGCTGAATGTTTAGAGTCATCCCAGAGCTGTGGATGTTTACAAAGAATGTGATCTTACAAAAGTCCTCATTAGGAGGGTTTCTTAACTAATGGGCCATTATGCCTGTGTCTGGCCCAAGATACAAGTTGTCAAGAACAGAAATGCACAAGTCCTGACCTCAAGGCCCTGACCTCAAGGTAATCTGCAAAAACTACTAATTTCCCACGTTCTCCTTTCTGTGTGGTCTCCTTCCTGCTCTTACCTCTCTTAAGAAATGTGGACAAATACTACTGTCAGGTGGGTCTGCTTTTTCTTTTCACTATAATATGAAGAGGAAGGTGAAAATATGTTGAATAAACAGAGCAAGAGACCCCTGTGGAAGTTTCAAGATTGTTTCCAAGTCTGTTAGTGCAATCAGTCTGGGTTAAACTCATGCTGTAACTTCCTACTTTGAGATGTAGCTTACTCTTTTTTTATTGTGTTATGTTAGTCACCATACAATACATCATAAATTTTTTATGTAGCTGTAGCTTACTCTTAATTGCATCTCAGAAACTTTTCCAAACAGAAACATTTCAAGCTAGTTTCCGTGTCTTACTCTTTGTCATAACTTCGATGACTTCAGAGCCTTATCCCAAAAGCCAGGGTTATGACTCCAATTTAAATATGTAAATTTAAGAAATGTAATGCCAGTGCCCTTTCTTTTTAGTGTAGATTGGCTCCAAACACTGGATAGCTGGGATTCGATAATTACTTTGGCCTATAGTAAATCTAGTTGGGTAGTGAATCAGGTAACATTTAACTAATTGATTGTATTTTCTTTTTATTCCATGTTTGCAATTGAGTTGAGTTATGTATGAAGCAGTAAAAACATCCGCTGTTCTTTGAAAACGGTGTTATATTTTATCACACAGGGTCTTAAACATACTAATGTTTACAGAGAGAACGTGAGGATTAAACTGCAGCTTTAGTTTATGAGCAACATACCTCTCCATAGTAGTCGACGCAACATACATGTAGTGGAAATGACAGTCAGCTGTATTAAGTCTGGGGACTGATGTCTTTTGTAAAAGATATCTCTGTCACTGCTGGGAGACGTGTGTGTGCATTATTCATCTCTGCTCAGGCACTACATTCAAATCCTTTCCAAGTGTTCCCTTTTGAAGCACTTTCATGCTGAATTGCTATCTGTGAATTTGTGTCATACATTTAACACCCAATTTGACTTTTCACAGAATCACGGTAGCAAAGTAGGGTAGAAACTAAGGGTCAAAGAGTAGCTTAGTCTGAAAATCCCAGCTTTATGTAGATAGAGTTGGTTTAAGAGGACTCCGTGAGGAAGTGCTCTTCGAAAATGAAAGCTCTACAAATGTTAGGTGGGATTATTGTACTCAAGTATGCTTGGCATGAAAACCCCTCTGTTTTGCTGATTAGTAGACTTTCACTAATTACCCATCAAGAAAAAGGAAAAAAAAATAACTTTCAGTTCTGTTTTAGTAGTCTCACCTGAGGAATTTAACCGGTTAGGCTTTTTTTTTTTTTTTTTTTAACACTCAGGAGATTAATTCAGTTTCTATCTAAAAGAGGAAAAGACCTTTTTCTTCAAGGGTTGACTAGTGTAGAAAGGCCTATAATTAATGCAGCAAGTGATATTCTGGAAATTGCATTTGAATAGAGTCCCCCTCCCCCCAATCATTCACCCCAAGGACAGTCTAACAGTTGAAACTCAGAGAGAATTCTGCTTGTTTTACCTTGTGTGTCTTAAAACAGAACACTTGGTGGCAGTCCTCCTTAAGTACCAAATTTCCTTGATTTAGGTCTTTCTTGGGGGAAACAAAAGAGTTTCCCTCAAGCTTTTCTTGGGCTCCTGACAGATTCCTTTCTCCTTTATGTGGTAACTGAATCACTAAGACATTTCCTCCAGTGAGGAAACAGCAGTTGGGGGACTCTAGCCTTAGGATTGCTTTTTCATTTGAGACTCAGCTTGCCTAGGAAGGAATTGTTTTCTTGGGGTTTTAAGACATACCTCCATTCTTTGTATTATCACTGGTTTAATTGCTCTCTGTTCCTTCCTCCTCTTTTCTCAAGTAGCTCTTTCAGCAAGTGTGATTGGAATTTAGTTTTGTCATATTGTCCTCTTCAGTAGCATCTACTAGGCTCTTGACCATACAACACATCTTGAATCCAGAAGGTATTCTTGGGTGGCCATAATGGCAGTCTTCTTCACAGTATCATAGTTTGCACAAACTGGTTCTGTATGTTCCTAGAACTGTATGGCTGTCGCTCTCAGAAATTTCTTCATGGAACAATAGCTCCTAAGTTATACTGGAAACCTTTCTCTAAATACCATGAAAGGAGAATCTAAATGCATGTGTTATTTTTGACGAAATGAACAAAACCCATCATTTTTCTATAGTTCATGTCCTTTCATTGCAATTAAGTAGTATTCCATACGTGTGACTTTTTTCTCTTTAACCACCCACATTTGTACTATGTGGGGAGGAAAAATGATTTTTCCTGTACTCTTTTAGGTTCTTGGCTGAGATACCCCTGTGCTAAAAGACAGACTAAGAGGAGAAAAACAAGCAGAAGGTTAATAACATGTTTTACCTCCTGTATGTGTGGGAGGTACCCAGGAAAACCAAGTTACTCCCAGAAATGGCCCAAGCCAACACCTGAAAAATTATCTCTAGCTAAAGAGAAAAGATGTTTGCTGGGCTGAGGAGCCAGTTATGGGAGGAAAAGCGCAGTAAAAAAGGGTAAGGTTGTTATACAGTTCTAAATCATTGCCTTCTCCACTGAGAAGAGTTTCTAGAGATTTAGAATCATCTTTCTCTTCTTGGTGCAGAGAGGGAGACATCCTTACAAATGGAGATTTTCCTTACAAATCTAGAAGTCTCTTATAAAAGGCTAAACTCTACTCAGTTTTCAGAGCTTTTCCTATGTCAGCTGTTTCTTAAAAATAATCAGCCTAAAATAATCCTTATGGCAAAGAGGCATATTTTGGGGTGGTGTATTCTGCTTCGCTTCAATTGGTCAAACCTTCTTCTACCTTCTTAAAAAAAAAAAAAAAAGATGTATTTATTTGAGAGAGAGCCAGAGAGCGCAAGCCCAAGCTTTGGGAGTCAGAGGGAGAGGGAGAAAGTGAAGCAGACTCCATGCTGAGCACAGAAGCTGACCCAGGGCTTGACCTCAGGATCCTGAGCCCAAACCTGAGACAAAACCAAGGGTTGGCCGCTTTAATATCTTCTTTTTTTTTTTTTTCCCCAAATTTATTTTAATTTTTCAGTGTTACAAGATTGATTGTTCATGCACCACACCCAGTGCTCCATGCAGTACGTACGCTTTAATATCTTCTGATAGGTTTTGTACAGTGCTTGGACGTGAGATCCAAGATGATACTCTATATGACAAAGTTCAGTCTCTGTTAGCTGAGGTTGTTTTGAGGTTTCTGTATATTCATTTCGTCCAGGGTTTCTCCACAAAGGCACTATTGGCATTTGGGGTTGGGTGATTTTTTGTTGTCAGGGAGTTGTCCTGCACATTTTGATGTTTAGCAGGATCCCTGGCCTCTACCCATTATGTGCCAGTAGCACACATTCCCCAACAGTGACAGAAATATCTCCAGATATTGTCAAATGTCTCCATGGTGGGGTGGAATGGGGACAAAATTCAGTCAAGAAGTCCTGGGTTAGAATATCTGGTGTCTGGCCTTTCATTAAAAAGGTACAATCAGTTATCAGTATAAACTGTATATGTAGTACCAGTTACCTTGTGTTTGTACCACCTTCATGACCTTCGATATACTTCCCATATTTGAAGAGTTAAAAATAGCCTCATCTGTTTTCTATGATTGTGACATGATTATCCAAGTAATTTATAATATCCTTCTCTGAGCCCCATTTTCAAGCATTTTCTCTTACAAAGCAATAATCTATAATATACCACAAACAGTTCATCTGTGTCGTTTCTGCATTGGTCTCTGTGTGTTATGCTGACTTGCCATTATTTTTAAAGCAGTGATACTAAAACTATTTTGGATAAATACTTTCATTGCTTTGTAACTTTGCTGGAAAGATTAAAGACACTTTATTTTAATATTTTGGGGGAATTTCTTTTTTACTGAGGATTTTTAGCCTGCATTGGTTTTTAAGATACCATGTTCTGATGATTTATTTTTTATGTTTACCCTTTCAACATAACTGCTGCTATACGCCTGAGATGCATCATACATTTTCAGGACCTGTCAGCCTGCTAGAATTTCCATTTTCCCCCCAAAATTTCCGAGGAATTTTATACAGACGATTTCCTATTTAAAGATAACTTTGATTTTGTATAGACCTCACTGTGCCATTTGAGTAATAAATATTGGTGCATCAACTGGTTTGACTTTCTGCTGAGAACTGCTAAAAGCCTTTTAATAGAAAACAATAGGGAATGTCAAACATTGAATCACGACCTCACTGAAGCAATTTTTCTTAGAAAGACTTTCATCACACAGAAGTTTTATCCTTGCTCAAATTTTGCCCAGAATTAGTCCAGTTAATATCTATTGTGATTCTTTGTGCAGTTTGTTTACCCATGTTTTTATGAATAAAAAGCATGCTTTTAATAAATGTTGCTACCTTTTAACATATTTAATTTTTATCTGTAGATATATTTAGTGACCAAATGAGATTATAACTTCATTTTAGGTTAGGCATTTACTAGGAGATGTGGTATAATAGCCACATGCATGCTTAATAGTATATGACTGGTTGCTTTGAAGCAAATGAGCTAGAATTCCCCCAGATGAGCTACTTACTTTCACTCTGTCTTCTTGCCAGTCTTTGCCCTCTGACCCAGGCCAGCTGTCTCACAACAGAGACCATGTGAAAGGATTGTGGACTCGGCAGAGTTCTCACCACTACAGAAAATTAGAAGTAGATATAAACTAGTAGGTTTATTTATTTTGGCATTTTTCAACTACAATATGCTCTCAGTGAGTTCTCACTAGGCCTTAATTTTTATAACTCCTTTAGATCTATTTAGAACAGTTGAGAAGGAGAAATAAAAGAGAAAACCAAACAGTAAATCAGATTAACCATTCTGGCCTCATGTAAACACAGTCTTCATGTGGAAAATGTGAAAAGTCCCTTTCCACAGCTAACCACCATTTTAGATATTTCCTTATCTCCCTTTCTCCCTGTCTGCCTGCCTGTGTCCCTCCCTCCCTCTTTGCCTTCCTTCCATTTCTTAATAGAAACATTTAGCTGGTGATGGTCTTCATTACTCATTATACAAACGTGTGTTCAATGCTGAAATAATAATCTCAGGAAGCTAAAAAATAAGAATGTTGCCCGTGTTGGACCGTAGAGGAGGTGGGTCCTACATCACCTAAAAGATGTACGTTGTGGATAGATTGTATTTTATATTCCCTTATTGCATACTTCCACCCTGATTTAGTGCCTCACATATGGAAGGTACTTAATTTTATTTTTTTCTTTGATCAGGGTATCCTTACAGTAGAAGTAAAAACTGGTTCTGTTTTCTTCTACAATTAGTTTCTTTGATGATCATAGTTATTTCCTTTTCCCAGAGGGGGACAGAAAAATATATAGCATTACTGTACAATATCTTAAATATGCTCAATTCCGGGATACTTAAATTATTAGAGTTTATTCTTTATTGCATGGAAGTTATTTTTCTTAATAATTAAATATATTGGTTAATTCATTAACTGCCTACAGATTCACTGAGAACTAAATATTTACCATACTCTGTGCTAGATTCTGAAGATATAAGTAGATGTCATTCCTGTCCTCAGGAACTAATAATCTGGTTGATGAGACGAGGACACAAATAACCATGGTTCTGGTAGAACAAGGGCTATGATACAGATATGTACAATGTGCTATACAATAGAGGAGGTTGATTTCATTAATGGAAACAGAGTGGGCTATAGAGGGAGATGGTAACAATTGAGCTGGTCTTAAAAATTGGTGGGAGTTTACCAGTTAAAGAAGTAAGAGTGTATGCTGAGGGCGGGGTGGAGTGGTATCCATTCCAAGCTACTGGAAGAGCATGAGCTAAGGCATGGAAGCATATGACTTGTTTGACATGTATATCATGTGTTCCAGTGTGGCTGGAGCATAACTTGCATTGGGACAACTTAAAGTATGTAATACTAGAAAGATAGAACCTTGAATGCCAATTAATGAATTTACACTTCATTCTGTAGGCAAAGAGAGCCGTTAAAGTGTCCTTTTTAAAGTTTTTTTTTTTTAAGATTTTGTTTATTTGGAGGAGAGAGAGAGAGACAGAGCAGGAATAGGGAGAGGGGCAAAGGGAGAGGGAGAAGCAGGCTACCCGCTTAGCAAGGAGCCTGATGAAGTGGGGCTCCATCCTGGGACCCTGGGATCATAACCTGAGCCAAAGGGAGATGCTTAACCAACTGAGCCACCCAGGAACACCATTAAAGTGTTTTACGCTGGATTCTGATATGATCTGGTTTCCATTTTGTGGAGAGAATTTTGCTAGCAGTATTGAGGGTGAATTAGAGAGAGAGAATATAGGATGTGAAGGAACCAGTTAGGACTTTACTACAGTTATCCAGGTGTGAGAGATGGGTGCCTGAATTAGGACAGGGCAGCGTAAAGGGAAAGGAAGGAATATTTTACAGCTATGATAGAACTTAGTAACCAATTGTATATGGGGCATAAGGAGCAATAGAGAAGAATGACTGCAAGTCTTTGGCTACCACCTAGAGGAATACCAGAGCAGGAGGGGCAGGTTTGACTGGGAAAAATGATGTGGGATGTATCTGTTACAAGATACCATAGAACACTAGGCATTCAGAACTATGAAAATGGAGTTCAAGAGAGAATTCAGAGCCAGAGACATAAATTTGAGCATCATCAGTATATATGGGAAAGTTAAAACCGTGATCTGTGAAATTGCTCAGCGTGAGCTTGTAGAATGAAAACAGGGAAGAGGACATAACTCAGGGAGAAGACCAGTTTTAAGAAGCTGGTAGAGAAAGAGAAGCAAAGGGACCAAGTAATTGGGCTAGAAATATAGTAGTTAGATGAGAGGAGAACTAGTGTATAGTAGTGCTTTTTGAGGAACTCAAAGACAAGAATGAGAATAGAAAGGATGAGAAGAGAGTGATTAAAAAGCAGGGAAAGACTGAGAGAGAAATTAAGAGATGGAGAGAGATTGAGAAAGTAATTGCATGTTGGAGAGAGAGCAAGAGAATGAGCAAGAGAGAGAAAGATTGAAAAAGAGTGAGATAGAGACAGATGCTTATAGAGAGTTAGAGATAAATTTTGAGAGGGAAAATAATAGAGCACAATTTCAGAAGAGGCAGTACAAGGGAGATGGAGGTTAAAAGCACAAATGAGGGAAGATTATTAGAAAATTAGGAGGACATTTCTTCCTTTGGTGTAGATGAGAAAGGAGTAAGAATAGATGAAAATGCATTTGGAAGGAATAGGTAAGGCAAGTTGAGAGTTCAGACCCTCATGACTTCTCTAAGAATAAGAGAAAATGCCCTCCATGACCATGAGAGTGAGTTGGCCTGAGAGAAGCAGGGCTGAGTAAAAGCTTCAGTGCAAATTTTTAAGGACCAACTGTGATAAAACAAACAAGCAAACGAACATACAAGCAAAAATCTTCACAGAGCCACAGTGGAACACAACAGCAAGAAGATACAGGTTTTCTCTTGCTCTCAGCTGCCGGTGAGCCAGAAGGGAGAGAAAAACGAGTGAGGGCCGGATGCAGGCTTGTGAGTCAGTGCTTCAGATGTGGTAGCAGGTGGGGCTGGGGGGGGGTGTGGTCACTGAGGGCCAGGTGGGCACAGGAGAGTAGTCAGGAAGGGGCTGATGGACTGGGGACTTGGACACGATGTGATTGGAGGTTTCATTGAGGTTAAAAAACAGATTTAGTGGGAGTGAAGAAGTATATTTTAAGTGTAATTATAAGGTTAGAGTCTTGCAGATTTAAAGAGAGAGTCTATTCTGGCTCAACTAATTTTTATAACTAAAAGTAATGTTGAGTAAAACATGAAAAGAGTCTTTAAACTCCCATGAAGCATGTGCCTGTGATTAGAGTTGTGAAAGCTCATAGGAGTAAGATCAGAAAAACTGAAGCTGGAAATGAAATGCTCTGTGTTTGTGTGCGTGTGTGTGCGTGCGTGTGTGTGTGTGAGCGTGAGCTAAGGCATGAGGATACACGACTTGTTTGACGTATGTGCTGCAGCATAAGTTGCACTGGGACAAATTAAAGTGTATGGTACTAGAAAGATAGATATATACACACACATTTATACTCATTGTTATATATATTAATATTCTATATAATATACATCTTATAGATGTACATATATTTTTTTTCATCCTATTTGAAACAAGAAAAGCTGAAAAAATATGATGAATCTCTGTTTAAGGGAAAAGGGAAGGATTGTACCTGAGAGGAGCTAATGGAAATTATTAGGGTCTATGGTGAGATTCTTGGTAGGTGGGCTTAGAATTCAAAGGGACTTTAATATATTGAAGAAATGATTAGAAACCAGCCATATTCAATTAGGGCATATTATGGAGTAACATGGGAGGCAAAAAAAAAAAAGAGAAAAAGAAAGAAGAAGGAAGGAAGAAAGGAAGGAAGGAAGGAAGGAGAAAAAACATGGGTGAGGAAGGCCTGGCTTGCTAATCATAAACCCTTTAACTCTTTCATATGCCTCACTAAATATGTGTTGCATTAACTCAAAAGGTAAATAAGTTTTCCTTGTGAATAGGAAAAAAACTGCCAATTAACTCTATCCTTCACTCTGTCCTAATTCTGTCTCTCTCTACCAAAATTCTCTCTACAGAATGGGAACAGATCATGCCAGAATCCTGCTTAAAACACTTTTAATGGCTCTTTGCCTATAAAATAAAGTCTAAAATCCCCTATCCAGTTGGTCCCTACTTATGATTGGTTCTACCTCAGAAATATCTTCTTGAGTTGATCTTTATACTTCTCTATTGACATACTGACCTTGTGTTTACACAAAATTTACACAGATTGCCTAATCAATTTTGCTGATCATTTATGCCAATTAAAAGGTAACACACTGGTTGTAAAAGCTCTTTTTGAAAAAGGACAATGTTCTAGTTAGTTCAGCTATCATAATGTCCTCAATCAATATGTTTTCTATGATTAAAAAAGTTAGGAAACAACTTGTAAAGATTTAACTTGGTTCTATGCCAGTGAACCCAAGCTGGATCAAACTAGAGTTCTCAGCTCCAAGAGGGCATTTGTTCTGTGTTTTCTGCTTGATTTCCCTCAGTTGAAGCCAAATGGATGAAGAATTTTAATTTGGTTTTTTTTGCATTCAAACATAAAAAGTCATTGGGTGTTAGTTGAAAATTTATGAAGTGACAGTCGTGTTAATAAAGATAAATGAGATGGCTTGTCTTATTAATATTAATGTTGCACATAATGTAGCTTTGCTAAATAAATATAGGGTTATAGTTTGCAAATTTTGCAAACTAAAACTATAGCAATTGTAGAGCTTAAAACCAAATTGTAATTTTCAGTTGCATTTCAGTTGTTGGTAAATTTTAAAAATTGGAGAGTCACTTGGATTTGTTTGAAATATTTGGGAGGCAACCTGGTTATAGCCTTAATAATTTCCAGTATTTGCAATGATGTCTCAATCATCATACAGCAGTGAGGACTAATGCAAAGCGTAAAGTGACCTGGTAATTGAGAAGCAGTCTCCATATCAGACCATGATCTAATACAAGTCAATCCCAGTACCATGTACTCCAAGGGGGGCCCACATCATAGTCTGGCTGCGGTGAAATGCTTGTACTCTCAAAGAAGCAATCAGACCTACTTTTCCTAT
This sequence comes from Nasua narica, assembly GCA_028533885.1. NCBI lineage: Eukaryota > Metazoa > Chordata > Mammalia > Carnivora > Procyonidae > Nasua > Nasua narica. The sequence continues at coordinate 81,199,420 of CM052801.1, read as the reverse complement.
GGGAGATGAAGGTTAAATTAATAGTTGGGGGGAGGGATGGGAAAAGGGAAAGGAGAAGGCCTTCATCATGTTATTTCACTCCATTCATTCAATATTTATGATTATTACGTGTTAGGTCCTATGCTAGGTACTATGAATAAGGCAGATAAAGTCCTTGGTCCTGTCGATATTTATCACTTTACTTCTCAAATGTGGTACTTACATGCTCCTGGGGTGTTGTAAGTTGTTTGGAGAATTTGGCTGAGTCTTTCAGTTACAAGTGCTAACTTAGTAAAAATGATTAACGACGTTGAGGTAGAGAGAAGGGAAGGGAACTGTAGCTGAACAGAACTGATGTAGAGAGTTTAGTTCTCTCCTCACCTCTTTCCCTCTTGACTGCCTATCTCACTTTTACGATGGATTAGCAAATGGGATGTGTTCCACAGGCAGTACATGACTCCATTTCAAGTTTTTCCACAATCATTTTGGAAAGTGACAGGAATTAGTAAGCCACTATTGGCAGCACAGGAGGTAGGGGTGACATTTATTCTGGACCACTGTTTTCTCTTTAGTTTTATGGTGTGACTGTATGATTACAAGTGTTGCTGTATTACTCCATATTATACTGTATTACCGTGTTTAAATTTCATAATATCAGAATAAGCATTAAAGTATAAGAAAGGAACAAAATGTAAAAATTGAGTTACATTTTTAGATTTACTGGAAGGTTAGTTTTCCTAATGTATACTTATAAATGACTCAGGATCACTGACATTGCTGACGAATTGAACCAAAAGTTATCATCAGAATGATCCTCAGACCTTGTGTACATTTGGATTTAGTAATATACCATTCTGTACTTCATAGGGAACAAAAACATTTCAAAACCAATCTGTTTTGGGGAATTTAGTTACCGCTTGCTTTCTTAAATAAAATGATTTGCATTATGACTCAAAATTACTCTGTGTCAGTCAGACATTAGAACTATGAAAAATAAAAATTATCCAAATGTTTTTAAAACATCCAGCAGTTTAATTTTATGGTCTAGGAAAATTAACCCCTAGATTGACTATTTCTCCCGATATCCAGAAATAATATTTTAAATAATATAAAGGGAGAAGAAGTAAATGTTATGTTAGTCTCTTTCCCAAGAAGAATTGTGGCTTTTTTCTATTTTTTTTCTTCATAGGTTCATTGTGGTATTAGAAAAAATCTTGTTTCACAATCTAAACTTATGTGCCTATGCTTTGTGTAGGGAATAGTTAATTTCCCTTTGACAGAATTTCTAATTTTTTAATAGCCCAATGTTAGTATGTAGGTCTTTTGGTGATAGGGGCTGTAAAGGAAAGTTACAAAGGGTTGCACTACTTATACCTAGCAACTAACTTAGTTTCCATGGCTGAAGACATGTAAGCTATTGTCAGTCTTGACAGTATAGAAATAAGATCAGCTTTGCTCAAGAAAGTTTTCATTTGGGTTAATAATATTAGACTAAAATCCCAGCTGAGTCTACATCAGGAAATCTTTTATGCTCTGATATCATTACACATTCAAGAATAACAACCGTTCCTTTAAATAAAATTAAAGGAATTCAATTTGAGGCTGAATAAAAAAAATATTGGAAAACTGTGTATAGTGGAGATATATATTCTTGCTCTGTTGGGAACCCATTTATCTCTGACTCTGAGACTAATCATATTATTAATAGTCATACACACTCTGGGCAACTTGAAAAACCATCCGTTTCTTCAGTTCCAGAAGGACTCTCTGAGATATCTTCTCTTGCCTGAAAAACCCTCAGTTTGACTCCATCTCTTTATGAGATTATTAAGTATTTCTCTACATTTTTTGCTTTTGCATGTGTGTCTACCCCACAATGATGCTTCATACTTCAATTGTCTTTATTGTTCATATTCTTTTATCTCATTTTTTCTCCTTGGTGGATCCTGTCAAGTATTACCGATCAACAGATGTTTCCTTGGTGAGCCAGTTCGAGGCCCTACATCTTATTTCCAAAGAATCTTACATACCACTGATCTGGTGAATCCAAACCCCCATTGCTGCTTCCTTTGGATCAGTTTGTTCATGACTGTATAAAGCAGCATACACCTATACCAATATACTTTAGATCAGTTGTATTTTCAGGCAGCAGTTCGGATCCATGTTAGAAAGACCTGAAGCTGTATGGTTATAGCCATACTAGAAGGAAGTGTCTAATAATGTGGACTTCAGACTCTAGAATCACAGTCCAGATTTGATGTTCACGCCAAGGGAAAGAGGCTAACTGTACATCAGTGGAGTTTTACAGCTTTTTTTCTTAAAGAAGTACAGCCATCTTTTTAAGTAAAATCCTATGTAGAACCCCAATACCTATAATTAAGAAAATGGAGCTGCCCAGAAGAAAGAGAGGCCCAGTCTCTCATCTTCTCTACTTCCTGCTTGGCCTCCTCATCATCCTATACCATGACTCTTAAGGAATTTCTTTGGAGACTAAGGCTCAGAGGAATGAGATTGAAAACCACTAGGATAATAATAAAATGTTTTTCTTAAATCATTGATTTGGAATGTTCTTTTTAAAATTTTTTACATTCTGAAATCGGAATGTTGGCTATTTTGTGAAGTCCTATCAGTTCACATAAAAATTGTTAGTCCTACCATCCAACTGGAATCAGGTAGAATTAAAAACCTGCCTATCTTTACCATCTTATCAAAAGATTAAGTAAACATAAAAATTAATGAAGTTTCAGGTAATTTGAAAGCTAGTTTCCACACCCGGCCCCTCAAATCCATTGCACTGACAGGAGGGGAACTAATATTTGTTGAGCATCTACTACCTGCCAAGTATCCTGTCATGTGCATTATATTCTCTAAGTCCCACAACAACCCTGGGAGATAAAAATTATTCCTATTTTATAACCAATGAAAATTTGGCTTGTAGAGATTTAAAAAACTAAGGTCACGTAGCTAGAAAGTGGACAACCTGATTTTGAACCCTAATCTGGCTGGCTTAAATACTCATACCCTTTCCCCAGTATTAGGCTACCTTCCCAATAATACAATGAGGGGAGGCAAGAAGATCATGAAAAGTAAATGCAAGAGAGTTCTGAAAATCTGTGTATTTTTTGACCTTTGTCTTTTGACCTTTTGTCCTTTGACCACAAATGCAGTCTTTTTCATTTACTACCCATGTACTACTGTGTTTGTGCCTCTTCTGTTTATTTGTAATATACTTAGTATATTCTTCCTTCTAAACATGATTTCTCCCATGCCTCTTTCCTCCTTTCTCTTTTTCCTTCTCTCTTTACTGCCACCTTTACAGTTATACAGTCTTTTTTTAATTAAGAGGTCTTTAAATTTTTTTTTAAATTTTTTAAATATTTATTTATTTATTAAAGAGGGAGAGGGGAAGAGTAGACTCCCCACGGAGCATGGAGCCTGATGGGGGTCCTCAGTGCAGGGTTCAGCATGGGGCTCAAGATCATGACCTGAGCCAAAACTGAAAACTTGGCCACTTAGCCAACTGAGCCACCCAGGCACCCCTACAGTTGCATGGTCTTAAGGGTGCTGGATCCTCCTGTTTTCTAGTCAAGGTTCTTTTGGTTGCAAAAAATGGAAACTCACTTAAGATAAAGTGAGAAGGTTATCAAACGAATATAGAGATCTCACAGAATGCAATGACAAGATATGCTTACTATATTAAAACTTAAGTGGCTTTTTCACCTCTCTGTGAGTACATACTTTTTCTCACATCTGCTTCTTTCTCCTGGCTTCTCTCTGACATCCCTCTGCTTCTCTTGATTGACTTCCTCTTTTCAGTTGTTTTAAGCATTTCTCAATATGGATGTCCAGGCCCTAACTCAGCATGACCTTTGAGCTGTAGTACCTGGATTATTCCTCTGTGTCTGTAGGCTTACGTTTCTGATGGCATAGGATTGGCTTGGCCCAGCTCGAGATAGAAACCTTCTTGTATTACATGTTCTACTCTGGTCCAGTTGGCAAAATTGGTATGGCAGGTTCAAATATGGTTCCTTCAGTAGAGGCTATAGGTAGAGTCTGAACCCCAAGACATGTCAAGTATCCTTTCCTTTACACCAGACTTTGCTTCCGAGTATACTCTCCTCCCTGTATCCTAATTACTCTAGACTAGGAGAGGCGGGACCCCTGTGATTAGCGGGATGTTCTACAAAGGAGGTCATATTGTCCAATTAGAACATACAGTGGAAAATATATTCAGCTCAATAAGGCCTGGGCATCCCATAGTGTAGCAGAAGACTTAGAAACCTTTGTAGGAAAACAAATAGAAAAAAAATTTTTTTTTCTTGGGGCGCCTGGGTGGCTCAGTGGATTAAAGCCTCTGCCTTCAGCTCAGGTCATGATCTCAGGGTCCTGGGATCGAGCCCCACATCGGGCTCTCTGCTTGGCGGGGAGCCTGCTTCCTCCTCTCTCTCTGCCTGCCTCTCCACCTACTTGTGGTCTCTCTCTGTCAAATAAATAAATAAAATCTTAAATTTTTTTTTTTCTTGTGTGTTTGTGTTTCCATGGAGTCAATCCTTACAAAATTGCTTTTCAAATTGGAATGAACAATATGAGAAGCCTTTACCATTGGACACAGTTGCTTTAGACATGGGTGAAAGAGATGAGTGTAATCCACTTTGCCTAAAGTTTTCTTACGTGGGTAAAGAGTAGGCAACATGTTTCTATGAATAAGATGTACTGGATGCTTTGTTTGTGATGGGTTTGTCCATACTTGAAAAAGAAGTATTTGTGATCCTGCTGCCATTTAATTCCTAATAATATATTACAAAATCATTCAAAGAACATTCTCCAATTACAGGGCAGCCCTTTGATACTTGTGTGTGTGTGTGTGTGTGTGTATGTGTGTGTGTGTGTGTGTGTGTGTATGTGTGTGTTGAGGATGCGGAATTGCACTGTGAGCTGGGAATAATGCTTTTGTTATAGGCTAATGAGGTTATTTCAAAGTCTGGCTCTAGGAGTTATGATTTGAGTAGATGATAAGAGTCCTGATACATAAAGACTTGGTTAAGATAATTCTAGGGTGTATGAGTCTAGTCTTGATGTATCATGTTGTTAGGTTGCAACTCTTTAATTTTCCAAAAAGCCTAGAAAGGTTGTTTTTTTTTTTTATACTCCTTAAGCATCTTTCATTATGAATATTTAACCATGGAAGTGTTAAAATGCAAAGTTCAACTGAGTAAATTTTAAAGATCTTATTGGCTTTATTCAGTGATTCATGGATTGGGCAGCATCCCATCTAGCAGATAGAAAGGAGCTCTGAGTAAATGTACAAAATGAAAGACATATATAAAATAGGCAGAAGGCAGCCAGACAAGGAAGTTAAACCAGCAGAAAGTGAATTGGTTGTGGCAAGGATCTATCAGGCAGATTACCTGACTAGTGCTGACCAGGTAATTCCAGGTTGACTACTGTAAGATTCCATTCCTGAGAAAGGCTGAAGCTGTACTTAGGTATTAAGTCTCTGTTTGGTGATGTGGGGCTTAGCATGAATGACTCCACTTTGAGCCTCTTGTCTCCCTTTTAACAGATGTAAAGAAGATAATTATAATCAATAAGTTCTCAAACCTGGAAACATATCGCTTTCAGATTTGAGTGTTTTTCTTGAAAATGCTTTGCTTCTAGATACCCCCTCTTGCCTTCCCCACAGTGTCAGCAGGTTTAGTGGTACCTACAGAGGGCTAGCCACTCTGTGCTTGTTCAAGATTTACTACCTTAGGACCTTCCTGTATGATGATTCCCCTAAACTTCATGGATTATGACTTCCCCTTCGGGGAGGCCCTCCCCAACCATCCTAAACCACCTCCAACCATCTAAAACAGACCTTCTCATTCCCCATCTTCTCTCACTTTATACACTGTTTTATTTTCTACATTTTACTTATCACAATTATTTTATTTGCAAATAATTGCAATTATTTTATTAATTGTTTTATGCTTTATTGAATGTCTTTCCCACCAGACGGTAAGCTCTGAGAGGGTGAGGACGCTATCTATGTCAGTCATCATTGGTATCCCCAGTGCTTTCTACAGTGCCTAGCACATTAAAAGGTGCTCAGTAAGTATTTGAGGGATAGATGAATGAAGAAAGCATTAGAATACTATCATCCATGATTGCAGATGATCCACCTAAGCCACTGTTTCACTTTAGAAAACACTTAAGAAACCTATTGTCACAGTGGCTATGTCTCTTATATTCACTTGGTTAGCGTTAGTGTTATCCATGGAGAACAGGATGAGGGATTTGAGCAAATCCTACTACATGGAAAGTCCCCATACATGCCCTTCAAAAACAATATTTATCAAAATTTAATGTACATATAGAAAAGCACCCTTATAAGTGTACAGGCTGATGAGTTTTTCATATACTGAACATACCCATGTAGTGAACATGCAGATCAAGAAACAAAATATCCTTGATACCCTGGAAGCCCCCCTCATGCTTGCTTCCAGTCATATTCCTTCAAGGTTAACTACCATCTTGCCTTCTAACAGTATACATTAGTATAGGCCATTGTTACTTTATATAAATGAAATAATAGTTTGGGCTCTTTTCAATATTATGTTTGAGAGGTTTATCCATCAGCCATATTGTTGCATGTCCAAACTTAATGTTTTTAAACAAGTAGAAATGAATTCCAAGACACCATGAGAGGTCGAGGTAAAAGGAGAAGGAAGTTAGTCGTTTAGAATGAAAATTGAAGATTTATGTGCTGAAGCGAGCCATGTTCTATTAAATTCATTTTGCCTTCTTTGCTTCCTCTAGCCTTGCTTCCCAAATCTTAAACATGTAGCTTACAAATATCTGCCCTTGGGAAAAATACTTACTGATCCACTGAAAATCCATCTCTGCTACTGCAAAAATTAAAAAATTAAAAATCTTTTGAGCTCATGCTCTCTCTCTGAGGTGTATCAGTAGTATCATTTCTTTATATGAGGGGCAGCATTTAATTATTGATTCTTAATGCATATGTCCTGAAGGTGTTTAATAAACTGAGTTTAGGGACATTGTTCTCTGCATCTCAGTGCAGGAGGTTATGAGAAGACCTACAGAGGGAGGGGCGATGGAAAACTGATTAAGTTTCTGGACTTCACACAGAGACAGATAAAAACAGGATACTATGTGTGATTTAAAATTGGCAAGGACAGGCCTTCAGTATGAGGAAATTTCTTCGAGTTATTAATCGTGAGTTATATGTTTTTGTGACAGTGAAAGGTAGAAGCTTTAATTAAACACACCTTAATAACCTTCCCTTAGAAAATCTCTTTTTAAAAATAAATGTGGCATCAGATAATCTATGGAAGATGCAGAGTAACTCTTCTAGAGTCCTATATAATGAGAAAGCACTCCCTGACAGAGAAGGTTGCCAAGCACTTGCACAAATTACTAAGGAAGGCTGGGGAATCGATGGCCATCTGTTCAGCATGGTTCTCATGCAAGTGTGCCTGGAGCCAGGGGGCTGGTTGACATGATCTTAGAAGGAAAAGACCTTTCGTTTTTCATTTGATAATTATCAGGGTTCTTCAAGCCTAAAAAATCCCTTAAAATTTAAGGGATGAAATAAGTGTTCTTATGGTTCATGCAATGTGTCTGCCTCTCTCTCAAGCATTTTCAGACTTAATGCCAGAGACTAGTTGGAGGTGAAAGACACCATTTATTTTACTCCTTCCACACTTAGTACCACACATTAAAGAGAAGAAAAAAAAATACTGTGCTGTTGCTTGGACAAAGAGCTATTATTTACTGTTCGTCATTTTAAAAATGTTATTATTGCTTTTTAAAGTGGTCAAAACGACACTTTTAAAACCCACAGTTTTGTGTGACCTGCATATTGAACCTGCCCAGACACCACTTGAAAGGTCTTTGTAGGCCGCTATGGCTCCATACACAATAATAATCAATACCACTTAGACTACTTTTTGGGTGCATACAGGGTGCCAGGAACTGGTTAGCACTTTACATATATTATCTCATTTAATTTCTCAATGATCCAGCAAGGTAGGTATCATTATCACTCCACCTATAAATGAGAGAAATATTTTTTTGCCAAGTCAGAGAACTAGCCCTCAGTCACACAGCTAGTTTTTTCAAGCACTGAATTATGCACTCCCATCTGTCTGACTGCAAGACCCACATTTCTTTTCTATATTATGTTTTCTTAATACTTTGAGAACCCTGGTCTACTTAAAATAAGACTGAAACAAACACAATGCCTGATTTGTATATATTTTCAGGTTTAACTGATGTGTTTCCTAGTCATTTTTTATATACTGGTGAGATTGGGTTTTAGAATCAGATAGTCCTACGTTTAACTCTGACCTTTCCACTTGTCACTTATGTGACCTGTAGCATGTGACCCTTCAGTTTCCTCTTCTGTGAAGTAGATCATATAATAGGATCAACCTCATAAAACTGTCTTCAGGATTAAAGGATATGATGCAAGTGAAAGCATATATCAAAATAATAAAGAACACATAGTAAATGTTCAAGAAATATTAATAACAAAGATGCTAGGAATGGTTTTTGAACTCGTAGGACATTGACAGTCTCTCTTGGCCTGTTCAGTATTTAATTTGGTTGCCTCCTTCTTTTAGGAAGGAGGCAACCAATAGGAATAGCTTTTCCTATTCCATCAGGGCCAGAAAATAACCAATAACCAATAGGAATAGCTTTTCCTATTCCATCAGGGCCAGAAAATGTTTCCTACCATTCAGAGCTTAGGTTTGCCAATTAAATGGAGGTTGTCAATGAAAGAATCTTGGTTTTCAAACTTAGATTTTTTAGCAGCATTACTTCCCATCCTTAAGGTCCAAAGAATAACCATAAGAATATAAACTAGCTTCAATCAAATGAATCATATGTGTCCTAGAATCTCAAATCTTTAAAATATTATAACAGCAGAATTCTTCCCTATTTACCTAGCTTTGTGGCTGTCCTATATGCCAAACCAAAGACTGGGTCACATGGTCTTACAGAGAATTTTATTTCAGATTTGTAATCTGATGTATAGGATAAGATCTGTGGAGGCCTTTACTTATGCATTAAATTATATGCATTATACACAAAATTAAATGCATTTACTTATGTATTTTACAAATCACTTTTATGGGGAAGAATGTAGGAATTCTAGCGCTGAACTCTCCCAAAGATCAGGGATATGTGCCACTCCACATCCTTCTTTTGAGTAAAAGCCTATCAGCAATGTTTTTTAATATACTTGAAAAGCACCTAGGTAGAAGGTAATTAACATCTATTGCAATGTTCATAACTTCATTCCAGAATTTCCTTTGTTTTCTGTTGTATAACTTCACTTGTAGAGCTCTTATTAATGCAATGATAAACTTATAGAAACACATACTTTATTTAATTTTTGGTGTCAGTAAAAGTGATGCATATTCAGAGGGGGGGAAAGTTAATTAGCCCCAGGGTTTGATAGACATCATTTAGTAGTCGTCCAGTTAATCTAAAATCCTGCATATAACCAATTACCACTGTAATGAGAACTTTAATTTTTGAACTTCCTATCCAATTTCTTTCAATCATTGCTGCAAAACATTTGAAAGCCAACAACGCAGAAGTTGCTTTATAGGCCTGTGTTAGAAATAGTCAGATCCCCAGAGAGCTAAAATACAGTTCACAGATGTGGAATGATCTTCTTCACTCTGAGCATTATATAATTTAGACTTTGAAAAAAAGTTGTGCAAAGGAAGAAACCAAACAACTTTCAGTGATAAAAACATTGTGCAACCATGTTCGTAGGATAGACACCAAAGGCCATTTTTCCTCCTGATCTTTCGAAAGAAACTGTACTATTTGAACTGAATCTTAATAGAGCATGTTGAAGGCAGTGGGTATAAGATTTCTTGTTGGATTCTGCAGGTCTCTGTGTAGCTTTTGCTGTTTAGGGCCCTTTCTGCTTCTTTTCTCCTCTCTACTTTCCTCTTCTACCTCTTCTTAATGAGATTGCCCTGTAAGCTGAGGGTGATTCATTTCTACTAGTGGTGAAAGGCATTTTCACCCACTACTCTGAGGTTGTATTAATCTGCTAGGCCTTCATAAATTTCACTGTGAAGGGACTTAATTTGTTTCCATTATGATAACTTTTGAGTACATTTAGTTATCATAATCAAAAAGCACTTAACTGCGTGTGTGCTATGCCAAGAGAATTACAGTGACACGTTTTCTGCCCTCTGAGTGTTCAAGTTTGAGAGTAAGTGCCAGGTTTTGTGGATCACTGCGCAGAAGGACAAGATGATGCTGGTGTTGGTGAGCAAACTTGGGCTGAGGTTGTCAGGCCAAACCATAGGATCTGTGTCACCACTGGGAATTTCAGGGGAGCTGGGAAGTGAAATGAGAGGTCCAGCCATGATAGGGACATGAAGAGAATCCTGGTTCGTTTGTGTGGGCTGGAGAACTGCATCCAGAGGATCAAGCGCAGCAAGAGGGTGCGGGCAGAAGTGGAGTTCAAGTATCCGAGCAAATTGGTCAGGGTTCGTGTCAGGCAAGAAGAAACAGATAATAGAGTTTTAGCCCAGGTTCAACAGATAGACATGTCCACTTAGTAACACAGCCATGTGGCAATTTGTTTTCCTTCCCTTGCCCAGGTTTTAAACATTTCTGATGTATCCGGTTGAGGAATACTGGTTTGGACTGCTTCCTCAGGTGAGGCAGGCTGCTACAGACGTTGGGTATGGCAATACAGACTGGGATCCTGGAGTGGGCTCTTGTAATTTTACCTTTGAGACTACATGAATAGGAATAAACATTCATTTGAAGGTCAAATGATATCTGGTGTCTCAGGGTTGCAGTGTATCTGGACTTAAGATTCTGTCTTTCTTGGCAGAGAAATACACAATGTAGGCTGACTCCCATCATAGAAGCTTTTAACATTTAGAACTGAGGAAACCAATTGGCATCTGAATAGAACTTTTTTTTTTCTCCCTCTCTCTCTTAGTCCTTAAGGGCAACAGACTTCTCAGAAAGAGATCTTAGATTGTGGTAAATTCCAGGTGATCAGTTGATATGTTCAGTGGCAAGTACCATATTAGTCTCTTTTTTTTTATCAATTTTTATTTATTTTTAATTTTTCTTGAGGAAAAGTAGCCACCCTTTTAGCTGCAGGAATTTACCTTAACCTCTAGTCATCATTTAGTTTGATGCACATTGGCCACTACACTGATTTCAGTTCCGACAATGATACTGTGTTTGCATAGTGTCACTGTGATTTGATGAACAGATACTAGTGCCCTTTCTGGAATAAAGGCAAACATAAGCCCTTGGATGAGTGAGAGAAGAAGAGGCAAGGACTTCAAGGGATGCTTAACAAGCTGTTAATTACTCTTGATGGCATTATGCTACCGTGCATATATTAAGGACCATGTTGATGTCTGGAGCAGTGAGCCACAGAGTATCACTGGGAACCCTGAGGGCAGGGATGAGGTAGTGGGGGAGACCGTTCTAAAGAACTCTGGGGTAATCAGTTCAAGAAAGTTAGGGCTCCACTTGAGTTTGACAATAAGTTCTTAATGATACCTGAAGAATTAAACTATCTCCTGGGTTCCTAAGAAAGAGAGAGAGAGAGAGAAATGGGAGGGAAATGAACCCACCATTTGTGCATTTGATCTTTATAATGACATTATCAATAGGGCATTTATTATCCTCTTTGTTTTGCAGTTGAATAACCTGAAGCTCAGAAAAGTTAAGTAACTCACTTCAGCATCATGGTTAAGACTTGGGGCCCTGGAGGCAGAGGAAGCTGAATTTGAATTTTGGCTTTCCCTAATTTGGAGCAGTAAGAACTTGGGACAGATAAACATTTTGTGCTTTGGTTTCACCATCTATGAAAAAAGATAATAATAGTACGTATAATCAAAGGAGTTTTGTGGATATTTAATGGTAAAATGTCTATAAATAACTTAGCACTGTCCTATATTCCTAGTAAGTGCTCAAAAAAGATATCTATTTATAGTCCTCCTCCTCCTCATCATCATCATTACCTCCATCACCACCTAAACGTGTCAGGCCCCAAAGCTCATGCTGTTTCTGGAACATTATAGTGCCTCCAAGTGCTGGTAAGAGTGGTGGTAAGAAGGGCTAGGGAAAGTTAATGTGTATAAGTAGAAAATTAAAAGATAAGGCAGTGAGAGGAAAAAAAGGAAGGGCAAAATTTAAAAAAGTTAAAAGGAACTGTTTAACAAGAGGTATGGTCAGGAGAAGGCCACTGTTAGCAATTGTCTCAGATACCACACACAGTGTGGTCTACACTAATACATACAACTCTTCCTTTCTGAGTCCCTAAGGTCACTAGATTGTGAAGGAAAAACCTCATATGATCAATCAATCAATGAGAATGATTGATAGACCTTCATTAAGCTCTGTTTTAAAATAAATCTAATAGATCTGGTCCTTACCCTAACTCCAAGGAGGTTGAAAACTAATTATAAGGCCATGCACATGCAATGAAGAATAACGGTCAACACAACATGTTTATCTGTCTTTAATGACTGAATTGAGGCAGTTCCATAACCTGTGGGATACACGAAATTATTAATTAATTAACTAATTAATTAAATATATTGATCTCCCAAAGCCATAGATTATCAATGTACCAAAATTACTTAAATTGTGCAAAACCTATGGAACTATTATGGAACACTTGAACTCAGTTATAAATCATTGCATGAACTTTGATATTGCTTCATATGAATGTTCAGTGCAGCAGCACTCAACAAAGTAGCCAACTATATGCAGCTCTTGGAAGAATGACTACCATGTCTAAATGTACAGGGAAGCTCATTTGTAAGCTAGATTGATCTCAGTTAGCTTAATGAATTCATCTTTCCTGCAATTGCTTGTTTGACCTTTGTTGTATTATAAAAGTGAGGATAAATAGGATCTTTTTTACTTGTTCATCTAGTAACTGACCACCTTGTACTAATTCATTCTCAGGTTCTACCCCATTTTCTAAGGGAAAACCAGATTACCTTCCACCTGAGAAATTCCTGGTTCTAAGCTTGAGTTACTTTCATCAGTATTGAAGTCCAACACACAAAACTTTGGGACAATAGCTGATGAAGATTTAACCCCTTGGCCAGGTGGGACTTTTAAGTTCTGGGTAGAAATTTCCCGCATTCTGAGATTTGGACTTTTGACCTATAGTGGGGCAGCTGATAACCTTAATCAAAGCAGTGTTCTCTTTATACGCTAGGTGACAGGAGCTCCTTAATATAAATGTGAGGGATTTCTATAAATTCATGTTTAGACTAATGTATCACTAAAGCTGTCATTTATAGAAATAATGCATGAAAATATGAACCCATGAAATATTAAAACAGAACCTATGATGAAAGAAATCCTTCGTGTTAAGCATGGCAGTTTAGGATTTAATATTAGTAAAACAAGATTATTGTTCCTTTACATAATGCCATTTTGAAGAAATTCCAGTAGTAAATTAAACAAAATGGAGTGAATTAATAAAATAATTTATTCCTATTTTGCTGTTTAAAAGCTTACTTCCTGCAGATCTGTTAAAATGTCATTTTATTAGTGGGGACTTGACTCCACTAGCATTCCCTGATCCCTAGATTTTGCTTTGTTTTCTCCATGTCACCTGTTGCGTTCTGACATACTTCATATTTTACTTGCTTATTTATTGTGTGTCTACTCTACCCCGCCCCCCAGAATGAAAACATTATGGGCAAGGACTTTGTTTTATTCACTATTGCATTTCTAGTATCCAGAACAGTGGCTGGTATATAATGGGCATTCAGTGCATATTTATTGAATGAATGGATGAATGATCATAAACAAATGAAGGTAAATTCACAATAACTTCGAAGTTGAATTTAAAATTATCTTTTTAGGGCACCTGGGTGGCTCAGCCATTAAGCATCTGCCTTCGGCTCAGGTCATGATCCCAGATTCCTGGGATAGAGCCCTGCATCAGACTCCCTGCTCAGCAGGAAGCCTGCTTCTCTTTCTCCCCCTTCCTCTGCTTGTGTTCCCTCTCTCATTGTGTCTTTCTCTGTCAAATAAATAAAATCTTTTTGAAAATAAAAATTTTTTAGAAAAAATGAATTCAATTAAGATATGATCAAAGTAAACATTTTATAATACACATTTTTAATTTTATTTTTCTATAATCACAAAAACATAAAATACTGTCATCTAAGGAATCTAGTCTCCATTTTAACACTTGATGGTATCTAAAATAATTAATTTTTAAGTAATTATGCCAAATCTGTTAGCTGTACTCATATCATTAATCAAAATAATGAACCTTGTCATTGATAACATTATGATTTCCTGGCATTTTACTCTTTGATTTCAGTTTTTATTTATGTTTTGAACAGTTTTGTATTATCTTAGGAAAAAAGGATAAAATGGTGATGACATTAGACAATTGAGTTTGTAGCATGTGTGTTATTTTTAAATATTCAAACTGCATCTGCAAGCATATCTTTAAAGTTTTACTTGTGATGTGGTAAAGAAACTCTTAGACTGAACATTTGAAGACTTGGGTTGAGTTTTCTTGGCCTTGCTACTACTAATCAGCTAGATGACTTTAGCAAAGTACTGCATATTCCTAAACCTCAAGTTCCATCTATATAAACTTGATGTAAAAATTTTTACCCTGCCCTTTCATAGGATTATTGTGATATATCAGAAATTCTCTGTGAAATGTGAAGTCCTATTCAACTTCAAGGAGTTATATGATGCTAGTAAACAATTTTGCTTGTCAAATGATTTTGCCTTTAGAATTAGAGGTTGCATTTTTTTTTTTTTACAAAATGTGCAATAATATTCTCAGTGTGATTCCTTAGAATGAAATAACATTGAATCAAGGACTATGTCAGTGTTAGGAACAAAGGAGGTGTTTGCCGACCAGGCATACTTTGCTAAGGAAGTGGTCACCAGTGCCAGCTACTTCAGAGAGGGGTAAAGAAAAGTAAAAGCTAAAAAGCCATTGGACTTGTCTTTTGGGAGGTCAATAGTTTGAGTATTGTGGCACCGGAAACTAAATTTCAGAGAGTCAAAGAAAAAGTAGAAATAGAGAAGTGAATATGAAACACTTTATTGTGTGGTTTGATGGCATAAGAAATCTGGGACTTGCTGATGAGCCTGGAACAATCTTGGTGCTGGATGGTTGAGATGCGGAGGGAGCTTCTAAGCCAGTAGGCAGAAGAGTAGTC
Source organism: Nasua narica (assembly GCA_028533885.1). Taxonomy (NCBI): domain Eukaryota; kingdom Metazoa; phylum Chordata; class Mammalia; order Carnivora; family Procyonidae; genus Nasua; species Nasua narica. Next base: position 81,184,217 of record CM052801.1, on the reverse strand, counting down.
TGAGTGAGAAGTCAAGTCACTGTTTTCTGAAATGCCATGTGTGTGATGGTGAACCTCTCTAAGGCTGGGTGGGGAAGGATAATATAAGCTGAAAGGAGAGCTAAAGTCAGAGGCCTAAGAAAATGAGTCTGTGGTCCAAACAGAAAGAAATAAGGTAATTAGCCAAGAAGCTAAGAAAACTTAGGGGGATTCTTGGAATGTAGCTGGTGGCATCATAAAGTTTCAAGATCCATAGCATGTGATGAGCTGTTGCTTTTATGTGAACCCAGTGTATTTTGCATGTGTATGGGCATTTCTTTTCAAATTGCTGAACCAGGGGAGTTTCGCAGCAGGGATGAAGAGAAGTTTCAGTTTTGTCTGGTCTGGATTATAGAAATTATTTTTCTAGTGGCAAAGGGCTAGTATACATGATAAGAATAGCTTTTGAAAAGTATCTCAAGTTTCCTCTTGAATATCAGCATAGATGGACCTTAAGTTTCTCTTCCATAGTACAGAATCTTTCAAGTACTTTGTTTCTAATACCCTCATGTAGGACTTTGGATATGCACAGGGTGCCATAACAAAATACCATAGACTGGATGACTTATACAACAGAAATTTTGGGGGTATTCCAGGTACTGTGATGGGTACTTTAAATGAATAATCTCATTGTAGTAGTCAAATATTTTGGTGATTTATCACTTATTTGGTATTCATATCACCATCCCATAAGGGTCAGTAAAAGGAGCTCTTTTCCCTGTAATTACTTAAGATCCAGGCTCTTTCCATCTTGTGGCTCTGGTCTCCTTTCAGTTCTAGGAGTCTTCTCATTTAGTCAGTGGATGATTAAAGAGAGTCAGTATGGCATAAGGGAGGTTTTTACAGCCCATGCCTGAAAGTGACACGTGACCAATTAATCATTAGCAAGAATTTAATCACATGGTTAAACCTAATAGCTAAGAAATACAGTCTTCCTGTGTGTTGAGGAAGAGGTGAACAAGGAAATACAGATATTGGTGAGCTGTAGCAGTCTCTAGCACTCTCAATGAGTCTTCATAGTAATGCAGCAAGATAGGTACCATCATTGTCCCAATTTTACACACGAAGAAAGGGTGAGTAGTTTGCTCAAAGTAGCACAACTAGTAATTTGGACATGAACTCAGTGTAGTTTCAGAAGTTTGCTTATAGCCACCTGTGCTATCCTTTCTGAAATAATACTCTTGGGATAAGAGTATTATTTCATTACTGTAGTGAACGTTTGACACTTTCGAATCATCCTTCAAAGAGATTTTAGTAAAACACTTCTATTTGCGTAAGTAATAGATCAAATACTTTGTTTAGTTTTACTTTGTTGCTAAAGGAAAGAAGGAAACAAGAAAGAAAAGAAAGGAAGGAAGAAGGGAGGGAGAACAAACAAGAATCACAAGCCATTTATGGAGATGTTGGATGCTTTTTGATTATATTTAATCTTGTGTACTTGCTAATACTAGCTTATTCACCAGCTGTACTTTGAATGTGTTTACGATATGATTGTGATATCAAAGTACATGGGGTCTTTGTCCTCGCATAAACTACCTCCTCACAAAGGAGATTGTACTGTCCAGAGAGACTGTGTAGACTCATCTTAGAATTTGAATCCATTTGTCCATATTGAACACAAGTTGATAGGTCAAGGACTAGGATACTGCTTCCCATTTAGCTAGGGGGTTCCTGAGGTGGGGGGAGGAGAGATAGGAGATTCCCTTTCGTTTTATCTAAGTGAATAAAGTGCTGAACATAAATTACAGCAAGCTGCCACTTGTTTTTTGGGTCTGGGTTGACCGTATAGCCACCTGGATTTGGCTTCCTTTCCATTGTACTACATTAAATGGTGCATTGGTTGGTTTGCAATATTCAACAAACATCTATTTTTCCCCCTACTCTTCTGTAGTTGAGAGTTCATTTTCTTTTGTTGTTGTTGTGTTGTCTTTTTTTTTTTAAAGATTTATTTATTTGACAGAGAGAGAGATCACAAGTAGGCAGAGAGGCAGGCAGAGAGAGAGGGGAGGTAGGCTCCCTGCTGAGCAAGGAGCCCGATGCGGGGCTCGATCCCAGGACCCTGAGATCATGACCTGAGCCGAAGGCAGAGGCTTTAACCCACTGAGCCACCCACGGCCCCCTCTTTTGATAGAGAGTATAATACTATCCTAATTCTAGATAAATTGCACTAACAAACTACAGAATATGAAATTCTAAGCTTCTGAAAGTTATTTTCCTACCATTCAGATGGTATGTTTCCTAAAATGCCAACATATCTCAAAGACAATTTAATTCAGCCTTCTTGAAGCACGAGAAGGAAGTATTTTTCTAGCAAAGCTGTTCTTCTACCATATTAAGTGAAATTTCTTCAATACTGTAATAGTCCTGGTAGCTTTTGAAGGTGGAAGGAGATAAACTGTTTAGACAGAGTGTGAAAAAGCTTAAATGTTTCCTTCCTATATTAAGGAGAGTAGCACTCTGGGATGGTTTCATCTTAAAAATAAATTTGTGTTCTGTGGTTGTTGGTAAAGGGATAGGGAAGTACACTGGACTGACCTGTTCCATTATTAGTAGCCAAGTCAAGATTATTGCCTGTGCATACATATGTGGTCAAATGAGAGTTCATATACAATGATATTGTATTAGGCTTTCATCCTATGCTGTTGATAGTAACAATAATATGCATCAGACCTAGTTTACCAATTCTGAAACACTCTATAATCTGAGAAATCATTGAAATCAGACTTGTAGAACTGAATTAGAGATGTATGGGTATTAAAATACTCCATCCAACCCATTTCCACATGTACCATCTGTTGTTTCCAGATGTACTGCTTCCTAGAGGCGGTATTCATGGGCATGGTATTATAACAGCAACAAATCGGCATTCCTAGTTCTGGGACTTAATTCCCAGAAATACAAGTTTTCATTGGCTGCACTTCAGGGAATTAGACTCCTCTGTGGCTAGGGACATGCCATTACAACCATGGTAACGGAAATAGACCAATTCAGAGCTTATAAGGCATAAGGGAGCCTTCAAGTTGGGAGCAGTACAAAGTTTCTCTTATGTGCTTATAACTCGAGGTAAGTTGGGCAGTGCTATTAATGCTCCCCCCTCTTGGTGATTAGATATGCCTAGCTCATTGTAGATAAGGTGTTGGAGGTATCGCTTCTATGTTAAGTTTGATAAAGGAAGTTATAAAACGCTCCAAAGGCTCTAGAGTATATGCTTAAAGCCTTGTATATAGTCCAGCACCTTAATCTGGTGCTGTCTGTAAAGCAATGGGCTGTCACCTCCCTCAAGACCACTGCTTGCCTCATTAATACCACTGGAACAAATTATCACTTCACAGCCCAGAAATCTTCTATAGCAGTTGTGGTGATTGATGTAACAAGGCTAAAAAATAATGATGAAATGCATGTTCCAGAAGACAGATTCAAATGGCAGGAGCTTCAAAGGCAATTAAATGTGACACAGAAGGAGTCTTCCTGGAATAAAGTATTTTCAAATAAATGGTAAGATAAGTGTGATAATCTCCTAGACTCACATTACACATAAATTAGTTTGCTATGAATAATTATTTCTGAAGGCTTGGTGTGCACTGAAGTAAAAGTTTAGAAATAGCCAGTGTGAACCTCTTAAAAAATACTTTTTTTTTTTTTTGGTTTAAGATAGGGCAAAAAACAATGCTTTGAGGCTGGCCTCTATGCTTATGATGGGATTTATTTATTTGTGGCCATAGTATTTAAATGACATCTTTTGATACACTTTAGTTTCCTGTTGGTTGGAAAGTAAAGAATCGTGACTACAGATGTCAAGTTTAACTGCCTTCCTCCAAAGTGAGTCAAATGATTCTCATGATGTATCGATTCTATACCACTAAGTTACTAACTAAGCTGTGGGAGGAACCTGCCTACTCAAGAGAGTGCAGCTGTACATTAGATGGGCACATCAAGGTCGCTGTGAAGGGGAAATTTAAGACATGGGAGTAACTAGAACAGCTGTGCAGTGTGCAAGAACTCTGGCATCTAAAGCCTTGCAAAAGGTACACCTCAGACTGTCATTCTGGGTCTGTAAGTGCTACTCTCTTGTTTTCTTGAAATACGAACATAGGACAGGTAAGAGAAGTATTGGCTTAGATGTAGCAAGAGGATTTTACAGGGTTTCTTGATTGAAAGATTAGTTAATTGGAAGACCTAGAGAGTTTTAAGAATAGATTTTTAAATAGTAACTTTTAAAAATGATGTTGTTTGAGTTAGGTGTAAAATGATCTGAAGCTGTATTTGATATTTGTTTAAAGTTATTTCCTCACTATTATTAGCTAAACCTGATGAGGTCATTTGTTGATTTCTTGGCAGGATCAAAGGAACACATTTATTTAAGGTAGAATATGTATCATTCTCACCCAGGATTATCTAGATATGAGTCAATGCAATCCAACAACCATTTACTGCATTTTAATAATGAGTTTGACATTTGTTTTTTTTTTTTTTTTACAATATCTTGGCCGCCCTTTTCAATACCATGATCGAATGATTCAGAAATTTGTTTCTCATTGTACAGACCATCATTAACACTGTTATTTACCCTGAAAGGGTTGAAGTGTCCTTTTAAAATACAAATTAAGAACTATTTTGACCTAGTTCTTAAAACAAGTAATTCTTTTATGCCAGAACACTCATTAATATGTAGACCACAGATAGACAAAGAGACATATACATGAATCAAGTGACTTGTTTTTTTTTAATGGACTTTAAAAAAATTGCATTAACCTCTTAAAAGCCTTGAGTTTGGACTTGGGAAATTCTGCCTTTTACTTACCTGGCTTGTTAATTTGTTGTACATACTGAAAATACATACTTATGGGTCATGAATGGCAGAAAACACATATGACTAATATGACAGCTGCTTGAAATAGAAAAAGCAATAAAACGACTTTGTACTTTTATGACACATTTATAGACTGGTACTAAAGCTCCTTCCTAATCTCATTCTTTCATCACAGCACCCAAGTGATTTGTGTAATTATTATTTTATCTATCTTTTTAAACAATGGAAAAGCCAGAAGATGAACCTAATGACCCAGTATTCATTCTTTATCGTTACCATCCTTCAACTACATGCACACTCATAGTCATTCTTAAGAAAACCCTGGTGTTTGTTTTTCTTTTTTTTCTTTCGGTCCTATCCAAAAAGCATGTCACTAAATTTTCATATCTTGCGACAACTAGCAAATAATAGCTAGAGTGGTTTTGTTTTTTTCCTTTTTACACTGCGATTTTAAACAACACTGAGAATTGGTTGCTTATATGGGATAGTTAAAGCACATAGATAAGCCTGTTAACTGAATACTTGGAACCACCCAATTCCAAATTTATCATGTAATATTTTAAGAAAGGAAATATATTTACATGTGCTGAGCGTCTGCTCTGGGCCAAACACTGTCATATATGTAAACTTATTTAACAGCGACTTCACAACAACGTTGTGCGGTAGTTATTTTTAACCCTATTTTTATGGAGGAAGAAACTCAACCTCAGAGATGTTATGTAGCTTCTCCAGTGACACACCAGCTACTCAGTGGCAGAGCCAATATTCAAATGTGCATCTGCCTGGTTCTAACTACTACATTATACAGCTTTTAAATAAATGTGGAGAATATGTTTGATAATAATGGCTAAATCGAAATACATTGGAGTAAATCTGTGTAATACTGTTCATCAAGGTAAAATTATGTGTTTAGTTTATTAAATCGCTTTATCCAAGACACTAGAATAAATTAAATGCATGAGTGATATCAGAATTTATAGAATTATGTTTATTGGATTAATGCTGTTTTATAATTTATAATGATTTACATCTCAGAACAGTCTACACAATATTTAATGGAAAAGATAAACCACACATTCATAAAATTATGGTTTTTAAAGCTAGAATTTCTATTTTCCACAACCTTGTACATAAAATAAGCCAATTACTGAAATCGAAAAATGATATTACTTTAGACTTGAACTATCTATTGCTTGGTGTGAGGACTGTTAAAGCTATTGTGGTACAAATTACTATTTAAAAAGAGAGCTGAAATTAAATATGTTCAGCTGTATAATATACTTTTGGCTTTAGGGTATAATATCAATTATTTCACTGTGATTTAATATTGACATATACCTGTGAAGAAAAAACCCAATTACTATGGAGAGTAATTGTATGATTCTACATGTGTAGAAATCTTACAGTATAATTGCATTCCAATTATTTTTTCTACTAATCATTTATGAATATTTAAGGCTTTTAATTTTTTTCACTTTCAATCTAAATGATACTTTCTTTTGTAGAATTACAGAAAGAATAGGTTCACTCTAAAAATGACTCTATTATTTATTAGAAATAGTAACTATTCCAGAAAGTACGGCAAAATAAATTCCTATTTCTTCACCAAATCAAGTGCTCAGTACCTATGACAACCTTTAAGTCCATTTGACCTTGTAATTCTGAACCCTCTGTTAGCCCATTGCTTTCTTATCTACAGAATGGGATAATAACTACTTCTCTGGGTTACTATGATAATTACATTATACAACATATGAAAAGGGTAGTGAATGGTGCCTGGCAATGAGTAGCTATCAAATTGCTATTAAGTCAATTAATGTATTATGCATATAACTCAGCATTTTGAAATATGACTTTAGAACATCTTATATTTTGATGTAGAAATTGATTTTAAAAATGAATTAAATCTCAGTTACAATGCAGCTGCTTATCGGATCCCTTTGATAGCTTCCCCAATATTGATCAAAATTATATAGACCTCTTAAGAGCATGCCTCCTTTGCCACATCCTACCTTACACCCTTCCCTTTGTGTTATACTAATTTCTCTCTCAAAGCAGAGCACTTTGATATAGCTGTGTTTCACATGACCATTTTGAGAGGCATATTGACATAGCCACTTCCAAATAATCCTATCAAATATAAAATCAGTTTTTTCTTCTTCCAAGGATTGTTTATCTTATGAGAAATTTCTGAACCTAGTTCTGTCTCTACCACCCAGACTGCATGATTCCTTCTCTTCCTACTTTACTTATATTTGATTTTTTATTAAATGTATTGCTTTTATAGTCATAAAAACCATAAGTATTTAAAAAATTCATACAATTGAGTTATCTCCAAGGGAGAGGTGATTTTGTCCCCCAAAACCATTATTATGAAAGAGTGCTACCTCATAATTTATGAGCACCATTGTGGAAATTGTTAAAGGAATTGTTCTCATAGCTCATCCCCAGTGTCTTATGGGGTTAGCAAAATCAAGAAACGTACCAAAAACAAGCAGCCACTTAAAACATATTTTCTGCAGGAAAACAAGACAAATTCCACAATTATAGTGTTAAGTCTGTATATCACTAGAGATTAAAAGCATGACTGTTGTAACTTTAAAAGATCAGATAATTTGACCATTCAGCAAACAAGATGAATTATGACTGATACTCTTGTGAGAAAAGCATATGTGATAAGCATGGGGCTCCTAGTTCTATATCATGTGGATGCCAGATGGTGCCTAACCCCAATCTCATTCTTTACCCCATTTCTGAGTTTGTTGTCATGTTATACCCTTCTGGCATATAGAGCAAGGATGGGTTGAGGCTCAAAGATAGGAAGAGGATGATTACCTCTGCTTGATTTAAAGCAATCTGAGTATATAAACTCTTTGTTGTTTAAACCCTGTCACATTATCAAAATATCAGGTACCCTCTTCTTTTCTTTTCTGTATTCTTGTCTCCTCTCTCTACCAAAACACCAAGTGGTAGATAGTTGTGCTACAGGACAGAGTTTAATGTCTGTATGTGTGCACGTTGGTGGATGGGAATGGAGTGAAGAATGATGTTTGCAGTTGGTATAAGAGACTGGGTATTATCTTCCTTGATTTTTCATTTTGATTCCCTGCTTCAATGTCATGAGACAAGTAAAAATTCGACAATTGTATAACAAGAAGATTTTAAGATATTTCTAAATAATAAAGAATATTTAAAATGGGTTTTCAGGGGTGTCTGGGTGGCTCAGTGGGTTAAAGCCTCTGCCTTCGGCTCAGGTCATGATCTCAGGGTCCTGGGATCGAGCCCCAAGTCGGGCTCTCTGCTCAGCAGGGAGCCTGCTTCGCCCTCTCCTTCTGCCTGCCTCTCTGCCTACTTGTGCTCTCTCTCTCTCTCTCTGTCAAATAAATAAAAATCTTTAAAAAAAAAATAAAATGGGTTTTCAAACTAAAAATTAATCCCTATTCAAAGATAATGTCTTGAAAAATGCAGTAGAGAAACCAGACCATCTGCAAAAGGTACAATTTGCTCATGCCATTGTGGGAAAGATGTGACAGATTTGAAGAGATATTTGTGTAAAAAAGAGGCTCTATTTTTGCAAGTAAACTACCTGATTACAGTTGTGTAGTAATAGACAAAGATTTGAGTGAGTAGATTGATGATAGAAAACGTCAATATGGAGCAAGCTAGTGATATACTTTACAAGGCCATGTTGGCCATTGCATATCCTATACAACAGGCATATGTTAAAATAGTATCAATAATTATGCATTTGTTCAGCCTCCATGAGCAATGTGTTTTTATAATATTATGGAAGCAGACATTTTAATTCCTCACTGTAGATGACTTTCAGTCTAGAGGGGACCATATGATATGCTGACACACAACTGATTGTAAAAAAGAACAGTCTTAAATATTGCTTAGGCAGATATTTACATATTGTTAGTGCATAGATCTAATCTAGGTTAATCCAGAAAAGGTCTCTGAACCTTAAGATCAAATTTCTAGGAAAGGATTTGGTTACTTGGTCATATTTTTGGTCTTATTTACTTGGTCTTATTTTTAAATCAGAGGTATTGGAGACTGCTCAAGGAACCCTGTGATTTATATTATTTTCTAAATCTAGAGAGAAAGAGTCCTGTCACAAGAAAAGTCCATGAAGAAAGACTGACAGAGGCTTTGGTTGGTTGGATATGGTACATGCTGATTTTGTGGTAGCAGATTGTCATCAACTGGTATACTATAATGACTATTACACACCACTCACACAATTAGAAGATAGCAACCATTCATTTCCATTTTGATCATCTTCATTTTTTTCTAGGATATTTGTAGCTTATAAAATAGGATAACCTGATTAAATTTAGTCCCTTGAATCACAAGGAATTCTAGATTATTTCCTTTTTAATTCTGGGAGAACTTAAGCCATCTGTTGCCTTGAAGCAGAGAGATTTAGTAATCAGGCACAGCAGTAAGAAGATATTTGTCTAGGGATGCTATTAATTAACGAACTTGGAAAGCATTCTACATTTCTTACCTTAAAGTCAAAGTACCCCTAACAAGTATATTGGACAATTAGATGAGAAAACCTGTCTTGGGTCAGATGCTCTTTATGTTCTGCTTTGGATAGTGCAAAAGAAAATATGAATAGAACGTGCTGGATCCAGTACCATGGGAGAAAAAAAGCAGCAAGTAACAAGAATTATTAATTGTGAGATCCCAAATAAGAAAATCCCAATATTTCTTACCTTATGGTATTTATGATTATTATGATAATCATAAAGTATTATGATATTTTTACATAATCCTTCTTCACTTAAAAGTAACTCTCCTGGTGTTCCTTCTAATTAACTCCTAAATTTAAATTGGAAAATTTGAGCAACACATTTCGAGGGAACTACAAAACGTGTTTTTGTTTCTGTTTAAATCAACTTTAGGTGTAATTGCCATACGATAAAATGTACCCTAATTTTAGTGCATACATTGATGAGTTTTGACAAATATATATATACCCATAGAATCACCACCACTACTCAAGACTTAGGATGTTTTCATCACCACTTAAGATTGATCCTCTTTTGCCCCTTTCCAGTCGATTCTCACTGTCCCCAGTCTCAGAGAATCACTGATCTGCTTTCTGTCACTATAAATTTGATTTGTCTTTCCCTGAATTTCATATTAGTGGTATCATACACTACTCTTTTGTTTATGATTTCTTTCCACTTAGGAGAGTTTGTTGTTTTTTTTTTAGTATATGTGCTGCCGAAGCGAGCACTGTTGTTTTTTTCCACCATCTTTATTAAGATATAATTGACAAATAAAAATTGTTTACATTTAAGATGTGCAACTTGATGTGTTGATATATAGATATGTTGTAAAATAATTGCCACAAGCTGTTTATTATATCCATCACCTCACATAGTTACCATTTTATTTAATTTTATTGTGGTGAGAACACTTGAGATCTACCCTCTAAGCAAATTTCAAGTATACAATATAATATTTTTAACTATATTCACATTACTGTCCATCAGGCCTCTGGAATTTATTCATTTTGTATAACTGAAACTTTGTACCCTTTGACCAATATTACCCATTTCCTCTTTCCCCTAGCTTCTGTCAACCACCATTCCACCTTCTGCTTCCGTGAGTTTGACTATTTGAGATTCCACATATAAAAGTGAGATTATGCAATATTTATCTATCTTTGGCTTATTTCACCTAGCTGAAGCTCCTCCAGATTCATCCATCTTGTTGCAAATGGCAGAAATTTCTTCTTTTTTTAAGGCAGAATGACATTCCATTATGTGTGTGTATGTATGCATACATATATACTCATTTTCTTTGTCCACTCATCTATCAAGAAACAGATTGTTTCCATATCTTGAAATAATGTTAACAATGCTGCAGTGAACATGGAGTGCAGATATCTCTTTGTGATTCTGATTTCTTTTCTTTGGATTTATACCCAGAGGTGGGACTACTGGATCATAAGGTAGTTCTGTTTTTAATATTTTGAAGAGCCCCCATATTGTCTTCCATAGTGACTGTACCAATTTATATTCCCACCAGCAGTGCACAAGGGTTCCCTTTTCTCCACATCCTCATCAACACTTGTTATCTCCTGTCTTGTTGATAATAGCCATCATAACAGGTGTGAGATGATATCTTATTATAGTTTTGATTTACATTTTCCTGATGACTAGTGATGTTGAGCACCTTTTTATATACCTGTTGGCCATTTTTATGTCTTTGGAGATATTCAGGTCCTTTTCCCATTTTTCAGTCAGGTGGTTTTTTTTTGTTTGCTTTGGTTTGATTTGGTTTTGGTTTTGATTTTTTGCTATTGAGTTTTGTGAGTTCCTCATATATTTTGGATATTAACTCTAACAGATAGATGGTTTGCAAATATTTTCTTCCATTTCATAGGTTGCCTTTTCATTTTGTTGTGCTCCAGTCCTCACATGCCTCCAGGATACATAAGTAAGTTGAGAATATTCAATCTAGACTTTAAGCAGACCTGTGTTTAAATCCTAGCTCTTCCACTATCACTTTACTTTTGGCAAGTTATTTAACCACCTTAAATCATTGCTTCCTCAATTCAGAGTTAATGAGATTACTTTGTGGATGTGATTATTGCTAGGATTGAATGAGATAATGTATGTAAAGTGCTTTTTTTTTGGAGGGTATGCCTTCTGGATTCTCCCAGTGTGGGCGAATAAATCTTTTTTTTTTTTAATTAACATATAATGTATTATTTGTTTCAGAGGTACAGGTCTGTGATTCATCAGTCTTACATAATTCACAGCACTTACCATAGCACACACCCTCCCCAATGTCTACCACCCAGCCACCCCATCCCATTTACCCCCCTCCCCTCCTGCAACCCTCAGTTTGCTTCCTGAGATTAAGAGTCTCTTATGGTTTTTTCCCCCCTCTCTGGTTTCATCTTGTTTCATTTTTCCCTCCTTTCCTCTATGATCCTCTGTCTTGTTTCTCAAATTCCTCATATCAGTGAGATCATGTAATTGTCTTTCTCTGACTGACTTATTTCGCTTAGCATAATACCCTCTAGTTCCATCCACATCGTTGCAAATGGCAAGATTTCGTTTTTTTGATGACTGCATGGTATTCCATTGTGTGTGTGTGTGTGTGTGTGTGTGTGTGTGTGTGTGTGTATACCACATCTTCTTTATCCATTCATCTGTTGATGGACCTCTAGGCTCTTTCCATAGTTTGGCCATTGTGGACATGGCTGCTATAAATATTTGGGTGCACATGCCCCTTTGGATCACTATATTTATTTGTATCTTGAGGGTAAATACCCAGTAGTGCGATTGCTGGGTCATAGGGTAGCTCTATTTTCAACTTTTTGAGGAACCTCCATGCTGTTTTCCAGAGTGGCTGCACCAGCTTGCATTCCCACCAACAATGTAGGAGGGTTCCACAGTGACTGCCACATAGAAGGTTCCCACAAACATTGGTCCTTTTCTTATTCTCTTTGGTCCTTCTAACAATTAGCTTTATTCTCCAGTAAACTTTTATACCTCCTGTCCCTCCCCAGTCCAAACTATCCTATGTACTACAATCATAGCAATCTCCTAAAAATACTTTTGGATCTTGCTGTGCTCTGCCAGTCTCCAGTGGCACCCTGTTACTTACTGGCTGAAGTTTTAACTTCTTAGCCCAATATTCAAGGCCCTCCACAGTCTAACCCTAGCTATTTCCTCCTTATCACTCTACATGAACTTTTTACTCAAGCTCAATTAGTAGATACCATTGTTTCTCTAAGAGGTTGGAGGGTTTGTTGTTTAAGGTTAGGGAGGTTTGGTATTGTGGGGAAGACTGAAGGGGGGATGATGGTGGTGCTGATAGCATTTCAGGCAGAGGAGGGCAGGATCAGAGAAACCATTTCTTTTTACCTCTATTCCCCTTCCATTAAAATAGCCTTCCATTAAATAGGCTCAGATAATCTTACCTAGGAATGTTTCTTGAAAAGACCCACAACTCTGCAAGATATTACCTTAGGAATGAAGACTATAGTGACCTTCTCCTCAATGAGTTTATCACAAATAGAGAAGGTAGACATGAAAACAAATAATTTTTTAAATTGTAATGATGTGACACTGCCTTTCTGGGTGTATATGTGTGTGTATGTGTATTCTGTAAAAACATAAAAGGAAGAGTGACAAATTGATACAGGTAATCATTCATTAAGAAGATAACATTTGAGTGTGAACTTGAGGTATGTAAAATTTCAAGGTGAAAAAGAGTAATGGTAAGACAGGGAGGATATTTGAGACACAGAGAACAGAAGATGCAGAAGGATAGAGATATGAGTCTGATGTATTCAGGGAATCATACAGAGTCTAATGAAGCTTCAGCATAGGACCGGGGTGGGGAGGAGTGGAAAACAATGAGAAATACGCTCTGGAGTTAGATTTGAGCCAGTTTGTGGACTATATTATATTAAAACAATAGCCAAATTATAATTTATTGAACACCTACTATGTGCTAGGGACTGTATAAAATCCTGTATATTAAATGCCTTTTTAAAAGATTTCTATCAGGGGCGCCTGGGTGGCTCAGTGGGTTAAAGCCTCTGCCTCCGGCTCGGGTCATGATCTCAGGGTCCTGGGATCGAGCCCCGCATCGGGCTGTCTGCTCAGCAGGGAGCCTGCTTCCCCCCCCCCTCTGCCCGCCTCTTTGCCTACTTGTGATCTCTCTCCTCTCTGTGTCGAATAAATAAACAAAATCATTAAAAAATGAAAATAAAAAAATAAAAGATTTCTATCAACCATATGAGGCATAAGAAATATTATTATCCCCATTTTATAGATAAGGAAACTGAGGCAGAGATTAAGTAATTGCCCAAGGTCACCAGTTGGAAACAGTAGAGCCAGGACTCAAACCCAAGTCTGTGTGACCACAGAATTCACAAACAGGAATGAATGAGGTAATGATGGTAGGGAGGTGTATATAGAGCAGGGGATGTAGACTCTGAGGCATCCTCTTAGGTAGAAAGGGTTAGTGTGGCTTGGTGACAGGTTTGGTGTTGAGGGATGAAGTAGAGTGAGGCATGGAGAATGACTCTAAGATTTCTGACTTGGGACATATGGTTTGGGGGTTATGGTAAACCCATTGGCAGAGATGGGGAGTTTAGGAGGGAGAGGAGTGGTAGGGGGCATATGACTTTTCATGAACTTCAAGATCTTCCAGTGGACTGAAGGTAGTCACTAGACAGTTATAAATACATATCGAGAGGCCAGGACTGGACATAATAGATCTGGAACCATAAGGACAATGACAGTAATAGGAGGTTTAATCATGGGTAAAATTGCTCAGGGGAAATGTGTAAAGGTTAAAAAAGAAGAGCACTAAGGATGGGATGCCTCCTTCCTTTGAGATTTTTTTAAACATTTTCCTTGTTGAAATAGCATAGGCTTCCTAGTGTTATGTAGGGGGGTTTGGTTTTTGTTGCTTGGCTTTGTTTTGTTTTTACCTCTCTGATGTCTTTGGACTATAAGCTACTTGAGAATGGAGATCTCTCTCGTTAATTTCTACAAGCTAACTGCTAACCAGCATTTAGTAGAGAGCCTTGTGCATAGTGTAAATTCATTATATTGGATTGTCCTGGAACATGGGATTGTGTTACAGATGGGCCTCTGAGAAACCATGAAAGAAGGGCTTTTTGGAGCTGTCAACTAGGAGCCAGAGAGAGAGCCATGCAGCAGGAGCAGCAGTGTCGAGAAGTTATCTATGGCTCTTGTCCTTCATTTAAAGGTGGAAGTATTCTCAGGCGTGGCATTTGATAGAACTTTGTGGAGGCAGAGAGAGTCCTTCAACTAGAGCTTTCACATTCTAAAGAAAACTTCCCAATTGTAGGAAATGACAAACCGAGTTTTTGTTTTCACATTTAGGAATAATATTTCAACAATGCCTCACAATGCAACTGTTTAAATGAACTATTCTCTGATTATTCTGGGAATGGAGAAGACACAGGGCACCAAATAAAGACTACAATTGTTATTTCATTGTTGCTAAAAGACAAAATCGATACTTGATTACTCTGAATTAGTATATCCAGCCATGCAAATCTTTAACCTCAGATTAACTAAATGTAGGACCGTGACCCAACCTACAACATAACATTTAGAAACAGAATTAACTGATGCAGAGCTTATTTATAAAGTGTGGCATTGCACTGATGCCCAAGCTAGTTTTCTGACTATCATTCTGTCTAAAGTAGTTGCAAAATTATAGCAAGCAGAATTTTAACTAATTGGCATTTCTGTGATCCTTCCCCCTTCTCCTATCTTTACTCCCCATGTTATAACAGAGCTCATGAATGAAATCTTCTACCCCCAGTGGTACTTTTGCATCATAGTAAAGGTTGTTTCCTTTGTTCATATTCCAAATAGTTTTACAAATAGCCATTTCTTGTTATCTCTAAATATTCATTAAATCATTCAAAATGTAACAATTGTGCATTGCATACCTGCTGTGTGTCAGGTAGTATAGTAGCATACTAGGCCTTGGAGCTGTCGGAGCGAGGAAGACTGTCAAGGTGCCTGTCTGTATGTTGCCAGAACTGGGGATTCAGGTTGGAAAAGGACTCCTCCTGAAATGAAAGGCAGCACAAATCTTCCCTGAGTAGATAAGTGCAATTTTTTACAGTAGAAGCCTAGTGACAGATGCATGAAGGTGCAGTTGTTGAGGTGGGGGTATGTCTAAATGGAAGACAGGGGAATGTCCCCTGGAAGGCATCCAGCTCAAAGGGAGTTCATGGGAGATACTCTGTAGTATCAATAATGAATTTAAGTTAGAGATCTCTGATTTCTACACATGTCCAAGGGACAGAGACTACTTGTGTGGGTGTCGAGTCCTTAGGAAGGCAGTCTTTGTAGTGCAATGTGGACAGTGTTTTGGATTCCACCAGAGTGAGGGTAAAACTATGTACAGAACTCTCTAGTTCCCCTTTCTTAGAGTCTGTGTGCCCCAAATTGCCTTCGTATTGCCAAAAATAACTTCATCTATTTGTCCTATGCTCACAAATGTGGCCACATGTGCAATCTAATTCAGTCATCAAACCAACCCTACAAGGTAGGTGTTATTCTGTGTCAAAGATTATGAAACTAAGGCCCATTGGCGATGCCCCCAGGAAAATATCAATCTTCACATAGAACGTAGGGAAATAAACAAATGTGGTGAATATCTTGGAAATTGAGCCAACAGGATTATTTTTATAGATTTGGTTTGGAAGATAAATAATATAGCTTCTTTATCATTGCTAGTGACAAATTGAATTAGTTAAGGTTAGTCTATGATTGTTGCTAGAAAGCAACTCTTAATTCTTCAAACACGTAATTGTGTTTGGGTCTCCAACAATTAAAATAAAAACTTTTAGAAAAGCTTTCCCTTTTCTTTTTTTTTTTTCTTTCTAGTTATTTGATCCTTGAGGTAGCTGTAGATTAAGTCATCCAATTATGAATATTCTGTTTGCTGATATTAAGCACTGGGTTTAGTAATGTAAAACTTTTTTAATGTGAGGAAATTGGTTGTTTCCTTTAGTGGGTCAAGAGATTTGGTTGGAGATGGAGGGAGTTGGAGCTTTAAAATGGGAGAAGATACTCTTACTAATGAAGAGTAGACTCCAGCTATACAGTGACAGATGGATCCAAGGAGGTCTGAAACTTTGTGAAGGACATTTGACAATACATTAAATGGAAGGATGGAGTTAGAGATAGATCTCACTTTTCCTAGGCTTTTGTAATCAGTGATGTGCTACATGTGAATCACCTGCCTTAAGAATCACAGAGTTGTTCTTCTTAAGGAAGATTTTGGAAATAACTGGGAAAGAAGAATTGAACTCAGATTTGTACACCTCCTACAGTGTGCCAGGAATCGTGGTGAGATTTTTCTGAATGTTATCTCATCCACTTTCCACAAAAACACTAGGAAGAGGAGGAGGGGGGGCAAGATGGCGGAGAAGTAAGAGATCCTGCAGCAACCGGTCCCCAAAAGTGAGCTGGAAATCTACCAGAACACGCTGAACACCCATGAAATCACCCTGAGGAAAAAGATTTCTAACCCCGGGATCTC
>CM052801.1:81108286-81166811 GCA_028533885.1 Nasua narica | reverse complement strand
AGAGGGGCACATACTGCATGGAGCACTGGGTGTGGTGCATGAACAATCAATCTTGTAACACTGAAAAATTAAAATAAATTTGGGAAAAAAAAAAAAAAAAACACTAGGAAGAAGTATTAAGCCCTTTTCACAGATGAAAGGGTGCCACTGAACCTTAAAAAGGTTAAGTAACTTACTCAAGGGATAAAGCTGGTAAGAGGCAGATTCAAGATTCAAATTCAGGTGACTCCACAGCCTACCTTCTCTTTGCACTACAGACGTAATGGTGATATGAATGAACTGCCTTAGTTAAAACTGCCAATTTATTTGTGTTTTTAAAATGTACATCATAACCAAGCTTCTGATTGTGATTAAATTTTAATTTTACATTAAGCAAGCAAGGCTGACCCTCCTAATTGTGGAAATTGGATGGCTGAGTTATGGAAAGATGTTTCAGTGGACCACTTTATATGGTGCCTCATTTTGCTGTCAGGCTTAGGAGAACAATCCCCCTTAATTAATATCATGGGTTGGGGCTATTAGCTTCTGTTTTCTGTCAAAATCTAAAGGGTTATAATGAAAACAGAGCCCTAAAAATGTGGGAAAAAATCACACTTTGTGTCAAAGAGAACTCTAAACACTACCTAGCTTGGGAACCAAGGTAACTGATTATGTACCACGGTACCATTAAGTCTTGTGGTGTTAGCTCCAAATGAAAACAAAATGGGACTAGAAATGTTCACAGCTTTCATGACGAATTTCTAATATTGAAACCAAACCAACTCAGGGTACCATTTTATAGTATGTATGTCAAAAAGAAAATTACTAGGGCTGGAAGAATCTAGGAAAAGCCATTAAGAACTGAAAAAGAAATCTTTATAATTGGATTTTTTAAATTAAGAGTACATAAATTCAACATAAATACCTATCTTTTGCATTAGAGTTGTAAAATTTTTGAATACAAAGAAAAATACATTTTAATGTCAAGTCTGCTGTCTCAATGAGAGTAATTTAATGAGAGTCAAAATGTGGATTTAAAAATAATTTCAAATTACAATTATTTTTATCATGGACATTTGTTAATTTGTTTCTTATACTTCAGCAGAATTTATTTGAGCAGAATTTTCCTTACTATTTTGGCTTAAGTTTCCATCTCCAGGACATAATCTTGCAAGATCACCTCTCACCTTTATCTCTTGGTGACTGGATACTGAGACAGGACATTATGAACTTGATCTGACAACTTAATAAGATGTAATAAGACCTGAAATAGGGGCAGTGCCCTCTCAACTGAGAAGTTCTAGATAGGCACAGAATCTTTTCAAGGATATGTCTAACTAAATTCCATTTAAGACTTTCCTTTAAAGCATTAAATGCCTTTTCCTGTTTCAAACTATAATGTGATCAGTTGGAATATTGGCGAGGAACAGGTCATTAGCAACAACTCCAATGAAGACAATTGGCTTTGGGTTTGATTTTCCTGTTTTTGCGGTTAGCTTAGCACCAGATGGTGCCCTAGTGAGTTCTGTATAAATAATACAATCATAGGGTTGAGTGATTCTCTACCAGTCACAGACTCAAGCAGAAAATAGCACTTGTCTTTCCACATAAGCCCATGTAGATTCCCTTATTGCTGAATTGTTCTTATGCAGCTCTAACCTTAAATTGTTGTTATGGTTGGTGTTTTGTTTTGTTTTGTTTTGTTTTCTGTTTCTTTATTGGGCAAGCAAGCAGCCAAATCCTCACTGTGACCCAGAGGAAAAGGCTACTGATTTGAGGCTCTTTAGCTCTTATATCCATCTATGGCAGAGAGGAGAGGCAAAGAAGCAAAATCTGTGTACTCCCTCTCTTGTTCCTGAAAGGGAAGTGTGGCCCCAACACTCCCTTGACAGTTGGTACACATTAGGGGGTGATGGAACTGGCTTTGCTTACAGAAGCCCTGTGGCAACCCCTTACAGGCTTTCAGGGTCCAGCTCAAGTGCCAACTTCAGCCCATGATGCTCAGTGATCTTTCCTCTTTTTCTGAGTTTATATGACAGTTATGGTTTACACCTTAAGATCTAGCTCTTCATTATATACTATTTGGTATTATACTTGCCCTGCACCTCTACCTTTGAATCTAAGTCTTGTCTCACCTACAGGATTCTAAGGTCAAATTTATTTTCTTACAATCTGAACTACTTAAGACAGAATTGGGCATTTACTAACTGTTGTTGACTTGATAACGCATGTGTGGGTCACAGCTCCCATACGTTGGAGCACAGTTTTAATGGTTAGTACCCTATTCAGGGAACAGAGTACATTCATTATGGCACAAAGGATTCTAGTTTCTTAAGAGTGATAAAGAAAAAATGAAAAGCCTCCTCTGTTCTTCCTTTTCTCTTTACTGTCCAGAAGATTTGACCCATATAGTAGCAAACCACAGAAAAGGTGATAAAGCACATTGGGGGAAAATAAGCAGAATCACTAATAACCTTTTTACTTTTGAAAGCTTTCTATATTTTAACTTTGGAAGCACAAAAAACCCATATAATGTATCCAGCCTTCACATAGACCTGCAATAAAATTGACCCATCCAAGTGTCTTTCTGAGTGAGTTTGGAGTGCCATTTCCAAGTGATTGTTACTTCTTGTGTATTAGATGTTTTGTGTGACCTCACATAAGGTCATTAGGCTATTCAGATCAGGCTATTTAAACCAGTAATTTATTAAATATATTGAAATGACTCATTTCACATATTTTCCAAAATATTTTATGGTATGCAGCAGAATTCTTGAAGTGTGTCCTGTGGAATATTAGTATTCCATGAGTTATGAATAGATGCTTCTTGAAAACAAATTGGTTGGTTGGTTGTTAAGAGAAATGTTACATTCTCTGTTTGCCTTTTTGGAGCTTCACATAGCATATTAAAGGCCCCAAGGAGTCCTGCAGCAAAAAGATTTGTTTAATCTGTTTAACTTGGCATTAGGAAACATATTTGACCTTAAGAATAGAAATAATATTTAGTCAGTATTCTATGCCAGGGATACATCGGGTTGCCAAATTTTTGCAGTAAGGCTCTAGATTAGGTATTATTATCTATATTTAGAGATGAGGAACTTAGGTTCCACTACATTTTTAAAAAAGATTTTATTTATGTATTTGAGAGACTGAGAGAGAGAGAAAGCATGAGAGAGAGACAGAGATCATAAGTAGGGGACAGGGGCAGAGGGAGAAGCAGGCCTCCGCCGAGCAAGAGCCTCATGCAGGGCTCCATCCCATCACAAGCTGAGCAGACGCTTAACTGAGTGAGCCACCCAGGTGCCCAGATTCCACTATGTTAAGGGGTTTGTTCCATGTCATACAGTGACAGAATCTTGTATAGTGAGTTCTCAAGTTGACCCTGTCACCAATTTTGAATAAATATGGCAATCTTAATTTCCTTATCTGTGAGTCACATTAAAATAATAATGTTGGTTTGAAGATGAAAGGAGTTGAATTTACATTGCCATATTTTTAAGGAAAAACAAGTACCACACAAGTAGCATTTGTACCTTACAAAAATAGAAGGAGGAGGAAGGGGGCAACAATTAATCCCAGGAAACAACATATTCACTCATAATGTAAAATGCTAAGTGCTAGACTTTTAAGAGCAAAAGCAAACAAAAATATAGTTGTAGTTGCCCCGAATGCTCGCCAGAACACGTACATTGTCATTTGTAAGTACTATGTATTTTGGGTTTAGTCAGACTCTCAGACTCATGGATTGATCAAATTGGGTAGTATGGCATTAAAGCCCCCAGTGGCCCTGTTGGGAAATGTTAAGACTAGAAATACATTATGACTAGATATTGCAGCTTTGATCCTTAACTGCAACTTTCCTTGCTTCTATGGCTGTAACCCAGGAGCTGAGCTGCTTTCATTATGTTTCTGTGTCATTCATTAAGTAGGCATTACATAAACCACTTGTGGTTCTGCCTCTCCACCGCACCAGTTCTACTATATGGTATCTGATTCTTAAGACTGTTGTCTCAACTTGTCAGATTTACCGTATGAGGCAAACCCATTTGTCCTTGCCCCTTGCAAACTTAGTTTTGAGTGATTTTGATGTAGATACCTTTTCACCTTGATTTTTGAGTCTTTATAACGTTGTTCTACCTGTGAATTCCACAAATAAGTAAAACGTTATTTAATGTAATACATACACAGTTCCTTTTCTCTCTAAACTTACTCTACGTACTAACCTGAATGTGGTGATGGGTCTATGACAAAGAGGAAAGGGACTACTAATTAGACGTCTACCTTCCCAAATTAAAAACTGATTTCCTTGTTACCTAAGTTGAACTGAATCCCGTTTTCAATCTAGAAGTAATTACCAAGGCAGTGCACAACTGAACTGGGGCAGACTTCACTTTGCATTCTGCCTCCCTGAACTATCATTAGCTGATATCATAAATATTGATATATAGTATAATACTCCACCAAGTTTATTAAAAGAATAATTTAGAAGTCCATACTGGTTTTATCATCCAGGGTTCTACCATTCTCAAAAGTGTGAGGAGTGTTTCCATGGTTTTCCTACATTTTGTGTTTATGAGTTGTTTATGGCTCTGACATTATTTTATGCCAGAATTCATTAACCTTTAAAAAGTTTGTGATATGGTTAGGCACTATTGTCACCTCTGGTTTCTAGACACATAGAATGCATCCTAAAAAGAGGAGGTAGAACTGATAGCATTCAGATTCACTGGAATCTGCTTTCTTTGGCCACTTGGTCTGTGAGGTCTGTGAGTATGCTGGATATACTAGAGAGGGCAGAACTGCCTTTGATGTGATGACATTACAGTTCCTTTGTTAGAGCCCCAAATTACAAGCTTCATTCTCTGAGAACTGTGATTTCTTAAAAGGTGCGTATCCATATCTTCACTGCAAAGAATAGAAGAGAGATAATACCACTCTTTAAAGAATGGTTTCAAAATATAAAAAAGGATAATTACCATGGAATCTATGAATAGCCTTAATGAGTTTGTATTCTGACAAAAGCATTGGTCTGAAGGCAACCCCATGGGGAGATTAATGCTACTGTCTGGGGTCTGCTCAATAGAGTTTATGGGCCCAAATGGGACAGACAATAAAAAACAAACGGACAGACATAAAAACAAAAACCCCTTCCACTTCTTTTCTAAACCCTCTGGTCTTTATGCAGCTCAAAAGATGAAGCAAGTATCAGAAGTACTTATTAACACTTTCTTAAAGAGCAAGCCTTCTGCTGCTAAGCAGTGACTTAGGAAGGACTAAGGCTGAAGTTATGTCTTTTTTTTTTTTTTTTACATTGATTCTGGCCTGAAATAAATATTTATGTCCTTGAAATAATTTGCTGGTGGTTGTTTGTTCATTATTTTCTTTATATATTAAATAGGAAGTCCTCTGGTCTCCTTCAAGTTCTGGATGGGCTAATTAGCCATTTTGTAAACCAATATAGTACAGTATTTCATCTGGATAAATTAATTTATAGTCTTGCATTGAAATGTAATTAAAATGTTGTTGCAACTAGTTTTTAGTCCCTAATTAGCAATTGCTGTTACTCTGTACATGAGTTGGATGGTAAATTTCATTAGCTTGTTTTCCTGGGCAAAAGATAGTGTCTAATCAGAGTCTCTGATCCACAGAGCTGCAGAACAAATCTTTGACTTGAGCTTGCTAAGCAAAAGTTATTTATGTCCTGTTTTAAAGATATAGGGATGAAGATGCTCCTTTTTGTTTTGATAATGTGTTTTTCATTTCCTTAACATTGTGTATATGCTTGATAATACCTGCCTTATGATCTTGAAAGAAATAAGGCTATTTTTTGCTACAATTTAAGCCAACATTCACTTATTTTGTTCTTCCTTCATAAATACCAGGTACAAGTGCAATCAATTCATCAGTTTGTCGCCAACACTATTGAAAGGTAAATTTCAGCATTGAAGCTTATCCATTCACTCCATTTATTCTGTCACTCAACAAATATTTATGTGTGACTACACTGTTCAAGGTATTCTGCTAAATAGACCCTATGATTTTTTTTACAAACATAACAAGACAGTTTAAGTTTAAAATTTAATGTTAGTCAAATTAATATTTTAAAGTATCAAATTTTTAGCAGAATGAGGTCAAATTGGTGACAGTATTTATCAGGAAGCATATTGCATCTTCATGACTTTAATACTTAGTACCTAATTGTGTAAAGAGCAATGTATTTGCTGAATTAGTGAGTTTTTTTGAAATTTAAATTACTTGACTAGTAGCCCTTTAAGAAAATACTGAAAGAATTTTCTGTAATGGTCTGTGCAATCATGTGATTCCACATCGCTAAGCTTTTTTTCCTGGGAAGGTATGTTACCTCAGGATCAAAATAAGAAATACTGTACTATGTTTGTGTTACAGACCTCAAATTTTAATGCATTTAGTAAGTTCAGTTGAATGAATTAAAAATCAGTGGGGCTTTTGGGTTGCCAAAGGTTATTTAGAATTTTTGGTAACACCTTAGGTGAGAGTTTTTAAAATGCTAGCATTGCTTTTCAACATTGCTTGAATTTGTAATGCGGTTTTGTGATTGTTACTACAAACACACACACGGGCGCGCACACACACACACACACACACACACCCCCCAAACAATACCACAGTTGAAAAAAGAAGGTTGCGTCTAGGGGCACCTGGCTGGCTTAGTTGGTGGAGCATGTGACTCTTGATCTTGGGGTTATGAGTTCAAGCCCCACATTGGGTGCAGAGATTGCTTAAAAATAAACTCTTTTAGAAAAAAAGAAGGTTGGATCTAGTCAGAACTAGTAGACACAGCATAGTTAATGAATCCATTTGTTTAATTCAAATTATACCTGCCTGACTGGTAGGGGATAGGCCAGCAAATGATCCAGAAAGGGGTAAATTAAGAGCAGAAAATAGCCTCTCGTCGAAAGGTGAATTGTCAGGCATCAGATCGCAACTCTCACTCAGTGCCAGAAACCCAGTCCTCAGTAGGTAGGTCCAGATGCATAGCCAGCTTTCTGACAAGAGGCTCAGAGGGCGGGGGCGGTTGGTGAGTGCCGAGGCTAGCCAGGCCTGGAGCTCAGGCCTGCACTGGTCTGTGGTGGCTGAGCACACAAAACAGGACGCCACTCTTTGACCAGCTTCTCTGTGTCCTACCAGCCTCTTGTTTTCACATTGCTGTCTCTAACATCTTTTCACCAAAGATTCAGTCATCCTTCTGCCAATAGTTTATCATTAAAATAGTTGAAAAGACAGCCCCCCTTGAAGCATGTGCTTGTTGGAGGGACTGTTTTTCCCAATACTCGGCTATTGTGGGAATTCTCTAGAGCAGTTTCCCTCACTAGATGCTCTGCTCCAGGTGTCATAGGCAATTAGGGCTACTTATTAGGTTCAGTTAATCAAGTAGCATAGACTCCCAAGGGTAGGAGGAAACCTTATGGTCACTGAGGCCAGCATTCCTCTGATGTTTGGATCTCCTCTGTTTTTAAAGAGTCTCACAAGTGCTTTTGCCTCGTTGCATCCGAGAGAGCAAGATGGGTCACCAGCAGCTCTACTGGAGCCATCCGAGGAAATTTGGCCAGGGCTCTCGTTCTTGCCACATCTGCTCAAACCAGCATGGTCTGATCTGGAAATACGGCCTCAGTATGTGCCGCCAGTGTTTCCGTCAGTACGCGAAGGATATAGGCTTCATTAAGTTGGATTAAGTGAACTTCCTTGAATGGGTCCTCCAAGATACCTACCTGCAGATATCAGAGATACCTACCTTAATTTAATGCCAACTCATTGTACATAAAATAAAAATACTCAAATTATAAGTCTCACAAGTAACTGCCTCCTGAGATAGCATTTATTCAGTGTTTCCGCAGGGGTGTTTTTTTTAATGCCAGTCCCAAGAGGTACATTACAAAAAGAAGTGCTCCATGGTCAGGTAAATTCGAGAGGCAATAGTTACTTATCATTTAGGCTCTGAGTATATTCCTACAGAAAATAGACTTGTTTAAATTAACCTAGAGTTTCCTTCAGCTGATTTTGTCATGAAACCTCTTTCTCCCACATAACACATTTTAATATCCCATTGCACAGAAAATGCTTCAGTATATGTTTTTTTCAGATAATACATATATATTTTTAAAGATTTTATTTATTTGACAGAGAGAGACAAAGTGAGAGAAGGAACACAAGCAGGAGAAGTCAGAGAGGGAGAAGCAGGCTTCCCGCAGAGCAGGGAGCCCGATGTGGCTCGATCCCAGGACCCTGGGATCCTGACCTGAGCTAAAGGCAGACGGTTAACGACTGAGCCACCCGGGTGCCCCCAGATAATACATATTTTTTAAAACAACTTAAAATTGCATTGACTATTTGGACTCCTATCAAACTGACCTTTGGCTTATTGGTCTTCTTCCTTTTTTTTTTTTTTTTTTTTTACATTTCATCTTATTGGATCCAGCTCACTATTCCAGCTTCCCTTTTAGGATCCCGGTTATGTCACCCTGCATGTTCATCAGCACTCAGATCTGTGCCATCCACTGATGTCAGGAGCATGCTCTGTACATCTTTATTCAGTTTGTTGATTAAAAATGGTAAACAGAACTGGGTAAGGTTGACCACCACCTTTCCATAAACCACCACGCTGTGATTCTGATCAGTTAATCTCCCTAATTAGTAACAAATCCTTCTGAAGAGAGGTTCCTAATAGCTGGTGCCTCTAGTCTTTGCCTCTAGTCTTTGCAGTTTGTAAACCTATTTTCTCCTACATTTAGCTCTCTAAATTTTTTCCGAAGCAAAACTGGTAATAATTTTGTTTCTAAATGTAGTGCTTCATCATCTCTTCATCAAACTGATGAAACCTCTTTTGAAGAAGTAATTTTGATCAAAATCCCACTTTATATTTTTGGGATGCCTTATAACACCTGTGGTGCCTTTCTGGTGCCAGGGTAATTTAATTTGTGTGTTTTTTAGTATATTTGTATTGTAATTTCCTATCTGGATGTATTGTAATTTCCTATCTGGAGGAGTAGTCTCTTGAAATTGTATACAATAATTAGTGTAGTTTGTAAAATAATAGATACTTTTCAATGTGTGGGAGGTAAGGCTTTCAAATGCAGCATTTTAATATAATTGCTGTTTAAACATCGTTTCACTTAAAAGACATGTATTCATTAATTTTTCTTAAAACTGCATGTTTGGGGTGATCTGTTGTTAATTAATCTGCACACAAAGCAGAAAAGAGTCCAATGTATTCCTAAACTTGCCCCAAACATCCTATTTTCCCCCCAACACATCCTATTTTTAACTTTGTTTATTTAGATTTCTGTGCGTATATTTGCAAAGTTTTAGCCCCAACTATTTATTTCCACTAAATAGAATCCTGAAGAAAATTTTTTACTTTGTTTGCAAATCAGTAGGGTAGTATTACTGAGATTTTGAGTTTCCTTTTTTGTATCAGAGCATCATTAGATTTTCATTGTTAAGGTCAATTTAGAAAGGAATATGTTAGAGTTGTAGAAAGCTCACATTCTGAGACTGAAAAGACATGAGTTCATAATTGATAGCATGCCACTTTCTAGCTGAGATACCCTAAATAAATTGCTTAGTGTGTCTATATCTCAGTCCCTCATTTGTAAAATTGAGATGAGGATGCTGCTGGATTACATACCTCACAGGATTGCTTTGAAGATTACATGAGGAACATTCAGATAAAGTACTTATTATGTTGCCTCACACACACTGAGAGATAGATAAACGGTTATCAATCTCATAAATTTTATTTTTAAGCAAAACCCTTAAAATGGCCAGGAAAAGTTGGCATGTTGTAAGTAAAGTTTTTATTTGCATAGAGCTCTGGCAATCGAAATGGTTATATTCCTCAAAAGTCTTCAAATCCGATGATGACTGTGGGTTACATTATCTGACTCATAGTCATACAACATAGCAGTATATGTGGAATTCAGACTGTTCCAGACAATCTGTTTTATATAGCCACCGTCCAGTAGTACCCAAGACATATCTCAGTCATGGCACTTAGCAGAGTGCACTGAAATGTAGATTGTAAGTAGGATAATAGGGTCTACTGCCCTTGCATGGCTCAGCCCAGCCCAGGCAGTCTGAAGGAAGAACAAAACAAAACAGTTCCTTTACACTGCACATCTGACTATTCTGAATTGTTAAAGTGGAAATAGGCCTCTTTAAGATCATTTAGGTTTAGGATGTGGTTCTGGGTATTTTATTTCTCTATCAAAGCCAGCTAATTTGATTAAAATTCTATTTTTCATTTCTTAGGAACAGCTTGTTACAAAAATATAGCAGATAGTACGGTGGCTTGAAGTAAAATGTCTTTCGGTGGAGTACACCCCTATGTAATATTAAAAGGGCAATGAGATTTAGTGACTACGAATCCCATGTAAGGACCCAGGAGAAGAGACCCATTAGCAGCCCAAGTTCTCTGGAGAGATGGACCCAGAGAACAAATCTAATAGATGATATCAGGCAGTCAGTGGGGTCTCAAGGATGCTTGTGCAATTTGTTTTTTGCACAAGGATGCCCTACTGAGGTAACATGACTTTGGGCTTGAAATCATAGCCTGCACTCCACTCACTGTGGGCCCTTTGTAGTTGTTCTGCCTGAAGATGGCACCTTGTTGGAATTTTTCCAACCAGAGGGGGTGTTTTGTTCTATTTTGCACAGAGGTATCTCACAAAGAGTGCAGACCTGACAATCAGTCTCCACTCAGCCTTCTTTTTTTTTTTTCCCATATATGTTTATTTTATTTTTTCAGTGTTACAAGATTGATTGTTCATGCACCACACCCAGTGCTCCATGCAATACGTGCCCTTCTCAATACCCAGGACCCTGCTCGCCCAACCCCCCACCACCTCCCCTCCAAAACCCTCAGTTTGTTGCTCAGAGTCCACAGTCTCTCCTGGTTCATCGCACCCTCCGATTTCCCCCATTCACCCTTCCCTTTCTTCTCACAATGCCCTCCATGATTTTCTTTATACTCCACACGTTAGACCATAAGATAATTGACTCTCTCTGCTTGACTTATTTCACTCTGCATAATCTCTTCTAGTCCTGTCCATGTTGATACAAAAGTTGGATATTCATCCTTTCTGATGGAAGCATAATATTCCATTCTATAGCTGTACCACATCTTCCTTATCCACTCATTTTGGTTCTTTCCATAGTTTGGCGATTGAGGCCATTGCTGCTATGAATATTGGAGTACATGTGGCCCTTCTTTGTACTGCATCTGCTTCTTTGGGGTAAACACCGAGTAGTGCAATTGCAGGGTCATAGGGTAGCTCTATTTTTAATTTCTTGAGGAATCTCCACACTGTTTTCCACTTAGCCTTCTGACTGTACCTTGAAGGGACAGAACCTTTTCATACGGAATTGTCGTATGGTAGGTGCTGAGAAGGCATCACCTGGTCCCCCTCAGAACGATACTCATTGTCCCTACGATATTATGATTATTAAATATATATATATTTAAAAACATATATATATATAAATTTAGTCATTCAGAAGACCAAGGCTTTCAAATGCAGCATTTTAATGTAATTGCTGTTTAAACATCCTTTCATTTAAAAGATATGTATTCATTAGTTTTTCTCATAGCCGCATGTTTGGGGTGATCTATTGTTAATTAATCTCCACACAAAGCCAGAAAAAATCCAATGTATTTCACAAACTTACCCCAAACATCCTATTGTTTAATGTAACTTATTTATATTTATTTAAATATATTTGCAAAAGTTTAGCCCCAACTATATATCCACTAAATTGAATCTTATAACTTTTCAGATAACCAAAAATGTATTTCTCATGTATCTGGTTTTCATTCTTAGTTTCCTAGCTCACAACTCCCGAAACTCTTGGAATTTCCTCAGTATTGAGACTGATAATGGTGTCTTTTGTATGTTAATGCATGACCTTCAGAAAACCCTAAGGGTGGTGGCTGGTTGCCAAGGGAACCAACCATGTGATTAGAGGGTTGGAACTTTCAGTACCCCCACCCCCAACCTCCAGGGAGGGGAAAGGGGCTTAAGGTTGAATTAATTGCTGGTGGCCAAAGATTTAATCAATCATGACTGTGTAAAGAGTCCTCCGTAAAAACCCAAAAGTCCAGGGTTCAGAGAGCTTCCAGGTTGGTGAACGAGAGAAAGTTCTAGGAGAGTGGTGTGCCTGGAGGACTTGGAAGCTCCTCACCCTTTCCTGTTCTCCTGCCCCCCACATCCCTTCCATCTGGCTGTTCCTGAGGTATACCCTTTTGTGATAAACCAATGATCTAGTAAGTAAAATGTTTCTCTTGAGTTCTGTGAGCCACCCTAGCAAATTAACTGAACCTGAGGAGGAGGTCTTGGGAGCCTCTAATTTATAGCCAGTTGGTCAGAAGCCCAGGTAACAACCTGGGCTTTCGACTGGTGTTTGGGGGGCGGGGCAGTCCTATGGGACTGAGTCCTCAACCTGTGGAATCTAATGCTGTCTCTGAATAGATAGAGTCAGGATTGAGCTGAATTACAGGACCCTGAACTGATGTCCCTAGGATTGCTTGTTGGTGTACAGATGCCCCCTTCCCGCCCCACGTTGGGAACTGAATCTCACAATACCGGAAGAGTTCCGCAATATCTCTAGGAACAGTACAAGGATCCCCTTTGTGATAGGATGGAAAGAACTGAGACTTTGATTTTTTTTTTTAAAGATTTTATTTATTTATTTGAGAGACAGAGAAAGTGAGAGAGAGCATAAGAGGAGAGAAGGTTAGAGGAAGAAGCAGACTCCCCGCAGAGCCGGCAGCCCGATGTGGGACTCGATCCCGGAACTCAAGGATCATGACCTGAGCCGAAGGCAGTTGCTCAACCAACTGAGCCACCCAGGCGCCCAGAACTGAGACTTTGTAGTAAGAAATAAGAAAGCCCAGGATTTTAATCCTAATTTCAACACTTACTGGCTTTGTGATCTTGATAAAGTTAATGAAAAATATGGGATATACATTATCAGATTGACTTAATATTTTAAATGGTCACATATGCCGTGGATTTTCTTAAATTTGAATGAAATTGTGTTTACGAGCAGATAGGAATGAATGACTTGAGACAAAGAAATGACTCCTCACTGTTTTAAAGCAAAATAGTCATCGTGCCTACAATATTTACCCTAGGTAAAAATCTCCTCTGGTCCATGTGGAGTGATAGAATATATGTATAATTCTTAAAATTGTGTGAATTCTTAAAATCAGAGAACCATCTCTACTCTAATGAATGCCTCTGGGATTTAGAGGAAGTGACTCTTCTTGCTGTAATCTGACCCACTGGGGTTTGAGCTGTAGAGGGGAAGTACCCCACACTACTACATTTTGAACAGCTTGAAATTTGAGAGCAGCAAACCAGATCGCCAAAGTCAATCATTGTAATATCCACTTTGCCAACCTTACAAGTGTATTTCAGAAATTGCTTTTTGGCTTCCAAGAATCCTATTCTGCCAACTAAGGTTTTTTTTCTTTAATTTCCCAAGTAGAAAGTTCTGTGGGGAAGGGCTCATTGCATATAGAATACACTTATCAGCCATAATATTCCAAGGTTGTTATTTACATAGGAGTGGGGAAAGCCAACTGGAGGTTCTAGGTGGCTTTCATTGATAGAATATGCAGTGCGTACAGATTCTGCAGTTGCTAGTCAGGCATTAAGTTGTTTAGCAGGAATCCTGAAGTGTAACCAAAGAAATACATAAGTACAAAATTAAACTCTGGTAATACCCTTATAACTCTTACTAGTCCCAGGAATATGGGAAGAAGTCCTCCAGAAAATGATTTCCTTTCTTGTAAATACTTTCAGTAAACAACATTGAATCATAGAGGATATTCTGTGTATTGTTTACTAGTCACTTTTATAATTTGATCTGTGGTTCATATATATAATTCTGTTCCGTATCTATACCTTGTTATTTTCTGGTGGTACTTGGGTCAGAATCCACATTAATTTGTGGTTTCTCAGGTTCACAAATTCCTACTTCTCTAGAGCACTTTACTAATATGAAAATATTTACTAATATGGAAATATCTAATATGAAAATACTAGACATAGAATTAAGCTCTCTCTAAAAATTGTTTTTTCTAGCATCTGTGTTCCTTGAAATCACATCTGCTGTTGGATTTCACTTTCCTGAACAATATTGTCTTTCATTTGACTCCTTTTAATGTGTCTTTGGTTTTTTATTGTTGCTTTCATTGGCAGCATTTTTGGGAGAAATGTTAAATTAGTTCTACAACTCTTTTTGGCTGCTATAAAGTCTATAAAGCTTTAACTGCAGAGAGGTATCGAGAAAAATAATAATCTTATAATGCATAAAACACTTAATCAAGTTTAATATGACCTTTCCTTTTCCTTTTCTTGATTGAATAGCTTCCTTCTGTTGGGATCCTAAGATTGACAAGCTAGTTAAGCAGGAAATGTGTTTGGTAGATTGTTTGAGTTGTCACATTCTAGAGAGTTTTGCTTTGATGTGTGCTTTGATTAAAAGAAATTTATATACAAGAGAGTGGGGCATAATTTCAGCAGTTGGTAGGGGCTACTGGGAATTTTTTTTTCTATTTTCATGTGGATATCTTTCTATTTAAAATATCATATTGGCAGATACTGGTATAAATCTAGTCCTAGACCAAAAAAAAAAAAAAAGTTTTAACCATCCATTGTCCTCATTACCACAAAATCATCCACTTCTCCCCTAAAAATATTCTTCATGGTTTAAATTAGAGCTCCACAGTAGATGGAAAGGAAACACTTTCTCTTCTGTCTTATTTTGGTTTAGATATTCGGTTCCCTAGCTGATAGATTTGGATCTCATGAAACTATATTGTGAATGAACATTGGGCTACCCCTCCTGATCCCTATATGGCCTTCTTGAGGGCGGGTTTCTAGCTATCTGTCATTACAAGCCCCCATGGATCAATTCTCTTGACCCCTGGGGTCATTTGCTTGACCCACTCAACCTACCTGGTCTCCTCTTAGTTGACTATACTACAGTTTAATGTTTCCTAACTTCGCCGAGCCCTCAGCATTTCTTTTATAAGACAATCTATATTCCTCCTCAGTACGCTTCTTTTTCCATTCCACTCAGTAACTGTCTCTAGCCATGTCTTCCTCTCTCCCAGTAGATGATTAGGCCTAATTTCACGAAGAAAATGGAGGTTATCAAACATGAACCCCCTCAACTTTCCTCATCTCTGTCTTCAAAATAATGTCAAGCATTTTTTTCTCTTTCCCTCTTGTTTTTGAGTAACAGGCCTGTTTTGCCAATATTTTTTCATCTATCCTTTCACTTTCTACTTTCTTGCTGCAAATCCTATAATTCAGGCTGTCATCATTTGTCATCTTCTAACTATCATTGTCTCCAGTCCTGTCCCCCAACCTACCAATCCAATCTCCACAGTATAGCCAAAGTGATTTTCTATTCTAATCATGTCACTCCCTTGTTTCCAATTCTTCAATGCCTTAAGTTAAAATCTAAAATACTTAACATAGTAAGCAAAGTCCTTCCTAATCTGTCTCATTATATTCCCACTTTCCACCATTCCCTTTGCTGCAGTCATGATCACTGCTTCCTGAACATACCATGTAATTTTGTATCTTTGTGCTTTTCCTGGCAGCTTTGTTCCCTTTACCTAGAATGTCCATGTGAAGTCTTTCCCAGTTCATCTGCAAGGCAGCATTAATTCCTGTATATTTCCATGGTCTTCTTTGCACACTTTATTAGTGTGCAACTATTTGTTTATGTGCCTTTCTAAGGATAGAAAGCTCACTTGCCTGGTGAGCTTTGTGTCTTAATCATCTTTTTTTATTCAAGCTTCTAGTTTATATAATGCCTGACATGCAGTGAACACTACACAAATTGTTGAATGAGTGAAAGAAAGAATGACAAGTAGCACAGGTTTCATTTTGGATAGTTAAGCATAACTTGAAGCCTCAAACTCCAGATACTTGAAAAGAAAGCATTCCAACAAAATTGAAAAAATTCAAAGAAGACAATGACATGGCTAGTGGTGGCCGAGATAATTACTGGATCTAAAGCCATACACTTGCCAAAATTCTTGTGTGGTGGTTAGAGATTAGGGGCAGACAGATCGGATAGACCAAGAAGTGGGGAGACAAATGAATGGTTGACAGTGATTAGGTCCTTTCTCCATCCCGTAGCCTTGACACACACACCCTTATGTATTATATTTGGCTCCTCTTATGATCCTCTTATGTAAATATGGGAAGTCAGTATTTTCCATTTTTCTCCAGTACTTTCTCAAAGGACCCTTGACTGTGTTTCTGAATGTCCTTCCCTATGCTCCTCCATGGCAGAAACACCGAAGGGAGGATGATTCTGCTTACTCCCTTCTTCAAACTACTACCATCTTCACATTCCTCCCATTTGGCTTTATCCCAGACAGCATGCCAAATATTTTTGTGTAGTTCTGTCTCAAAAGGCTCTAAATAGATTTATTTGCACATTAAGAGTCATGACATAAGTTTAGATTATGAGCTTCTAAACCAAATTTGTTGGAAGATTGCCCTATTTGTTCATTAATTCAACCATGAGATTATGAGTTCCTACTGTGTGCCAAACCACAGAATACTCAGAAAAATGTTCGTCATGCCTTCCAGGGATGGCGTATTCTCATATACTAATTGGAATGGTGTATTCCTCCTGCTTTTTAAAGATTTTTATTTATTTGAGAGGGAGGGAAAGGGGAGAGAGAATCTCTCAAGCATACTCCCGCTTTGCACTCAGTAGAGAGTCCTGCATGGGGCTATCTGTCGACCCCGAGATCATGACCTGATCTGAAACCAAGTGTCCCTGGCTCAACCTATTGAGCCACCCAGGTGCCCCTCTGCTTTTGAATTTTTAAGTTTTTTTTTTAGAGTTTAATTACCAGTCATGCATAAGGATGAATCTTACACCCAACAATCTTAAAACAATCTGATTGCAGATGATACCAGGAAAATTTTGACAGAACAGGTTCTTAAAGATAATTGGTTTTACCATTCAGTTTGGTAAAACCGTAACAGAGCGTTCTTTTACTATAAGGATGACCTTGAAAATTAATGAACCTTCTCTGATTCATTATAAGATCTTTATGAGAGATGAACATCCTGCTAAAATGTTATAGACAATCATAAACTTGGATCTGTTGATCTTTCTGAGGTACTTTGAGCCCTAAGATTCTGTGATTAGAATCCATGCTTGATATCACAAATTCTAGTAGAAACCTCTCTTGAGCTCTCTGATCTCTTTTTTAACATCCCATTTAGAAAAATGTACTAAAGTTAAGCAACCTGTGGGCTAATTTCAAATATAGTCTGTCCTCTTTACATTACTGGTGATGGAGGAAGAACTATTGTATCAAGATTTTCCTGTATATTGGTATTTTTGAAGTTATGATTTGGCATGTGATATATCATTTCTTATTGTAATGACTTGTGACATTGACATTTAGATTAAGAGGATTTGGTATTAGGAAAAGCTTGACTAGTGTCATTGCTATACCCATTTTCCTTCAAAAGGTCAATTTTTCCTCTTTCTTCATTATAATCCTGCAATTTTCCTGACCTCTTTGCTGTTTTTTAAAATAATCTTTAAAAAATTAATAAACTACTCATAGAATATTTTTAAGTTTACAGAGAAATTAAGCAGATAGTAGAGATTTGCTATTACTATACCCTCCCAAACTCCCTCTAGCACAGATTTTCATTATTAACGTCTTAGGTTATTATGGTACATATGTTAAAATTAATGAGCTGATACTGATTCATTACTATTAACTGAAGTTTATTTAGATTTCCTTACTTTTTACCTGATGTCCTTTTTTCTGTTCCAGGATCCCATCCAGGTGACCACATTACAGTGAATTGCCATGTCTTTCTAGGATCTTCTTAGCTATGACAGTTTCTCAGACTTTTTTTGTGGGGAGTGACTTTGGCAGTTCTGAGGAGTATAGGTCAGGCATTATGTAAAATGACCTTCTGGATTGTGTCTTAATATTTTTCTCATGATTAGACTGGGTTATGGGTTTTTGGGAGGAAGGCCAGAAACAAATAAAATGCCACTTTCTTCACAAAATATCAAGCATACATATTATCAACGAGATTTACTGCTAATGTTGGCTGACATCAACCGGCCTGACTGAGATAGTGTTTGTTAGGCTTCTCCACTGTAAATTTATTCTTTTTATCTCTTTCTACAGTGTATTCTTTGGAAGGAAATCATTATGTGCAGCCCACACTTAATGAGTGGGAATTAGACTCCACCTCCTTGAAGGCAGAATATCTACATTACATTATTTGGAATAATGCGCTGGGTATTTGTCTCTTCTCCCCTATTTATGTTTATTCAGTCATTCATTTATATACTTATGGACTCATGGATATTTATTTTGTACTTTGGGTTATAATCCAGTACTATAGTTTGTTGCTCATATTGTTCCAAGTTGGCCATTACGATATCTTTCACTTGGTTCTTGTGTCCCTTTGACATATCCCCATTGATGTAGGGTATTTTTTCTAGCATTTACTTAGTTTTTAGAACAACAAGATGCTCCTGTTTTTTATTTCAATTTCATTTTGTATATATGCTTCTTTGCTTTTAATATCAGTGATCATTGTAGACACTGTTAGAAAACCACAGATGACCAGAAAAAGCTGATTAATGGCTTAGAAAAGTAGAGTGACTTCATGCCTTTTTTAGTCTTTTATCTATGACTTCAGATTGTAGTTAACAAGAACTCTTCTTGTGCTTTATATTGATTTCTTCCCAAATTTAACTGATCTCTATATTAGAAAACTGGAATTGAGTGATGACTTTCATAGATTTATAAAAACTTGGGAGGATTTTAGATTCACTGAATCAACCTTTGTCTTTAGAAGAAAGTAGTTGAGGGGGAGCCTGGGTGGTTCAGTGGGTTAAGGCCTCTGCCTTCGGCTCAGGTCATGATCTCAGGGTCCTGGGATCAAGCCCCGCATCAGGCTCTCTGCTCAGCAGGGAGCCTGCTTCCCTCTCTCTCTGCCTGCCTCTCTGCCTACTTGTGATCTCTCTCTGTCAAATAAATAAATAAATCTTTCAAAAAAAAAAAAAAAGAAGAAAGTAGTTGATATGTTTGTGCCCAGATATCATAGGCATTAGTTACAAGTCTATATAAAATATTAAAAGTATGATATATTATTTAAATAATTGAAAAGCCATGTAGATTAAGTCCTGATAGTAACTTAAAGGGACACAATGGACATTGAATTTGATAAATAAGACAATGATTTTAAGAAAATAACCCTATCAGTTTACATTTAGTGCTTGTGTATATAGATATTGTCACTTATACATGAGTGACATTATAGGTGCTCATAATACTATCTTCTCTTATAAGGCCTGTCAGCATTTTCATAAACCTACTTTTCAAGGGGATATAACATTCCTCTAAAATTTCATTTAGGATTTAAATTTGCCAAACACAATTGCAGACTATGATTTTTTTTTGAAAATTTAATCAGAATCATTGTTTTTGCCCCAGTGCTTTGACTTGTGTGATAGCTACTTTCTTCCTTCCTGTACTCTTGATAAATGGTTTCTCTCTCATCTGAGAATGATGACTGTTGAATGAGGACATTGCCTTAAATTCTCTGAGTTTGATGGGTAGTGTGTAATATCATAACTCTTTGCTTCTATAGCAGGCAACTTCCAGCAGAGAATATGTTTTCTAAATGGCAATAAGTGTTTCTTCTTTTTTTTTATAATGGCTTATTAATGTGGTCCCTATGGGTTGTGCTGTACTTCTCTGTTGATGTATCAACAATAGCTAGTTAGAAATTATACTTATGAAAAAGGAGTTTATTGGCAATACTTAAAATTATCTTCAAATTCTAAGAACAATTTTAACAGGAAAAATATGAGGCCTATATTTTCTTCAAAACTACCAAATTTCTGGAGAAATAAATTAAAATTTAAATACATGGAGAGATATACCATATTCTTGGCTAGGATGTCTGAATATTTAAAATAAATAAGTTTTCCCAATTGATTTATAGGTTTACAGGTAGATAAAATTCTAAATTAGTTTATAGGTTTCGTATAAATTCAACAAAAATTTCTGTTCACTTTTTAGACTATGACTCTGAAGTTTATTTTTGAAGAATAATCAGATTTTCATAGTTAAAATGTTTTAAAAACATCAGTAAGAGATATTAAAATGTGTCAATTATAGTAATTACTAATGTGATAAGGTTGTAAGAATGGAGAGGTGATAAGATGAACTAGATAGCCTTGAAAAAATAATATCTTATTATAAAAAAGCATTATAAGCAATGGGAAGAAGAATCATTCAATAAATAGTTCTTAGAGAATTGGCTATTTGGGAGGTGAGGTGATTTGCCATAAAATCTCAAGTTAGAATTTCACTTCACACTGTATGCCCGAATACATTTTTGAAACATTTAAGAGTTAAATGCTTTAAAAGTTTTAAAATAACAAAGTTAACTATTCACCTGATTTTATGATGAGAAGAAATCACAAAAGAGAGGATTATGGATTTAAATCTATAACAACCAATATTTTTTCTTAAAAAATATCATTAACAGAATGAAAAGGCAAATCAAAATCCTAGAAAATAATATGTGCAATGTACATAATGATGACCTAATATCTGTAATATGTAAATATCTCATAAATCAATAAGAAAGGGGTGCATGGGTGGCGCAGTTGGTTGAGTGTCAGACTCCTGGTTTCAGATCATGATCTCAGGGTTCTGGGATGAAGTCCTGCATCAGGCTCCCTGCTCAGTGGGGAATCTGCTTCTCCCTCTGCCTCTACCCCCACCCTCTGTGTGTACTCTCCCTCTCTCTCTTTCTCAAAAATAAATAAATAAATAAAATCTTGAAAAAAACTATTAAGATTTAACCCAGGAATCTTGTATTTAGAAAACAACCAAGAGAAAATAATCTGGATATGGACAAATATATGCAGGGACAATCATTTTATCATTATTATTAATGACGAGTGACTGGAACAAATCTAAATGGCAACAAAATGGAAGGAAACATTAAATTATGGTACATGTATTAGAATAATGTTAGGCATTTACAACCATGTTATGATTTAAGTTGTTATTTCAGTAGATAACTTTTTATCCTGCACATTTCATCCCTGAGGCTGATCAAATTAAAAGGTTAGTATTTGAATCAAGGAAATTTTTGCAGCATTTCCAAATATCCAGAAAGTTGCTATTCACTAGTTTATATGTTGGATCTTTTGGTCTGGGTCGGGATGAAGCTCTTTTGCTCTTTCATTGGTATCAAATTACACTTGTGATTTGCTTAGATGCCATAACCCTGAAAAGATCTCAAAACCTGTGTCCCAGTAAAGAATTCAGCTTCTCTTCCCCAGTAGGCATGTCAAGAGGTTGACCATTTACTTTCCTACAACTGTCTTCTCTTTACTGCTAGGTCCTTTCTCTCTCCTTGTTCACCCATATTTCTACTTGTTCCAGTGTGATGGGAGGATATACCACGCAGGTCCCTCAAACAACCGTCTGCCGTTCAAAAGGACTGTGTTTAGGGTTAAGACACTCCATCATGAAATAGAACGATGAGCATGGGATTTGGGGTCACACAGAACCCAGCTCTGCTACCGGTTAGTGGACTTTGGGCAAATGACTTAACCTCTCTAAGGCTTAGTTGTTATGGATTAAAAGATAAAATGTACATAAAATGCATTGGTTCATTGAGATACAGTGGGCAAATTGGTAGTTATTGTTATTACTATTTTGCATTAGGGATTCCTGTAGACTATTGAATTTCTAAAGAAAATACTGATGTTTTAGGAAAACTTTATTATTATTAGCAGCTAATGCTACCAGGAGAGAGTATCAGCTGAACTGCTATTCTGAGTTATAAAGGAAAGAAGTATCTCTCAGGAAATGTTCTAAGCAAGTGGCGCTTGGAGACCATGCTTCATCTACCTCTCTATGCCCAGCACCTAGCACAGTTCCCAGTAGGTAGTAGTGCTCAATAAGGATTTGTTGAATAGATGGATGGAAGGCTGGCTGGCTGGCTGAGGTGTGACAAATCAAAGCTCCTGGTATCCAGGGAGTAATGTCAAGGAACCTGGTGTATGTGTATCTGGTGAAGAGAGGTAGGGAGGAAGGGAAGGGAAGGCTGATACAAAGGGAGGTGGAGGGGTATGAAAGATATCTCTCAGTGCCTTTTGGTATCTTCTAAAATACAAGGATTTTGTATCTTCTAAAATACAAGGGTTTGGGGGGCTTTCAGAAAGGTTGGTACTGTCATGGATTTTACACACACACACACACACACACACACACACACACACACACACAGTCATGACCAGGCTAAAGAAGCCCAGGTAGGACATGTTCAGTCTCAGGTGGTAGAGGTGTAGGGACCAATAGACATAGTGTTAATCAGACTTGACTGGTAAGGATAACAAAGTAGATTCCAGACCCCAGGAATTCAGGAATAAAAATGGGACTGCAAGGGAGGATTAAACATTCACTGGGATTGGTGTATGATAATTATTATTGCTTTGTAAGTAGACCAAGAAATAGATGCATTTGTTCACCGGGAAACTGAATCTTTGTGAAAAGTCCCTAAGAGATGTTGCACTTTATGAAAGAGGAAAAGTACACATACTCAGTTGGTTTGAGAAGAGAACAGAATGAGGAAGGTTTCAGAGACAAAGGTGGTGTTCACTACCATTCATTCAGTCAACAAATATTCTTGGCAAGCCTATCCTGTGCTGGATAGTGTTGTAGGCACTGGGGATACAACAGATCTACCAAGTTCCTGCTTTCATGGAACTTGCCTTCTAGTGGGAGGACAAACAGATAAGTGAGCAAATACACATATAATGTGTTAGGTGGGGATAAATTTATAAGGAGAAGAAACCAAGACATGGAACTATAGAAGAGTGTAGTGCAGCTGGAGTGTTATTTTAGCTGTGATGGTCAAGGGTCTTCTCTCTGAGGAAGTGACACTTAACCAGAGACAGAAAGGAAGTGCCGAAGCCAGACAGGCATACAAAACCTAGAGGGGGAGTGGAGCGGCACGCCAAACAGATTGGTTAATAAATTAATATGCCCTCAGGTAGTATTAAGGTTGGTGAACAGAAAGCAAGCCAGTAAGGTTAGAGTTTAGTGATATGAGGGAGACAGGGGCAGTTTGTTATAGGGCCCTGTACGCCATGGTGGCAAATTCATTTTATTTTGAGTTTGTTTGAAAGGCATCAGA
This sequence comes from Nasua narica, assembly GCA_028533885.1. Lineage (NCBI taxonomy): Eukaryota > Metazoa > Chordata > Mammalia > Carnivora > Procyonidae > Nasua > Nasua narica. The sequence continues at coordinate 81,143,550 of CM052801.1, read as the reverse complement.
GGCTTTTGAGCAGAAGAATTAGGTGATCTGATTTATGTTTTAGAAAGATTACACTGGTTGCTGGGTAGAAATTTTAGGGAGGTGAGAATAGAAACAGCGAGACTAATTCAAAAGTTTTGTCATAGTCTGGGTGCAGGCTGATGGTGGTGTGGCCAAGAGTGGGAGTGGGTGAAGGTGGTGAGGCGTGACTAGATTCAGAAGATATTTTGAAGGTAGACCTGGTATAACTTGATAATATCTCACCTGGCTGTGGGATAGGAGGAAGAAATTTTCCTTGGTCCAAGCTTCTAGCTGGACTAAGAATTAAATTAACATGAGACAGATCAACAGGAGAAAATCAAAGTTCATTTCGTCCATAAGGGGAACCCACATGAACAGGAAATTTCAAGATAGGCAACATGAAACTTCTATGATATTCTGAGCTGAAGAGAGGGGTAGGGGTCTGAGGATACAAAGGGGAGGAAGAACATTAGCAGGAAGGTGAGAGGAGATGTTTGGAAAACAGGGTTGCCCTGTTATGCAGATAAATTTCTTAGGTAAAGAGGAATCTCTGTCCATAGCTGTCTTCCTGGTACAGGCTCTCCTTTCCAGTTTGTTTGGACAGTTGAGGAAGAGTTAAGAGCTTTTCCTGAATCTGCTGGGCTTTGATTGCTTATGAATGCACGGTAATCATCATGCCAAAGTGGCCCATCTTGGCCTTTGTGGTTTAGAAAGAGGAATCAGGGAGGGCATCAATGTTTTTGGTCTGAGTAACTGGGTAAGTAGTAATACGATTTATAGAGGTGGAGTTAAAAGGGAAGGGAAAGTTGGGGAGTGGAATGAAGGGACAGATTTTGAACATGTTGAATTTGAGATGCCTATAGTATAACCAAGTGGTGATTAGGAGCATGCAGTTGGATTCATGAGTATGAAGTTCAGGGTGTGATCAGGATTGAAGTTTTAATCTGAAGAGTGGATATGTACTGTTTAAACTGTGGGACTAGATGAGATAATCTAGGGGATGAGTGTAAACCGAGAAGAGAAGAGGTCCAACAAATATCCGTTCCATAGAAATTGTCCTCGCCGAGATTTATTCAGTCAACAAATATTTCTGAGTGCTCCTTATATTTTAGACACTGTTCTAAGCTCTGGGGATACAGGGGAGAACCAGACAGATAAAGCTACAGTCCTTAGAGATGTTACAATGAAAAGCTACGTGGCTAATAAGATGATCAGGACAAAAGTGTTGACCAGAAAGATAGATTAAAACATTGAGCGGTACAAAGAATAAAACAAACCCAACAACTGTTAAGTCAGAGTGCTCCAGTTAAGCCAGAACACAGAGAAAATGAGTATTCAGGATATGTGTGGGGGATCGGGGAGCAGGAGAGGATCAGAGTAAGAGACACCCTCAGGAGTGAGGTTAAATATCTCTGGAGAACATACAGGTAGAGCTGAAGCCTTGGATAGAAATTTTTGAGCCTATTGGGAAAATATCTTTCATGCAGAGTAGATGGGGAATGAAAGTGCATTCACGTTGTGGCAGAAAAGACATCCTGGACTTACAAGTAGAGAAAAGATCAGAAGGACAGTAAGTGGTTATGAGCTTGGGTTCCAAAGTCAGACAGCTGTGGCTTTATATTTGCCATCTTTAGCTATGTGACTTAGGCAACATACTCTTTCTGAGTCCCAGTTTTCCCATCTGCAAAACAGGGAAGAAAAGTGCCGAACTCATATGTTGGATGTGAAGATCAAAGTGATGATGGATGGAAAATATCTAATAAGATGCCTTGTATAAAATAAACACTGAATAAATGTTAGCTTATAATAATACCGATTCTAATGATAATAAAGTTCGACAGTCTTCTATAGCTGAGCTAGTATTGATCTCCATCAGGCTGGTATTTCCTCCCAACAAATGGAGGACAGAAATGGGGTTCATGAGGCTCATAGGTAAGCTATGTTGATGCTTGATAAATACACCTGTTTTGTACTTTTGTGACTTTTTGTTCTCACAATTTTTTGTTCTCTCAGTTTTACATCTCATCCTCTCTAGAGCAGTGCTTCTCAAACTTGAATGTGCACGGGAATCACCAGGGGATCTTGCTAACAATGCAGATCCCCATTCAGTCGGTCTCGGGTTCTACGAGCTTCCAGGTGATGTTGATGCTGGTGCTGCTTTCAATAAACCAAACTGGGAGTAGCACTGAGCTAGGAAACTTATCTGGACTTTAGACAATGTAGCAGAGCTGGGGCAGTCAGTGCTCTGAGTCTCAAAGAAGTGAGGCATGCCAGCCATGATTATACCTGCTTCTCATCTCAGCCTCAAGTGGTTCTGTTATGTTAACACCCAGTGTAAAGAGAGGATTTGGGGGTGGCAAATGGGGTTATAAAAACATGAATGCTACACATGATCCCCTACAGCTTCCATGTTGCCCTGAAACAGATGTGAGTGCACAGCTGTCTACTACAAAGAGAGCTTCTGAAGAAAGTCTCCATGGAGCAATATATCTTACTTTTATCATTCTCCTCTTTATGATGTTTTCTTTTCTCAATCCCATGAAAGATCACATAATGGGATTTTATTGTAGCCTGTTTGAATGAATAGGACAATGGAGAAATAATGTCAAGAAAGTGTTCCCGCAACTAAGAGTTTATCTGAGAAATGTTTGTGGCAGAACATAAGCAACCATTAGAAATCAAATTTGGGCAAGATGAAAAATCATTCAATATAAATTGCATATTGTTTATCAGAAATACTTGTAATATACAGAAAGATTTTCATTATGATTATTGAGATAAAAATGTGGCTTTCAAATACATTGTTCCAATATGACCCGCATGTTTTATTGCAAAAATGGTCCTTCCTCAAGAAAGGCCTCTGATAAATAGAGATGGAAATAGTATATTCAGATGCTACTGAATATCCTCAGATATCTTGCTGAAAAGCAAGTAAACCAGAAATTCATGGTGACGGTGTTCCTGGTTTGTTGGCCTTTTCAATGTGACCCACCCTTTAAATGAATGAAACATTGAGTTTTATTCTGCTAAAAGGCATTTATTATCTTTGTATATTGTTCAGTCTTTCTTTGTTGTTTACGATCATTTAGTTTTTTATTTTTAACTCACAGTCCTTTATTTTTTCTGTGCCTGATTGATTGGTATGAGAGGCAGTATAGTGAGGTATTTAAGAGCATGGACTTTAGGAAAGATTTGAATCCTGCCTGGCACTTATTACCTATGTGACTTTGGAGAACTAACTTAAGCTCCTGGTATTAGTTTTTTCATCTGTAAAATAGGAAAAATAATAAGGGCCCTTAATTTATGGAATTGTTGTGGGTAATACGTGAGTTAATAAATGTAAAAGAACCGAAACTAATGACCAGCATATTCGTGAACCCTTACTAAGCATTCAGAATATTTTGGATGATCTTACTAATGATGTTACATGCTAAACCATTTAATGGCAATGCTAATGTTTTATCTCCCCAGCTGGACTACAAATACATTTTAAGTATGGGGGCAATATCTTTTATTTTCTGTTTATTTCCTTCAGTACTTTATTATTTCTGTACGTTTGCCATCATAACTATGGATTTGGTTTGCAGATGCAGCTACCAAGAAGTGCATTATAAGTTAAAAAATGGAAAGACCAATTAGGAAACACTGCCATCCATAAGCAGTGGGTAATGAGGTGGGGTAAATGGAAAGCACATATTTTCTCACTAATAATTAATACTAATTATAACGAAACTATTTATCAAGTACCCATTTGACTCTATTTAGACACTTTATGTCATCTCTTTTTTCTTTGTGATAATTCTATGAATTGGAACACCGAAACTCATAGAGGGTTAGTAACAAGTTTCAGGTTATTCAATTAAGAGTCAAACTGATTACTCTCTAATTGCAAATACTTCATTGGGTCATCTCTTTTTCAACAATCTGAAGTAAGATTCTTGGCTAGAGCAGCTGAATTGAGATCTGCTTCTCACTAACCATGTGACAACTTGGAATTCAGAACCCATACTTGTACAGAAAGACTCTCTAACTCTAAATCTAAAGCTCCTTTGTGAAAGATTTCGTCCTCTGCCACTCCCTGCCAGGCTGCTGCTCCTGTCTCTAGAACCACATAAGTTGATCATTTCCTCCAAAGTCCCTAATTAATGCCAACTCAAGACCGCACATTGTCCATTATGTCTCAGGATTTGTCCTCCTTTTCTTCATAGGTATAAGTTATGATAACGCATTTCTGATTTTCCATTCAGTGAGAATAATCCAAATCTGAAAACATTGTATTTCTCCATCTGTTTCAACACTTGGGCTAGCTATCACATTGTAATTAGTTAAGTACTGCTCTGAGGCAGTGGTGCAGAACAGAAAGGGAACGATCAATATTGCTGGTTCAAGTCTAGATGTAATATAATTAGCATCTTGGACAAAAACAGGATTACTTTGGTTGATTTTTAGTCTTGGTATCAGCAGATTATTAAACCACTGATAATCTCCTAGTTCTGCTTTGCCTGGGGCCAGTAGTTTCAAGGGATTTTCCCTTCTTTCCTGATCACTTCCCTTCCTTGCTATTGTTATGGGAGTGCTGGATGAAGGGTGGAGGAGTTGATCACTGGTAAGAGTAGAGATGGTGGTAGATTAGAGAATAGGAGGAACTGTGAATGTATTTTTTTATTCCCGAAAGTTCTTAATATGAGAATCTATTTTGCTTTATATTGATTCTGTCACCTGAATAATATGTATCTTAAAAGTTTTGATTACAGATCCTTCATTTTCTTTTCTCTCAATTTGAGTATCATTTGCAAACTAGGAAATGTTTGCAGTATCCTCATCCAAATAATTACATTCATATAAAAAATCTGTTAATGAAACATTAGAGCTAAGGGCTTAATTGCTGAAAAATCAACTCTCAGAGCTAGAAAATTCAGTTTAGGTTCCATGGCAACAAGATCTATTATTAACTGTATAAATGTTATCTAATAACATTTTGAAATTAACATGCTAGTTTAGGTACTTGCAGGACTATATATAAGGTAAGGTGCTGTTTAAAACTAAAATAGTCTGTTTAAATAGTTTCTCTGGATGAAAATTATGGAAAATGTCTCATTCCTTGCAATTATTTTATTCCTTATCAAATTTTATGCTCATTTCTCTATCAGTTAATGAGAAAATGCCTCATTTCTTTTGAAATACGACAGCATTTAATGTCCATGAGTCATATTTCTGTCTCACTTTCTTCTAAAGAAAAATCTAGCCGAAAAGGAAAATGCAAACACAAACTTAATGAAGTAGGAAAGCTGCTATAGGATGTGTCCTGAGGAAGGAATCTAGGAGAACAGATTGTCTTTTGAAAGAAAGAGTTCTAGACATGAGAAAATATTTGTGAAATGTTTAAGCGTGATAAGGGTGACAAAGGCATCTCAAGTTGAGTAAAAGATATCACATACTTACTTGCTACAAGAAGGTTAAAACCAGCCCAGACTAATAAAAATGAGCATAGGAAGGTGGCAGGAGTTTTTAGAATAAGCACATCATTAATATCAAGGCAAAAATGATTGAATGTTGAAACTACTGAATGTATGACTGAGAACTTGCAGTAAGCATATTGAAAAGATTCAGCATATTGAAAATCCCTGCTGGGATTTTCTTAGTCAGACAATGCCCATGTTATAGATGAGGCAGGGCCAGGCAGCAATTTTCACAGTGGCACACAGAAGAATGCCAGGCTCCACCTGCCAGAGAGAAAACTTACCAGTATGAGAGAATCCTTTATGATGATGGGATTCAAACACTGGAAGAAGGGTTTATTTGAAACACGCTCTTTATTCATCACTGTGTTGGTTAACATATGGGATCCAAGCCAAAAGGACATGCATGGTATTTGCCCATGAGAAGCTTTTTATCAATTTGGGAAGACAAGATCTAACATATTTACATTAAGATCTAGAAAACAAGTCCAAGTTCAGGTAAAACATAAGAATCTAAAAGACTGCATGGTACAAACTATATACATGTTGGCTGGAGCAGTTAATTCTAGGTAGAGGTAGATAGTTCTGGGGTGAGATGACTCTAAAATATGATGGAGCTTCAGTTGCTCATGCTATATTGAAGAGAGGGAAAAGTATATATTTAGGTTAATAATAAGGAATAACTTTCATTAATTAAATATATTGAGGTGTTTTTACAGTACTTTTTGGGACGGAGAAGTCAAGTTAATTCTAACATATGCTTCTTGTTCTTCCTCACTTTATGGTTTAGTGTTAGATACAAGGTATTTTTTAAAGTTAATTTATTTAAGTAATCTCCACACCCAATGTGGGGCTGGAACTCACAACCCCAGAATCAAGAGTCGCATGCTTATCCAACTGAGCCAGCTAGGCGCCCCAGATACAAGATATTTTTGAGGTGTAAGACATAAATAAGGAGGTTGATATTCGATTCAATACTAAAGGAGAGACATAAATAGGAAATCAAGTAAGCATTATAGAATGCTCTCCGAGAAGAGGGACTCTGAGGATTAGTGACAACATGGTGATATGGAAATACTGTAAGCTACTGAGTCATATAGATTGGGTTCCAATGCAGGCTTTGATGCTTATCAGGTGTGTGGCTTTGCTTAACCTCTGTTTTCTTTATCTATAAAACTAGGGATGTAATACCTAACTTGTAAGGATCCTGTTAAGATTGTCAATAATGGATGCAAGGATATGGGGTTTCTTTTCAGGTTAGTGAAAAATGTTAGAAGATTGATTGTGGCGATGGTTGTCCAACACTGAATATACTAAAATCCACTGAATTGTGTACTGAAATAAGTGAATTGTAATATATATGATATAAATATATGTATAACTGCAAGATACATATATATCTCTTATATATGTTATCAAAAGAAGTTAAACATAAATTTACCATATGATTGAATAATTCTACTCCCAGGTATATGCACAAGAATAATAGGAACATATATACACACACAAAAACTTATATTTGAATGTTTGTAACAATATTTTATTTCTAATAGCCAAAAAGCAGAGACACAACCCAAGCGTCCATCAACTGGTAATGGATTAGGAAAATGTAATATATCCATACGGTGGGTATATTATTTAGCCCTAAAAAGGAATGAAGCTCTAACACATGGTACAACATGGATGAATATCAAAAACATTATGCTAAGTGAAGGAATCCAAAGGTAAAAGACCACATATGTATGATTCCATTTATACATAATTTTCTGAAAAGGCAAATCTATAGAGACAGGTAATAAATTAGTGATTGCCAGGGCCTAGAAGTGGGAATGGGGAGTGAGTGCAGATGGTCACAAAGAGACACTTTTAGGGTGATGTAAATATTCCAAAATTGGTTTCTGGTGGTGGTTGCACAACTCAGTAAGTTAACTAGAAATCACCGAGTTATACATTCTAGATAGGTGCGTTTTATGGTGTATAGATTCTATCTCAACAAAACTATAACAGATTCAAAGTGTCAAGTGAAATATGCTTAATAAATGGTAGCTTTTATCACTGTTGAAGCACTCAGGAAAGGCCTTCTGAAGGAAGGGAACCTTTAGTAATAGGTGACAGGTAGGGTTTGGCTGGAGGATGGGGAAGGGAAGGTGGAAGGAGAGGGAAATAGTAATGAGCAGGAGCCTGAGCGAGAAATAGGCCTGGTGTAATTAGTGCTGCTTTTAGAGCTGACTAGAGTATGGAGTTTATTCGAGACAATATTGGTACATAAGGAACTGCTGGAATCAGACCTGACACCGAAGAAGGACTGGTGGTGGGCACACGGCTGACACATAACATTGATGAATAGGTAGAAATAAAGAGGTTCAGGTGGTTGAGGCCCAGGATAGAGTTTTATCAGCTGGCAGTTGCCGATCCAAAACCTTTAGAGGCTGAGTTAGGAAGAGTTCAGGTGATAGGATGTGATCGGTACAAGATGTTGTGGTTGGTGTGGTATGACAAGTGCCTAAGCAGCAACTTCTATGGGATCAGTTTTGTGTCTGAACAAGTAGGCTAGAAGGGCCAGCTTGACTGGCCAGGCCCAGAGTGACTGGCTTGGTAGCTCATGAGGTAAAGATAGTGTTGTGGAGACCTGTAGGTAAAGAAAAAAATGGTGATCCAGCTGGCTATCTTTTCTCTGGCTGCTCGTGGAATCATGTAAGCACTGGCTAAGCTGCCTTCCAGTCTTATGAGTTATTTAAGTAAGCAGCCCTGTCAACATTATGCCCTCCAGCTTTCCAACAAATTCAGTGAGGTCACTGGGGGAGAACTCTGAATGTCTTCTTGAAGTTGTCTAGAATTTTAAAGATTTCCCAACCAACTTGAAGCAAATTCTTACAGTGCTTAATCTAAGTGATGTGATAAGATCATGACCTTTTCAGAAATGCCTTTGATGTCAATCCTAATTCTGCTAAATTTTACCTGACAGGGTAAGAATGAAACATTATAAGCCAGTTTGTCAAGCATTTCGGTAATCTGTTGTGGCAAGAATCTGCTACAACTCAGGTCTGCAGTGATGGGGTCTGGTGAGTGATGTTCCTTGACTTACAAGGAACTTATTAAGTGTTTGGCTATTGATTAATGAAGTAAGAATGCACCAGGTAGACCTTGAAGTGATAAACTGAACAAGAACCTTGGCAGCCATTAGTCCCTCCTGCCCACTATCCATACCGTGATTTATTTTGAAAATGATGACTGCTCATTTTCTTACCCACACACCTACAGTGACTCAGAAAAACCAGTGTTGACAATCAACAGATACAGAAGTGAAAAATATTACAGGTAGCTCATTTTGAGTTTTAATTATCATTATAAAGATGGGAAAAAAATGTACCTGTAAAGGAGTAGAGTTGTGAAAGCCCATTTTTCCTCAAATGGCCTTTCTGATGTGTAAATTAAAAAACTATGCTATCATTTTGGTAATATAAACATTAAAAAGCAAGGAAATGGAAATTGCATTTTTATTTTTTCAGGTATATTTTATGTTTGGCCATAACAACAGAGTAAATATGATTTTTTTTTAGTTGATCATTTATTAAGTTTTAGAATGCTTTTTATCTCTTCTTCATTGTATCTCATTTTCCCAGAGACCATAGGCACAGTTCACAAACTGAAGATATGGGATTATTTCTGTCTTTGTTGCTTTTCTTAATATTTTTGTGAGCCATCACCTTTCTGTTAAAATTTCCCTCCATGTCCACATTGATTATTGAGTGCTTAGAGGATTGGCAGCATACAGCAAAGTAATTTTCCTGCCCTCTGCCTTGTGCCTCAGTGTGATGCCCAAGGTTTGATTTGAAATATTTGATACTTAATATAGACTAGCAGCTCATGAATCCCTATTAACTTTTTTTTGTTGTCCAGGTTAGACTTTAGCTTGTAATTCCAGACTGTAGTCTTTGAAGCTTCTTTTTAGAGATATCTGTCAATGTGATCATAAGGCAAATGACCAAAAACCTCCTCCTTTATCATAAAAAGACTTTACATAGCACTATGAATGTAACATAACATTCAGAATGTTCAAAACCAAGTGAGCTACAAAACCAAGGTGGCACGGAAGATTCCTAAGATCTGAAATACGTTTGCTGGTGTTGCCTTGCAGTTTCTTTCCTGGACTTCTAAAGGCCTTTTGTTCGTCATAGCCCCTCAAAGCTTTGAATACTACAGCCCCAAACCTTGCTTCATGACATTCCCTGTCTGGGCAGTTCATTACCAAAAATTAGGATTTCTTAGAAATGAAGTCAGAAGTTCTTAGTCTGGTAACATAAAGCAACTCTTCAGGTCTTGGTGTCCAACAAATACTCTTATAAATTACTGACAAGTAATAGATGGAATTCCTGCCTGGCTGCCACTGATAGATAAATCTATGCCATGTTATTCCTGCTTTTATTGTCTCTTAAAACATCATCAGATTGATTTTAGAGTAGCAAGGATATAAAATAAATACACAAGATACCTTTCCAATAAAAGAGCAGAAAACCAGCCTTCTTTGTGCCCAAGAACTCTAGTGTCAAAATGGAATGGCGTTTCCGAGCAACTTCTTGTTTCAGCACAAAAAATGTATATCCGTCTCCTACTTGACTAAAAAATACAGAGCCAGTTTGTTGTAGAAGAAAAATCACAGGACCAGGAAAGAGAAATACCAATGTTTTAGTCCTGCTTCTCACTAACAGGCTGTATGACCTTTAACAAGTCACTTAAGTTCTCTGCAGCTTAGTTTCCACCTCTGTAAAATTATATAGTTAAATTAGATGACCTTCAATATTCCTTTTGGTTTTAATATCCTATAGTCTAAGATGATGAATGCACATAATACCATATGTACTCTATTTATAATTATGTACCTTATTTGTATGACCTAATGGCAATATATGACTACAGAGGTAGCAACTTTTTTTAAAAAAAGATTTTATTGATTTATGAGAGAAAGAGAGAAGGAGCACAGGGAAGAGCAGAGGAAGAGGGGCAAGCAGACTTCCTGCTGAGCACAGAGCACAACGGTGGGGGCTCAATCTCAGGACCCTGAGATCATGACCTGAGCTGAAACCAAGAGTTGGATGCTTACCAGACTGAGCCATCCAGGTTCTCCCAGAACTAGTAACTTTGTGAAGGTGAAAAGAGGGAATGTAGGGTGCCTGGGTGGCTCAGTTCATTAATCATCTGCCTTCCGCTTGGGTCATCATCCTAAGGTCCTGGGATTGAGCCCTGCATCAGGCTCTCTGCTCGTGGAGAACCTGCTTCTCCCTTTCCGTCTGCCTCTCCCCTGACCCGCTAGGCTCTCTCTCTATCTCAAATAAATAAATAAGATCTTGTAAAAGAAAAGAGAGAATGTGGCTACTGATGGTAATAATAATATAATAACTAAATAATAATAATGATAACTAAAACTTCAGTATTATTAATTCAGTCAACAAATAATCATTGCACTCCTAGGTGCCATGTCAGTGGTAGGTGTAGAGGTAAAAATGAAATATTCCCTTTTCTTTCACGTATAATAGTGAAGGGCATGGTTCTATAATATAAAACAAAGTCTTGATTAATTAAATGCTTAGGGAAGGGGATGCTAATTGAGGCTTTTACAAAATTAAGTAGCACAGCTATCTTTTATTTCAATCTTTGTGGTTGGAGCATTTTACAAAACTGTAGTCCATTTTACTACTTTAATAAGTACAGTTTAGTGAACATAATTGAATTTTACTTTAGTATTTGGAATATTTTTTTAAGGCCTCAAGTGCATCATTCTGAAATTAGTTCTTATTTTATGAGAAAAGTAGGAGACTGTGATTAATTTATATTGGGCCAGACCACTTCTTGGGAGTTGAGTTTGTTTTTCTTTAAGATATCTGCTTGCCTAGTCACCATGTTTCTTTTTCTCATAAAAGTTGAGTGTAGAACATGAAATAAAATGTTTCATTAGTTGGGCTTCAGTTAATTAAGGTTTTACTGTACATAAAATTCTAATTAGTAACATAGGGATCTGGTTGCTTTTTTAGGGAGTAGTATGCTCAGTTTTCAGTGTCACAGTTGATTGGGAACATGGGCTGAATACACATGATGGTGTCCAGAAGAAATCAACCAGAAAGGTGAAGGTAAAGCCTGTTGTTACTGGTTTTTCCCCACCTTTATTGAGATATAATTGACATATCATATTGTGTAAGTTTAAGGTGTATTATGCAAAATGGATAAAGGAAGTTAAAGAGTGTGAGGTGAAGAGAAAAGAGCAGGAGATATATCTACTGTCTATATGAAGAGCTTTCTTGTGGAAGAGTAAGTAGAATCTCTTTTGGAAGGGATCCGAAAGGTTGTCTAGTTGAACACCTCCTCTTTCTCTCTCTCTCCTCTCTCTCTCTCTCGCTCACTCTCTATGTATATATATCTATATATCTATATACACACACACACACACACACGCATATATATATGGATAATATAATGCTTTAATCCCTTCTACAGCATTCCATTAGGTGACTGAGAACATCTGGAGAACTTCAGAAGCAGCCCATTCCACCCATGACTACCCCCATCAGCTCTTCTTCATACTATACTCAAGTACATACAACCACTGGTTTGAGCCATACAGAGTACACCTAATTCCTTTCCATACCATAACCCCTCAGATATTTGAAAAACATTTAAGCATGTCCTCTGATTGGGTCTCATTTTTATTCCCCTGAATCTTAACAAGTAGACTTCACTCTCCAGAAGGTGGAGCCAGCACCAAAAACACTCCCCTGCTTAAAACCGGGTGTTGGCTTTGTTACCTGCAAGATACTGACAAGTTCCTTGTCATGGCATTTCAGGCTCTGCCCACTTTGGCTTTAATTCTTATTATTTCTGCCACTGCAGGCTATACGCTAACCTCCCTGGGCCTTTCTCTGTTTCTTGAACAAGTTATTTTGTCTCCACTCATGCCTTTGCTGATGAATGCTTTCTCTCTTCTGAAATAGGCTTCTTTCCTTTTGAGACCAGTGAACTTATAAGAACTTGTTCAGGGAAAGCCCAGGTCAGATGTCCTCTCTTTCATCAAATCTTCATACACTCCTCTTCATATCCACTTCCTTCCCTCAGAAAACTGATCCCTAATACGTTCTTATACTCCTAGCCCATGCCTCTTTTAAATCTTTGATATCATTTTATTATTTACCCAGCCAGAATGTGAACTTTTGAGGTTAAATACCATGTCTTGTTCATATTTCTTTCCCCTAGATTAGCATATTTGAGAAAAATTAATGTATAAGTGATATATAAGCTTCATTCATCAATTTCATGGGATGTTACCCAACTTTACCTTTCTGAAATGTGATTCATTCAATCCATAACTTCATTTGTTAGATTTCCATTATATACCTTTCTTAGCCTTTGTCTTTCCAGGTTGAAGATGCTTAATAATACTTTTGGTTCCTTATTTCATTCATTTTTTTTTCTGGATCTTTTTCATACCTGTCATGGAGCAGAACACTGAACAGGTCTAATTGGGGTTGGTGGGGAGGCACTGTGGCAATTGATAGCATAATCATCCTGGGTTAAAATCCTGAATACTGTCAGACTACCATTACCATTCTTTTCACTCTAGCTTGCCTCCCCCAGGGACAGCTCCTCATTCTTACTGAATCACATAGCAGTTGTGATCATTTCCAAGTCAGTGGCATATTATTAGTTTGTCTTTCTTAGCTTAATAACACAAATCAGAGAGTGTCTTTTTTAAATGATGCGCATTTTAGTATATGGTACTAGAATGTTAGTTCTTACTCTTCCCTTGCACATATATCTTCCAAAGCACTGCATGTCAATTCTGAATCAACTTTTCACAGAAAAGTATAGGATACTTTATTTATTTATTTTTTAAAAGATTTTATGTATTTATTTGACACAGAGAGAGAGACATTACAAGCAGGCAGAGAGGCAGGCAGAGAGAGAGGGGGAAGTAGGCTCCCCGCTGAGCAGAGAGCCCAAAGCGGGGCTCGATCTCAGGATCCTGAGATCATGACCTGAGCTGAAGGCAGAGGCTTTAACCCACTGAGCCACCCAGGTGCCCCAGTACAGGATACTTTAAAACCAACTTTTATTTTCTAAAAAATGGAGAGGAACGATGAGGAGGAAAAGTATAAAGTGTTGAATGGGAGTCTGAAGTCAGGTTCTTTAGGTAAAAATTTGAAAGCAAAAACAACCTCCTTCTGAAACAAAAACCACACAAAATGAGAGAAGCCATTTCATATTCTAGCAGTATTAAGAAAGTTGTAGCCTGCTATGTACTCAGACGTGATAGAAGTGTGCCTGCCTCACCAATAGTCTTTAAGTAAGCATTCCTTTTGATGACTGACCAAACTTTAGTTACTGAAAGCCTAGGTAAGTGATATAGTAGATCAAGTGGAACCCAAAGAAGTGAGGAACAGTGATGAATGCTTTCTAAAACAGAGGGGAGCAATAGGGAGAACTTTCATTAGATAAACTATATATTTCCCCCTCCCTGTGAACAAATAGCATTTCTTTCTCTGAGACTCTCTGGCAAAATGTCCCTTACTTGGAAGGTTCCAACATGATAAACTGAAATCTATTTGAACACCAACGTTATTTTGGGAATAAGTGTTCTATAATACTTGGGAAGCTACTCATGTCACAGGATTTTTGATGAGATTAGATTTTTCCCCAGACCCCTTGACTTGGAGTCTAAGGAAGATTAACCCTTTCTTTGGGGGTGTTGAGTGATCTGTTAACATTTGCTGTGCGTTTCTGCAAACCAATGTACTCTTTTGGTGAGAAGTGAACAGTGATTCTCTGACCTGCCATTTCTATTTCTGAGACAAATTATATTTGGAAGTTATTAAAAATGAAGTACTTATGCCTCAAATCTTATATCTATAAATACTACACGTTTGGCCATTTCACTTTTTCCTATGCCAGGTATTTCTGCCTTTTAAATAAATGACATATTTAGACTCAAATATGTAAGTTGAATCAAAAGCTAGAAGGAGCCATTTTAATTTGAAGAAATTCTGCTTGAGGAAATTTCATAGCAGGGTGTCCCAGGCTCACTCCTCTTTGGTGGTCTGATAGGGCCTCTGACCTTCTCTCCCAAGCATTGAATTTTGGCCAGGAGTTCTTTTTTTGCTTGATTTGGCATTTACATGCTAGGAGGCAGCTCTTTAAAGAAGGGTTGTATGAGATTCTACCAAATTGAACTAGTGTTTTAAAACTGGACCTAAGTCTAAACCAACCAACCAAACACCAAACAAGAGAGCATCTAAAGCAATTAGCACTGGAAATAAGACTGTGTTTGCCTGAATCACTGAACTTAAAGTTCTTCACATTGTCTGGACTGAGTATGTATGTAGCATGGCAATATTTCATTCAGTTTAATTCACTAAGTCAAATGATGACTTCATGTTTTTTTGTTGACTTTGAAAAAAACCATACTTTAAAAAAAGTATTCTTTAAAAATTAACACAGTTGTGATAGAATTATAGTATATTTCAATCTGAAAGTGATTTTAGAGACCATTTAATCTGTCTACCTTCTTTCTCAGATTACAAAATTGAGGGAAAAAATCCAAGAAAATAGATTAATGCAGGTTTTATATAACTTGGGTATTCTCTCAGTTCAGTGATCATTCCAGTAATACAAAATATTCCCTCTGCAGTCAACTCATTGGGGATTGCAACTTGAAGAGAACAATAATGAAGGACGATAAAAATTGCCACTAATTTTTGTTTCCCTTTATCAGCTTAAGTAGCTAGGCTCTGAATCAAGTTTATTGTGGGAGAGACCCTGGACTAGAAGCCAATAGGAGATAGAAGTGGGGATGATAGTCTCAGACCATCTGAGTTTCAGAGAAAAGTTGACCCCCCCCCCAAAGATTTATCCATGAAATACCCATAATCCTGTAGCAACCCCTCATTCTTAGTTCCCAGAGCCCTACCAGTGTGCCCTCTTTAAGGCACAGACTCAGGCTTACAAGAGTCTTTATATGTAAGTCATCTATTCCTGTTTTGTGTCCTTTGCACAACTTCCTTGACAAGTAGCCATTAAACACATGCAGGAATGACACATCTTCATGCCATTCAACTATCCTAGTCCTTCTCTTCTCTGCACAGTCTATTTGGTCTGTGGCCTTTTTAAGAGGAGGGGCCCATAATTGAATACAACACTCTAGGTATAGTCCCAAATCACATCAAAAATAGTATCTTTTATCTTTCGAGGGTGTACATTTCCATTTACACAGCCTGTGTTCCTGTCAACCACATTATTCTGCCAACTCATCCTGCTTACAGTCAACTAAAACCTTAGTCTGTATACACATGCTATTTTAAAGCCAATTCACCCACAATGTACTTAATGTAGTAGAGATATTTTTTAATGCAAATGTAGGATTTTATATATCTGTCTATAAAATTATAATATGTTATATTTGGCTCATAGTTACATCCTGGCATGAATTTGGGGCATCCTGATTGTATCCCATTCAACAGGTTAGCTATTCTGACTAGTTCCATGTTCTCTAAAAATAACTTCTTAACCCATGGAGTGGATAAAAATATGAAATAAGATGAGAGAGAGGACATAAGTCAAGACAAATTAACCAAATGAAATCTTGGTATGGTTGTTTACTCATTTATGTGTCAACTTAATTGCACCATCATATATTGTTTAAACTCATCCAGTAGTCTATCATGAAAGACTTGGCAAAGTGCTTTGTTGAATATGAAACACTTAAATCTACCCATCTCCTTGTCCTGTCAATTTAGTCAGGCTGCTCAAAAGGAAAGTGAAGTCCATCTGTCAAGACATACAGAGTATGCCTAAGCTGATCACAGTACTAGTTGCTTTCTACTCTCAGAACTAAGTCTATACTCTCAGAAATCTTTCACGAGGGCCAAGAAACATAAGTGTTTTTAACACTACCTCCTCATGAATCGTGGGCTTCAATTTATTCTTACTAATGATTCTGTTATTCTTTCTAGTCCAAAAATAAATCTCTTTGACCGGAAAGACAGATGCAAAATAGGGGATATCTACTTATTGATTTTAGGATTTGTTTGACAAGTATTATTATACCACTGACTCCAGAGGGTTCATATTCACTCATTTTTAATCTTGTCCTAGGTGTACCTACAAAAGCCTCTACTCTTGTGTTTTTTGGTCTCTACATCTTTTACAAGTTGTATTAGTTTTAGCTCAATCAGACCATATTCTTGATCCTGTTATTACTTCCATTTTTTAGCATTATAGTTTAAAAAAAATTTGAATGTCAAAAAGTTCCCAACTGTGGCCCTATCTTAATCTTATGTAAATTTCCCCTTTGTCTCCAGCCAGTGTTACTAGGATAATGATGATAGAAGTTTATGAAGATGTCAGTGACAACAACAACAGTGTTATAAGAGCTAATAGCTATTAAGCACTTACTATTTGCCAGGCACTCTTCTGTCTGTCCATTCAGGCTACTTTAACAAATTACCAAAGACTGGGTGGCTTCTAAATAACAAGAAATGTATCCCTCACAGTTTTGAAGAAATGTATCCCTCACAGTTTTGGTGGCCAGGAAGTCCAAAATTAAGGTACCAGCAAATTCAGGTTCTGGTGAGGCCCTGCTTCATGTGGTGGTGGAAGGGGCAAAGGGCTCTCTGGAGTCTCTTTTATGTGCACACTGGTCCTGTTGAGGAGGGCTCTACCCTCAGGACCTAATCACCTTCCAAAGATGCCCCACCTCCCAGCGTTGCCACATTGGAGGTTAGGGTTTCAACATAAGAGTTTTGGAAGAACACATTCAGTTCATTACATACTCAAAGTGCTTTTCTGATGTTAACTCTTAATTTTTACACCAACCCTTTGAGGTAGATTCTGTAGATCAATATCTCCATTTCACATATGAGTATATGAAGGCACGGAGAGGTTAAACTAGTTCACTCCAAATCTCATGGTGAGTAAGTCTCAGAACTGAAAGCCCTGCATTCTGATTTCATAACAGGGGATCCAAACCTTTACTCTATTGCTTGAGAACACAGGTCAGACACTGAAAGGTTGAATCATTAGGGGAATCATGATGCAGTCTCAGAACATCTTCTAGGCAAAATTGTGACTTAATTTGTATACTAATCCCGTATTTGTTTTTGGCATGCCCCATCTCTTCTGCACATGTAACTCTCTTTACTGTTTGATGTTGCCAACCTCTGGGTTTCCTCTACTTGTAAGCTATCCTTAGCTCTTCAACTAAAGTCCTTTGTTACCCACATACTATAGCCAAGCACACTGTTAAACCTAGGGTATATGTGAAATCTTTGTGGGATTAAATAAGTGGCAAACTTTGGAATTCATTATGAAAAATGAGTTGTGTTCTTCTAGAAGAGGTGTGTGTGCACATGCGCATTCAGGAGCTCAAATGCTTTCCCAAATAAACAGTGAGTAGTGAGGGTAAACACGATACCTGGCATATAGCAGAGCTTAGTGACTGTCTACTAAATGAATAAATGAATGAGGCAGAATTTCCCTGGATGAAGATCAATATCAATTGTTCCCATTTCTTATTTCTACAAAATTTATGCCCTTTTGAACCATTAACTAATTGATGCGGTGTGCTATTCACATCTGAGTCACAGTAATTATGCCAGGAGTTTACAATACTATTTCATTACAAGTTCAATTAAAAGCATGAGTGTGGATCTGTATGGGAAGAGTGTGTATGTGTGTGTGTGTGTGTGTGTGTGTGTGTATCATCTCCAAAGAGAGAGAAGGATATGATGGCTTTTTATTTGGGTAAACAGATCAACTCCTGGTGTCTTTCAGCTAGGTGAATACAGTTTATTGTCTTAGTATCTGGGTAAATCTTGAGGTGCAAATTGACTCAGACCTATTCAAATTTAATATCAGACTTTAGACAAATCCTTTCATAACAAAAAATAAATGGAGAACATATGATGGCTTAGGTCTTTTATATATAATTATATGGTTCCCAGAGGGGAGTTATAATTGAATTATAAGCTGCCTCATGAGTATTCTAGCCGGTGTTTAGAGAACCGCGAAGCAGAGCTGAGCAATTTTTTTCACCAGCTAGAATGTGAGCAAGACACCCTATAATTCAATTATAACTAGCCTCCAGGAACCATATAATTATATTATAAAGTAGTTTGGGCAAACTAGAAAACTGAATGTTTTTCAACACATTGTATATGTTTAAATGATAATATGATAATTTTACTTTACCTCTTACCTTTCCTAATCACACAGGTATAGGGACACTTTTTGTGACCTTATTCCTATATACTTTTCACAATGTTCAGAATAAATTGTCATCCTAGGAAGTCCTTAGTTTATTTTCCTTTGATTGTAGGACTATCTGTACATACCTACGCATCACTTAAAATCTTTGGTCTTCAATTATTTCAACTATAAATTGATAAGATTTCATTTGGATGATCTGTAAAGTGCTTTCTAACACTAACACTTGCTGAATCTTGTATTAGTCTGGATTATTCAGAGAAGCAAAACCAAGAGGATCTATCTAGCTATCTGTGATGTGGGTGGATATGTGTATGTATATATATATATTCGTATATATAGAATGTATATCTATCTATATATACATCGAAAGAGATTTTTTTGTTTTGTTTTTTGAGAGAGATTTAAGGAATTGGCTCACATGATTTTGGGGACTGGCAAACCCCAATCTGCAGGGTAGCCTGGCATCTTGGAGACCCCTGGAAGAGGTAGTGTTGCAAATTGAGCCTGAAGGCAGTCTGAAAGCAGAATACCTTGTCTCCCAGGGGAGCTCATTCTTTTCTCTTAAGGCTTTCAACTGACTGGATTTTAGAATCCAACTGACTACATTATGGAAGGTAATCTGCTTTACTCAGAGTCTGCTGACTTAAATGTTAATCATATCGAAAAAAATTACTTTCACAATAACATCTAAGCCAGTGTTTTACCAATACATGAGTACCATGGCCTAGCCAAGTTTACACATAAAATGAACTATCACAAGTGCGTATAACAAGAGAATTTGTACTAGTCAGGGTCTGCTTCTCTAGATTGTAGATTATCTTTTGGGGACATATATGTAAATTGGGAAGGTGAAACTTTAGCTCTGAAGCTTTGGTACAGTTCGACATTGTCATGGGTATGATACATGAAGAAAGCAGATGCTGTTATTTGTAACAAACTCATCCTAAGAAATATTCTTTCAGGAAAGGAAAATGACATGTTTAAATCTATTTCCTATTGACTTTCTAAGAATTTCCATTCTGTAAATAACTGATGGGACAGTAACTCTCCATAGAAAACCCACCCTATCCACTTTGCCACCATCTTACCATCTTCTGGAGGTTTCCGCTGAGCAACTAATAGTTGTGGTGGCTATATTAATTTTTAAAATTTTGACTAGTTTTTTTTGGACTAGTTTTTATTAAAA
This sequence comes from Nasua narica, assembly GCA_028533885.1. NCBI lineage: Eukaryota > Metazoa > Chordata > Mammalia > Carnivora > Procyonidae > Nasua > Nasua narica. The sequence continues at coordinate 81,123,657 of CM052801.1, read as the reverse complement.
AGTAATGCATGCACATGAATGTACATGTACATGAATGCTCATACAGCACTATTCAGCCCAGATGTCTATCAACTGGTGAATGAATAAACAAAATGTGGTATATACATACAGTGGGATGTTATTCAGCCATAAAAGTGAATGGAGTTCTAATTCATGTTACAGTAATGATGAACATCGAAAACATTATACTAAATGCAGTGAGACAATCATAAAAGGCCACATACTATATGATTCCATTTATATGAAGTATCATGAATAGGTAAATCCATAAAACAGAAAGTAGATTGACAACTCTCAGAGATTGAGGGCAAGAGTAGGAAATGGAAAATGACCACTGATGGGTTCCGGGTTTCTTTTTGAGGTGATGAAAATGCTTTAAAATCAATTGTGATGATCGCACAACTCTACCTAGACTTAAAACCATTGAATTATATACATTAAATAGGTAACTTGTATGTGAAATGTATCAATAAGGCTGTCAAAAAGTAAAATACACATGGGAGAAGATTGAGACGACATCGAAGACTGTACGTTGGAATTTTAAAATCTTCCTCTCACTTGAACCCCAATCTGTATTCACCCACCACTCCTTACCAGTAACTACTGTTAATGTGTGTTCCAAACACTGTTTTGTCCCTTGATTTTTCACTCAGTGATGTTTTAAAACTCTTTCTGTATCATCATATATGTATCTTTGATATTCTTTTGAACAGCTAATACTCTATGTGAATGCATTAGAATCTATTTAAACATTGCCCTTCTGAGGAATTCCTAGTTCTTTCCAGTGCTTGTGACAATGCTGCATAAACATTCATCCATATCTATTCACAAGACAGTGCACAGATACATCTGTGGGATATATTCTAACACAGGAAAATGTTGAGTCGAAAGGAATGTGCATTTTAGATTTTGATAGGTATTGATTGCTACATTGTCCTATATAATAGCTGGACCAATTTAGACTCCCATTGACAATGCTTGAGAGTGCTTGTGCCTCCAAATTAACACTAGATATTATCAGACTCGTTAATCTTTTTCAATATGATGGGTAAAAAAATTTTCTCATGTCCAGTTTTTAATTGTGAACAAAGTTCAACATCTTATATCTTGTATATATTTTTTTCCTTTGAATTTTCTGTGCGTTCACATTTCTATTGGGTTATTGGGTTTTTTATTATTGATTTGGAAGTGCTCTCAAACATTAAAGAAATTAGTCCCTTGTCTGTCATAAATGCTGCCAAGATTCTGTACTTTTTCATTTGTCTTTATTTTGTGTTTATGGCATTTTTTGGATGGATATTTTTTTAAAGTGTTCTTTTTGTTGCTTTCAAATAGATTGGAATGTACAATGGAAAATATAGTACAAACTGAAATCACACTTTTATGTGACTTATTTTTTTTAATCAGGCCATGAAGTCTCCTCCGGAGGAAACCTTGAAGTTACTAGTGGTGTCAGTACTCTACTTTATAGACCCTTATCCTCATGGATATCAGATATCCCTTAATTCTCATCCCGAAATTTGCTTTTAGATAAGGGTGTTTTTTGTTTATTTTTTAATTGGTCACAGCTTGATCAATAAAAACATGATAACATTGAACAGATTTCAGATCTTTTTTCCTTTGCCAGGGCATTCTCACTTCACTCAATGGAACAGCTGCCACAGTGCTTACATTATTTGTTAATTTAACTCTGTTGCTCCCTTCCCATATACCACATCAGAGTCTTTACAACATATGATTTTAACACGGAGACAAAAAGACATAAAATGGTTTAAAGTAAAAAATGTCATTAAAAATATGAAAGACATGACAAAAGAGTATTAAGACTGCTTTCCTTTTCTTTTTCCTTCTTCCCTCCTTCCCTTCCTTCTCTACCTCATTTCTACTTTAGTTTATTCATTTTTTGTTTCCTTCCTTTCTTCCTTCTTTCTTCCTCCCTCCCTCCCTCCCTTGTTATAAAAGCAATACACTCTCACAGTAAGACACGTGTATAGACAGATACAGACATAGAGATATCATTATAAACAGGGTGTATAAAGTAAAACCTCCCTACTCCCCAGCCTCAACTTGCCATTCACATGCCCCAGAAAGTATAAGTCTTTTTATTATATTGGCTTTTGAAATTTTCTATAGGAATACGAATGAGTGTGTACGTGTGTGTGTGCATGTGCAATTTAATATATTCTCTTGCAAGAATATATGCATACAAATGAATGTGATTCCCATGGAAATCATCTCAGGCTATACACTGATGCCATGGCTATCATTGCTAAAATTTTTTTCTTAGAACTTCTTTCTAGCTATTGCTTTTAGACCTTGGGAATTATCATAAAATGTTCTCACTTGTGGAGGCGTCTGGGTAGCTCAGTTGGTTAAGTGTCTGACTCTTGATTTTGACTGAAGTCGTGATCTCTGGTTCCTGAGATGGAGCCCTGCTATGGACTCTGTGCTCGTGGGGAGTCTGCTTGAGATTCTCTCTCTCCTTCTGCCCCTCCACCCGCAATGCTTGCTCACATACACTCTCTCTCTCAAGTAAATCTTTAAAAAATGTTCTCACTTGTGGACTTTGTTTTCTTTGAAGGTAGATTTCATTTTTGGAAATAACCAAATGCTATTTGGAGTCAAGTCTTTTCAATGTAGGTGTTCAAAATATCTAGTATGACCTTTGATCAAAAACTCTAGAGTAGTAAAGCTGAGTTTTTAAAGCAGCTTATAAACAAACACTATAGCTAATCATCAATGAATAATTCTAAAAATGTTTTGAGTAATGACAACATTGTATGTTTATGGCATCACAAGGTGACAGAATCAGTGAAAGAGCCAAGGCTCATTTGGCTGTATGAATTCTGCTATTCTGGTTTTTGGACATCAGAGTTCTGCTTACAAAATTTGCCTTAGTTCCCCTCCTTAAAAGCCTAAGGAACCTCATTCTAGGTCAAAGGTTTGGTACATTCAGAACAGACTTCTGCTTTTGACAGTAGCCCTGAGGGGGTATAATGACCATCTCAGCGGTGAGGAGAGCTCCATGGATATTTTTGGTGGTCTTTACTAAACCCATTGTATAATGGCTCTTTTTTTTTAAGATTTTATTTATTTATTTGTGTGTGTGTGTGTGTGTGTGTGTGTGAGAGAGAGAGAGAGAAAGAGTGAGCACAAGCAGGGCAGAGGGAGAAGCAGACTCCCTGCCCAGCAGGGAACCCAACATGGGGCTCATTCCCAGGACCCTGAGATCATGATCTGAGCTGAAGGCAGATGCTTAACTGACTGAATGGCTCTTTCTTTCTAAAATATATGTATATATATATATGTATATATACAGAATACATAAATATTCTTAAATATATACAGAATATATAAATATTCTTAAAAATATATACAGATATATACACATATATAAAATATATGTACACATATATTTTTTATTTTTTAAATATTTTAAAAATGTTTGATTATATTTTAAATTTTAAAATATATTTCAAAAAATGTTTGATTATAGTCTTTCAGGAATAGATATGTTGTTTGAGTTGAGCTGAAATTCATTTATTATCTCTTAAGAGAAGCAAGATAGACATCTTATGACATCCTCTGTCGTCTTTTATATTGAGACACTTTTTAAAAAACTTTTTAAAAGCTGTCACTTAACGAAATCATTATCATGTTCTAATGTTCAAGAAGTCCTTGCTTAAAGACAGCTTGTATTTTCATTGGCTTTGATGGCCAGTATGATAGCTTAGAACTGAAACTAATGAAGTAAACAATAATGATCTGTGGTAATCTGGCCTAGTTTGGGTAAGAATTGTGGCACAAATGATTTTTGGTTTTAGTTGACACAGTGTCACATTGGTTTGAGGTATACAGCACAGCAATTAGACAAACAACTTTTTTTTTGTTCTGTAAGATGTGCAAGCCCTAGATGCAACAGAACTAGGAAAAACATTGCACTGTGATTATAAAGAGGATTTGTGGTACTAGGTGTGGGGCAAGAAAGAAAGTAATTATAAAAGCCATTCATGAGAAGTGAGCCTTGGTTTATAAGTATAATAGGGTAGACAGGAGGAGTCCAGTGATTTGGACTCTTAGGAGCCCTGATTTTCTTTTCTTTTTTTTTTAAAGATTTTATTTATTTATTTATTTGACAGAGAGCACAAGTAGGCAGAGAGGCAGGCAGAAAGAGAGGAGGAAGCAGGCTCCCCGCCGAGCAGAGAGCCCGATGCGGGGCTCAATCCCAGGACCCTGAGATCATGACCCGAGCTGAAGGCAGAGGCTTTAACCCACTGAGCCACCCAGGCGCCCCTGGAGCCCTGATTTTCAAAATGAACAACAGTGTTCTAAATTAACCGCACATTTCCTTCAACATTTTTCTCAGATTAAATGTGAAACAGCAACCCTTTGTTGATTAACTATTTTAAATATATAACTGTTCGAGTTTACAATGAAGCCCTTTGTGAGGCAGCCCTAGCTCTTGTTAAATAAGGACAGCCATATTCCTATTCATTGGTTTGTTCTTTTTGAAACTTGGCCTGTCACTTCAACTGAATGAGTAAAAATGTGGGTGAAAGTGTCTTCAAAAGGTTTTATTGCACTTATGTTGACAAAATGTCATTCCTTTATTTCAAGAGCATGTGTTGAATACCCACTATGTGCTAGTCACTGTGATAGTTACTGGGAGTATATAAACCAAGAAGATAGCCTCTTCCCTTGAGGAACTCATAGGCTGAGGATAGAGGTTGGAATAGGAGTAGACCTGATAATCAGGGCAATAAAGTATAAAAGGTGCTGGGAAAGAAGTATTTTTGTGGTGTTGATTGATTAACTATACTAAAGGCTTTCTCAATCTTCTCTTCCATTATAAAAGCAAATAAAAGGCAAACCTGAATTCAAATTGTAGCCCTGTCACTTGACTAGCTGCAAAACCTGGTGCAAGTTCTTCAAATTCCCTGAGCCTATGTTTTCTCTTTGTCTAATCGAGATAATACTAATAATTACCTCACAGAATTTGGACGAGCTTTGTAGTTTATATATATAGTATGACTAGTCTTTTGTAAATAGTCACTAAACGGCAGCTAGGATCATGAGTGTTAATACATAATTTGCTTATACGGATTGCATGATGTGTGACTGAGGTTTTGTTTCAGAAACAAGATTTTTCCAATTTAAAAAGTGACAAACGGGGCACCTGGGTGGCTCAGTGCATTAAATAAAGCCTCTGCCTTCTGTTTAGGTCATGATCTCAGGGTCCTGGGATTGAGCCCCATGTCGAACTCTCTGCTCGGCTGGGAGCCTGCTTTCCCCTCTCTGCCTGCTTGTGATCTCTCTCCTCTCCATCAAATAAATTAAGAAAATCTTTAATAATAAATAAATAAACAGTGACAAATGTTAGAGAAGAAAATGACTGTATTTCCCCAATGCCGTGCATGTACTTATAGATCACACCGAACATGCTTCTATGGTTATACATTTTGTATCTGTCCAGGATGGCATGCATATTATGCTTGTCTTAAACACAATGATTTAATTTGCCACTTAAATGCTGTCTCACACATGTTTTTTTCATATTTCCCTTGTAGGGGTCATGCCAAGAAAGGCTGTGCACAGGAGACTCTTAGCTGCCCTTCCCCCACATGTCTTCTTTCTATTCTCTGCTATCATTCCTGTCAAATTGAAGCCTTAAAATTGGACTTACTTTAGGACATCAAAAGCCAGCACTGAATAAAGAAATAAAAATACTTGACCATGACTTGCGGCAAAAATTTACATGTGCTGTTTTCCTCTCTCTGTCCTTTATATTGCTGATTTCAAGCTTTCTCCATTTAATATTGAAATATTCAGTCATTGGGAAAAAATCAGCCAAATTAGATGGCCATTTATAGACAGATTTTTTTTTAACTGACTGCACTTCTGGAGCTTTTTGACTTTATGATATGTTGTTGCAGATTTATATGTTTCTTTCAAATGAGAGATAATATTTGTTTTGGAGCAGGAGTGTCAACTTAATACCTTTTTTTTTGTTGTTAACTATTAAGCTTAAGTTCATTTTTAGTTTATTACTAGTTAAAAGCCCAATAAGTAATTTTACTTCCTTAGTAAATTGAATAGAGGCATGGATAGCACATTACATATGTATAAATTAAGAAATATGTGCCAGCTATTGTGGGACCTACTGAGGACGCTGATAAGATGTTACCTCTTTCCTCCATCTTGGAGAAAGAAGGGTAACAGTATAAACAGAAACTTACTGTAGAAATCTTATGTGTGCTATGATAGAAATATAAATAGATGATAGGGTAATTACCTATCATTCATTCACTTAAGAAGTATTTCTTGAGCACCTATTATATGTCAGTTACTATGGAAAGCATTAAGTATTTAGCAATGAAATAGACCTAGTCTCTGCCTTTGTGGAATCTAAAGTTGAGACAGATAGGAAATAGCTGTAAAATTAAAATTGTGATAAATGTGCTGAAGGATAATTATCAAATGCTATGAGAAAATTTATCAGGGGCCTTAATCCCAGTCTGATGGGGAGGGAAGTCTTCCTTAAGTGACATTTAAGTTGAAGGTTGAAGGAATGGCAGTAGTGATCATTGCAAAGAAAGTGGGACAAGAATTTATTGCATTAGAATAGTAGTTCTCAGGGCACCTGTGTGGCTCAGTTGGTTAAGTGACTGCCTTGGGCCTAGGTCATGATCCCGGAGTCCTGGGATCGAGTCCCGCATGGGGCTCCCTGCTCAGTGGGGAGTCTGCTTCACTCTCTGACCCTCACTCCTCTCATACTCTCTATTACTCTCTCTCTCTCAACTAAATAAATAAAATCTTAGAAAAAAAAATAGTAGTTCTCAAGTAGGGGTGATTTTGCCACCCCTCCCAGGAGACATTTGCGTATTCCTGGAGATATATTTGATTGTCACAACTTGGGAGGAGGTGCTATTAGCATCTAGCAGACAAAGACCAGGAATGCTGCTAGACATCTTACAATGCACAGGCACCCACCCTCAATAAAGAATCATCCAGCCCCAAATGTCAATAGTGCAGAAGTTGAGAAAACACTGAATTAGATCCTAGAAGAAGAGAGGAAGGTCAGTTTACTTCGAAAAAGTACAGAAATAATACCAAAGAAACCAGAGTTTAGTTCACCAAGCTTCACGGAGCATTTACTGTGTACTGGGTGTAGGAGTGGGAGACATCATTCCCATTCTTAATGGGCTTACTCTAATAGGGAATACATAGGTAAACTCTAGAAATAATACAAGTGATACAAATAATCATACTGTGCTAAGGAAGCATTGAGAAGGGATACCTGTCATATCTGGAAAAGGTCAGAAAAAACTTCCCCACAGATAGGATACTTGAATAGATTTTAAGTTCTGAGTAGGAATTCATATTTCTGAAACTTCTGGAATCATTGATGGAAGAGAGTTGGAAATGGACTGTAGAAAGTTAGAAATGGACTAGGGAAATGAAGACTTGGGAACATAAGACAAAGGTATGACATTCCATAAACTAGCAAGCAGGTTCATAGCATTGGGCCTCGGAAGAAAAGTACAAATGGGGACTCAGACCTGCAGCTTGACCCCCTTTCCTGTCATCCCTATTTCTGCACAGACCATTTGGGCAAGGAATTGTAGAGTACAACATGTTATGGATGGAGGGGAATGGCAGGCTTGGTGTGGGCATGGCTCCCTGGCTCTGCAAAATTTCCTGTCTGTGAATAGGGGAGTGTCTAGATAAGAGCCAAATCAGGGTCCTCTAATGTGGGGTTCAGGGCAGGGGTGTCAGTAGCCCCAATCCAGAAAATGGAGGTAAAGATTTGGAGTCCAATGAGTAGTTAAAAGTTAGGGCACAGAAGATACAAGATTATAGTTTTTTTCTTTTTTATTTTTCAAACACAAGATTAATTTTAGGTAATGGATATACTCTGGATTTAGGTTAGCTTCAGGATAGTAAACATGAGACAGTCCTAGCAGGGGCATCTTGTTCCTGAGATTCCAACCTCTGAAACACCTGTTTCAACCAGAAGCTTCTTGTGTTATCTCCTGCTGCAAAGGAACCAATGTAAAAGTATAAGCGCATAAGAGGGTATTTCTTCAAGTTAATTCAAAATTTTGGATATCTAATGTTCATGCTTTTTTTTTTTTTTTGGCTGTACAGGATTGTAGCTAGAGATTTAGTTGATTTTATCTTGGCCCTTGGGCTTAGGCTGTGACTAAATTCTGGTATTATTTTAATTACCTCATTGTAGAACTATGAGATTTTTTTTTAAAGCAAAAGAGATCCTTAGAACTCATTTAGTCTGATGGGCTTCAAGATTTTATGTCTTATTTTTTTAAGCATCAGAAACTTTTATTTTTGAGATGGCATCACATAGTGGTTAAGAGGATGGATAGTGGAGCCAGCCTGCCTGGGTTCAAATTCTGCATCTTTTATTTACTAACTTCCAGAATGCGGGCAAGTAAGTTATCTTCTCTTTTGTCTCAATTCTCTCCTGAAAAAAATTACAGTCATGTGAACATTAAATCAGCTAATATATAAAAAGTACATAGAACACTGCTTGGCACAAAGAATGTTATCATTTAAATACTTACTTAATACTTTTCCAAAAAGTAATCTTTTATAGAATCCAAACTTTGACAGCAGGCAAAAGAAGAGCGGCTCTGGTCGAAGGGGAAAGGGTGACAGAAGTAACATTGGTGGCCGGCCACACCCCACCCTAATCCGTTCCTTCTTCCTCCGATAGAGGCAGCCCGGAAACACTTAGAAAACCTGAAAATACTTGAAAAACCACTGATCTGAGCCAGTCACCTCTTTTTGCAAATGAGAAAATTGTGTTAGGCATGTGAACTCATTTAATCGTCACAAAAGTTTCCATGTTTTTGAGGTTCAATAACGTGCTCAAGGTCAGGCTGCTAGTACACTGCAGAGATGGAATTTGAAGCCATATAGGAAAGCTAGTCAAAGAATATGGATATGTTGGCTGTCATATCTACCAACTGCAAAGACCTTGGGCATCTTCCCCAAAAAGGACTTTGTCAGCCATAGATTAGATACCTGATTTTGGAGTCATCTCTTAACTTCGTTTAATCTCAGTTAAGTTAGAACATAGTAAATTAGAATATAGTAAATTTTCAATCAATATTAGTTATTTTTTCTTTCGTATGATTTTCACAGTCACCTTCTACTGTGTTTTTTTTTAATAATAGTCTTAGCAACTATTATGTTAACATACTACCTTAAAATTTTCTTAATTAAATTTGTGCAACTTTTGGAAAATGTATTTGGGGGAACAACCATTATCTCTGCTTCTGTTTTTTGTTGGCAAAGCCTGAAACATTTGTCTTCTGCTCATAAAAATACTTAGTGCTGTTGAGTAGGGGTGTGGGAGTTGTATTGTCTGTTTGATTTGAGGGATCTGTCCATTGGATTGCAGTTTTTTATATTTTAATAATAATATTCTTCATGTACATAATGAACTAAATGTTCCTTTCACATTATTATTATTATTATTATTATTGTCTCTAAAGGAGATGAGACATCTGGTTGCTTCCTTTGATTTGATGTTGTTAGATATTTGGCTGTGTGGGCCACTGTGGTATAGGAATTGAGCTTGCTCCTGCAAGAAGGCAAACAAGGTTTTGGTGACTTGGGTTGGGCTCTCTCCAGTATAAAGTGTCTTCAGTTAAAATCGAATACATTAAATTTGCTGCATCCAGTTACTCTGGTAATTGAAAAGGACAGCATTCCAGTTTAATTATGTGTTCTCATTTCTGCGTTTCTTTTAATTTATGGAACTCTAAATAAAGTAAAGCAATGCAAAAAAACAACCATTTGAAGAGCCATTTGGTAATGTTCCTCTTTGACCCTGTCCATTTGAGATTTCCAGATTTTCTGTGATTTTGGTCTGTCTCCCTAAGCATGGTTTGTTAGCTTCACTGGTTATTTTCAACAGCACATTAAATGTCCCCTGGGACCCTATTATCTGGCTGACATTTGATTCTGTTTCTGCTGTCACTTTTAAGATTCTGTACTTCTCCAGCTGTCGGGTTCTAGAGTAATCTGGCTGTGTTGCTTACATCAGAATCATTTGGATATTACAAGGAAACATGAATGGGGATGTGATTGCATCAGTATTTCTAATAAGCACTTTACTTCCTATAGTTAATAAATAATCATCATTGTCATCATCATCATCATCATCATCATCATCATCATAAAAAGGAAGGGGAAGGCCAAGGGAGGGAGGAAAGAGGACGACACCATCAAGAAAGTAAAACAACACCCCATAAAATGGGAGAAAATACTTATAAACCATGTATCTCATAAGGGACTTGTATCCAGAATATATAAGGAACTCTTATAAGTCCATAATATAAAAGTAAATAACCCAATTAAAAAATGGTAGACATCAGCAAGGTGGTGGAATAGAAAGTATCAACACTTGTGTGCTGCCCCCCTCAGCAATAATAATGTGATAGCCATCCATAGACATAAATACCTTTCTTAGAGCTTTGAACTCCTAGTAGGAGATTGTGAAACCCCAGTAGAGTGCATGACTGAGGAGGGCCATTTTGAGAAGTTGGGCCTCTGCCAAGTGGCAGATTTCCCAACTATGGCCCCCAGAAACAGCTTTGTCTCCTTATAGACTCAGCAATAGCCCTATTTGGATTTAGTTCTGCCACCAGCATCATCTGCCCAAGAACTTGGCCAGAGTCATGCCTGTCCGTGCCCCAGATAATGGGCCTGTTGAACTCAGCCCTGGCTGTGGACCATGAAGTGACTGTGACGAGTCTCCAGCTCCTCTTAGCCTCCAGTCCTTCCTGCCCAGGAATTGTGCAGGAGATGTGCCTGACCGTGTCCCTGAGGTAGTCCTTACAACCTTGGTCATACTGCACATCCTGAAATCGTCCTGTCCATCAGTCAGCCCCTGTCAGCCATGCATGGGCAGTACTCCTGTCTACCTATGGGACTAGCTGGGATACAGACTCATCCATGTCCCTGAAGCAACATCAGTCCAACTGCAGATCCTGAACTGGCCCTGTGACTCAGCTGAAGCCCTTCTCAGCCATGGCCAGGAACACCCCTGCCCATCCGGGAACATGCTGAGAAACCTGCCTGTCTGTGCCTCTGGAGCCCACCAAACTTGGTTCGCCTATGGACCTTGAAGCAGCTATAACCTGGCTCTAGACCTTTGCAGCTGTGGCCTAGGAATGGTTCACTTCCCCAGGGACCTGTAGGGAGCTTTACCTGTCTGTGTCCCCTGAGGCAGGACTGCTGTCATCAGTCCAACTGCAGATCCTTAAGCAACCCTGTGACCCAACTTCTCCCCATGCAACCACATTCTGTGGGTAGTCCCACCCACTCAGGAACCTGATGGCAAGCATTCCAGTCTGAGCTGCTGGAGGCCAGCCTGTAATCCATGGTCCCAACTGTGGACCATGAAGCAGCCCTATTCCTGGGACCCAGCCCCTCTTGATTATGGTCCAGGGCTAATCCCATCTGCCCAGGGATCTGCCCTGCCCCCCCCCCCCGAACTGTTGGGAGTTTTCCCGGGGACCCGGAGGGAGCCACAACTGTCTGCATACCTGGTAACAGGCCCACCATCCTCAGACACTGAAGAGAACCCTTGTCACATTGGCAGCCCTACTGACCAAGGTCCTGGAGGCAGTCCCATCCACCCAGGGATCAGGTAGAATCCACCTGCACCTGAGACCAGGGTGACAGGCCTGCCAACCACATACTCCACTGTGGACCCTATAGCTGTCACACAGTCTGACTCTTAATACCTTACCCTTAATCCCAGAGACAATACCATTAGACTAGGGACTCTTTAGGAGACGGATATCACCAGCCGTAACTACTCTTTAGAGACTTGAAGAGGTATTTGCTCCTTCAAACACACCAACACCAATGCAGAGCTACACAGATCATGAAGAACCAGGCAAATGTGACACCACGAAAGGAAATTAATATTCAGTCACCAACCCCAAAGAAATGGAGATCTGTGAATTGCCAGACATTTAAAGAGACTATGGGATGCAAGAGAACACAGTTTGGCAACTAAAAAAAGAAAAAAATCAGGAAAACTATGAATTAACAAAATATGTTTAATAAAGAATCAGAAACCATTAAAAAGCAGAACAAAAGTCCTGGAACTGAAGAATACAATGACAGAACAGAAAAATTCAATAGCTTCAGCAGCCGACTTGAAGGAAGACTCACCATACTCCAAGAGAGGTCACTTGAAATTAGCCAGTTAGAGGAACAAAAAGGAAAATGAATGAAAATCCACACTTACGGGGGCTCAGTCATTTAAGCAACTGCCTTCAGCTCAGGTCATAATCCCAGGGTCCTGGGACCCAGCCCCGAGTCAGGCTCCTTGAGCCTGCTTCTCCTTCTGCCTCTGTTGCTCCTTCTGCTTCTGCTCTCTTGCTCTCACTCTCTCTCTTTCTCAAATAAATAAATAAAATCTTCAAAAAAATAAAGAAAAAGAAAATCCACACTTATATGGTCAACTAAGTTTTGACAAAGATATCTTGAGGAAAGGACAGTCTCTTCAATAAATGGTGCGGGAAAACTGGATATCCACATGCAAAAGAATGAAATTGGTCCCTTATCTTACATGATACACGACTTAATTTGAAATAGATTAAAGACTTACATGTAAGACCTGAAACCATAAAACTTCTTGAAGAAACATAGGGAAAAAGCTTCTTGATACTGGTCTTGGCAATGATTTTTTGAATGTATAGGTAATGCTTACCAAAAACATAGGCAACAAAAGCAAAAATAAACATGTGGGCCTGCATCTAAACTAAGAAACTTTTTACAGGAAAGGTAACAATTAACAAAATTCAAAGGAAACCCAGGGAATGGGAGAAAATATCTGCAAATTGTGTATCTGATGAGGGGTTAATATCCAAAATATATAAGCATTTCCTACAGTTAAATAGCAAAAAATCCCCCAAATAACCTAATTTTTAAAATGGGCAAAGGACCTGAATGGACATTTTTCCAAGACACGCAAATGGCCAATAGCGTGAAAAGGTGTTCAACATCAGTAATCATCAGGGAAATGCAAGTCAAAACCACAGTGAGGTATCACTTCACACCTGTTAGGATGGCTATTGTTAAATAGACAAGATATACCAATTATTAACAAGAATGTGGAGAAAAGTACTGGTGGGAATGTAAACTAGTGTAGCCATTATAACACTATGGAGTTTTCTCAAAAAATTTAAAATAAAACTATAATATGATCCAGCAATCCCTCTTCTGGGTATTTATCTGAAGAAAATGAAAACACAAATTCAAAAAGACACATGCATCCTCATGTTCATTGTAGCATTATTTATAGTTGCTAAGACAGAAAAACAATGTGGGTGACCAATGGATGATTGGATAAAGAAAATACGATATATGTATATATACAATGGAATATTTTTTGACCATAAAAAAGAATGAGATCTTGTCATTTGCAACAACATGGATAGACTTTGAGGGCATTATGCTAACTGAAATAAGTTAGACAAAGGAAGATACCTACTCTATGATTTCACTTATATGAGATGGAGGTGAAGGATACGGGGTGGGCAAAATGGGTAAAGGGGTCAAAAGACACATACTTCCAGTTATAAAAGTAATCATGGGGATATAATGCACAACATTATTACTGTGGTTAATAACATTATTGCATATTTGAAAGTTGCTAAGATAATAAATTGTAAAAGTTCTCATCACAAGAAAATAAAATTTCATAACAATGTATGGTGATGGATGTTAACCAGACTTGTGGTGATCATTTTGCAATATATACAGATAGTGAATCATGTTGCACATCTGAAACTAATATGTTGGAAGTCAATTACCTCAAATACATAATAAAATATAAGTAGATATTTTCCTCCATAATTTAAAAAGGTGCTTTCATTTACTTCTATATTCAGTTATGAATATTTAAAATGATTTTATTCTACACACATATCTCGGATAACAAGATCTTCTGTGATAAGGAATTATGGGTAAGAAGGTACACAGGAGTTTTGATTTCCCTTTTTGATGAAAAACAAAACAAAACAACCCCCCAAAAATATGTCCAATTTACTCTAGTATTCATTGTAGCATTATTTGTAATAACCAAAAAGTGGAAATCCACAAATGTTCATCATGTGATGAATGAATAAACAAAATGTAAAATATCATTACAAGGAAATATTATTCATCCATAAAAAAGAATGAAGTTCTGATCCCTGCTACAACATGGATAAATCTTGAAAACATGATACTAAGTGAAAAAGCCATACACAAAAGGCCACATATTGTATGATTCCATTTATATTAAATATCCCGAACAGCCCAATCCATAGAGCTAGAAAGTAGATTAGTAGTTGCCAGTGGGGGGAGAGGAGAACTGGGAGTGACTATTAATGACTATGGGGTTCCTTTTTGCAGCGCTGGAAATATTTTGGATTTAGATAGTGGTGATGGCTTCAAAATTATGTGGTTATACTAAAAACCACTGAATTTTACACTTTAAAAGGGTGAATTCTATACTATGTGAGTTGGATCCAGAAGGCTATTGTTTTTTTTAAGGAGGAGAATAATAGCCAACACCAGGCAGTTATTAGATTCTGGGCATTAAGCTAAGTACTTTCCAGCCATGGTCATATTTAATGTTCACAACAGCTGTATATGCATAGGTACTATATTATTTCCTCCATTTTACAGATGGGAAAATTAAAGCTTAGTAACATTACTCAAGTTACTTTGTAATTTGCCCAAGGTCCCAAAACCTAAAAACCCCAAAACTGGAATTTAGAGTCTAGATAGCCATCTTGTACTCTTTGAGTAATACTTGTTCTTCCTGCATATATATATATATACATATATGTATATATATATTGGGTTTTTTTTTGAGAGAGAGAGAGACAGAGAGAGAGTAGCAGTGGTAGGGGGCAGAGGGAGAGGGAGAGAAACTCAAACAGACTCTATGCTCAGTGATGAGCTCAGCACAGGGCTCGATTTAAAGACCTGAGATCATGACCTGAGCCAAAATCAAGAGTTGCTGCTCAACTAAATGAGCAAGCCAGGCACTCCCCTGCCTACATTTTTGTATTAACTTTAAGATATTATTAACATACCATGTAATTTGCCAATGTAAATGAACCACCCATTTAGATTTTTTTTTTAGTATATTGGCAGATATATGCAACCATCACAGTAGTCTATTTTTGGACTTCCTTATTATAAACAGCCCTTCTTTTTTTTTCTCCCCATATATGTTTATTTTAATTTTTCAGTGTTACAAGATTGATTGTTCATGCACCACACCCAGTGCTCCATGCAATATGTGCCCTTCTCAATACCCACCACCAGGCTCG
>CM052801.1:81092569-81108186 GCA_028533885.1 Nasua narica | reverse complement strand
TTGGATATTCATCCTTTCTGATGGAGGCATAATATTCCATTGTATAGATGTACCACATCTTCCTTATTCACTCATCTGTTGAAGGGCATTTTGGTTCTTTCCACAGTTTGGCTATTGTGGCCATTGCGGCTATGAACATTGGGATACATGGGGCCCTTCTTTGTACTGCATCTGCTTCTTTGCGGTAAATGCCGAGTAGTGCAATTGCAGGGTCATAGGGTAGCTGTATATTTAATTTCCTGAGGAATCTCCATACTATAAACAGCCCTTCTTTCCCAACCCTAGGCAACCACTAGTCTGTCACTGTGGTGATAGATTGATAATGACACCTATAGCCATTTGCATCATTGTGTTATCTATTAAAATTGTGTTAGTTATGAGAATTATAAGATAGTAGGATTCCTTTAAAAAGCGGCTTGGAAACCTCCATTGTTAGAGGAGAGAGTAACTGAATATGATACTCCTAAAGGCAAAGGAGAGACATTACAGATATTCATTTGCCTATTTCTGGGATTCTGTGCATTGTTTTACTGAGGAGCTGGGTCTGCTCAATAAATAAATAAGTAAAATAATAAAAATAAAAAAATCTCAATTGATAAAAGTATATTTTACTTCTGAGAGAGAATGCAGAAATTGTCAGGAACGTTCTTTGTCTTTGAAATTGGCACCATGCCCTATAGCTAAATGGTTTTGTTGAGTGGCTTTGCTTGAAACCTTTCCTATCCTCCTTGTCCCGCAGCTACAGCTTTTCTTCCTGACCCTCTTGACTTCAGTTTGAGTATATGTCTTCCAGTTAACAAGTAATTTGGGGGAGTGTCAAAAGGTAACTAGCATCCCCTGGGTTACAATTAACCTAAAAATTAAAAGGTGGAGTTTAAAATCCTCATTAAGTATAACAAAAACATAAAAGGGAGTTTCTGAGTTGGAGTTGGATTTAGAAAGTCACCCTTGAATTAATGAAACTGATTGTACTTGACCATGTACCAGGCTAGGTATGAGAAAGGATATATATTTGAGAAAGGGTATATGGTATGTTCAGTGGTGATTAGTGGTTTAGGCAAAATGAGTTGAAAAAAAATATTTCTAGTTTTTTTCTGTGATCCTGCCCACTCACAGTATAAATGCTAATGCCCTTCAGTTTTAATTGCCACTAATTTCTGAAATATGTGAGTGTTATATTATTTGAATTAAAAATTAGTGTTTTCTCATTTAACCTGGCCAGATATTTGGCAACGTCATGTTTCCCTAAGAAATTTTGTTGATTTATTTTTAAAGGTAGCATAATAAAAACAGCTGGGTTTTTTTTTTTTGATAGTGAATTCTTATGGCTTAGTAATAAATTCTAACTAATATGTATTATTCATAGTGGATGCCTATATCTTGTTAACTCTAAGCAAAGAGTGGGAAACATTATGGTTCTTACTATATAAACCTTAAGTACCAATTTTGTGCTTGATATACTCAAAGCCTGGTGAATGCTTAAAATATTTAGTAATTCAGATATGCCAATGTTGGTTTTTAAATACTTTTAAAAATTGGTTCTAAAAGCAATGAGGTTCTGGGTGGCTTATTTGGTTAAGTGCCCAACTCTCGGTTTCAGCTCAGGTCACGATCTCTGGGTCGTGACATGGAGCCCTGAGTTGGGTTCCACGCTCTGTGTGGGGTCTGCTTGAGATTCTCTCCCCCTCTCTCTCTCTGCTCCTCCCCCTGCTTGTGCCCTCTATCTCTAAAATAAATAAAATCTTAAAAAGAAAACAAAAACGTTCATACTCTAAAATAGCATTTAGAATTCCATTTTATGGAAATCAGTTTGTGATCTCTAGAAGCAGAAGTGTATAAATATTATAATCATCTGCTGAATAGAAAACACTGGGGAAGGATTAAAACACACTGCTATTTTGGAATATTCAAAACTGAATTGTTCCCACTGATGTGCATGCCCTTTCTTCACATATTTCTATTAAATGATGCTTCAGTAGTAATAATCCTCATTTACTTATTTAAATGTATTCCTCTTATTCCATCCTCTTACTTGAACACACACACACACACACACACACACACACGTATATGCTTATGAGTGAGCAATTATGCTGTGGGTTCCATTGTCTTAAACTTTTCAAGTTGCTTGGCTTTTAGAGAAGTTCATTTGGGAACATGGAAAGATTCAGAGGTGAAATAAAGATGACCCCACTGACCCAAAGTCAGCAGGATATGTCCCTTGAGTTTAAACATGCATGTGGCCTTGCCAGTTTATTTGTAACCAGTGACATACATTTCTGCAGCTGTTGGTTGGGGTTAAGCTTTCTTCTGTATCTATGATACAAAGAAAAGATGAGGGGCCCATTCGAAGATAAAACCCCCACCTTTGTCTCATTAGTGCTGGGCATTAACCAACGGATAGGAATTATAGAGAAGAGAACAAGTAACAAAGAGCAACTAGGAATTTTATGGCTTACAGAGAGATAGTGTAGGTATCTAGGACATTTTCTTCTTCATTAGGAATGCCTTTGAAGGCTCACGCACTGGAGTTCTTTGGAGAGCCATTTAAGATTTCTCATGTGTAAGGTTACTACTGGATTCAAACAGAGGTCAAAGAAAGGTTTTTAGTTGGTGTGAGTGCATGAGGAAGCTTGACTCTTTTTAAAATACATGCTTTGTACAGATAAAAATAATACCTAAAAAGGGTAGTGCTTTGTACTTATTTCCTTCACTTTTCAATACATCTGTAAGGAGTGAACAGATTTGGTTACTTAGACCTCTTCTCAACTTAGCTCATATCACCAGAAATGAATTGGCAATATTTAGAATTTGCATTTTCTGTGTTTAGTACTACTCTTTCAATATTTTGTTTTTTCCAAACTACCTCCAAATCAGGAGTACAATGTAGGAATTGGTTGCTCTGCTTCTTCAAGAGGGAAAAAAAAAGGTTCTTCAAGAGAAAAACAAGTTCTAGTGTTTGTAAATGAAATTGGTATATTAATGCATATAGAGGAGGTCTTTTAATTAAAATTAAATTGAAATTAATAGGTGAAACTGTTCTTGGCTTCAGCTGAATGAGCAATTGATGTGCTTTAAACTCTTCCAATAAACAAATACTTTTGTTGGGGAGAAAGAAATTTCTTATGCCCTTCAGGGTCCTTGTAGCTAGACTAATAATCAAATTGACATGAGATATATTAAGAGGATAAACTCAAATTTAGTTTTGTATGTAAGGGAATCTACATAGGTATGAAATTCCATAGACAGGCTACATGAAGCTTATATGACATGCTGAGCTAAAGGGAGGGGTAGGGGCCAGAAGATCCAAAGGGAGGAAGACCTTTAGCAGTAGGGTGAGAGGAGATGTTTGGAAAACAGAAGGTTACCCTGTTATGCATATAAGTTTTTTAGGTACAGAGGAATGTGTTAATATTTCTCTTAATGGTACAGGCTCTTCTTTCCAATGTAAATTTAGGCACTTGCAGAGGAAGCAAAGATTTTTCCTGAATCTACTGGATTTTGATTGCTTTTAACTCAAAATAGTTTTCATGCCAAAGTGGCCCATCTTGAGGCAGCTTGCCTTTGTCCCCTACAATTTGATGGTAGAAGATCTGGAACTGACTGGTGATGGTAGTTTACTGTCTTGCCTGTTGGGAAATGACTATTTTCTACATGCACTGAATTCACAGTGATGGTCAGAATTTCTTTTGACAGGGTTATGCTCATGAACTCAATAAACTGGTTTTCTGTTCTATACTTTATTTGATTAGTTTATGCAGGTCATTTTCATGATTACTAACTGGCATAATGATTAAGAAATGTGGCTTTTCTGAATCCTGAATGTGGATTTCATAATGTCCCTGGCATTTCATATTGATCAGCTAAAGCCACAAGTGGTAAGGCATCCAGAAGGAAATAAAAGAGGAAAAACAAACACAGTTTCAACTTTCTCCTTGGAGATATATATATATATATAGGAATAGAATGTCTTAATCTAGAATCTAGTTTATTTACAACCAGCCACAAAACAAAAACTCTCCATAGCTTTGAGATTAAGGTGAATATCATAACTTTTAGGTATATTTCAGAAAGGAATTTAAAAAACCCTAATCATTAAGAAATGAATCACTAATAGAATACTAACACTAGTGTTAATATAATAAAAAAAATCATATCTTTTAATAAATTTGAAATTATTCACCAAGTTAAAAGATTTGGTAGTATGTTTGAGCTCCCATTCCCCAGATGGTTTTTTTTCCCCGTTTAATAGAGAAGAATATCCTTGAATAAGGACTTGGATTTAATGGAAAGATGTGAATATTTTCTAGGCTGATAATACACCACAACCTAAAATTTATATAGTCTCTGTGGTGGTTAGTGATGAAAACTTAGGCTAAAGAAATGTATTTCTGTTTCAATTTAGGTTTATTGAGGAAGGTTCTATATGGTATGATTTTATGATTTTTATTATTTTTTTGATTCTGTAATTTTTTTTAAAGATTTTATTTATTTTATTTTAACTGAGAGAGAACACAAGCAGGCAGAGAGGCAGGCAGAGAGGCAGGCAGAGGCAGAGAGAAGAGCAGGCTCCCTGCTGAGCAAGGAGCCCGATATGGGACTCGATCACATGACACTGGGACCACGACCTGAGCCAAAGGCAGCTGCTCAACCAACTGAGCCACCCAGGAGTCCCTTTGATTCTGTAATTTTTAAGTCTGTAATTTGATAGGTACCTACTCATCTCTAAAGATGAATGTCAAATTAACCTGTTCCTAAGCTTTCTACCCAAATGTGATTTTCTTACCTGTAATATCCTAATTTGTAGAATGTGCTGACCAACCTGTTGTTTAATTCTATGTCTGAAACTTACATTTGATACCTGTCATCTCTCCAGATGTGTTTCAAGTATCAGCTTCTAGTCAAAGTTTTGAACTTTGTTACTTAGTGATAGCCTCTTGTAATTGTTCAATCACATTTCTTTTAACCAGCCCACTTGATAAATAGTATAAAAGAAGAGGAATTGCCCAGCAGTGCCCTCTCCAATGTATCTCTGTATTTTTCTTTTCCCTTTCCCCCAAACGGCTCCCACCTACCCCACTATGGCGCCTGAAATTTCTTTTTTAGAGTTAAGGCACTATTGCCCTAGGAGTCCCAGACTAATTTGCAGTTACCTATAGTGGCTTATTTTGCTTGATTAGTTTATTGAGGTCATTTTCAGATTTCTCATTTAAGACCAGAGTCTGAAAGGGAAGTTTTAAGTTGTAGCTTGGCTTAGGGGTGAGAGGAACAAGTCTGAAGATCATACTATTGTCCATTCTGCTATTAAGTCAGAAGACTGTGTAAAATTATCGGTGTTACCTACTAAGATCAACAAGGGGAGAGATACAGAAATAGGAAAAGAGGACTTAGAAGGAAAAGCAGTCTACATTATCTTCTTTACCCAAGCCTGCTTTAAAAATCTTAGAGGTAACTCAGCTCATTACTGGCATTCACTTCAAGGTATATTGCTGGTTTTAAACTTAAACTGTCTAATTCTGTGATGAAGAGAAATTAATGAACAACCTCAGCTTTCAAGTATTTTTTTTTCTCTAAGAGCACTGAAGTCATACTTAAAGCTGTTGAACAGAAAGTGCCCATTAATTGAAGTATGGGATATGTCCAGATATGAGAGGTTTTTTATCTTGTGAAAAGTGCAATGAATAATATAATCTTCAGAAGTCATTAAAGACACACATTCTACTTGACCTGCTATATTTATGTAGGCTTTGCCAGCATTTACCCATGTGGTTATATCCTCTTCAGTTTTTTTTTTCTTGTACTCTGCCTCCCTTTTACCCTCCTTATTATTCATACATGCTTCCTTCGGCCCTTCTGGACATTGCCAAGCTAAAGGAATATATAATCCCCTAAGTGGTACCATGGAGTGGTACCATTTGACAGATGTCACAAGATCTGCTTGCTAAATAGTATCTTCTGCTCTGTCCTGCACTGGCACCTTGAAACTCCCAACATTTTGGTTATGGTTTGTGGCTAAAACACTAGGTCCCCCCACCCCGAAAAAAAAAGCCACAAAAAAACTCCGTAAGGATAGTGTATATGTCCAAAGCATGTACGTTCACATTTATTCCTTAGAAGGCAGAGAGAAGATAAAATGTTCCATTTACTTAGGACTTTCGTAACCTAGTGTGTTGGACTCAGGAAGGATCTTTGAGGTCATACCCAGTTTTTAATTAAAGTTGGATTTTTTTGGTCTCCTTTATATTTTGTTTTAGAATCCTTTCATTAAATGAGATTTGATACAAAAGTTCAATGAGTAAAACAGATGAATGGGAGAAGATTAGGGCTTACTTCCTTTGTTCATTATCAGTTTTATGTAAGCCTAGTGTGGTTCTATGGAGTTTAAAATGAACTCAGTCTCAGAGATATTCTGTGGAGAGTGTTACTAGAAGCCAAATCTTCTGATTCCTAATTTAAGGCTCTTCCCATCCACTGAACTAGTCCCAGTAATTACTTTATTCTGTAAATCACCCAAATTTCTTCTACTCTGTGGAAACATTCTTAATTAACTTGTTACATAATAGTATTGCAGTAGTATGTTGCAGTAGTATTAAAGAGTGAAATGACAGCTATAGGGAAAATAATCCTAAGGCAAATGAAGAAGGGTGATTCTGAAACAAATCTTACTGGCAGTGTCTACAGTGTCTAAGAATCTCTGAAATACATGGCTGACTATGGAGATTAGGTAAGGTTGTTGTATTATTGGTAATTTTATTGCTTTAATGATTCCCCAGCTGACATTAAGGCAATATCCAAGTGAGATAGCCTTTAATAGAAAGGGGAATGAACTGTAGGTCCAATTCTCCCAACTCCAGAAGATTACTTTCTAAAAACAAATAGCAATATCTGGTGGAAACCAGTTTACTGAGGTCAGGAGCCTAAATTTTATTGCAAAGCTCCAAATGATGAATAGTGTCAATTTTCTTCCCTTCAGGTCAGACTTTTAACATGAGAGAAAGGAATTTTATATATGGCAAACAAGATGTAATCAGTGACTACAAGTAGAGCAGTTATTGGAGAGTGAAATACTGGATCCAAATGGAATCGTATTAATCAGAAAATGCTATACTGATTAAGATGACAGTGGATATCATAACCTACATCTAGTGATGTCTTAAAAGATTTTAATTGATGAGAGTTGCCCATATTAAGCATATGAATGGTTTTTTGGCAATTGATGCACCTTAGCAATTTCCCACTTTGTGGACACTGCAATCTGAGTGTTACAGAGGTGCTGACCATGACACAAAGAAACAAATACCACATTCTGACATTTTATGGTCCTAACTTCCATAGTGTTCCAATTATTTGGTTTTTGTTACCCTAAGTTTCTACACTTCTTCCTTCAGATACACTTCTCTTTCTGGAAGACGTGCAGGCAGGTGATGATATATGTTTTGTTGAGGCCTGAGGTTTATATAATTTGGGATCCCCTCTTTAAAAAAGAATACAAGATCACAAATGCAAAATTTGGTATGTAAGTGAGTATTTAGAAGGCCTATGGAAGTGAGGTGCCCTGAGGCTTAAGCTTCAAGGTAAATCCACTTGTGCATGCAGAACACACCGCTAAATAATTTAGTAGTTGATCAGTGAAGGCGAGGGAAATTTTTCAAAAGCCACAACTCTTTGATATTAGAAGGGTTTTTGATATGTTAATGACATGTATAAATACAAGTGACAAGATTGCAATCATTTGGTCAAAGAAAGACAGAATTATAATGCACAGTTTGATAAGATGAGATCTAAATTAGATCAATTAAACTTTGATAGTGCCGAGACAATCTGGTATGTCTTTATGCAGTACATCTTGAGGAATTTAGTTAAAATTATTTTAAATCACTGATAGTACATTTTATACCAATAAAATGGAAATTACCAAGAAATACATTCAATCTGATCAAGGTTAATAAGAAAAGGCTCAACATTTTCATCAATGCCCTCTTAAACAGATGTTCTTGTGTAACATGTAAAATGAAATCTAGGATTAAAGTAATGATTCATTTTTTAATTTGTGATATAAACTGCAATTTAGTCTAGAATCACTATACTTTTAGGCATCTGATTCTATCATATGGGTTGTGCACTAAATAACAATGTCTACTTATTTTCAGCCTCTCTAAGAAGCTTTGTGTACATATTTTTTATCAGTTTTAGGTTTAACTATGTTAGTTCACTAGAAGCTTAATTTAAGGTCTATCTATATAATTACTAGCAGGGAATTAGAATATATACTGATGGTTATTAGTGATGGATGAATGATTGATTCATGCTTTTGGGACCAGCCATATAGGTTAGGGGAGCATTTGGCTCCCATAGTGGTACCATTCGAAGGGGTACCCCAAGATCTACTTGCAGGTCAAGTGTGTCCTGTACTAGTACCTGAAATTCTCACCATTTTGGTTATGATTTGGGGTTAAAATACTATGCTGAATCCATGTCAAATATAAAACTAATAAGAGCTTGGCTATAAATACAATAAATAGTGTATAGTCAAGAGGAAGATAATGGGTGTTATTGGAATGTTTTTATAGTTACACAGTTAGAATTTAGGGATAGTATAGGTATGACAAATTGGCTCATTGCTAAAGAGACCTTAGTCATACTCCTTCCTGACTTGGTTATTAGGTATGATTTTAGGAGTCATTTGAATGCTGTAAGAGTTGTCTCTCACTGTAACGTGTAGTAACTGGTCCCTTCCAGTGACAAATTCTTTTTATTTAAATACATGTTGAGAATCAACTTTTTTTTTTTAGCTTGGTGCTCTGGAATATTAATCCAGAATTAATTAAATTGAGGTCGATAAACCACTTGCCAACGATGATTCTAGCAGTTATCGTTTGCTGCTCTTCTACCAAATTCATATTCACTTTTTCCCTTTTCTACTATTGACTCTTGGTGTTGAGGCCTCAGTCAATTATAATGGTTTTATGAGATGAGAAATAAATTGAAAATGACAATATTATAGGCTGATTTTATTTTATTTATTTTTTGTAAGATTTATTTATTTATTAGAGAGAGCGCGTGCTGCTGCACACACAGCGGGGAGGAGCAGAGAATCTCAAGGAGATTCTGTGCTAAGCACAGAGCCAGACCCGGAGCTCAATCCCACAACCCCAAGACCTCGGCCAGAGCCAAAACCAAGAGTCAGATACTTACCCGAGGGCGCCCCGCAGGCGCCCCTAAAGGCTGATTTTAAATTCTAACTGGAAAATTACCTGCTGTAGACATGTAGTCATAATTCAAAACAGGTGTGACTGTCCATGTGCCCACAGTATCTATTGAATATAGTTGGATGTGGCCCTCAGAGCAAACCCCAGTAGAGTATCAGTTTAAAGAGCAGAGTGTGCCATTTGCCCATTATAGTCATCATAAACAACAGAGTGATTTTATAAAGCAAATACATTTATGTAGCACTACTTATGAATCAGGCACTGTTTTGAGCACTGTATTATTTACTGATTTAATCTTTACACTATTATTATCTCCATTTTACAGATGATCAAATTGAGACACAGAGATGCTAAATAAACCTGCATAAATTCACAGAGCTCAGAGTGGCAGACAGGTGGGTTGAATTGTCTGATGCCCAGAGGCATACTGAATAGATTAGGTATAGTAAGGAACATGAAAGAAGGCTAAGATGTCAAAAGGCATAGAAACATGTCTGTAAGTAGCCAAGCAAAACTATTTCACATCTAGAAAAATATATACTAAAGCATGTATAGTTTTTAGGAGCCACTTACAACAATAATCTGCAAGAGTGACTAGCATGAGACAAAGTGGAAATGGCTGGACAGATATGGAAAAATGGGACCATGAGGCTCTGTTTTTTTTTTTATTGACTGTCCTGCTGCCTTTGTATGATTATACCTCTTGCAGAAGTACACCCATGAATGTGGCATTCCACAAGCCAATTTGAAGCTGATAAAGTTCTTTCCCACTCGATTCTGTTGGAATGACACATGGAATGCACGGTACCTTATTAAGAAAGTCTGGGAAAATGTAGTACACACTACTGAGAGCATTCTAAGAGCCTAGAGAGACTAATTTATGAGGAAAGATTAAAAGGATTAATTATATACAGCTTGGCTAAGTAATGACTAATGAGAAACATGAGAACTGTCTATATGTATCTGAAGAACAAATACACCAAGGAGAGAAGGGATTTACTTAGTTAGGCACAAATGATGAAACTAGAAACATTGGTTGAAATTACAGAAAGGATCATTTTGGCACAATAGTATAAGAAACTTCTTGACAGGTGATATCTACTAGTCTGTAGAATAGATTCAGGAAATAAAGCAAAAAAGGGCCCAGTATGACCTTTAAGAATACCAGCAGGGTTTTCGGGAAGGTGCAGTGATGTCTATTAAGAAGTATAGTCTAGGTTAAATCCTCCGGTCTTACAGTATGATGACCCTTAGAGTTGGGAAGGTCACTGCCCATCCTTTGCATAACAGTGTTCTAGTACACACTAAGGCTGTTATGTTTTACTCACTTTGCCCAGTGTTGTCTCTAGTAGTGTTTGTGCCTGGTTCTCAGAATAGGTGTTGCAACAACAAGAGGGGGGACACCAGTGAGAACCAAAACCTGTTCTCCGTGGGAGGAAGTGTTTCAAGCAGACACCAGATGCTGGAGCCCAAGAGATCACATTACACATTGGGCATTTTATTTAACGCAGTAGGTGTTCATTTATTATTTACAGAATAAACGAACAGATGGATGAATAAAACCTCCTGACTTAGAATATGCTTAGCTATAAAATATAGTTAACAAAAAGTACATACCCATTAGCCAAATTAATGAACGAATGTATGTGAAGCCTGACAAAAGGTATGTATTCAGTAAATGGTGGCTATTATCATCTGGTGCTCAGTGAACTGGTATAGAATGATACTTAAGATCTTCCCTCGACTATTCCCTGCCCTTGTACCCCTGATTATGCCTACATCATCAGGAGGGTGTCGACAGGGGTCATAATACTTAAACTCTTTGGAGGAAGTCAGGACTACAAAATGAGCCACTATTGAAGCATTCACTTTTGGAGTCAAATTAAGTTATTCTGCACAAAGCAGAAGCTTGATGGTGCCACTGAAAAGAAAAGTAAATTACCATGTTTCACAGTGTTGTTCTGGTAGAAGAAATTAAGATTATTTTATACCATAGGTTGCCCTAGTGTTTTCCTATCCTTTGGATTCTTTGTCACTAGAAATCACTCGTGTTAAATAAGCTGAAAGTCCCAATTGGCCATTGGAATAGTCTCAGAAACACTTAATTTTGGTGAGCAAGGCAATATAGGAATCCCCTGCTTTTTGAAAGTTCCTGTTACGCCATTTCGTTTTTATGAATGACCTGCATGAATACCTGTTTTCACTAACTGAAAGAAATGTGGGGAGAATTTTTGCCTTTGTGGGAAAAAGCAAAAATAGCATTTAGCATTGGTTTTGCAGCTAGCTGTTATAAAGGCAGCCTGCACCTTAAACAGTGAGAATGACCCTGCCCAGCTCCTTCCCCAGGAACTATGCTGAGCAGCTCAGCCTCAAGCCACCATAGCTTTGAACTGTGTCTGTGAACATCTGTGCTTTATCTGGATTTATTTCGTGCATCCTTTAGCATGATGTAGCCTAAAGTATCAGAAAAGTGTAAGAGAGCTTACACTTTTTCGGGTCTGGGAATGCTCAAAAATTTTTTCATATAAATTAATGGCAATTGATTCTTCATGTTGCACCATTTGGCTTATGAAAGGTTTCATAGGAACGTTGTCCTTTCAGATAGTGAGGGAATCCTATATTTTTCATTACAAATGTGTTATGTCCTAACCTCTCCCCAATACCATGTATTATAGTTGAAATCTATATATTCTTTGTCTTTATGGTTCTCTTTCACAATTCTTTGTGCATCTTGACACCTTAACTCACAAGCATTTCAAACTTAAATGTGTTTTTAATTCTCAGATGTTTAAAATCAACACAAGTATGTTGCAAAACCACGATGCTTTATTTAGGGTGAAAAATCATTCTTTTTAAAGATACAGTGGTTGAGCTTTCAACAAATGCGTCCTTAAAATGAATATAACAAAAGCAACACTAGGCATGAATTATGTTCAAAGATAAATCAGGTGGAAATAGAAAATTTTGACTAAGTGCCAACTGCTACATAATGTTGCTAAGACTTAAAGAATACATTTACATTTATTTAGTGAAGATTAAAGGCATCTCTGTTTGCAAAATGTCAATTAATAAGGACCTGCAGTTTTAGAGTGAGCATGCATTTTAATTGTTTCTGTGGAATTTTAATAATGATTCAGTTGTCCTTGTAACCCGATTACTAGCCCTCAATCTCTAGAGTAGCCTGAGAGATAATACATAAAATAGTTTCTGCAGTATTTTGTTTATAAACTTATCCATTGAGAGTGACATGCTGTTGTTTCTAATGGAGTGCCATAATGGGAGGGAGGACAGCACACCTCCATTCACAAGGGATAGGCCCCGAGATCTTCTTGACTCCCCATATCCTCAAATATCACTCTAGCATATAATTTCCCTCATAAAATGCAGTAAAGTATAACTGAAAAATTTAACAGACCCTTTTCAGACCATTAATGATTCTATAAATACAAGACTAAAGTCATTTACAAAGCCATTCTCTGACTAAGAACTAGCACTTTCTTTTCACTGCCAGTATTAGCACTAGCAGTTGTTTTTCTTTTCAGGGCCATTTTTGACATAGAAATAAAGTTACCTTTTATCATTATAGTAGAGTTGCTGCATATACCCCAATACGTATAGAAAGACATAGAGTTTTGGATGCTGGGCAGTTGGCCAGCTCGCTCACTAGCTATAGTATACCAGCCTCTCAGCACCAAAGATCCAAATTCATGTGTCAGCAATATTACAGGTTAACTACAGGTCATGGACCCATGGAGTCACTTGATGAAGAGTTGAAATTGCAAATGTTAAATCCATAAATTCCAAGGATCTACTATATTTACCGGGTTAATGAGCTTGGAAGTTGCTTTTCACTGGTTATAGCAGAGTATCAAAAGCATCGGAGTCTTAATGGTGCTATTATCAACCCTACAAAGAAATCTAGAAAAATGTTTTATGTCATAGGTGTTAGACACCAACACTGGCCTTTATGCTGCTATCCATGGTTAGTTTTTGGCACTCGCAAATATAATATACCATTTCTAGTAAATTTCATTTATTTTACTATTAAGAATGTAGAGAGCATTCTATTTGTCTGAAAATTACATGCTAAATAGGAGAATATATAAGCACTTACTACCTGCAATATCCAAACACTGTGCTGGGCAAGAGAGTGAATAAAAACGTTAACTGTAGATGCTTTCATTCGGTGGTTACCATCTCGTGTCAGACATTGGGTAATCCCTTTACACTCATTATTCCTAATGATGAGCCTATGAGGAATTCTCTTTGCCCTTAAGGAGTCTGCAATCTATCTGAAGTGATTAGTCATAAATGTTACATCTGATTGATTTCTTAGGGTGGCCAGACAGGCATGAGGGGTTTTACGTCCAAAATATTTTAGAAGTCCAACATCCAATTTTCTAAGTCAACTGCATTTTTCTTCCCACGAACCAACTAACTTAGAATTTCTATTAATTCAAGTATGTATCTCTGAAGTATAGATACCTTTGTATATCTAATTTTTTAAATGATTTTATTTATTGATTTATTTGAGATAGAGCGAATGAGAGAGAGCACGAGTAGGGGGAGGGGCGGAAGGAAAGGGAGGATGTCTAATTTTTAAGAATTTATCAGGAATATTAACAGGAAGACATCATAGTGAACACTTAGTCTTCATTGGACCAATCTGCTTTTGTGCTTTTTGTTCCGAAAATTTCCATTGCGTGTAACAGGATCTTTATTTCCTATTAAAGTAGATTCTATAGCCTATTGGACTTGTGGTAGTTTGCGAGATACTATAATTCTATCCAGGATCTTTGATCAAAATGTCATTATTTTCCATGAGAATTGCAGGCATGAGGCAGTTACAACATTGTTCCTTTAGAGCAAGCTCAACTTACTGAGTTAGAATTTGTTGATCAGTGCAGATTGACGCCAACTTTTGCAAATGACAAATTTTGGTCTCCCGCCTGCTCTGGTGTAGAGTTAACTAAGAACAGTGTAACATAGAAAATCCTGCAAAACCAAACAGATTGCAGAAGTCTAGCATCTCGGATGGTATGTAGATTTGTTGCTTTTCCTGGAGGGCTCTTCTTATCTGTGAAGCAATAAAGACAGATAAATAAAGTCTCCTGAGTAATATATTATTGTCTTGGGAGTCAAGAGCTCTGGCTTCTAGTCCAGGCCTCGACACAGACTATGTGACTTCTAGCAAGTTACTTTATTTCTGGGGACCACAGTTTCTGCAGCTATAAAATGGGATGATCATTTCATAGTGCTGTTGTAAGGGCAAATGCAAAAAAAAAAAAGTGTTCCTTTCAGAAGAAAGGCCCAATGTACATCCAAAGTAGTGTTCTTAAATATGCATGTATGTGTTTTTTCATTGTTGACATGTATAATGAAAACTATTTGTCATTTTATTTAACTGTTGCAGCCCAACAAGAGGTATGATGAATAAAATTTGGTTATAAACAAAGGAAGAATATTGTGTAGATGAGCTGAGTAAATTTTTCTTCTGCAACGTATGCAGTTTATGATTGTTAGAGTCAGGAAGAGGATATGAAAAAAGAAAGCAAATCTACAGTCATTCAGCACCAATCTGGATAAGGTAAAATGTTCTATAGCAAACCCATGGTTCAAGAGAAGGAATTGAGGCTTCCGATGTTTTACCAACACTTTGTTCCCTGTCTCCTACTACTTATTGCCAGAGGCTGCTTTCTGCACTCCAAAAACTTCATAGCTGGCCCTGAGGAGGTTTAGCAGGGTCTATTATCACAGCTTTGTCTTCTTTATTGATTTTGAAATGCAGTGAGGATGACATGATTATCTGTACAACTGTCCTTCCCCTGGATGACATAATATACATTGAGTTTTAGGGTTTTCAAAAAATGTATTTCAAGTCAGTAAGTCTTTACCTAGTACCTACCATGTATCCAGACTAGTATTAGATACTGTGAGCGACTGGTGGAAAATAACCGATGTAGTCCTGACACCAAATAATTTATGTGCTGAGATATAACATTTTTATGTATGACACTCATACTGTCTTCCCTTTGAACCAATAAGCTCATTGAGGCCATGAGCCTTGTCTGGTAATTTTGGGGCCTTACATAGTAACTTTTTGGGAGAGAGAATTTTTTTTTTAATTCTTTTATTAACATATAATGTATTATTTACCCCAGGGTACAGGTCTGTGAATCATCAGGCTTACACATTTCACAGCATTTGCCATAGCACATACCCTCCCCCATGTCCATATCCCTACCCCCCCACCTCCCAGCAACCCTTAGTTTGTTTCGTGAGTTTAGGAGTCTCTTATGGTTTGTCTCCTTCCCCATCCCATCTTGTTTCATTTCTCTTCCCCACCCCCCCATAACCCCCTGACCTGCCTCTCAAATTCTTCATATCAGAGCGATCATGTGATAATTG
>CM052801.1:81000172-81092469 GCA_028533885.1 Nasua narica | reverse complement strand
ATCTCTGGTTTCTTTAACTAAACACCAGTAGCACCTCTACATCACTGTAAGAACCAAAAGCACCCCTCCACACACATTTTCAAACTTGGGGCATCTGCCCCCCCAGTTGGGAGTCACTTTTTATAGTTTCATAGATATTACTTATACACAATAAGAGCACTGTATACACGATAAGAGCTCTGTTAATATTTTCTGGAGGGAGGAATTCATGAAACATAACAATTGGAGAAGAATACAGCAGAGCATAAAATCACATGCAAGAATCTTTGGAACAGAATACTGATATATTAGGGCTCTGGGAAGGAAGACTGTTGTGTTGGCTGTATGAATTACCTTGGGCTCTGTCTTAAAGCATAGGTAGGCTTTCAAAACTGGGAGAGCAGCAGCCCCTGTGAGTAAGAGTCACAAATTTAAATAAGCACAATTGTTGGAAGGAACCATGCTGACTGGGTTGGAAGAATGTTTGGGGGGGACAGTATAAGGAATGTTTGGATATGTAGGAGTAGACCAGATTGTAGACAGCTGAAAAGTCTGAACTTGATCCTATAACCAACAGTTTGCTCCCAAAGGCTTTTGTACAAGGCTATAAGGTGGAAGTCTTATTTTATGAAGATGAATTTGGTTATTTGGACGTGAGTTGGATTTAAGAAAGCCCATACTGGGGCCTAGTGACAAGTTAGGAAATTATTGCCATACTCTAGTTGGAGAATATGTAGTTTCTTCTTTTTTTGGTTTGTTTGTTTTCTCATCCACATTTTTCTTATGTTGTTTCTTTATCTCTTTTAGGTAGTAGAATTTTATTTTGAAACTAAAACTCATTAATGTTTTCTTTCACTTCTACTTATCCTTCTAGTACCAATAGAATATATTATATACTTTTATAATTTAAAAACATCTGCTTAGTTTTATCTTCTAACCTTGATTTTATCATTTAAAACCCTGGAACTTAAAGTACTGGAAGATGGAAACAAGAAACAACTTAGTACTTAGTTCTCCTAGGAGAACTGGGAGAATAAGAGGAAACCTTTAAATCTAGAGGTTCTTAAATATGAATGGTTGAAGTTCACAGAGTAGCAATGCTTTCTAGCTTCTGAAAAGAAAAACTTGATGAATTTGATTGTATTAACTCATGTTTTTCTTTGCAGATCCTTTTATTCATTTGTCAGTAATTTAAAATTTTAGTTGGAACTGGGTTAGAAGAGGGGAGTGATATGTGTCCTTCTCAAATCACTTATTTACTTAAGATAACAAGAAAAGGGCAATATAGTTAACATAGCAATATAATATGGCAACAATCCATTAATTTATATTGATTCATAAAAATGATTAAAATTAATACACTAATACGAGACCTAGGCTAGTTATTTAAACTTTTAAAGAAATACATTTCCAAAACATATTTTTACTCAACCATCCATTTATATACAAGCAATCAATACACTAGTTTCAAATTATTTTTATCTACTCATTAAATGTCCTAAGAGACCACTACTAGTAACACTTAGGAGTTAGCAAGAATCATTGTTTGCAAATGAAAGTAATGAAACTGTTGCATTAGTTAAAGTATTTTAGAATTTAGACTTTGTAAAAAAAAGTCACAATTTTCTCACACCACCAAGATTTTATTCTCTGTATAATATATGTGTTAACATATAACATTAAGCAAAACAACTGTTAGACTTTAGGTAGAGATAAATGAACTTTGGGCATCTGTCATATATAATTTGAAAGAACATTCTAGGGAATAGAACAGATAAGATTGAACATTTTTCATGAACAGATAGTTAAGAAACTATGGAATATAAAATCTAAGATGATATAGGAAGCTATTCTGGTGACTCAAAACTAGAGAAAATAGAGTTGTGGCTTTTTACCTTGATGATTAAATTTCCTTTGACATCTTTTTTGAACTGAAGTTTTTTGGTAGGCCAACAAAAGATCACCTAGAGTAGATACATTTGTAGGGCAAAGAAAACAATAGTTATGAATGAGAGATGTATTTTTCCTGTAAGTAAGAGTCCAACTGAGCTTCCTGGGTTTCCAAATGCTAACCTTCTTTTTGAATTTTTGAGGATTTAAGTTTGATACTTAGCCATTTGTGATTCTGTGACTTTGAGGGAAAAAAAAGGCTTCATGCTGCCTCTGAACTCTTTCAAACATTAATTTGATTAACCAAATGATATGCAACATAATTATATTTAAAATGCCTTGAAATACATATCAGTTAAAAAGTAGAAGGTACAGGGACGCCCAGGTGACTGTCAGTTGAGGTTCTGCCTTGGGCTCAGGTCATGATGCCAGGGTTCTGGGATCAGGTCTTGCATCGGGCTCCTTGCTCAGCAGGGAGCCTGCTTCTCCCTCTGCCTGCTCTGCCTGTTCTGTCTACAGCTCTCCGTGCTTCTGCTCTCTGACAAATAAATAAATAAAGTCGTTTAAAAAAAAAAGTAGAAGGTACAAGATACTCACTGATCAACTTCAATCACTTAGAGAATACAAGTAACACAGGTTGCATCCTTAGGCAGATCTCTTTCTTTCAGTTGTGCCAGTAAGTGGACCAGAATGGTCATTTCCAATCTTATTCTAAATATCTACCATGGCCAAAGTTCCCCTGCTTGGTAACCTTGGTCCTCAGTTCTGATCACTGCCTGACCCTGATGAACTGGGTTGAACCATGTGTCAACTGCAAGGACCCTTTTTGCCTTATCCATGGTCAGGCTACAGGGATACAGAACACCACTGGTTTCCTATTGGCTTTCTAGA
The DNA here is from genome assembly GCA_028533885.1 of Nasua narica. Taxonomy (NCBI): domain Eukaryota; kingdom Metazoa; phylum Chordata; class Mammalia; order Carnivora; family Procyonidae; genus Nasua; species Nasua narica. Next base: position 81,089,709 of record CM052801.1, on the reverse strand, counting down.
AGAGGCCTTTAGTGAGCTTGATCCTGTATTCCCTATTTTTCTTACTGCACTAGCTGCATGAGTTCCAAAAAATAAATAAGAAAATAAATAAAAATAGGAGAGCAGGCTAATATATTATACATTCAAGGTTTAATAAGTTGTCTTAAGCATAGGAAGGTTTAATAAGTTGTCTTAAGCATAGGAAGAGCACATGGACTTTGTAAGCAGACCACCCTAAATTCCAGTCCTAGGTTTGACAGACATGTGCTTTGTCATGTGACTGCAGGCAAGTTGCCATATCACTCTGAGTGTGGGCTTCTCATCTATAAAATGGCCAAAATGCCTAGTACCAGCTAGGATGTTTTGACTTTAAAGTGAGGAGGGGCATGAGAAGGGATGGGGTATCTTCTGGATATTAGAAAGAGTTGGTATTATATAAACTGGTCCCAAGCAAGAGTGATTAATACCTGTTGTTGAGGTTTAGCCTGAGGATAAATAAGAACTATTCTTTTTTTTTTTTTAATAAGAACTGTTCTTAACATCTGGCTTATGAATAAATTTAAGGAAAATTAAGTAGGACATAGATCAGGATAAAAGTAAGACTTCAAGGGACTGGGGATAGAGAGCTCTCCAGAAGAAGGAAAAAAAAAACTACCTATAAGTTCAGTGTTGAGCAGTCTGAAGACCTACCCGAAGCCAAGTGCCTTCATTACTCAGTGCGCATCAAGGTGGAATCAGCAGTGCCCAGGGTATCCACAGAGCGGAAATTCAGACTATGTCATGGCCAAGATGTTGAAAATGGAAGACTATGCCAGGAAAACAAGATGTGTGATGTCTTTTATCTAATACTGACTGGCTACAAAGCCTTTTAATTGACTTAATGGTAAGTCAATTAAGTCTCACCACAACTCTATGAGGTAGGCATGACAGTTATTTCTCTCTCTCTTTAAAACTCCTTTTTAATAGACTAGTATAGAAACAGGTTTTGGAGAAGCAGGAAAAGAAAAGGATAAAAGGATCAAGCCAGGCCCACCCCTAACATTTACCAGGCCTCAGAGTATGAATACATATATATGGAAGTTGACTTACCATATCAATGAAAATTTAAAAGCTATATTTTAAACTGGCATGCTTTTAAATAAAATGTATTTGACAAATACACCTTTTCAGTGGCCTAGAGGGCCAGGTTCAAATTTAGAACGCTTGGCCACCTTTAAGTGTCCTAACATACACATAGTTGACATCACAGCCAATGTATAAACTTCAGCCACATCTTGCAAACAGCTACTCTTGACCCTGTTGGACCTGGGGATGTGTACAGAGAAGTCATGTCTGCCTTTAGGGGTAAGGACTTGGGGAAGAAACCCTTACAAATCTTGGAAATGGGTTCCAGCTCTTTGGGTAGGGAATTCCAGGATCTTGGGCACCAGAGTGAGATCTCTGCTTCCGTTTCTTCCTCCCCTCCCTCTATCATCTATCTGTGAAATTTTAGGTAATTATCGTGTAAGATGTTTGACTTCTAAAGCCAAATATCATTAAAACAACCTAGCAACAATTTGTAAGAAATTTTGGAATTTTCCTGCAGCTCACAATTTTTAGGCTTCTTTGCTTTCTCTTCTAACTACTGCAATGTGGGGGGTGGTGTAGCATTAAGTTGCATTAATATATATTTAAATCAACTTCTCTGGACATTACATCATTTGATGTTTTATAGAATTTAGTATTTTTGGAGTTAATGTTTGGAAGTCTTTAGTGACATGTGAAGTCAACATATAGCTGCAAAATGCCAACTTTAGTTCTTCAATACGAAACTTTTCATTCTGCTTGAGTTTATCTTGGGTTTTCAGTGCCAAGCTGATGGCTGTGATGGCTGATTCCTAAACTGGAGAGAAATTTTTAGGAACATTGGATGAGATAATTTTTATTTTCCTCTGTGTTTTTTATTAATGATGAAATATGTCAAAGGTACAGGGATTTCATATAGCAGATCCTCATATGCCTATTACTCTTTGACTCAACTTAAATCTAACATGTTACCATATTTTCTTTTGATTTATTTTCAGGAATTAAAACATTACAAACAAAATTAAAACTTATTTACCACCCCATCTTACTTCCCTTCCTCTCAAATACTACTCTTAGATGTAACCAGTATCCTGAATTTGATATTTATCATTCCTGTATATACTTTTTTTTTTTACAGTATTCATATAGGTTTCCATTAAATACATATCCTTCTTCAGTGTCCTTTTTATCTCTAGTTTCTGTGATTTAACTATGCTGGTATGTAAGGTGCTGTTTCATTTTGTTAATTTATATATGTGGTCTATTAAATGAATATACTAATCCTCCTCTGGTATTGGACACTTAGACGGTTCCCCAAATATAATTTTACAAACTGTGCTGCCAGTAAACATTTTTGTGATTACTTTGTGTGTGTGAGAGAGAGTATGTTAGAGTATAAACGTAGAAGTGGAATTTCTGAGTCAAAGGACATGAATATTCTCAGTATCCTCCTTTAGTAGCTGTTGCCAAATTGCTCTCCAAAGTACACGAGAGAGACTCCCACCATCAGTACATGAAATTGCTAATTCTCTATATATTTATCAACATTTGTTCTTGTTAAATCTTTGCCAGTCTGCATACATAGTATGAGTCTTCACTGATGTAATTTACATGCCACTGATTGTGAGGCACAGGGCTTTTTCATGTGTCTGTTCAGGTTTACTTCTGAGAATTGCCTGGTGATATCATTTGTTCACTCTTCTGCCTTTTTTTAGTTGTCTTTTTATAAAAAAAAAATAAATCCTGGATACTACTCTTTGTAGTTCTGATCTTTGTAGTTGTCTCCAAGTTTGTGACTTGTGGTTTCAATTTGCTTCTCGTGTCTTTGATTGATTGGCATTGCATCAAATTTATAGATTAATTTGAGTACAATTCATGGTTTTATGATATTGAGTCTTCCAATTCATGAACATATTTTATTTCTCCATTTGTTATAATCTTTTATGTCCTTCAATAATTTTTGCTGCTTACTCTATAAAGGTTTTGCTCAGCTTCTGCTAGTTTTATTCTCAGGTTCTTTTTAGCTTTTGTTAATACTATAAATAGTATATTAGTTCTTTTTCTATTGAATTATCTGAATGGCTATTATTTGCATAGGGGTTTGCTATTGATTTTAATATATCAATTTTGTTTCCAGAAACCTTGCTAAACTTTCTTATTAGTTCTGATAGTTTGTACTTACTCTTAGATTTTTCTATGTAGACAGTTCTATCATTTGCAAATAATAACAGTTTTATCTCATCCTTTCCATTTTTATACCTGCTTCATTTTCCTTGTTTTATTGTATTGTCTAGGACCTTCAATAAAATGTTAAATAGAAGTGGTGAGAATGGGTATCTTTGTCCTGACTTTTATGGGAACACTCCTAAAATCATAGCATTGATTATTATGTTTAAGTTGTTAAAAGATAATCTTCAAGAAGTCAAGGAACTACTGATGTATTCCTAATTTGCTATATAAAAATAGGTTTTTAAACACACAAAAATGCTGATTTTTGTTAAATGCTATTTCTGCATCTATTCAGGTCACATATGTTTTTGTTGTTTTATTTTGTTAATTTGGTTAATCACACTGATTAATTCTTCCAGTGTTGAACCTGCCCTTCATTTCTTGGATAAACTCAGTTTGGCCCTGATATATTAACTTTTTTACACATTCCTGGATTTGATTCGCTGTTAAGAGATTTTTGCATAAGGAAGATTAGTCTGGAATTCTCCTCTCTCAAATTTTCCTTGTCAGATTTTTGTGTCGTGGTTATATGAGCCACAGTGAATGAATTGGATGGCATTTGCTCTTTTTTTTAGTCTCTAAAATAGTTTATATATAGAAATTATGTATTTCTTGAAAGTCTGATAAATTTTGCATTTGAAATTGTGTGAGCCTGTTATATCACATTCCATTTGTTTAACAGTTATTGTTTGGTTTTCATTTTTAATTTTTCGGGTCTTCCTTAGACTGTTTTGGTTTTTTATATTTTCCTAAAAAAATAGTCCTTTCATCCAATTTTTCTGTTTATCAGTTTTGCCAAAGCATTGTTTATTTTATAAGTTTTTTTAATGATCCAACTTTTCACTTTTTTGTTCTTTTCTCTGCTTTCTACTTTCTGTTGTAATAATTCCAGTGCTTAATTTTATTTTCCTTCCTTTTAACTTTCTCTAAGTTCAGTCTGATGCTCTTTTTCTAACTTCTTGAAATATTTTACTCACTTAATTTTTCACCTTTCTGGTTAGTTAATAAAGGCACTGAATGCTGTCTGTTTACCTCATTTATATACCTTTTGGTGTAGCCCACGAATTTTGCTATATAGTACTTTTGCTGTCTCTAATTTCTAAATATATATATTTTAAACTTTTATTGTGATTTCATTTTTAACTCATTTGATATTTAACAGTGCTTGTATAGTTTCCATACATCTAGGGGTTGAGGACTGTCATTTTAGTGTTGATTTCTTAGTGCTCATCATTATGTTTTAGGGATCTCACTAATTCTGTTCTTGAGGCAGTACTTGGGTCAGGACTGGAGTGTGAGCCTGTGCCTTGTTCTTTTCTCTCTAGGTCAGCCTTTGATTATAAATCCGAAACCCTGTTCAGGAAGCCTTTGCTATTCACCTTGCCTGCCTTGGAGTACTTATATCTGACACCCCTCTGAAGCTGAAGTCCTGGGTAGCACTGCGTATTTCTGGGCTCAGAACCCAGCACATCATTTGTTTCACACTGCTTTGCAGTTTCTCTTCTGTTCCCAGTCCAAGGAGATGTTAATCTTGTCTTTGAACACATCTGTGTATGTGGTTTTTTTTTTTTTTTTGCTTTTCTCTTTTTATGAATAATCTATCATTTCTATGTATTTAGAGGGATTTTGACTTTCAGTATCTTTCATAGTGTTAAAGCATTTACTCCTCCGTAAAGATGAAGAACTGACATAACATCTTCACTTCCCACTTCTCACCATCAAATTACACTATATGTACTTACAGTCTAAATTTTTTATTTTGATGAAGTACCTCTCTTCATAGAATTTTGAAAATTCCTCTTTGCTTTATGGTCATGCAGAACAATACTTTTATAGGAATTGCTTTTTTTTGGACCCTTCAGAAGTCCTAAATTCCTAAATAAAACAACATTTTTGCATTGTGTAGGATATTCTCAATATAACTTAAAAAATTTTAACTTTTCATATAAAACTGAAGGTCATGTTGCCTGTTGAGAACCAGCTCACTCGAGTAACAGTGAATCATAAGGCCAAACAATTTATTGAGAATTGTCAGGATTCTGCATTCTCAGGGCTTATCAGGAGATTTATTGGAAGCTAATCACTTCACTGCAAAAATAGCTAGAAATGTAAAGCTTCCTCTTGCACTTAGTAAAGCATATTGATAGTACTTAGATGATAATAACAAAGCTAACTAAGTGCATTATTCCAAGCATACTAAATGAATAGTAAGAATATAGGGCTTGGTTTAAGGGAGGTATTGAAGAATGTATGTCTTCTATCAGTGGTGGTCATGACAGAGTTGTGACTACATGCTTTAAAACAATTTTACATAATTTTTTAAGCTCTATGCCCAATGTGGGGCTTGCACTCAACGCCCCTGATATCGAGAGTCATATGCTCTACCGACTGAGTCAGGCAGGCACCCCAAGTGGCTACATGTTTTATACAGAGCTAGCCAGGAGCATTATTTATTCCATGACCCATCCACTGAAATTTTTTAGATCCTTATTTGTGAGGCACAAACTACTCAGTAAAATTGTATGCATGTCGTCATCTATCATCATCCAACGTTACTCTTCTGGAGCAGTTTACCCTTTCCAGGATGATGAAGAGCCTTTGGTAAGAGTAAGACTTTGGTCAGTCTTCTAAATATAATGTCACTACATGTTCAGGTCTAAAACTTAGCCAGAGAGGGAATTCCACAGCCTGATACTTGCAGCTTTCAGAACTGATGTGGCCCAAAGCTTAGTGGACTACCTTGTTCTTTGAACACTGCAAATTATTTCTATTCATTCAGTATGCAGAATATGTGATTTATAATCAATCTACATGAAAATGATGATAACTGAACACAAGAAAGTAATAAAGGTTATAAAACTAAGTTGTGTTGCTTGGGGGTTCCACAGAGAATATATACACATTTCATGTAGACCTAAGTTTCTCAAATATGGAAATCAGTTGTACTTTAACTCATACCTCAGAGGGACACATGGTTTGTTTCAGCAGGAACTACATTTCTCTAAATTAATTAGACCCCTTGATGTTTGGGATGCTAAACCAAAATTAAAAAAAAATAATTTCATAGTTATGGAAATGCTCTTAGAAAGGTTCATTGTATATCATATTCGAAACTGGAGATTTTAGAGCACTGAGCTATTATTCGAGTTCCTAAAACCAAGGATCAGACACTGTTTACAGTAATAATTTTGCTACTTGGTCCTCTTATCACAGTGCTATCTGAATCTCTGAGGAGTTAACTTAAAAGTAGATCATATATTTTATACATTTTGACCTGGAAGTTTTCATGTTGTTTTCAGCTTAATTTTATTGAATCCTGAGTACCATTTCTTTTTGTGCCTTATTTCTCTTATAGTTTTAATTTCCTTGAAAAATCTGTGTGGGTCTTTCAGCTATTGGGTGTAGAGTCAATAAACTCTAAAACAAGGCCTTTTTCTTGTGGAGAAACTTCTATGACCTGTGGGGGTGAAGCACATAATATTTGAATGTTGGGCCCTTGCTGTTATATATAAGGAGTTAGCAACATTTGTTTCTAGCCAGCTAGGCACTCAACAAATAATTTGCTGAGTGAACAAATGACCATAAGTTCTTCTATAACTTGCTACAACGTCTTTAACTTTTTATTGCCATATCTGTTATTATCAGAGGTAAAAAGGAAAATATTTTCTGCCATGTACAAGTATCAAGAGACAACTCAGCAGGGGTTGGCGAATTACAACCTTAGCCAAATATAGTCTGCCTTCTGTTTTTGTATGATTTGCGAGCTAAAAATTATTTTTACATTTTTGAATGGTTCAAACAGAACATCAAAAGAAGGATAATATTTTGTGACATATGAAAATTACTTGAAATTCCGGTTTCTGTGCCCATAAACAAAGCTTTATTGAAACACAGTGATGTTCATTTATTTACATATTGCTTTTTCACTTTAAGGGACTAGCTGCGTAGTTAAGACAGATTCTATATGAACTGCAAAGCCTAAAAAAATTTACTCTCTGGCTCTTTAAAGGAAAAAAAATGTTGCCCAACCCCTGACTTAGAGGATTGATGAAATGGTTTTCATAAAGAAGTCTACTAGGGGAAAAACCATGCTATATAAACACAAAAGCGTTATGACTATTTCATTTCTAAATCTGTTGCTATTATTTCTGAGCTATTTGCTTGCGGGCCTTATAATGGTAACAGGTGCTAATGCACAAGAATAGAACAATAACTCCTACCATAATTGTCCACATTCATAGAAAACTGCAGGTATAGCTGCAGCCAGATGTTTAAAGAATGGGAACTGAAATGAAAATGTAAAAGTCTTTACTCGGGGGAAAAAGGATAAATGATATAGGAATTGTACCTGAGACCTGCTAAGAAGCACAGGCAAAAGAATTATTTGTCTTTAATTCAGGTGTATAGTCTCTGGAATGGATTTTAATTGACAACCTCACAGAAATTTTGTGAGACTATAAAATGGTTTTCTCTCCTAAGGGAGAAACCTTAATTTTCGTGAAGTTTACATAACATCAACCTGTTCAGGTAAAGTTACATTTGACTTTATTAACAATGAGTCATTTAGAAAAATTTGGCAATTTATTTACGATTCTAATATAAAGCTTTGGTGAGATGTTTATATCCCTATGGAGTAAGTGTATAGGGTTTTAATTCAGTGGCAGAGAGGGGAAAAAGAATGAGGTATCAAATTTGGAATAATATAAGGATAATATATATAAGGAAAATTGAGCAAATTTTAGGTCTATAGCCGTATTTTAGGGCTAAAAGCTTACAACAGGCTATCTTAAAACAGTACAAATGGAAGTGTAGTTATACTAATGGAGTTCATTTAACTAATGTAGACAATAAAACCAGATATTTCACTCCTCAAATGGTATTACATTTTGGCAGTTATCTAGTTAATTTGATTCATGGGGATTCGTAAATTGGATCATTCAGAGCCTGTAGTGAAATGGTGATTTGAATGCAGCCCAGTGGTCTCTGGAGAAATAATCAATTCTTTGGAATTTGTCTGAAGAATTAAGTTTTATTCTAATTACTCACCTGGAGAATTAACTTGAGTCTTAAGTCATTTGACTAGGTAAAAAATAAACCTGGGCCTTCCATTTAGAAAAACCCTCCATGGAACAACTTTGGAGAATTTTGAGTCCAGTAATGACAGGCCCAAAGCCTACGTTCTTGATCAAAAAGAAAAAATCAATTATAATGCTTCATGGAGTTAGGAGATCTATTCACTTGTTTATTTAGTAAATATGAAATCCTTCTATGTACCAAGAACTTGTGTAACCACTGGGAATACAGAAATAAACATGTGGATAAGACAATAGGTTCTCTGCCTTCTTGGAGCTCATGTTCTTGTCAGGCAAGAAAGATAGCTATATTTAAAAAAGATAATTAAAAAAAAAAAGATAATCTCAGGTGGTAACACATTCCATGTAATAAAACAAGGTAATTCAACAGAGACTGGGGTATGAGACAGTGCTCTAGAGGGTGTGGTCAGGGAAGTCCTCCCCTAGGAGGAAGTTTGGAGTCAAAACCTGAATGGCAAGAAGGAGCCAGTCATGGGGAATAGAGAAGATCCACCAAAAGATGTGAAAATAATTCAAGTATGGAAGCTGATTTCATTCCGTAGAGTATTTGGTTTCGTTCAACAGTGAAGTCCCACCCATCTTTTATTTTTCTTTTTTAATGAATGCTAATGAAACACCTTCAAAGGACAGTTATGACATGGACTTACTACTATCATTAGTTTTGTTACAATTAACATTTTATAACTCAGAAGTTAGATCTTTTTCATGCACATCATTCCAATTTGAGCCTCATGTGGTATGGGTACTAACAATCGCCCTACTTCATAGAAATGAAGACTTGGGGTACAGGAAGATCAAGTAGCTTACTCAAAGCCACACAGGTAGGGCCTTGAAGTCAGGCTTTTTGTTCCAAATTCCCAAATTGCTCATTTTATTACACCATTTCTACCTTAAGCTACACTTGTAATCATGAGAGTACTAGTTAATATCCATAGCAGACAACATATTTCTGTCTGATAAAGATTGCTACTATGTGCTACTTTAAGAAAAGTGATCAGAACAAAATTTTCCATCTGAAACTTCTTGATGGTTTATGATCAAAATAAAGGGTATAATTAATTTTATATACTCTCACACATGATTACCCATATTTAGTTTTTTGGCTCCCTCTTTTCAAAATAACTCAACCTGGGAAAATATTAACATTGTTACAGGTTTATTTTTAAAATGAGATTTGTTCTTTGAACATCAGATCAGTCATAGTATAAATTTGCAATCTGGCGGGAGTTGGTTTGGTTTATTTTTTGTTTTGTTTTTGTTTTTGAGCTGCCCGACACTAATGCTAAAGTGCCCATCTGCTCTGGCCTGGGTTTGTGGGGGTATTCATTGACTTAACGTCCATAGTAAAGTAGTGTACATCGTCTTATGTGCAAAACACATTTGGCTATGGTTGACAGGATTTTCATTTTCCATTCACAGATGTAAAGCATTTTCAATATAACACAATCCTCAGCATAACAAAGTCAGCAATTTATGAGAGGCACACAGCTCTGCTTACCTTTCATTTGTCAAAGGTTGATGGGAAACATCTATATTGCTTGTTCAATCTGTTAATTGTATGTTTTCATCCAAGCTGAACTGACAAGCTAAGATCTGTCCACTCATATTAGTCTGTAGGGGTGTGCTTGTCAATAAGGCCTTTAAACTGCTTTACATGTGACCTATTACTCAAGTAATTCTTAATAAAACAACATTCAAAAGTTATCTATACTTTGACATTACATTTATGGCACACTTTAAAGAATAGGATATAAACTTCAAGGACTACAGTTTCATCATCTTTAAGGTTTAGAATTCAGTTAATTCGGATTGGTTACCATGAACTTTGAGGAAGGAATTAGGAAATTTACCATTAAAAATACTATGCTTTTATTTTTAAATTATTCATACTTTTACAAGGAATTTGGAGAAGTTTGGATAACTAACATAGTGAATTTCAGATATTTTTCTCCCCAAATAAGACCTGAAAAAATTGTTTCAAAATCTAAAGTGTAGAATCTTTGAACTAGAAGCACAGTGGACAATGAGCCCCTTGAGAGGAGTATCGCAACTCCTTAGCTCTGTGTCTAGTGTATAAGAGGTGCTTAGTAAAGAATTGATGAATAAATCACCAGTCTAACTTACTAATTTTACTATTTTTGAATCTGAGGCCCAAACAGGTGAAATGTCTTTTACATGGTCACACAGCAATTTAATGGTAGAAGAGGAGAGAGAACTCTGGTCTCTTGAATTCCAGTCCGTTCACCAACCTTTCCTCTATGATCTTATATTTCTTTTAGTTTATTTACTTTATTTCCTCAATCCTAATTTACAGTGACTTGTATTGAGTAGGCGAATGGCTATGTAGGCTAAGTCGCAATATAAGGCAGCACTCTCAAAACAAAGAAAGCTTAGATACTTGATCACAGCATATGTATGGAGCTTGTAAGGTTAATGATGATTTCTCCATAAAGGGGTCAGTTTTAATTTGCTGTGCCTACCATAGGTTGAATTTCAGCAGGGACAGCTGAAACTAATGCGCAGCACAGCTTTTTCTCGTTAAAGAGCTGTTGGGCTACATTGGGAGAAGAACAGTTTCTGAATAAATGATCAAGTTGAATTGCTTGCTCTGATATATTACATATATGCTCCTATGATATATTGCATAATCCTTTGGGAAGTGTTATCTTATTGATGCGCTAGAGGGAAGGTTTCACTAAGCATTGCCAGATAAAACACAAGACACCCAGCTGAATTTCAACTTCAGATAAACAATTAATATTTCTTTCTCTATAAATATGTCCCAAATGGGATTTATTTGCTAAATCTGGCAATCTGAAATTATTGGTCATGCAAAAACACCCAAGGATGTCTCTATTTGCTTTTTGACAGCCTGCTCTTCATTGCTTGGTTTTAATAGTTGTAGTGATTGCTTTACTCACCATCCCCTTTACTGTGTGTTTAGTGAATCTTCAGAGCATTACTCCGGGCCAGTTGCTAGAGTGCTGGCGATTTACATGACCTGTTAACATATTAGCAATCCAGGCATAATGGAAACCATTTCCTAGAGCCCTTTGGGACCTGGGATTAAACCCCTGAAACTCTTTTGTAACCTATGCAAACACATATCTCCTTTTAAGAAATATAAAAACGTGTCCCCCTGAACGCCACTGAGAATGTTCTTTTTGTTTTTTAAAGATTTTATTTATTTATTTGACAGAGAGATTACAAGTAGGCAAAGAGGCAGGCAGAGAGAAAGGGGGAAGTAGGCTCCCTGCTGAGCAGAGAGCCCGATGTGGGGCTGGATCCCAGGACCCTAAGGTCATGACCTGAGCCGAAGGCAGAGGCTTTAACCCACTGAGCCACCCAGGCACCCCAAGAATGTTATTTTCTATAGAGTCTTCCAGAAACTATTTTATCTTTTCTATTTTACAAGTATAAAAGTGTATTATGATAGTAAGTAGGCTTTTTCAAGTTACACTCCATTTGACATTGCTCTAGAGATTTTGAAATCCACCCCTAGAGAACAAGGCCTCTAGTCGAGAATCAGTGCTTTGTGAGAGGGTAAAACCAATCAGTGAAAAGTCAAGTATTCTCTCAAGCTCTACTCATTTAAAATTTTGGGGGTGCCTGGAGGCTTAGTTGGTTGAGCGACTGCCTTCGGTGCAGGTTATGATCCTGGAGTCCCAGAAACGAGTCCCACATCAGGCTCCTTGCTCCCTCTGACCTTCCCCCCTCTCATGCTCTCACTCTCTCACAAATAAGTAAATAAAATATTTTTAAAAATCTAAAAAAATTTTTTTGTGTAATTTTTTGCTAAGTCAGTGTTTCTCAAAGGATAATGTCAACAAAGGTTAAATAATAATTACATAATTATTCTAGTGTGTATTAGAAAATAATGGTTTCCATTCTGTTATAGAGATAGAAAGCTTCAGTTTGGAAACCACTGGTCCATGTAAAAGCAAAGAAATAGTTTGTCTTTTAAAAAATTTTATTACCTTCCAATTTTTCTTCCTAAATTAATCAGCTGTTTGGCCCTTTTGTAGGTAAGCAGAAGACTGCTGCCTTTAAAGATGGCAGGCCACGGGGTGCCTGGGTGGCGCAGTTGGTTGAGCGACTGCCTTCAGCTCAGGTCATGATCCCGGAGTCCCGGGATCGAGTCCCACATCGGGCTCCCAGCTCCATGGGGAGTCCGCTTCTCACTCTGACCTTCTCCCTTCTCATGCTCTCTCTCACTCCCTCTCTTTCCTAATAAATAAAAATAAAATCTTTAAAAAAAAAGATGGCAGGGCACATACATACTTGAAAAGCCTTTTATTGTTAACACGTGTGTAATATAATACCTTCTATTTGTTCTCATTTATCTTTTCAATGGAGGGATACTATGATATTATTCCCATTTTGCAGATGAAGAGACTAAAATTCAGACTGAAGAGATGCCTGGTTAAACTATTGAGGATGGTTTATTATAAACCATAGCTTTTTTATTTCTATTGGATTAGTTTTAAAAATTATATTGTGCATTTCTGTGCTTCAAGTGACTATTAGATTTAAAGGAAAAAGTTTTATGAGAAGATTAATATCTAGGGAATTATAGCACTAGGAAAGAAGCTTCTTAATTCTCCTCATAAATGTTTATTTTCACCCAAACGATAGGGTTAGCATCATGCAACGAAATATGTAATAGCAGTGTTTTGTATTGTCTCATCCACTTGTGGATTAAGTTTGCTGAGCTGCTCTAGCAGTCTCAGGGTTCACATACTTAATCTGGTTAGGCTGTTGGCTGCCAATTAACTAGGACTTATTGATTTTTTTCAAGTTGGAGAGCACTGTGACTCAGAAATCTTTACCCTCTGATTTAATCAACCTAAAATAAATACCAACCTTAAACTGATTTCTGAGTTTATCACATAATATCACTCAAGCGTGGGCCATCGTTTATCATTGTGGCATATCCTGGCCTGCTAAAAAAAAAGGAAAACACAAATTACCTAGTGCAATTTTTGGTAGAAAGGTATGAAAACACCTCTTTGTTAATTAATTAGACATCTAATATTAGTTCTTCATGCTAACAAAAGTCAGAAATGAATAATCAGGATCTTTAGTGGTTTCTGTAATATGAATTATGTATTTTAAGGTTATTGCAGATTAAAGTATTAAGCACTGATTACTATTAAAATTAAATACTAAGATATTTATCAGGCTTACTTTAAAATGCATAGTCTGTCTTATAACAAAATTTCTACAGCATTAAAATTTAGATAAAATGTCTAAAATCCTACCCTAAAGCAATCATTATATAGTTACTCTTCATTTATGATCGCCTGCTCTCATTTGCCTAGACGTTTTGATTTTTGAGACAGCCAGTTTAGTCTTTTCTGTTTATCATCGTAGAACATAAAAAGTTATCAGCTGCTTTAGAGAGGAGGACAATGGGGTGTAGGAGGATTAAGTAACTTCACAAAGGAGTTTTCTAAAAGTTCTTCCTCAGCCAGCACTATACAGAATTGTAAATATCGAACATTTTGGGGGCTCTGTCTTCCTGATGAAAAAAATCATTCCTAAAAATGTGAAATATTACTTATTAACTCAGTATGCAATCTACACAGTGCCTAACTTTTAGGTACTTTGAAGATATCTGGTTGATTATTGTTACCGGTAAGTCAGATGCTTGACAACTTTGTTGACCTAGCTATCTTCTATATACTTAACATAAATCTAAAATACCATTTTAGTCAATCAGCTAGATACTAAATGACCTCAACTAATATTCATGAATTGTTTTGATCTTAGGCACGCCCATCTTAGGTCAATGTTTTAATGTTTTCTTCCTTTACCATCTATTTGATTTTAGGACTAACAGAGTACATTTCACATTAAATATAGTTCTCATGTGATTTGGAGTGTTTTCTTACAAATCCAATTATTATACTATTCTGTGAATATCTAAGTCACTTCCAATTGACTATAATGAGACTATCAAGCTATATATCAAAGAGAATACTTTAATTGAAGTACTATAATCTAAAAAACTGGCTCTGGGTATGAGGATATGATTAAATTATTACATTTATATGATGCTTTTATTTTAAAGTACAGTTGTAAATATATTAAATTTGAAAATTTAATACTTAAAAATTGTAAGGAGCCAATTCGTTTCTACATAGGTAGTCTCATTTTAATATTTGAAAGTGGACAGGAATCTGTTCTTACTTTCTATCACTGAATGTGAGATCAGTTTTCTGCCAAAGTTTTCTTGAACACATAAAGTAAACCTTAGATTCTATTAGTGGAACATTTATCAAAATATGTTTTCTAGAGATGCTCCTTAAACAGCACTGCACATGTATACAGACAGCAGCAGCAAAAACAACAATCAAAAGTTTATCATTTAATATGATGGAGAGATACTGCATACTTACTGTGCTTTCATCTTGCAGATTCCCAACATATCTTAGTTTACTAGAAACTCCAAAAAGTTCTGCAATAAAGAAATCTGTTTATTTAACTCAGGGTTTCCTAAACTCATTTGACCATAGAACTCTTTTTGTGGATGTGTATAATAATTATTAGCTCCTAAAGAATGGATATTATGGGGAACACACTTTGGCTAATGCTTGCCTCGTCTAATTTCTTTCATTATTCTTTTGAACTAAATTTTGAACAGCAACTTCATTTCCTGGAAAGAGCGTTGTGCTAAGAGGCAGGAAACTTTCATTACCATATTCCTAATGCCTAGCACAATTTCTGACACAGAAAAGGGACATGTCTCCTCTGTTGTTACAAATTTGCTCTAGTATCTGGGACTAGTCTTTGAATATTTGATTCTTGAATATTTTTGTCTTAAAAAAGGAAGATCACTTGCCCCATATACTTAATACAGGTTGAGAAAATAATGGAAATTAAAATAATTTGAAAGTAAAAGTAAAATATAAAAAGGTTATGTTCTTTTTTATGCAGCAATATTCAGGGGAGAAAATATGATATCTGGAATTTACAGCTAAAAAAATAAATGAAGCACATTTAGCAAAATATTAGTAATTATTCAATCTAGGTGATAGGTATGTGGGTATTATACTGTATCTATTTTTATATATGTTTCAAAATTTTCAGAATAAAAAGTTTTAAAAATTCAAAAAATAGTATGCTTTTTGTATACAAGGCTGAAATTACTAATTCAGACATGTTTGCATGATTTTTGTAGAACGAGGTATAAGATTGCAGAGAAGCATGCCTATTCTGTCATCTTGTTCTCCCTGCAACCAAGGGCAGATATTTGTTGAACTGTCAAGTCTCGTTAGGGTGGTCACATCAGAATTTTCCAACTGACTGAAATGAGGTTTGAACTTAAAACCCTATCCTCATTATGACCATGCTCTAACATAGTAATTCCCAAAATGTGTTCCTTGAACCAGCAGTGTGGACAAAGCCTAGGAACGTGCTGGAAATGCAAATCCACAGGTCCTATCAGAAGCTCTGGGGATGGAGTCTAGAAATCTGTGTTGTAGCAAGCCCCCCCAAATGATTCTGGTGCATGCTCAGGTTTTAAAATCACTGCTGTAACCTATGGTGTTGATCTCTATACACTGAAGTGCAATATGAAAACTCCATTTTTATCATTGGCATTGTGTGAATTCTCTCTTAATTCTAAATAGGAAAAAGTTAACAGGGATTGTATCATGGGTTGACTTAACATGCTGTTTCTCTATCTTTAGGGCACTGTTTGCATGGGTTGAGTAGATTGAGTGAGGAGCTAAGAATGTGTCTACCATTTTAATTACGTGAGAGCCTTGCTGCATGCCACAGTGGTCCCATCCACACAAGGCATGCTTATGGGATGAGAACCTTTCATTCTGCAGGTATATTTAGACCCATCATTCAAGTAGTTGATGGCTTTTTATCTTGGTTTTATGACAAGGATATTATCTAGCAGGGTCTGCTTATCTGTGGATAGTAGATAGCAGCCTATCTCCATCCCTGCAGCATATATAAAAGCACATGAGTTACTGGAATCTAGAGTTTGGGCTCAATTGCTATTTAACTATGAACTGGTCATTGAAGTGGAAACATTCCTCTCAGTTTGGGTAAAAAGCAAAAGGGACCGATAGTCATCAGACTGAGGCTTCTAGAAGTTATAAAGTGGTCCGAATCGTTCTCCTTGAGGCTTTCTGGTAGAGGTGGCAAACGTTTTACATCTTGAAAATAAAATTCTAAATCTGGCTTCTTCAGAGGAATTTGTAAAGCTTTGCATTTCACTATTGTTGAATTGGAGAGGAGGGTAATTATTTCCATACGGGGGAAATTGATGAGGAAATGGAAATTTGGGAACTTTTCTCTAATTGCATAGTTGGCATTATATATGTATTCTAAATGCAAAGCAATATAGCCCTCTTTTCTTACAGTTTTTAATAAGGAAGGCCATTTTGTTGGTCATATTTCACTTTTTATGATAACACTTGGCAAAAGTTCTTCCCTAATGTTCATGGAAACCCAGGACTCAAGCATAGCACCACAGGAAATTTCCTGAAAACATCTCCTTATTTTTGTTGCCCCATCAAAAAAATGGCAGAAGCTTTTGGCTTCATAGAGACCATGGCCATTTCTAATCATGACAGCTGCAGTGTGAGATTTACTGGCACTTTCTTGCTGGCAAATTGAGGGTATGTTCTCACTTTGTACATTGAATTAGTATTGCAATAGGTTTTACCATTTACAGTGTTTCCTTCCCTGCCTACTTTTAATTTATTCAATTCTAGAGCAATGAGGACTGTGAAAAATTTCCAGTCCCAGTTAACAAATCTCTTGGGTCAGTCAGGAGTTAAGTCAATTTATGAAAAAGTGAGTTATGGAAACCAGAGTGTCTTTTAATTGGTCAATAGAATTACTTGGGTTTGTAAAGGAAGGACCCAATTTTTTTGGTCTTTATCTTGCAGTTACTACAACAGAGTCTAGTAAGAAGGAAAAAATGAGGGAATGAGTCTTACGCAAGTGGTCCATTTTCTCCTTTTGCTTGATTTTCATCTAAATCTATAGGAAATGTTTTTAACCAAAACCCATTTGGAAAGGGCTTAATTTTGTGAGTCAAATGTACTACAATAAATACTGAAGTCATTTTTTAGCTTTATTAAGATATAATTGACAACATTGTATGTATGTAAGGTGTACAACATTTGATTTGATATACATTGAAAATTGAGTGCCACAATCAAGGTAATTAACACATCCATCACCTCACGTAGTTACCTTTGTTGCGTGTGGTGAGAACACTTAAGATTTACTCTCTTAGCAAATTTCAAGTACACAATTTAGAGTATTGTTAACAATCATCACCATGCTGTACATTATATCTCCAGAGTTTATTTATCTTGTAACTGAAAGTTTGTGCTCTTTGACCAACATCTCTTCCATTTCCCTCAACCCCCGTGGTCCGTAGCCACCACCATTCTTTTGATGTTGGAGACTCTAGCAGGAAACCAGGCTTTCAGCCTAGGACAGGTTAAAGGCAAGTTTGTGATTAACGGTGCTTAAGCGATTCACGGGTATCAGGACACTTTTGTGCTTTCGCTTAAGCAGGAAAGGACCCTCAATCACTCAGGAGAAGAACAAGTGACTTAGAGGACAGGTCTGAATGAGAGACTTCATGTACATAGTTCAAGAACTATTTTGTTGGCCCTAGAAGGCATTCTCCATTTACAGAATTAAAAGAAATTCACCAAGTTCCAACTTTGATTGAACAAATATTGAGCATCTTGCTCTCTGACGGAGAAAGACAATGTATAGCAATTATAATATAAAGTAATAGGTTTGATGGTAGTGCAAGAACAGGGTGCTGTAAGAGCCAAGGTGAGAAGCACTATGTAATTTAAACCCTGTTCATTCATCAAACAAATATTTACTAGATACCTACTATGTTCCAGGCACTAGGTGCTGAGAATGCAGTGGCGAATAAAAAAGACTTAGTTCCTGCCTCCCAGGGGCCATATAGTATAGGAGGGAAGAAAATTAAACAGCTATATTCCATAGGTATGATCAATGTAGTCATTCCAGGGTCACAGATACCTTCATGATAGGTGATGGAACCTCATCTTTTGGCCTGAAGAGTGTGTGTGTGTGTGTGTGTGTGTGTGTGTGTGTAAAATCTCTCTAGACAGAGTGTAAGTAAAAGTAGAGGTAGGGATAGAAATAGATATATGCGCATGAAGTTAGGATAAATAATACTCATTGCTATAACACTCTTAAAGCACAGTGGTTAAACACAATGAAAGTTTATTTATTTATTTATTTTTGCTTACTTCCATAGTCCAGTGTGCATTGGTGGAATAGGAGTTTAGGGATTCCACCCTATGCTCCCATGTCTTTCATTTTGGTACATAGCCTTTTCCTACCCTGCAGTGCATCCTTGTATGGACATATCTTAACACCCTAACTAGGTTTCTAGTCTCCTTTAGAATCTTACCTCTGAGTTTCCCCAGGGCCTATCATATGCTTGTTGAAGATAATTTTCTAGAGATGTGTAGATTATTAAATAATGGAGTGGAGTGGATTCAAAGTGAGTTGAATCATAGATGGTGAAAGCAGGGAGAATAACTTGGAGATCATTTAGCTCCAACTACCTCATTTTACAGATAAGGAAAGTGAGGTCTACGAAATAGTTGTAAGACTATCATTTCTCTCAGTGAGTCTCACCTGATGCAGTCAGCCAAGTGGAAGCCCTGTCTTCTGGGGAAAGGGTATTGTGGAACCAGAGGCAGTAATAAAAGGTAGTTAACCATGGTGTTCCCTGCTTCCCATTCTTTGCAAGGGAAGCTAGAAGGGTGTTTTAGCTAACACACTGTTTCTAGTCTTTGGACCTCATTTGTCATCCCATAATTTATATGTACAAGGATTCTTTTAAATATGTAGCAGAATTTGAAAAGACCTGAAGTTAGACCAAAAAATAATAAAAACAAGGTCATCATATATGCACTTACAGGATGACTGAAGTATACTCTTAGGATACCTTGGCAGATTTGTTGTAAGCAAAAATCCCTCTGGAATTTAATCAAGACTCCAGTTTGAATTGAGGTAGTTGGGGAGTGGGGGAAGTGAGCTCATTCAACTACAGTAAATTTAATTCCAGAGAAGTCAGTTCCTGATTGTGATTAGAAGTCTTTGGAAGCTGCAAAACCTAGGAACAGGAGCTTCGACCTCATAGAGTCAGCTGCTCAAGATGAATTTGGGAAGGGTTTTAGTTCAGAATATACAGGCATGCTTCATTTTATTGTCCTCCACAAATATTGAAAGTTCATGACAACCCTACATTGAGCTAATCTGTGGGCACCATTTTCCCCCACACCATTTGTCTACTTTGTGTCTCTGTGTCACATTTTGGTAATTCTTGGCAATATTTCCAACTTTTCCATAATTTTTAAAAGATTTTATTTATTTATTTGAGAGAGAAAGAGAGCAAGAGAGTGAGCAAGCCTGCATGTGTGAGCTGTGGGAGGGGCAGAGGGGAAGGGAGAGGGACAAGAAGACTCGGCGCTGAGTGCGGAGTCTGTCCTGGAGCTCTATCCCATGACTCTGAGATCCTGACCTGAGTGGAAACCAAGAGTTAGATGGACGCTCAACTGACTGAGCCACCCAGGTGCCCCCAAACTTTTTCATTATTATTATATTTGTTTCAGTGATCTCTGATCAGTGATCCTTGGTGTTGCTATCAGTTGTTTTGGGGTGCGTGAACTGTGCCCATATAAGACAGTGAACTTAATTGATAAATGTTCTTTGTTCTGACTGCTACTTATCTGCTGTTTCCCAGCCTTTCTCCCTCTCCTGGGGCTTCCTTGTTCCCTGAGGCACAACAATATTGAAAGTAGGCCAATTAACAACTCTACAGTGACCTCTAACTGTTTAAGTGAAAGGAAGAGTCCCAGGTCTCTCACTTTAAAACAAAAGCTAAGTCATTAAGCTTAGTGAGGAAGCTATGTTGAAAGCCAAGATAGGCTGAAAGCTAGCCTCTTGTGCCAAACAGCTAAATTGTGACTACCAAGGAAAGTTCTTGAAGGAAATTAAAAGTATTACTTCAGTGAACACACAAATGATAAGGAAGCAAAACAGCCTTATTGCTGATAGGGAGGAAGTTTGAGTGGTCTGGATAGAAGATGAAACCAGACAACATTCCCTTAAGCCAAAGCCTGATCCAGAGCAAGGCCTTAACTCCCTTCAATTCTGTGAAGGCTGAGAGAGGTGAGGAGGCTACAAAAGAAAGTTGGAAGCTAGCAGTGGTTGTTTCATGAGGTGTAAGGAAAGAAGCCATCCCCATAATAAAGAATGCAAAGGGGAAGCCCTGAGTTCTGATGTAGAAGCTGCAGCAAGTCATCCAGATGATCTAGCTCAGATCATCAGTGAAGGCGCCGACACTAAACAGCAGATTTTCAATGTAGACAAAACAGCCTTTTATTGGAAGAAGATCCCAGCTAGGACTTCAGTAGCTAGCGAGGAGAAGTCAGTACCTGACTTCAAAGCTTCAAAGGACAGGCTGACACTTGTTAGAAGCAAATGCAGGTGGTGACTTTAAATTGAAGCCAGTACTTTTTGACCATTCTAAAAATTCTAGTGCCCTTAAGAATTATGCTACATCGGGCGCCTGGGTGGCTCAGTTGGTTGAGCGGCTGCCTTTGGCTCAGGTCATGATCCTGGAGTTCCGGGATCGAGTCCCGCATTGGGCTCCCGGCTCCTCGGGGAGTCTGCTTCTCCCTCGGACCTGCTATCTCTCACTTTCTCTCTCTCTCTCTCTCTCTCTCTCAAATAAATAAATAAATAAATAAATTTAAAAAAAAAGAATTATGCTACATCTACTCTGTGCTCTATAAATGGAACAACAAAGCCTGGATAACAGCACAGCTATTTACAACATTGTTAATTGAATATTGTAAGACCTACTGCTCAGAAAAAAAAAAATTCTTCCAAAATATAACTGCTCATTGACAATGCACCTGGTCACCCAAGAGCTCTGATGGAGATGTACAATGAGATTCATGTTGTTTTCATGCCTGCTAACACAACATCTATTTTCTAGCTCATGGATCAAGGAGGAATTTTTACTTTTTTTTTTAAGATTTTATTTATTTATTTGACAGGGAAATAGCACAAGTAGACAGGGCAGTGGGCAGAGAGAGAGGGAAAAGCAGGCTCTCTGCTGAGTAGGGAGCCCAATGTGGGGCTCAATCCCAGTACCCTGGGATCATGACCTGAGCCAAAGGCAGATTGCTTAACCAACTGAGCTGCCTAGGAACCCCAAATTTTAACTTTCAGGTCTCATTTAAGAAATACATTTCCTAACGCTCTAGCTGCCATAGTGATTCCTTTCATGGATCTGGACAAAATAAATTGAAAACCTTCTGGAAGGGATTCACCATTCTAGAAGCCGTTAAGAACATTCATGATTCATGGGAAGTGGTCAAAATATCAACATGAACAGGAGTTTGGAAGATGTTGATTTCAACCCTCAGGGGTAACTTTGAAGTGTTCAAGACTTCAATGGAGGGAGTAACTGCAGATGGCATGGAAATAGCAAGAGAACTAGAATTAGAAGTAGAGCCTGATGATAGGACTGAATTGCTACAATCTCCTGGTAAAACTTGAATTGACGAGGAGTTGCTTCTTATGGATAAACCAAGAAAGTGGTTTCTTGAGATGGAATCTATTCCAGGTGAAGATTCCATGAAGATTGTTGGAATGACAACAAATGATTTTGAATATTGCATCAAGTTAGTTGATAAAGCAGTATCAGGGTTTGAGAGGATTGGCTCCAATTTTGAAAATTCTACTGTGGGTAAAATGCAACCTAACAGCATTGCATGCTACAGAGAAATCATTTTTAAAGGAAGAGTCAATGGATGAAGCATACTTTATTGTTGTCTCATTTTAAGAAATTGCTGCCACCCCAACTTTCAGCAACCACCACCTTGGTCAGTCAGCAGCCATCTACCTAGACGCAAGAACCTCCATCGGCAAAAAGGTTATGATTCACTGAAAGCTCCAATGATGGTTAGCATTTTTTAGCAATAAAGTATTTTTTAATTAAGGCACATACATTGTCTTTTTAGACGTAATGTTATTGCATACCTAATAGACTACAGTACAGTATAAGCATAACTTTTATATGCACTGAGAAGCCAGAAAATTCATTTGACTTGCTTTATTGTGACATTTGCTTTATTGCGGTGGTCTGGAACCAAACTCTCAGTGTCTCCAAAGTATGCCTGTATCCCTCAAAGGGCTAGGTTTGTTGGCCAGCAAAAATAACCATCTGGTTGCAACAAATATAACATGTACATGGTCATTTCTCATTTTATGTGAAAAAGCAGACTCAAATAGGGTTTAGAATTTTTCATACAGTTTATTACTTGGTTTAAAAAAAACAAAGAGGGATGCCTGGGTGGCTCAGTCAGTTAAACATCCTACTCTTGATTTCAGTTCCGGTCATGATGTCATGGTTGTGAGATCAAGTCCTACATCAGGCTCCGCACTGAGTGGGGAGCTTGCTTGTGATTCTCTCTCTCCCTCTTCCCCTCCCCCCATGCTCATGCTTCTCTCTCTCTCTCTCTCTCTCTCTCTCTCTCTCTCTCTCTCTCTCTCTCTCAAAAATAAATAAATAAATAAATAAACTTATCATTTTGATATTAAGGCAAGAAACTTCTGTTCATGTCAGAATCTCACCTGAGTATGTCAACATAGCTCCTCTCATATTTGTAACATTTGTATTTTGGAATATGATGGTTTTTTTAAAGAATTTTATTATTTTTTAAAAAAGATTTTATTTATTTATTTGACACAGAGAGAGAGAGAGAGAGATTACAAGTAGGCAGAGAGGCAGGCAGAGAGAGAGGGGGAAGCAGGCTCCTCGCTGAGTGGAGAGCCCGATGCAGGGCTCGATCCCAGGACCCTGAGATCATGACCTGAGCCAAAGGCAGAGGCTTTAACCCACTGAGCCACCCAGGCACCCCTGGAATATGATGTTTTTAAAAGAATTCTGGAAATATAAATCCCACAAAACACTGTAACTTTTCTTTGTTCATTTACTAGTCTTTGTATCATGGCATAAGCAAGAAGATGGCCCCAGTGTTCAGAGACTTCTATTATTGTCAACCATGAATTTCAGATGAACTTTCAAGTTTCAACATTTTCCTTGCTCTAGGTCAGATAGTATTTTCAATTATTAAAACCATAATCTTGAAGACAAGCATAATTTTTGTAGCTTACTTGTAAATTTGTAATTTTAATGACTTAGTTTATGCTGAACATGAATAATAAACTATCACCTATTAAACCTGGAGAGCACCAGAAGTTACTAATATGATTTACAATGCGCTACAAAATGAGATTCATTATTATCTTGCATTTTTAGATTTGCAGTAGAGTAGTGTAAACACGTATTTACTTTAATTAAGGAAATAGCAAGTATTTTTTAGGGCTGTATTTTATGTAGAAAATAGTTATCTAAGAACCGGAAAGCTTACACTTGGTTAAAAAGAAAAGAAAAGAAAAAAGCATTTACTGAATTCTACCAGAAAACCTGTTCATCCTTTTGAAAGACAATATCTACGTGTTCCTGATGGTTCCTTTCAGTTCTTGCCAGCTCACCCTGTCTTTAAAGCAAGGTCAGTGGGGAGGGCCTTTACTCAAGGGAGAGAGAATTTGAAGTATCCATGTTACTTTTCTTTTCTTTTCTTTTCTTTTCTTTTCTTTTCTTTTCTTTTCTTTTCTTTTCTTTTCTTTTCTTTTCTTTTCTTTTCTTTTCTTTTCTTAAATTACCTGTGTAGAAGAAGACATTTATTAGTGGACCTTGACAGATTTTTGAGACTTACAAAATCACAGGTGGAGGGATAATAGGCTAACTTTAGATCATGTTCAGACTTCTTAACTAACATTCCTTCAGCAAACCGCTGTCCCAGCCCATAAACTGGACCCACCATTCTGTGTTTGTCTCTTTTTGCTCTCTATCATTAACATCTGCTTCTATTGATGTTTCTTATAAAAATGGGTTTTAGAAGGCTGCTATTTCATATTTTTCGAGGTAAAGTTGAGTCTTTTACTTTTATTAGGTAATCAAGTTCAATTCCTCTGTCCTCCATGAGGACAAGATCATTGGGGACAAATGAAGCATGATCATTTCCCTTGCTTATTGAAATTGAACCCACTGGTCAAGCCCAGGTTTTCCTTACTGCTCTCCATGAAGTCCTTGTCAACTAATCTAGTTAATGATCATCTCCACATAATTTGAATACCCCTAGAACTTGATATCTCCTATGGGAGCAATGTTATTCTCTATCGGTCTTACATAAAATGTGTGATATAAAATGTATAACCTCTTAATACAAACAAGATTTACATTTTTATATGAATGTACATACTAGAAACAGAGTTTCTACAGTTAAGTTCTTCTAGGGAAGTTATTACTGAGTTTAGAGATGCTGCCACTGCTCCCGAATTTTGGCCAGGGGGTGCTTTCAGAGAAAAATTCCATCTCATTTCTTCATGTTACATTGTGTTCTTGACCCCAAATGAAATTATCTAGCTTGATAATTCATTTCATTTGACAGACTTCCTTCCAACTTATCATTTTAGATATTTCTGAAATTTAAATTGAATCTCAAAGACAGAGTATTTCCACTAGGGAACAGGACGAGTGTGTTTCAGGTTTAGAACACTATCAGTAAAGAAGAGTTCCAGAAGTGTTTGGAACAGTATAAATAAGGGTGTGGCTCCCTAAGGTGACTACTTTGAACAAGACAGCCCTCATTTGTATAAATCCTGCTCTTTTGTTAAAAATAAATCCATGATTGCTCTGTTCTCAGGAGGCATATATTAAAGTGTATATCTAAGTCTTTCTTATTGCCTCAACCAGAAGGTAACCTCATGCTTCAATGAGGCATTTCACCTCAGGAAAGTTATTGAAGTTCTCTGTGTCTCATGTTTCCCCTAAGTCATGTGGTTATAATAAGGCCTGTCTCATAGGATTCTATGGAGACAAAATGAGAATACATAGAAAGCAGTTACACATCAAGCCTGCCATGCATTAAATACTCAGTATATGTCAGCTGCTATTGTTGTTATTATTATTGGTTCTTTGGAAATCCTTGTTTAAATATACTCTCTTTTTATAAATCCTGTGGTTGGATTTTATATTTTGGACCCCAGTCATGTTATATTAAGTCACTGTGCACAGCACTCTTGCTTAAATATCTGTTTCTGAATTTGCTCTTTTTCTTGAAACCACTTAGTGGCTTTTTATTTACTTCTGTTCCAACATCAAACCCGTTGAAGCCAGTTTCCATGCTTATATCCTATTACCCTCATTGAAGACAGAGACTAGACTTCTTTATGGTATCCAGTTCATGTAAATTACATTAATAAATAACGATAATACTGTAATGAGCTACACTGAAGGACTAGAAAACCTGAAAGGCATTTAGGGGAAATAACTGGTGGGAAATCTATTTTTTTTGTAAAATGGAACTCTCCAGTTTGAGGCCACAGTGATTGGCCATAATGCAGCATCAAACGTGAAGCAATTGAAAAACTCACCCCTTCTAAAATGAACGTGGACAACGGATGCTGTTAATAAACAAACTCAGGGATCACTGCCTTGACCTTGTACACAGATGAAAACAGAGTGGTTTAGGAGATGGAGGCCTTCCCCGGTGGTTTAAAAAATGGTCAGAGGTTGTTGTACTTGAACAACCTTACTATCCCTGTTGAAAATGGGACAAGGGAGCAATCAGACCTAAAGTAGAAAATTACAGCCCAATTTGTGTTCAGGTCTCCTCTGTGTCTCCTGTTGGTGTCCAGAGCCACTGCCTCACACCCTGCACTAAATGTACCAGGGAATCCAAGACTTTGGCATTTGACAGAGCACATTGTCAAAGTTCTTCTCGTACCCTTGACCTAAATTCATGGAAGCATTCATGACGAGAGCACACCAGTAATGTTAAAGCACATTAAATTCAGACCTTTTGTCTCTGCGGAATAATGTTCTGTTTTGAGATTTCTCATTACACAAAGTAATGAAACAGCCAAATCATTATGTACATCTGTGTTTGTTGATATTTGACTTTTGGTTTTAAAGTGAGATTTAGGAGGACCCTTATTTAATCTGGGTTGGGCTCTCCTGTGATCCAATTTATTTCCTGCCATCTGGATTTCATTTCTATGTTGAGCATCCAGTTGCCCCAACATAAAATTAAAAGACCCTCTTCCTTTGATTAATTATACTTCCCATATTCGGCACCATTATTCAGCTCATTCACCTTGAAGAATTGGAATTAACCCTATTGCAGGACCATAGACAAATAGCCCTCTCAGCTGAAACTGTGCTTTGGAGAGGTTTTGGAATACAGTTGTAATTGCTGTTGGCTCACATTCAAACTCCTTAATCTAGCATTTGAGGCCTTCCATAATCTGGCCTCAATTTGCCTCGTCCTCTCATAAAATCCCTTGCACAGTTCCTGCACAAGGTAGTTGCTTAAGAAATCAGTTATATTCTACCTTCTCCCCAGCTTTCCTTGTTACTTTAATCGAACTGGTGTCTTCAGGTTTCTCTACTTTTCAAAGCACCCATCCTTTAAAGTCCACCGAAATCCCACCCTTTCCTAAAAGTTTTCCTTAAAGTAAAGTCTCCATTTCTCTTTCTCTTGTTTCTTTAATTTCTTTGGGGCTAGGTGCTCAATGCTGGTGGCTAGTTGATGAATGTTTCACATAGGTAGATCTTTTCGACAAGATTATAATGGCCAAGTGGGCGCAAGGACTGCATCTTGTTCACTTGTCTATCCTCCAAAGTGCCCACCACAGTGCTAAGCTTATAATCAACACTTAATGATCTATGATGGAGTAATGGATTGGCCTGCTGTACCTTTTATTTACTTGATGAGTATATATTGCTTCCATTGAGTATATATTGCTTCTGAGGGGGATTATGAGAAGTTAGAATTTCCTGCTGAATGACATATGGTGTTGAATTTCATTTGAAAGTGCAATATATTATTCTAGAAGGATAAAAGTCGTTTTTTTTTTTTGTTTATTTTGGGTTTTTGTTGTTGTTATTTGCCTTTTAGCTGTAATGGAATCAGTAAATCCCCTCCTGATTTAACATGGAATCTGTTGGTAAGCGGCTGTTAGGTTTCTAATCCTGAAATGCAGAAAATAAAATTGGACTTTCAACTGGAATATCTATTTTTAGGAGTGCTGTATTAGACATATGTTTTCATAGGGACTACTCAGAACCCAACTACATCTGTAAGATAGTTGCTAACATAGGGCAGCCTGAATAAATTAGGTTTTTGTGTCACTAAAATATTTTCAGGGACTTAAGAGTGTTTGCAAAAAGCTAGGTCAAAAAGTTAATATGGAGACGGATTAGAGAATTTGAAAGATCAGGCACCTATTAGATGATTATAGTACTTCAGGATTATAACTTGGATTTTCTAAGGAATATGCATAATTCTAAGATTTCACTATTAAAAGTCTACTTATTTAAAATAAAAACCTTCTATAAGTAGTTTCTCCAGAAAAGCATTTAATACCTTTTCTTTATTATTTCGCTTAGCTTTAAAAGCATAAAGATACAGATATTTCAGCTTATTTTTTTTAAGGAAGAACAGTGTTCTGGTTTTTTTTTTCTTTCAAATAAGTAACAACTCAGTCTGTGAATGGTTGTTTGTGATGTTTCTACAAAAACATTAGGCATTTTAAAGAAAAATGAAATTCAGAAACTCAGGTCAGCAAATTGGAAGTATTAGGGAAAAAATTTTCAAAAAGAATTTAAAAACCGATACCAGCACTACATGTTTTCCTTTTATGGTTAATGCTTAAATGCTTCCCTTTAAAATTCATATATGTACTACTTTGCTGATAATAACACTCTGTACTCCCCTTCTTTAAAGCATGTGATTTATTGTTCTAGCAGTGGGACTGAGTTGCTGATGCATTCATACACTTCCCTTGGTGAAAAATGCCATGCATATGTTTAGCAGCTGGCAGAAGTCAGGGGTTTAGTTTATTGCCAAGAAATAGAAAAACACTAAATGTCCCAATCCTGTGTTGTCGGCCTAAATAGAAGCAGCACTGTGCCATGAAGAGTTCTGAACTTGGATTTAGGAAACATGGGTTCTAACTCTATGAGCTTCTGGAAATTCATGCATTAGTTCATTAAATTAATATTTACTGAGCTAAGGACAAAGCACTAGGCTGGGTATTGGGGTTATAGGAGAGTAAAATAGGCAAGGCCCTTGCCCTAAAGATGAACATTATTAAAATAATCATAACTATAAATTGTTAAACTGTACCTGTGATAAGTATATGGAAGGAAAGATAGAATGCTATATAGGAGCATGTAATAGGGGAACTTAAACAAGTCAGGAAGGTGAAAACAGATATTCCTGAGGAATTAATGGTTGTAATGCCTGAAGTCTCAAACTGGGCAAAGGTGGGAAGGGAAGATCATTCCAGACATAGGAAAGCATGTGCAAAAGCCCAGTGGTGTGAAGAGGTTTGGCAAATTTAAGGGACTGAAAGCAAGTTAGAGTGGTTAGAGCAGAGGGAGTGAGGATGCAGGTAGTACCAGATGAGACTGCAGAAGTCAGCAGGAGCTAGGTAGTATAGGTCCTTTTAGATCATATTAAAGAGTTTGCTATTTATCCTAAGATCAGTAGGAGGCCTCTGAAGAGTTTTGGCAGAGAGAGGATGTGCTCAGATTTGCATTTTCAAAATATCACTGACTAGGGCAAGAGGAGCAAATCAGAATGGGGCCAGAGGAAAAGCAGGGAGACCACTTAGGGAGAAGTTGCGATAGTCCAGGGGAATGATGATGTCAGCTTGGACTAGGGTGGTGGCAGTGGAGTGGAGTGGAAAAATTCAACAGGGAGGATGTAGAGGTGGAAGAGCTTAGACTGGATCTAGGGATGATGAAGAGGGGGCTGTCAAGGAAGACTTGTAGATTTCAGGCTTGTATAACTTGGTAGATGGCGTGTCATTCCTTGAAGTGAGGAACACTGTAGAAGAACTGTGATTGGTTTTGGGGACCCAGTAGGGCAACAAAAACCATGCATTTTTTATCAGCTATATTGAGTTTGAGTCATTTAACCTGTTTGGGCCTCAATTTCCTAATCTCTAAGATAAGAGCGATGAATCACTGAGGTCTCCTTTGCAGAGGTTGGCAAATTTTTTCTGTAAAGGGCCAGATAGTATGTTTGGCTTTGTGGAACTTGTGGTCTCTGTTGCAACCACTCCACTCAGCTGTTGTAGCTGGATTAAAGTTACCAGCAGTAACAGTCCTTAGGCCACGCCAACACAAACCTGCCAATTGATTTGATCAGCTGCAGTAAATAATCAGTCAATTCAATGACGAACTGATGGTATCAGGATTTAATGGAGTCAAATCAGTAAAATTAGGAGATATGGTAGACTTGAGCAGATTTAACAGTATGTATGTATTATAAATTTAACAGACCCTGCTGCCACCCTAAGTGGCGAAAATCAGGAGAATATGGATTACCCAACAGTGCAAAAATTAAGCAAAGCAAATCAGAACAATCATCGTGAAGTCGGGGATAGGCACTACTCTCTGAGGAGAAGTTATGTTTTTGCTGATGTTGCTTCCTATTCCAGTCATGGGTGTTGCCCCTGCCTATGTCTTGGAGCCTCAGTGCAGCTAGTGGGGACAGCCCAGCAATGGAGATGTTTGTGTGTGTGTGTGTGTGTGTGTGTGCATGGGCATGTGTGTGTGTGCACATGCACACACTTAGGAAATACTGTATTATCATCTGCTTTTTTAACTTAATGAATGTTTTGGACATTTGTTAATTTTACTAACTTTTTGTTCCAAATATACTTATTCTTAACTTTGTGGATTGTCTGTATTTAATTCTCATTTGACTTTGTCCTAGCTACCCAATATTTTTCTGAAACAGTGTCCTCTCATTCTCAGTTGGTATATATTATGTCCATTGGCACAGCTCAATAAACATTTGTGGAGGAGGGGTAGAAGCATCGTATAATGTACTCCTAAGGCTCAGTAATTTTAGTTTTTGAATAATATACTATTGTTGATGAACTCTTTTTTTCTGCTTCTCACCATTAGCAAGGATGATCAAGAGTTAACCATGTTTGAACATAACTTACACAGTAGGTATGCAAAATGAGGCTTCTGAGTATATGGACTATGGCAATTGGGTGAATAATTGACTATCTCAGGAAAAAGTGAAAATTTTAATCGAATCATACCCATAATTCATCCTTATGAAATACTAGTTCATTTCCATTCTTTACAGCTTGTTATGAATGCATATAAGAAAGCTAAGCCTAAAGCCAAAGATATTTTTCATAAAATTCTTTCAAGTTGAGATAGGTAGGTTGACATTTTCATGATTTATTTAATGAGATACTTTCTCTTTCATGCTATATTATTGTTATTAGTATTTATTGAACACTCTATATTGAGATGGTTGGAGGGCGAAAAGAAGGGTGTTTGTCAAGTCTTAGTTTACACCAATAATGAGCAAAAGTTTTGCTGTAGCATTGAGTCAAAGCCACTAGCTCTACCTAATCATGACTAGCAAATAAGGTAGCCCAGACTAAAGTGGCCAAAATCTGAAAGCCAGGAAGATGGAGAGGCTAGACAGAGCACTGCAAAGATCCAGGAAGGTCTTGGTGGTAGGGAATAAACCAAAGAAAACCGAGACATGTAGGTAATTGTCCTCAGGGAAGCTGAGCTATAAAATAAAATATCTAATAAGCAGGTTGAACACGTATTAGAGAAGGCCAAAGGCAGATGTTTAGTACTCTTCTAGTAACGAAATGTCAGGCCTAGCTCTACTGGAAGATGAAGGGACCTGAGGTTTGCAGCCAAGTTTCCATTCCACAGAAGGACTGGAGTGAAGTCACTGCCCACACCTGGGGGAACTGTAGTTTTAGGCAAAGGAGTTATAGGGAGGGAAGGCAAAACATGTGGTTCCTGGAACTAGGATCAAAGATGGGGCTTAATTATAATGGAGCAATTCTGAAATACTAAGAGTTCACAGGGTGAGAGTAAGTCCAGCAGCAAAGCTGGTTTCATGCCAGACATTTGAGTCATGTAGAGCTTTTTTTTTTTTTTTTTTTTAATTCTTCTAGTTGTTTCACAGTTGCTCCCAGATTCAGGGATAGGGGAGCCTTGAACATAAACATGGGGTCTTAGTGACACTGACTCCTTATATTAGAAGCAAATGGAGTCAAAACACATCTATACTATCATTGTCAGAGCCAAATGAAAAGTGATATAAATTCCCTTTTTTCATCAATCATATGACCTTAAATTATGGTAGGAATAGTCACAAGAACCACTTTGCTACATAAATTTGAATTCTCTCTCTCTTAAACACACACACACACACACACACACACTCACTCACTCACTCACTCACACTTTCATAAATCTGTGTGTCCATAAGAAGAGAATGGAGCTGGCCCTAAGTGTACATAGCCTTCCCTATGGGGGGATGCGCTCTCTCCCAACCTAGCCATCTCCTCCCTCCACTGGCCTGAAATCCCTCTACTGCCCACCCCTTTGGGAAGAAAAAGAGATGGTTGCTGCATCGTTGCTTTGAAGGAAATATAGTTCAGATATTTCAAGGAAGACACAGAAGGGATTAAGAAGTGGTACTTCGTCCAGGGATTGTCTGCTATAAAATCCCTAAGGGGCAAAACAATATTTGCCTGTCTCTCACCTCACCTTTCATACCCTTCTCCCCAATATGTCAAGTCTATCAAATAATGTTCAAACTCTTCTGCCCCAAAATGAAACTCCCAATCATATAGCTTCAATCTAGCTTTTTAGCCTTATCACTCCCTGCTCTCCTATTCTGTCCCTTGACTTTAGACAAAGGAACCTACTCAGTATTCTGTGAACATCAGCATCTTCCCACCACCATGCATAGGCTCGTACACTTCCCTCTGCCTAGAAACCTTTCTGTGGGATCCCATGTTTGCCTCTTGCTACATTCTATGTATCTATATTCACAGTTCTTCATGTAACTGTGTGACTGAGCAAGCTATTTCACCTTCTCTAAACCTTGGTTTTTATACATGTAAGTTGAAAATAATAGTCCCTTCCTTGTAGAGGGGTTGTGAGAATTAAATGCGATAATGAATAAAAAGCACATAGCACAGTGCCTGATACATAGATGCTTGTTCATGCTCTTCCTCTCCCCCCTTTCTCTATATGTTTTATGCTTATGTCTTAAATACCCTCTCATTCATGAAATCCCTGCTTGATTCTTTAGAAGGTTTTATTTATTTATTAGAGAGGGAGAGAGAGAGAGAGAGAGAGAGAGAGAGAGAGAGAAACACAGGCAAGCGAGGGGAGGAGCAGAGAGAGAGAGAGACTCTTAACCGGACTCCCTGCTGAGCGCAGAGCCCAATGTCGGGGGCTCAGTCTCATGACCCTGAGATCATGACCTGAGCTGAAATCAAAAGTCAGTCACAGGCATCCCCTACCCACCCCCTGCGCTTGATATTTTTTTGTGCTTTGGACCAATTTCAACATTCCTTTTCATTTCTGGAAATTCTTTTATGTTCACTATCACTCAACGATAATAGGTAATTGTGGTATTGCGATTTATAAAAAATATATGTTTCGTCTTTGTCCGCTGTTCCTGGCACAAGGCTCCTAAAACCCTTGGAATTTCCTGAGTGCTGAGAGCTATAAAATTGTCTCTTGTTATGTTAATGAGGTGACTTTTGGACCACACCCAGGGGTGGGGCTGATTGCTACTGGAGCCAACCCTGTACTGGAAGGTTGAAACTTTCAGTCCCACCCCCTGATCTTTAGGGAGGAGGGGGAGGAGGGGAGGCTCTGGAGCTTGAGTTAAAATGCAAATGACCGATGATTTAACCAACCATACCTACATAATGAAACCTCCACAAAAAAACTGAAAGGATGGGGTTCAGAGAACTTTCAGTTTGGTGGATGTGTGGAGATTTGGGGAGAGTGGCACACCTGGAGAAGGCATGGAAGCTCTGTTCTCATACCTTTAAGATGCATCTCTACCATCTGGCTGTTCCTGAGTTATACTCTTTATAATAAACTGGTGATCTAGTAAGTAAAATATTTCTCTGAGTTCTGTGAACTGCTCTAGCAAATTAATTGAACTTGACGAAGGGGTTTTTGGAACCTTGCCAGTAAGGAAGAAGTCTAGGTAACAACCTGGACTTCAAGTGGTATCTAACGTGGGAATGGGACTGAACCTTTCACCTGTGGAATCTGCTGCTGTCGCTGGGTAGATAGTGTCAGAACTGATTTGGTGTCCTAAGAATTGTTTTTTGGTGTGGGGAACTCTCCCTGCTACATGGGAATTGATACCAGAATCAATTTAATAATAATGGTGATAGCAGCAACCACTTTTTTGAGCCCTTATTTCATGCCAGGCACTATATTAAGTACTTCACTTGCATTATCACATTCCGTCCCTACCACAATTCTGTGGGGGAGGAACATTTCCTCTCTCTCCAGGCACCCAATTCTCCTTGTCTATGGGGAAGGCTGAAAATGAATTTATTCTTCTCTGTAGTGTTAGTGACTAGCACTGCGGCAGTCATGTTATAGGTACTCAATGGAAGATTACTGGTTGAGTGAGTGAATCCTGTTTCCTTGCTGCTCAAAGCTTCCAACCCTAACGTGTTACCTAGGCTTGAACACCTGAGTTCATTCCTAGCTCCACCCACATTAAATTGTATCTTTCCAACATTAGATACCCTCAGGGTTTTTATTTATGCTGGACAGTTGATAAATTAATCCTGATAGGATGATAGCAGCAGATAATTACTGTGAGTATGTTAATATGTCACCCCTCCTACGTAGCTTATTTGCATTTTAATGGAGCAATTCTGGAGATAATCCCTTAAGGCAAAGGAATGAATCTTGAGGGTGAGAAAGCCATATTCAGTGCCAAGCTGCAATTGTTGGGGGTGGGGAGAAAGGTGGTGATGTACATATTTCAGAAGTGACACCATAGAGATAGCTGCCTGCTTCACCTCTGTTATGCCAGCTTTGCTGGATAATTTTTAAAAGCCCAGAATTATGATCTATTGCTGTCTTTCCTTAGTTTTATATTAGATTTGTTGATTCTCTAGAGCAAAACCTCAAAGCCCTTTTGGGCAAAGACGAATGGCTAAGCCTGATAAGAGGCATGGTGCTGTGAAATTAGATTAATTAACTAGGATTTGAGTTTAAGTTGTTTTCAAGATAAAATTTGTCCAAAATGTGTTTGTATGAAATGTTCATTTGCAATGCCTATAGTATGCCACTTTGAATGTAATTCTTCCCTTGAATGTAATTCTTCTCTTGATACCGGGAAGAGGAGCATGTAGTCAGCCATCACAAAAGAGGAGAAAAAAATATCTCACTCTGTACTCTTCGTCTCATCCCAAAGGTCTGTTTAATTCACTATATCCCTAAGAGGTCTATAAGAAGTACATTACCACAGATTTTTTTTAAGTTTTAGTAATTTCATGTAAAACATGCACATAGTCAGGTTTTATACATAAATGATTCATTTTGAGGTTGATGGAGCCAGATTATTTTCATATAACAAGATGATTTTATTTACCACAGAGGATTAATTAAATCTCCTCCAAGTGGCTTACTGACCTAGTGTGAATGTTTAAGATACCCATTTATTCAACATATGTTTGATGGATACCAACTATATACCAGAAACTGAAAGGCACAATGGAAATATAAAAATTATTAATAAATATATTTCATATATTTTCAAGCCAGCTGTTGGGTTTTTTCCTTTCTTTTTTTCCCCAAGACTTTATTTGTTTATTTGTCAGAGAGAGAGAAAGAGGAGCACAAGCCAGGGAGAAGAGCAGGCAGAGGGAGAAGCAGGCTCCCCACCGAGCAAGGAGCCCAATGTAGGACTTGATCCCAGGACCCTGGGATCATGACCTGATCTGAAGGCAGACACTTAACCGATTGAGCCACCCAAGCATCCCATGATGTTGGGTTTCAACCTTTTTTTCCTACAGAAGACTTCTTTTAGAAACTGCTTCCATTTGGTTTATTGATCTCCTTTATTTTACAACAAATACTATACTTTTTGGATTACTGTCATTTTGTAATAAGTTTTAAAATCAAGTAGCATAATTCCTTCAACATTCTTCCTTTTCAAGATTATTTTGTCCAATCTGAATCCTTTGTTTTTCTACCTGAATTTTAGAATCAGCTCGTCAGTTTCTACCAAAAAAGCCCTCTGTTACTTTGGGAAGTTTGGGGAGAATCAATATCTTAATGATATGTATCCACAAACATAATATATTTTTCCATTTATTTAGATCTTGTTTAATTTCTCTCAGTAATGTTTCATAGTCTTTTTTTTAAACATGCTTAACTTTTTTAAAGCAACATTTCCCTCAAAGTAACATTTTTTTTTCTTTTTAAGATTTTATTTATTTATTTGACAAACAGAGAGATCACAAGCAGGCAGAGAGGCAGGCAGAGAGAGAGGGGAAAGCAGGCACCCCACCCAGCAGAGAGCCCTGGGATCATGACCTGAGCTGAAGGCAGAGGCTTTAACCCACTGAGCCACCCAGGCACCCCAGTAATGTTTCATAGTTTTAAGCATAGAGGTCTTCCACGTTTTTGTTAAATTTTTAAAAAATGTCTTGTTTTTTGATGCTACAGTAGTTGGCATTTTCATTTTAATTTGCTAGTTGTTGCTAATATGTAGAAGTACAACAGATTTTCATATAATGATCACGAATCCTGTGACCTTCATTATTCACTTACTAGTTTCTCGTAGCTAATTTGTAATTACCTTAGGATTCTCTCTGTAGATAGTCGTGTCATTTACAAATTTACAGTTTTATTTCCTTCTTTAAAATCTGAATCCTTTTTATTTCTTTTGCTTACCTTATTGTGTGGTCTAGGTTCTCTAGTACAATATTGACGAGAAGTAGTGAAACCAGACATCTTTTCCTTGTTCCAGATCCTAGGAGAAAAATTTTTAGTCTTTCACTTTTAAGTATGATGTTAACTATGAGGTTTGTTGTTTTTTGTTTGTTTGTTTTACATAAAGCTGCCCTTTATAGGTTGAAGAAGTTCCTTTTTATTCAGTTTGCTAAAAGCTTTTTAAAATCATTAATGGGTATTAAGTTTTGTCAAATATTTTTCTGCCCTCATTAAGGTGATCATATGAATTTTATCTTTTTTTTTCTTTCAATAGTGTGAGTAACATTGGGTAATACTTGAATATTGTACCAACCTTGCATCCCTGGGATAAACCCTATGTAGGGTTTATTCATTTATTATCCCTCCTCATATATTGCTTAATTTCATTTGATAATTTTGTGTTCATGATTTTGTGTTTATGTTTATACATGTAATAGTGTATAATTTTTTTCTTGTATGGTACTTGTCAAGTTTGTGTATCAGAGTTATTCTGGCCTAGTAAAATGAGTTGGGAATATTTCCTCTTCTATTTTCTGAAATAGCTTGTTTAAGATGGTCATTTTCTATTTTTAAAATGTTTGATGGTGGGGCACCTGCATGGCTCAGTGAGTTAAAGCCTCTGCCTTCGGCTTGAGTCATGATCTCAGGGTCCTGGGATCGGAGCCCCATCCAGGCTCTCTGCTCAGCAGGAGCCTGCTTCCCTATCTCTCTCTGCCTGCCTCACTGCCCATTTGTGATCTCTCTCTCTCTCTCTCTCTCTGTCAAATAAACAAATAAAATCTTAAAAAAAATTTAAAAAAAAAGAAATTAAAAAAATAAAATGTTTGATGGAATTCACCAGTAAAACTATCTGGGTCAAAAGTTCTTTTTTGGAATTGGTTTAAAAATTTTAAGTTCAAGGGCACCTGGGTGGCAGAGTCTGTTGAGCGTCTGATTCTTGGTTTTGGCCCAGGTTGTGATCTCAAGGCTGTGATCTCAAAGTCATGAGATCGAACCCCATGTTGGGCTCTGTGCTTAGTGCAAGGCCTGCTTGGGAGACTCTTCCTATCTCACTGCTCCTTCCTCCACCATGTTCTTTCTCTCTGTTTCTCTCAAATAAATAAATCTTAAAAAAAAAAAAAAACCCAAAAAACCAGAAGTTCAATGTCCTTGATAGATACGGGAATAATTAGATTTTCTATAGCTTTGGGGGTAAGTTTTGCCAGTTTTTTAAAGAATTTGCCCATGTCATCTGTGATATTGAATTTATTGCTATGAAGTTGTCCTGAAAATTCCCTTATTATTCTCTTTAATAAGTCTGTAGGATCTGAGGTGTTCTTCTAAAATCCTAGAGTGTGGGACATAAAAGTAGTTAGGAAATGAAACAGATGAACATAGGGGAAGAGAGAGAGGCAAACCATAAAAGAGACTCAACTATAGAGAACAAACTGAAGGTTGTTGGAGGGGAAGTGGCTGGGGGGATGGGTTAGATAAGTGATGGGGATTAAGGAGGGCACTGTGATGAGCACTGGGTATTATATGTAAGTGATAAATCACTAAATTCTACTCCTGAAACTTAATATTGCACTATATGTTAACTGGAATTTAAATAAAACAAAGGAAGTAGTTAGGAAGCCTAAAATCTTAGCTGAAAATTAGATAAGTGTCTTTGAAGACAGACTCATATTGTCTTTTAAAATTAAAAGATAGGTGAAGGGGTTTAAGAAGTACAAACTCCCAGTTATAAAATAAATAAGTCATTGAGATGGAAGGTATAGCGTAGGAAATAAAGTCAATAATGTAATAACGTTTTATGATAACAGATGGTGACTACTCATCGTGATGAGCATTGAGTAATGTATAGAATTGTCGGATTATTGCATCGTATACCTAAAGCTAATATAATACTGTATGTCAACTGTTCTCTAACATTAAAAAAAAGAAAAAAGATACACACACCCATAATGCAGAGCTTGTGGACGGTATATATTATTCATAGTTCCAATATCATAACTGCTATCCCTTTTATGCATTTTCGTCTGGTCCTTTTCAGGCATTTCTGTTTGGTATTTTTGTGCATTCATTTGTTTTAACTTAGTTATAAACAATAAAGTATATTTATTTTCCTTTCACTTAACATTATATCATAAGCATGTTTTCAAGTCTCTACATAGTTTTCTTTGCCTTCACTTTTAATGATGGCATAATAATAAAGTAAGTGGCTATACAAAAACATAACTATTTTCCTACTTTGACCTGTTGGATTTTTTCCCCAGTATTTTGATTCTCTAAACACTACTAAAATTGAATATCTTCACATAATATAACTTTTCCCAATATTTTGCATTTTTTAATTAGAATAGTTTCATAGAGGTGAGATTATTATCAGGTGTTAAATAAGAAAGCCACAGGAGGTTTTTTCTTAATTTGTCAACTGCAGAGACTTTGTGATCATGAACTTCTTATTCGATTTCCTTATGTGTTGAAGATGATGACTAATATTGTTATCATGGGATCTCAACTTGGCATACTAAAAAAATTCTTGAGTGCAAAAAGAAAAGCATAGTGTAGCAGAAACATAGGAACCTTTTAAGCCTTTCAAGATCTCAGATTTATTGGTCTAGGGGAAGGATGTGGTGAAGGGATGGTGGGGAGGGGTGTGCAGTTAATCCCACCAAAGAGCCAGAAGACATGTAGCAGCTTAAGAAGTCCCTCTGCTGAAAGATCTGTGACACATTCACTCGGAAGGCCCTTGTTTCATAGAAAAGCCATTTAAATGTTCTCTGTAAGAATTCAAAGCTGCAAACAATATGATTGCTTCCGAAATTGTCGGGTAGTATATTGCCTTGTATTCAGAGAGAAGCATGGAAGTACTTCATAGGAGATTGCCTCAAAGAGAGTTTTGTTTGATCAAGTAAACCCCAGGACAGCAGCCTCCATGCTTGGAAATGTTGAGGAAGCTTTCAAATTCTTTGTCAGCATAAGGTTTACGTAGTATATGAAAGTGACAACTTCATTTCATTTCTTAATTAATAGGAGAAAGGTCACCCTGACCATCATGCCCAGAAAGATTCATGAAAAAATTCAGAAGTATATGCTATGGATACCATTAGGTTAGACATTCCCAAAGAAATTTCACACCTTAGTATTTCATTTTCACTGACTGAAAGGGAATCAGGGAAAGGCAAATATCGGAAATAGAAGATGAAAGAACTTCTTATTTAACATATATCTGATTTTGAGTAGAGCTATTAGTAGTAGTATTATTTAAAAGATAATAATGAGGGGCGCCTGGGTGGCTCAGTGGGTTAAAGCCTCTGCCTTCAGCTCAGGTCATGGTCTCGGGGTCCTGGGATCGAGCCCTGCATCCGGCTCTCTGCTCAGCGGGGAATCCTGCTTCTTCCTCTCTCTCTGCCTGCCTCTCTGCCTACTTGTGATCTCTCTCTCTCTGTCAAATGAATGGATAGACTCTTAATAATAATAATAATAATAATAATAGTCACCCCTCCTTGTATTTCCCCCTATGTGTCAGCTTGTATCCCACTCTTTCTAACTTACATGCTGACTGTCGGTTAGAGACTGTAAACTTTTAACTACCAGATTCCACCCCACTGGCACTGCAGCTCAGTACACTTGATGTGCCACATTTAATTTTCAGTGCTTTTTAAAGTGATGTTTGAGTTGTGATGTTGTGTAGAAATGTCAGGGCTACTGACTTGTCAACCTCATTATGCTGTGCTCCAGTGACTGCTTCCCAAACATTCATTACATTGCACAGGGACCATGTCTATTGTTTTTAGGTTTTTTCCCCCTTAAACTATGAACTTTTAATTGCTTTAAAAATTAAATGCGGCTAATTAGTGTTTATAATATTTTCTTAATTAAACACACTGAGAAGTCTAGGCTATGTTTTATACGAAACACAGCATTGCCAAAAGATAGCCCACACCCAGTTCATTTTCTGTGACAAGTAGTTCGTAAATGATTACGACTCATGCCACATTTGTCAACCTATGTGTATTCTGATGTCAAGATACCTTAGAGATATAAATGACTACTTATCTCTAAGCATAGTGGTTGTCACCCATGTGTTAGTCACACTTGCTCATAAGTAAATGCTTTAAGGTGACACCGCATCAAAGAAAGTTATAGTGGGCCTAGAGGTTGATTCAGAGGTGTGTGCCTTGATGGTGGTGTTTTTATAAATTGAGCATGATTGAAGAACCAGATGCCCTGCTTAATCAAATAGTATGATTTGTATCACTTCCAAGGAATAAGAATTTAGTAAACTATATTAAATGTAAAATGATAATGAATGGAGTATAGTCATTTTTTAGTATTTAGAAGGCATTTCCAGTTTATGCTGTTCTTCAGGGTGATCATTATCTTCTCTGGTACGGGCGGAAGCCCCACTCAATAGAGTTTTCTTGCTGACAGAATGCCAGAACAGAGCGTTGACTGCAAGTCACGTGCTTTGTTGAAGCAGAAGGCTCAGCGTCATTTACCGTGGGCATTTTTTTTTTGTTTTTTGTTTTTTTTTTTAACCTTAGATTTTTGAAACAAACACCAAATGAGACTCAGTGAAAAAAATTCGAGAAATACCAATTCTTTTTCAGTCATTTGAGGCCAGTAGCTTTTCTAGGACTTGTATTAACATTGGCAGAGGGGGGAAATAGCCCTAGCTTTTCCTGAATCATATTGGAAGAATTTTATATAAGCATATGGATACTATAATTCACAGGAAGTCCCAAATCTTAACTTACTCAACAGTTTTCATTCATATGTTGAAGCAACCGATAATATAACATGGAGTCCCTCTGAGGCTGTGTAGGGGAAGAAATTTATCATTATTACTTTCTATCTAGGGGTGAGCTCAATTCTTCTCACTTAATGTTAAATCTACAGAAGGCATTCCATGAGGATTTAGGCCAGTCCTGTCTCTGCCCTGAGGCTTAAACAATCAGGTCCTGCTAGAAGTCAGCCCCATAAAATCAGTGGTTGCTGGGGTACTTTGGTGTAGGAAGTACAAAGGAAAGCACTTTCCAGTCACAAGATATCTCCCTCAGTGGTCTACTCTGGGACCTAAATACCAAAACTAAAAAAAATACCTTTAGTCAAAGATGGGGAATTTTCAAATAACCTCTATAAATCTTAACTTCTTCTAGGAAGGATA
This sequence comes from Nasua narica, assembly GCA_028533885.1. NCBI lineage: Eukaryota > Metazoa > Chordata > Mammalia > Carnivora > Procyonidae > Nasua > Nasua narica. The sequence goes on along the minus strand of CM052801.1, from coordinate 81,048,245 downwards.
ACCTATTTAGTGCTGATTAGTCATTAATCATTTTGAATAAGTTGTTGACAGGTAGACATCTGGCAAAGACCTGAGATAAAGGGATATATAGACACATAAGTAACCTTTGACGAAGGAGAGGAAAGAGGGATAGATTTGGAGTAGGGATGAAGGGAAAGTGCTATAGGAGGGTCTTGTATTCAGACTGAGCACAGCAAAAAGCCACTGGGATTCTGAAAAAGTGAGGGGAAGGGATTTCCTGTGTGTGTGTTGAGCACGAGCACATTGACATGATTAAGAGAGAGAGAAGGCAAGTGATTTTAGAGAAAAACTTTATCTACTAATTGTAATCTATGGGAATTGGTAAGCAATTATTGAAGAGCATTGTTATTCTTTAATTTTTATTATTGGAAATTCCTTTTCTTGGTGTGATTTTATTTGTCTCTGTCAAATCTTCATATCATTCTTGCATATACTGTCCCTTTGTCAAAATTTCCCACCACTTTAAGTAATCTGATTCAGTGAGGGCTTATTATGGTTGCTCAAGTTTGGGTTGATGACTTTCTCAACCAAATCTATTTATTCACGATTCATGAAATGGGATGTGTCCATATATGTATATATTTCAGACAGTATGTTAGGCATTTTATTTGCTTCTGAGATACACAGAACTAAATAAGCTATTAAACCTCTCTAAGCTTCTGTTTTCCCCACTTATGATAGGAAAGATAAGATGATGATACTAGTGACAACAATGATGACAGCCAATGATGAGGAAGTGAGTGCTTATTGTGTGCCCTACACAAGAATAGGAACTTTACATGTATTATTTTAAAATAGTATGTGATATTCTTTTCATTATATTAGAATGTGTTCATTGTAAGAAAACACAAGACAATTAAAATAGAAGTTTGCCTTTAGTACCATCATCTAATAATCAACCTAAGACTTCTACCATCTAACCATTGCTGATACGTTGACGGATGTATATGTTTTCAGACTTGTTGCTACAAAATACATCCAGCATAATTTTTGTTAATTCTCATATCAGCAATGCAAGGTAGATATTGTTATTCCAATTTTATACATGAGCAAACATGAAATTCCATGAATGGAAAAGCTGGTAATAGAACCCAGATCTGTCTGACTCAAAAGCTTACTTCAATATGTTGCTTCTCATTCTTCCATAATAGAGGTATTTAAGGATGCATACGCCTCCCTTTGGCCATCCAAATGTCTGCACTGCAATGAACTCCAAAATATTTTACTTCTTCTCTTATATGAACCACCTTCCCAGTAAGCAGTCATCTGCATGTAAGACAAGGTTTACCAGATGAGGAAGGTTGACCATACCAGTTGGAGGACCAAGTCATCCAAAATGACGGTGATGTTTCTGGAAAAGACCCCAGCCTCACCTAGTGAAGGCCTCCACTTAAATGTAAGGTCTTCTTTCTAAATTGGTATTTTCCCTGAGAGTTTTTATTGAAGTGGTAACAAAGGTTCTTGTAGTAGATAAGGTAAAAATTTCTTGTTCTTAAAAATCTACAGAAGTGTCTTCTTCAAACACCCTGTGTGCCCTGCTCTGCTCTCTAACATCTCCCTTTCCTGCTAGAGGAGAAACAGACTCACTTGCAACAAGGATTAGATCCTTTGCACAAAACTAAGTTCTACTTGGGGGTTTTACAACCCTCCCAGGCACAAAGATATCATTCTATATAAGAACACTTAGCTGATTTTGCCCTATAAAGACATACCTTGTTTTATTGTGCTTTGCTTTGTTGTGCCTTATAGATATTGTGGGTTATTTATTTATTTATTTATTTTACAGATTGAAGGTTTGCGGTGACCCTTTGTCAAACAAGTCTATCAGGTGCCATTTTGCCAACAGCATTTGCTTACTTTTTGTCTCTGTGTCACATTTTGGTAATTCTCACAATATTTCAAACTTTTTCATCGTTAGTGTATTTGTTATGGTGATCTGTGATCAACGATTGTGACTTGCTGAAAGCTCAGATGATGATTAGCATTTTTAGCAATATTCTTAATAAAAATATGTACATAGTGCTATTGACATAATGTTATTGCACATTTAATAGACTCCAGGATTGTGTCAGCATAACTTTTATATGCTCTGGGAAACCAAAAAATTAATTTGATTCATTTTACTGTGATATTTGCTTTAATGTAGTGGTCTGGGACTGAACCCTCAATAACTACAAAGTATACCTGTACTTTTAGTATACTTAGTTGCTTCCTGGATTAACTTTTATTTTCTTTTTTCTTTTTGAGGGGTTATTTTTTACTCTCTGAAATTACAAATCCTTAATCTCCAGCCCAGAGATGAACCTAAGACCTAATTGTATCCTCACTTTCCCTGAGCTGATGGGGAATCCAGATGACAATCTTGAGTCCTCCGCTACAGGGAATAATCTGGATTGTTTGTACCCACAAATGGGTCAAGCATATTGCATTCAATGTTCCATCAAGTCATGCCAAGTCCATGCTCTCATGGGTTTAGATTTCAAAAGAAAGGGCTAGGAGGTTGTGCATTTCCTGGCATGGGGTATACCTCTTAGTGAAATGAAAGACACTTTGCAGACCAAAAGCTGGCATGAAACATACCTTTGATTTCATCAGCAAGCATGCCATATGTCACAAAATTCTTCTGCTTCCTCCCTGTTATTTCATCTGAGTGCCTCTTTCCTGCACATGGCTCTCGGTTGCAGTTAAGTAAAATGGATAGTACAGTTAATTGATGTAACTAACTTGAATTCAGTTGGCTTGAGTTAGTTATTTGCTAAATTAATAGTATTCTGAGTTGAATACTCTTAATGGGAGGCAACATGTTATAGTGAAGAGAACAGCAGACTAGGAGTCATGAAACCTGGGTTCTCATCCAGTGTTTGCTACTGCCTTGCCAGGTTTTGTGAATATTTGAAGCTCTGTTTTCTTATCTGGAAGTGAGAGTAATAATGTCCTCCTGGTGTGCTATGTCAGAGGGGTGTAAGCATATAAACTGTAATATTGTATATGAAATTTAGAAGGTTGAAAATGTCTGAAATTCTTTGCCACATGTGAGATACTATTAATATGTACCTTCTAATGAATGGCCAGATAGCTACACATCTAGATGAGCATGGATAGGAAGAGCAGAAAGGAAAGTAAAAATTTCAAGTTCTCCACATAAAACTTGTCATTCCTATTTTTCTGATGGAGAAGTAATATATCCTCAATGTAGAGAATAGGGAAAATATAATAAGGAAATAAAAGTTATTCATAATCACATAACATAGAGATAATTGCCATTAGTTATTTTGATGTATTTCCTTTCAGTTTTTCAATTTTTTTCAAATAATTGGTAATAAACCTCTATGATGAGTACTGTTTTCTGATTAAAAATCAATAGAAGTTAATTATAGAGAATTTAATAGAAAGTTAAAGTTCTATATAATTACCCCCTTCCCATGAAATTAGTTTTAACAGCATTTCATTATTTATTTCAGTTTTGTATCTTATTTTTTCATATAACATTGTATTCTAGTGGTTTCACAAATCATTAAGTTCTCCAAAACTGTTTTAACTTTTTATTATCTAAAATCTTAAACATAAACTGAAGTAGAGAGCATAATTGAATGAGCCCAACTCTTAGCTATCACATAACTTAAGTAATTTTCTTTTTAAGATATTTTTTATTTATTTGAGAGAGAGAGAAAGAGCAGATGAGAGAGAAAGCATGAGCTGGGGGGAGGGACAGATGGAGAGGGAGAAGCAGACTCAACCCAGATGTGGAACTGGATCCCAGGACCTAGGGATCATGACCTGGGCCAAAGGCAGACAATTAACCGACTGAGCCACCCAGGCATCCTGATTTTCAACTCATGGACAATCTTGCTTCATCTACACCCCAAGCAATTTCCTCTCTTACCTCCCTAGATTTTTTGAAGTAAGTCCAAAATATCCTATAATTTCATTCATAAAACTTCAGTATTCGATTATAAGATATGAAAACTCTAATACCCTATTGCACCTTAAAAATAAACAATAAATCTTTAGAGTCATTAGATATGCTATACATTTACAAATTTCCCAGATTATCTCATAAATGCATGTGTGTTTTTTTCATTTGTTTGCTCCTAATAGATGAGAATCCTAATAAGAGGTACATGTTACAGGGCATCTGGGTGGCTTAATTGGTTAAGGAGCTGGCTCTTGATTTTGGCTCAGGTCAGGATCTCAGGGTCCTAGGATAGAGCCCTGCATCAGTCTCCACGCTCAGCAGGGAGTCTGCTTGAGGTTCTCTCTCTCCCTCTCTTTCTGCCCCTCCCCATGCCCTCCTGCACTCTCTCTCTCTCTAAAATAAATATTTTTTAAAAGGGGTACACATTACAATTTATAGCTGTGTCCCTTCAGTCTCTTTTAATCTCTGCATTTACCCTTCCTCTTTTTGTTTTTTCTCTTGCAATTTATTTATTGAAGAAATTGGGTAATTTTTCCTGTACAGTTTCTTTTTTTTTTCTATACAGTTTCTTATGCTCTTGATTTCACTCTTTGTATCCCTGTTACATTCTTTCATATGTTTCTGTCTCTAGTATTTTTTTTATAAACAGGATATTAGATTTAGATTAGAAATATAATGCAGGACATACATTTTTTATAATTCTGGGGAGTCCATTAAAAAAGAAAAAACAAACTGGTGAAATTAATTTTATTAATATATTTTACTTAATCCAATATGCCCAAATATTATAGTATGAATATATAATCAATGTATTTTTATTTATTATTTTTTAAGCTTTTATTAATTTATTGAGAGAGAGAGCATGCATGAGCACAAGCAGAAAGAGCTACAGGCAGAGGGAGAGGGAAAAACAGGCTCCCCACCGAGCAGAGAGCCTGATGTGGGACTCAATCCTAGGACACTGGGACCATGACCTGAGCCGAAGGCAAATGCTTAACCGACTGAGCCACCCAGGTGCCCTGAATATATAATCAATATAAAATTATTAATGAGACCTTTTATATTGTTTTTCTTGTATTAAGTCTTTGAAGAATTAAGCAAAACCGCCACACATCCTTAATGTATAGGATTTCTATAAAGTCTGCCATTACAAGATCAGTAGTGGGCAGGATTTCTGGCTATTGACTGTAAGGATCTACAAATCCACTTCCTAAAAAACAACTGTAAACCATAAAGTTTAGTGGTAAAGTGAGAAGTTGACAAAAACAGCCCTTTAAGCGCTCTGGAAATCAACCAAAGATCTCTAACAATCCAAAAAGCACTTCTACTTGAATAAACTATTGGGCTTTGGGTAACACAAGTGGATATCTCTGGTGTTTTGGCCTGGGGCTGCTCATGCTCTACTACCCCCTCTCCCAAAGACTGGTCAGTGCTCATGGTGGGGCAGGGTAGAAGAATTGTAGCGGCACTACCATGGTTGGAGGTGGTTCACTTGATGTGGACAGGAGCATGACTCCCACGTCCAGTGACAGTTTGTAGAAGTGGCAGTCTTGCTGGGGTTTGGCCTGTGCGGAGGGTCAACAGGTCTGCTAACCTGAGTAGTGAAAGTATATTCGTGTCTGAGACTCTGCGTGTGTACAGCAGACAGTGAGGATTTGAGAGGGCTCAAGCTAGCTACACTTGTACAGGAGAGATACAGAAAGGCCCAACGGAAAATGAAAGTTGTGGCAAACTTGAAAATGGCATGAACTTCAAATGTGCTCCCTTTCCCACACAGAGATCTGGTGCAGAAGACAAAACACGTACGGGCTTGAGATGGTTAAGCACAACCTCTGTGCATCACTGACCACAGAGTTATAGGGACACAGAGTTCAGCCTTAGGAAAGCAGGCTTAAAAAAAGAATATAACAAGGCACATGAGTGGTGTAGTTGGTTAAACGTCTGCCTTCGGCTCACGTCATGATCCCAGGGTCCTAGGATTCCAGTCCCACACTGGGCTTCCTGCTCAATGGGGAGCCTGCTTCTTCCTCTCCCTCTGCCGCTCCCCCTGCTTATGCTCTCTCTGTCCAATAAATAAGTAAAATCTTAAAAAAAAATAAAATTCATCACTTATCTAAAATTCAAGTTTAGGGGGCACCTGGGTGGCTCAGTCAGTTAAGCGTCTGCCTTTGACTCAGGTCAAAATCTCAGGGTCCTGAGATCAAGCCCTGTAGTGGGCTCCCTGCTCAGCGGGGAGTCTGCTTCTCTCTCTCCCTCTGCTTCTCCCCCTGCTTGTGCTCTCTCTCTCTCTTTCTCTCTCTCTCTCAAATAAAGAAATAAAATATTAAAAAAAAGAAAAGGCAGTATCTTAAAAAAAGAAAAAGAATACAACAAAAATATGACCAAATAAATCAGCAGGCACACATCGTTGGGCAAAATGTGTCACAGATTTAGCCCAGGCAGTTTACTAAATAAAGAACAAAAAAATCAGCAACAATTACCTTCAGGGGAAAAATCGGAATCCAGAGTTACTACAATGTATTACCATCCAAAATGTCTATTTTTCAACAAAAATTTTTGAAATATGCAAGAATAGGAGAACATAACCTGTTCTCAGTAAAAAAAAAATCAGTCATATAAACTGTCTCTGAGTGTCTCCAGATGTTGTAATTAGCAGACACATCTTCAAAGCAGCTATTATAAGTATATTCAAAGAAGCTAAGGAAAGCGTAAAGACTTAATGGAAAGTATGACAAAAATGAACAAACTAGTGATTTCCAAGAAGGAAGTAGAAATTATAAAAAGAACCACATGAAAATTTTATGATTGAAAAGTACAGTAATTGAAATGACAAATTCACTAGAGGGACTCAATAGCAGATTTAGGATGGCAAAACAAACAATCAGTTAACATGAAGACGGATCTCTATCAATTGTCCAATCTGAAGAATAGACACTAAACAGATAAAAGTAAAATGAACAGAGATATGTGAGGCAACATCAAAAATACCAGCATATACATAATATGAATCCCAGTAGGAAGGTGAAAAAGCAAGGGGCAGAACATTCTTAATATAGATATTCACAAATTTAGCACAATATGTCAAAAGGATTATATTCAGAAATAAACTAGACATGAGATACTAATACATGCTAAAGCATGAATGAACAAGAACCAGATGCAAAAGGCCACATATTGTATGGTTTCATTTACAGAAAGTGTCCAGAATAAGCAAATGTATAGAAACAGAAAGTGTATTAGTAGTTGCCAGGGGCTGGAGGGAAGTTGAATTGGGAGTGACGGCTTCATGGATGTGGGCATTATTTTTAGGGTGATGAAAATGTTTTATTTATTTAATTTATTTTTTAAAAAAAATTTATTTATTTATTTGACACAGAGAGAGAGATTACAAGCAGGCAGAGAGGCAGGCAGAGAGAGAGGGGAAAGCAGGCTCCCTGCAGAGCAGAGAGCCCAATGTGGGGCTCGATCCCAGGACCCTGAGATCATGACCTGAGCCGAATGCAGAGGCTTTAACCCACTTAGCCACCCAGGTGCCCCGATGGAAATGTTTTAAAACTGGATGGTAGTGATAGTTTTGCAACTCTATAAATGTACCCCCACATCATTGAATTTTACACTTAAAATGATTGATATGCGTGTTATATAAATTATACCTCAATTAATCTGTTTAAAGAAGAAATAGTAAAGCAACAATACAAACAAAACAAAAAGATCAGTAGCATTGACAACTCCCTGAGTATTTTTCCAAACAATAGATAACCTAGCATTGGTACATTTACAGTTGCAAAAGTCGGTAATTAATAATTATAACTATATAAGTTGTTTTACAGTTTGTATAGTGCTTTCATATGTATTATTGGACTCATCTGCCAGCACTTTTAAGAAGGAAGCGAAATTAGCTTTTATTATGCAGTAGGAAAAGAGGTTAGCTCATTTATCCAGTGTCATACAGTCAATGACACAAGATGGGCCCAAACCCAGACTTCCTGACTCCAAATTCAGTGTCCTTCCTACATTATGCCAAACCGACTCTCTGTGGTGGCAACGCAATTGTAATTACATTTTATTACTCCCTGTAGGTGAATATGGAAATTTAGATATTAGAAGAGGGAACACAAAGGTGAAAATTATAGTTTAATCTGTGCTATGTTCTTACTGAGTATTTGTTGATAAGGGGGCTGAGAAAGTCTAGTAAATTTCTTGCTTGCGACCTGGCATGGTGTAGAGATCTGTATCAAACCGATCACACATGACCCAGAAGTACCAAGTCAATTCTTGCTCTCTCATCTGGAGTGTCTAGTAAATGCAAAATGTGGTAGGCATGGGAATTGTGTTGCACACTGACACCTTATAAGTAAAAGAACTAGAATCTGTGACCCTCATATAACAAAGAGGTAAAGAGTATAGACTCTTTTTTTAAAAATGTAATTACATTTCTCATTTTTTCTCAAGATTTATTTATTTATTTATTTGTCAGAGAGAAAGAGAGAGAGAGAACACAAGGAGGGGGAATGGCAGGCAGAGGGAAAAGCAGGCTTCCCGCGGAGCAAGGAGCCCGGTATGACACTCCATCCCAGGAAACTGGGATCATGACCCGAGCCAAAGGCAGACGCTTAACTGACCAAGCCACCCAGACATCCCAAGAGTATAGACTCTTTAACTGGACTTTTTGGATTTGACGTCTGTCTCCACTAGCTGTGTGATCTGAGCAAAATTACTCAACCTTTTTCTGCCTGTTTCTTTTTCTGCAAAATAAGGAGAACGTATCTCATTATGAAATTTTTGAAGATTAAAAGCAATCATGGATTTAAATTGCTTTAAAAAGTATCTGGATATTTTTTCTAGTCCTCTTACGTCTGATGATAATAATAATAATAATAATAATAATAATAATAATAATAAACAACATTATTGTTTAAGCAAGCTGACAACTTAAACTTCTACTAGTGCCTTTCCTCTGGTGCTTGTTTTTTTTAAAACTGTTAATCATATTTTCATGGGCTATTGTAACTGCCTTGTGAAACTTATAGGATTAATGATATTAGGTATTTTCCCTCTTTATAGTAAGAAAATGGTGCCGCACTACTTTGTCATAACGCTGGGTGTAGAACCTACATTTCAGGGCTCCTTCTAATATAGGCTGCTGCCTTTGGCACCATAGTCCCCCTTATCCATGATTTCACTTCCTGTGGTTTCAGTTACACATGGTGAACTGAAGTTTGGAAGCAGATGATCCTCCTGACATTTCTCAGAAAGCCAATAATAGCCTAACACTGTCACAAGCCTACATCATTCCCCTCTGTTTCATCATGTAGGCACTTTATCATCTCACATCATCACAAGAAGGGTGAGTGTACTACAATGAGATATATTTTTTTTAAGATTTTATTTATTTATTTGACAGAGAGAGACACAGTGAGGAGAGAGGGAACATAAGCAGGGGGAGTGGGAGAGGGAGAAGCAGGTTTCCCACAGAGCAGGGAGCCTGATGTGGGGCTTGATCCCAAGACCCTGAGACCATGGCCAAAGCCAAAGGCAGATGCTTAACGACTGAGCCACCCAGGCCACCCTACAATGAGATATTTTGAAAGAGAGACTACATTCCCATAACTTTTATTATATTATAATTGTTCTACTTTATTAGTAGTCATTGTTGTTAATCTCTCATTGTGCCTAATTTAGACTTTAAATTAAACTATATCATAGGTATGTATGTATAGGAAAAAACATACTCTGTATAAGGTTTGGTACTATCCCTGGTTTCAGGCATCCACTGGGGATCTTGAAACGTATACTCTGCAGATAAGGTGGGACTATTGTAGTTAGCATTTGCCTAGAAGAGCAAAATACTTGGTGCAAACCCCTGCAATCATTATTAACCCCTGCATCCACCTCTATGATTAAATCACTAAAGGGTCTATATCTTTGTAGCATATGTAATGTTAATTTGATTAGCTCCACTTCCATCTAATATTTAACATAATTGAAAATGAGGTTCAAGTTAGTAAGCAGTGAAAATGCTTCTGCTTCCAGTTGGTAACATGGAATTTGAGAGAGTTACTGAAAATGTACGAATTTCACTGAACTAAGGCAGAATGTGGATGGCAATAGAGAGCTATGATTAATAATTTCTATCTGCGAGCTATGGAGGAAAGAAATATCTCTGTTCACTACCATATTTAAAGCCTATTACTTCTCAAGATACTTTATTAAATTTGATGCTACATTTAGATAAGTATGTTAATGCTGAAATTACCACAAAACTTACAAAAATCCCAATGGATATCACTGTAAGAAAAATAAATTGAGTATGATTGTTTACTTGGTGAAATCAGCTATTGTTCTTCTCCAAAGAGTAAAAAAAGCTTTTATATACTGAGTTACCTTCAATTTTCTTGAAGTTTGTTCCCATATTAAGTGTTTAGGTGATTTATATAATCCACCACAAAGGATATGGAAAAGTTATAAGAAAGATAATTTGAAATTACTTTAGGAAGTTGTTGGAGTTTGAAAAGAGATGGTGTGATGGAGGTAGATGTCACTGCCATTCAAATGTAGGATTATTTTCAAATTACTAAGGGATAGAGATGTGCTTAGTAGTTATACAATTAAAAAAAAATCTCTGCCTCAATTGGAAATAGCAACTAGAGATTCTGAGCCCTCATTTGGCATACACTAAGCTGTTGCCATTTATCCATTGAAATACTCAACATGGGCACCTCAATGGCTCAGTCTTTTAAGCATCTAACTCTTTACTTTAGCTCAGGTTATGATTTAAGGGTTATGAGATTGAGGCCCGCATTGGGCTGTGCACTGGGCGTGGAGCCTGCGTCAGATTCCCTCTAGCCCCTCCCCCACCAAACAAAAGCCTAAACAAAACAAAACAAAAAAGAAATACCAACAAATAGTCAAAATCAGGATTTGTATAGTTCCAGTCCCCCAGATCTTCATCCACACTCATGTGTTTGTGTGTGTGTGTGTGGTGTATGAGAAAGTTACAGAGTCTAGATTTCCTCAGCAGAATAGAGAATACTAAATGAGAGAAAATACTTCAAATAACTGTTCTAGAGTTCTGGATGTTGGTTTTTCTTTCAAAAATATTTTCCAGGTTAGAGTTTCTTTGTAGAATCTGGTGACAGCACCAATTTTTCTATTCATAATTCTCTTTCTCCGCTTGTCTCAAGTGATCTAGCATCAGTGTCTATAAAAATGTCCAAAAATAATGAGAAAAAATAAAGATACAAGCAGCCAGAAAAAAAAAAACAACATCTACAGAGAGAGATGTGAGATTAATTAATCACTCTTTAGTTGTGGAATTAAGAGGCTTCCATTTTTCTCTTTCAAAATGGCCTGAAGAATCTGCCCGGGCACTGTGAGGATACCCACTGCAGCTGTTCTCCCAACTGAGTCAAATCAATTTTGGAGGAGTATTTTTCCAGGAGGGACCTTTCAGCCTTCCACTGTAAGATTTAAGAAATGCTAATAGAATAGTTAGCTTAAACAAGCACATGAGAACCAATGCAGTAAACAGAATTGACTTCAACTTTTGAGTGTTATCTCTTTGATATAATAGGATATGTATGTAGCACAAAAGTAGTCTACTTTGAAAGTCATCATTTCCTGGATAAGAACCCCCATATGCAGTACATAAAATCCTCAGCCCATCTCCTGAAAAATGATGATTTATTTCTCTTTTTATTTACTAAAATATTATGGTTGTGTCCATGAGACAGACACCGAAATAACTGGCCAATCCTACGAAAAATGAAACTAAGCTTTAGGCTTTATGTACCTATATGGGTTCTCATCACACACAAATTGATGGGGGTTTTTAATTTATATATGTTAGAATTAAGTCAAACTGCACTTATTTTGTGAATAACTAAATGAAGTCAATCAAACAGCTGCTGAGCAATTAGATACTAACAAACCCTTTTCAGAATAACTCTTGGTTTTACTAAGTTTATCATATTTTTCTGAAACAACTGCTTTCTGTCCAGCCAGTGATCATGCTTTCCGTTTAGTATAAAGTTCAGTCATCTAAAAAGGACCCCAAAAAAGGTTAAACAACAAACGATGAAAGATAGTTTCAGCAAGTGTTATGGATAAAGGGTTTATTTATCTGTTTTATGCTACTAATATAGTTTAATTAAAAAAAAAACACCCCACTCAGGTCCCCAGTAGATAAATGCACAAAAGCCGTAAGTAGTTCACAAGAAAGGAAATAGACCTCGCAAATACATGTTGAAAAAATTACTAAGCCTCACTAATAAGCCAGGAAATTCAAACTAAAAGAAGATAGCTTTAATTTACTTATTTCAAATAGACATTAAAAAATAATACTCAAGGTTGGCAAGGGTACGATGAGAGGAGAGTGTTTCCACACTTTGCTAATGGCAGTGTAAATCATTACAATCCCCCAAAGCCACAAATATGTTCAAACCTTTTGGCTTATTAATTCAACTTCTTAGAATTTACCCAAAGGAAATAATAAAATATATTGAAGACATGCATGTTATCTTCAAATGACTCCAGTTAGAATATTTATAAATGGGGAGAGAAAATGTAAAGACCCAACAATAGGGGAATGGGTATGCAAATTATGGTACATCCACTTTACATTGCTATTAAAAATGACAGTTCCAGAAATTTTGTAGAAAAATGCAAAGATATCTAGACTGAAGGAAGCAACATGAAAAAATGTATTTGTGTATTATGACTGGAAGGAAATGGACCAGAATGACAGCAGGTAGGATAAATGGGGCAGATTTCTCTCTGTCTTGGAAAGAGTCGAATGATTATCTTGCTTTTACAGCTTTGTTTGTTCCCCACAACAATTCACTATTTAAGCATTCCCTTAAGAAAAACGAAGGTGGAAGAAGAATCAACCAAAAGTCCATGTTCTATTTAAGGGCTTCCTAAGTCCAGCCTTTTCGGTTTTTCTTTTTACTTAATTGAAGTGTTGTTGACATAGAATATTTTATTAGTTTCAGGTGTACAATATAGTGATTTGACATTTATATACATTATGCAATGTTTACCATGTTAAGTGTAGTTACCATCTGTCACCATACAAAATTATTACAATATTATTGACTATATTTTCTATGCTGTACTTTATATCCCCACGACATATTTATTTTATAACTGGAAGTTTGTACCTCTTAATCCCCTTTACCTATTTCACCTATCTTCCCATCCCTATTCCCTCTGGCTACTGCCTGTTCTCTGTATTTGTGAGTCTGTTTCTGTTTTGTTTTCCCTTTTGTTTTGTTTTTTTAGATTCCACATATAAGTGAAATCATATGGTATTTGTCTTTTTTTGGTCTGACTTACTTCACTTAGTACAATACCCTCTAGTTCCATCCATGTTGTCATGAATGACAAGATTTTATTCTTTTTATGGCTGAGTAATATTCCCCCCCATGTGTGTTTGTGTGTGTGTGTGTGTGCGCGTGTGTGTGCGTGTATGTACCACATCTTTATCCATTCATCTATCGATGAACATTTAGGTTGCTTCCATGTCTTGGCTATTGTAGATAATGCTACAATAAACAGAGGAGCCTATATCTTTTTGAATTAGTGTTTTTGCTTTCTCTGGGTAAGTACCCAGAAGCAGGATTGCTGGATCATACTGTATTTCTGTTGTTAATTTTTTGGGGGAACCTCCATGCTGTTTTCTATAATGGCTGTACCAATTTACATTTTCCTCAACAATGCATGTGCTCCCCTTTCTCCACATTCTCACCAACATCTACTATTAGTCCAGTGTTTTGTGAATAAGTCAATCTGCATTAATGTAAAAGGTCCTCATTGAAGAAAAATTAGTATAACAATCCCAACGAGTACTATCGCCCTTTGCTAGCTATTCTCCAGGTGCTAGGTGGCCTCACTTTCTCTGTCGGCTGTGTTCTGAAAATGGCCTGTTCTCTTTGAACAATGTCCAATGTACTTTTTAATTTTTTTCTGGAGGAGAGTGTGTCATTTTGGTGAAGACTCCAACCCATAAACAGTTGCTATAACTAGGACAGGCCTGTTTTCCATTTTGGGAGGGTGTATATATGATTATAAATAAGAAATGGAAAGAAATAACAAGATAGAAGAGCAGGAAGGAAATTTATACCCAGTACATAAAAATATACACAGATCAATGGATTCAAAAGTAATATTTTAGTTAAACTACCCCATAATAGATTGGAATATGTGTGAAGGGTTGGGAAGAGGGAGAAGAAAGGAACAGAAGAGAGGAGGGTAGGGGGACTGATAAATAATGTAGACTTGGCTTGGAATACACCCACCATTTATTCTATTTTTTTTAAACTTTTTATTTTAAATTGCAGTTAGTTAACATAGAGTATAATACTAGTTTTGGGTATTCACATATAGTGGTTCAACAACTCCATACATCACCCAGTGCTTGTCACCACAAATGCACTCCTTAATCTCCCATCTCCCCACCCACACTCCTCTGGTAACCATCAGTTTGTTCTCTATATTTAAGAATCTGTTTCTTGGGGCACCTGGGTGGCTCAGTCAGTTAAGTGTCTGCTTTCAACTCAGGTCACGGTCTCAGGGTCCTGGGATCGAGCCCCGAGTTGGGCTCCGTGCTCAGCAGAGAGTCTGCTTGAGATTTTTTCTCTCCCCCCTGCCCCTCCCACTGCACTCTCTCTCTCTCAAATAAATAAAATCTTAAAGAAAAAGAATTTGTTTTAATCTCTCTCTTCCTTTGCTCTTTTTTTTTTGTTTGTTTCTTAAATTCTACATAGGAGTAGAATCAAATGGACTTGGTCTTTGACTGACTGATTTCACTTAACATAAACCCACGATTTTTTTTGACAAATCGGTCTAAGCTTCCCTTCAATTTCATATACAATCATGAGATTTTAGAGCTAGAAGAGCTCTTTGAGATAATCTAATCTCCTTGTTAAATTTAGAAAAACTAGAGGCCCTAAGAGAGAGGAGGTGATATATCTTAGGGCACTGTGGCAAGTGTCTTCTGAATGACCATGTGAAGTAGTGATTAAGAGTGTGGCCTTTGGAGCAGATAGTATGAATTGACATCTCAGCTCTACAATTTGCTAGTTATGTGACCTTGGTCTAGTCACTTAAGGTCTGTTCCTTGCTCTGTTCCTTGATTTTCTTTATCTATAAAATGTATCTATAAAATGTATCTATAAAATGTACCTACTTCATCGGACACAGTAAGAATTAAAGGAGTTAACGAGTGAAAGGCACTTGGAACAGTGCATGGTGGGCTTGCTACGTGAGACCTGCTACCCGAGTTAGCTTCTGCCGTTGTCATGGTGCTGATTCTGCTATTCCAAGGCCAATGATTTTCACATACCAGATTGTCTCTTCATAGCCTTATGGTGACTAAAGAAATAAACATATAAGTCCCTGGGCCTTTTCCAAGGTCACCTTGGAGTTTATCTTAGTAGCAAATAGCAAGTGGAAAACACAAAGGTAAACTACAGGTAGTGACATTTGAATTATACTATGTGACCTATCTGACTATATCTTCTGCACTAGAGAAGATAATTGACTTTGATTTTCATGGTTTCATAATAGCAGCATGTATTTTACCTACACAGTTCCTTTTTGTAAAGTTTATCATTTTCAAAATAATAGAGAAGTTAGAAAAACTGCTTTGCTGTGAATAGCATTATGTTGTACATTTGGTTTTTCTATGAGTTGATAGTGTGCTTGTCGGCGGACCTCCAGGATGCCACGTTGGGTACTGAGTGAAGAAGCCAATAAAGCAAATATGAGCTTGTCCTTAACCTTGGAGTATTTAGAACAACATCTTTTCAGAATTAATGTGCTTTCAAACTTTGTTAGATTTAAAGTATTAATCTTTCCCTTAATGTTGTCCAATTTATTTTATTTCCACAAAGTGAACCCATTTGTGAGTGAAGTCAAGCTCTGCCTCACAGGACTTTGGTAAATATCATAATTTCTTAGCTCTAGGCACAGAGTTGGGTACCACCATATCATGTGCCTAAAGAGAGCTGGAATGTATCTTCTGCTGTCTGGGTCCACTGACACAAACATTAACACAGGAAGTTGTGGCTGAGGGTCAGGGAGCAGGGAAAGATTATTTTCTCTTGGTTTATACCAATTTGTGGTTTAAAGGAAGATTGCTTCCAAAAACCCTCAATAACCTTGAATAGATGTGACATTAGTAGCTGATTCATAGCTGTGAATAGCTGTGATTAGAACTTCAAGAATGGTTCAAAGTGAATATAGGAATATTCCTTTCCCTCTCTCTCTTTCTCCCTTCCACCCACCCCCCTGGGAGTTTTCATGTTGCAAATAAACATACTGAGGGGAAAGAGAATGTCTGCATTTTCATACATAAAAATAAGGGTGATTTTAACATCATAAATCATAGTTGCCAGAACACAACATTAGGCATTAGAAGTGAGATGTTTTTCATTTTTAAATTTAACTTGTTAGGTTTGAATGGTGTTAAGATAAGTGTAAATTCATAACCAACTGAGACTTAAGAAGGAATGTTATTTTGACCATACCTCTGCTATGTTAATCCCAATCAGAGCAAACCAAACTTGACTGAAAGAACAAGTGAGAGATGGGAGAAAGAATAACAAATATATATCTCTACATTGTAACAGAAAGCATTTTATTAAATTACTTTTAATTATAAAGTTCTTGATTGATATTTTGTTTTTTTTTTAAGATTTTATTTATTTATTTGACAGAGAGAGACAGCGAGAAAGGGAACACAAGCAGGGGGAGTGAGAGAGGGAGAAGCAGACTCCCTGCTGAGCAGGGAGCCCGATGTGGGGCTTGATCCTAGAACCTGGGATCATGACCTGAGCCAAAGACCAACGTTTAATGACTGAGCCACCTCGGTGCCCCTCTTGATTATTATTTTTTATCATCAGTGTCCTTATGTGGAAAATAGCTGTTCACCCCTACTTGGTAAACTTTCATTCTTTAATAAACAAAAACTCTATGTGTTGGCTGAAACGAAACTAGATTAATTTTACTGATGCCTCCTTTTCTGGGTGGAAGTCCAGTTCTCTGCTGCAAAGAAACATTTCTGGAAGTCTGCTATTGATAGGTTTCTCACTTTGCACTATTTGTAGTAAAGTCAGGGTCTAAAATCCTGCTAGCTGCCCACCTTATGATGCACATGCTGTGGGAACCTAAGAAGAAAGAGATTAAAATTGGCCTTATCACGTAGATGCCCGATAGAATTTCATTGGTTGTGATGTTGGCATTGATGATGAACAAACAGGCTGAATCAAGTACAGTCTTTTCCAATATCCTCATCTTTGGTCCTTAAACATTGCTTTGTCTTTCTTTATGAGTCCTTCCATTTGGCTTGGTAGTAGAGTTGTTTATCACTACCACTGGACTGTGAATTCCTTGGGGGCGGAGAAAATGACCTATTCATTTCTACATTCTCTCTAGACCCTCTTGTGAATGCTGGGCAACAATGTATTTTAGTTCATTCAGCAAGTATTTATCAAGAGTCTACTACATGCCAGACATTGTGCTTGTTTGGGGGATGTAACAGTGAATAGAAAAGATAAAAACACTTCATGGAGCTTACATTTTAGTAGGGGAGAGACAGATGACAGACAATAAACAAATAAGCAAAATATATAGTATGTCATTTGGTGATAAGTACTACAAAAGACAGGAAGGAGGATGAAAAGTGACCCTTTTTTGGCGGTTAACAATGGGATGTTGCAAAGGCCCTGAGGTGGAAACATGCCTGTGATTTTCAGAAACCAGGAGAAGGCTGGTGCACCTAAAGTGTGTGAGACAGGTGGAAATACTGGGGGATGAGATGAGAGAGGTTAGGGTAGAGACAGATGAACCTTGTAGGGACTTTGTTGGTCATTGTAAGGATTTTGGCTTTTATTTTAAAGGAAATGAATACTATTGATGCTTCTGAGCAAAGGAGAGACATGACATGACTTAGTTTTAAAAGCTTCGTTCTGGCTGTAGTGTGGGGAATGTGCTATAACGAGAGCAGTGGTGGAAGCAGCACATCAGTTAGGCTATTGCAGTAATCCAGGCAGGAGATGATGGCTTGAACCAATGAGGTGGGAGTGGGGAAGTAGAGAGAGGTCATTGGATTCTGGATATATTTCAAAGGTAGCACCAACAGAATTTACTGATGGATTATATGTGGTATGTGAAAGATAGTAATCTATGTGTGTGGCCGGAGCAAATGGAAGAGTGGAGCTGCCATTTACCAAGACCATGGGAGGAGCAGGTTTGGGAAGCAATGGGAATTGGGACATCAGTTTTGAACATAGTAAGTTTGAGAAGCCAGGTAGAGATAGTGAGTGGGTGGCGGGATATTCATGTCTGTGGCTCAGGGGAGAGATTATGCTGGAGCTATCAGCTGGGGAGTGTATAGACAGTATGTCTTATGAGATGGCGTGAGATTGTTGCCGAATCACCAGTGTATATTCACTTACAATACTTGATTCACTTTCTCTCCAACTATGTTCATCTCTGTTATTAAGTCATACCAAACTGACTGTTTCTGTAGACCATTTATGGAATTTGTAGGATAGATGTTAGTTTCTACTATGTGTGTGCCTAGAGTAGTGTTAAGTGGCATGGGGGCTGCAAAGAAGCATAAGACTCAGATTCTGCCTTTCACTTGGAAGTAACATTTTGATTCATGAAACTTTGTTCAGACTACAAATGATTAGGTACCACCGAATGCCTATCAGTCAATGCATAGGCTTTATTGAGTGATTTCTGTATTCTCTGTGTTTGCTACACATACAAGAGGAATTCCAAAAAGTGAGATTCTGCACATGATTTAGGAACTACTATCTAGATGTCTGTAGATTTCTTTGAAAATATCTGTGGTGAAGAGCTTAAGAAAAATAAAGGAGTCCATTTCACTGCAAAATAAAATCATAAAGTTATTTAGGTTTGAGCTAGGTTTTTTAACATTGCACAAAAAAGGATCAAGTTGCAGAGCTGCAGCGTTTGATGAAAATAATGATAAAGTAAGGAATGAAAATAAGTACATTTTTACAGAGCTTTAAGCTTTTTGGAGGACTTGGACATCTCAAATGGCATTTGACATTCTCAAACCTCTCTGGGATAAGGCATAAAATGCCTCTACTTGCCCTAAGAGCCTTGGTGACTTCAAGCTCAACATTCTGTGGGGGAAAGCGGGGTTCTTTCAGTGATTATCATAAAGTTTTAAAATTTCTATTTCTAAATCCAATTTAGATCCTGCTGTTCCTATACCAGTATACTCACCAGAAGTGTTGTTTACATCCTCTCGGAACTATGAAGAACAAAAATTTACCACCACCTAACTCATTAAAAATTCTCTGCAAGCCAAAAGCCACAATTTGGACACAAAGAGCTCAGTACCCCTCAAGGACACTTTATTTCATGAGCCTCCCTCACTCAGAATTCTTCCCTTCTTCAAAATCCCTTTCTTAAATGCAGTATTAAACCAGAGGCAAGACTGTCTTTTTTTTTAATGTAGTTCTCTTACCAGTTTTCATTTCAAATGTGAGATCTGCTGGGTTAGTATTTGTACTCCTGACCACTTTCAAATCTTCGAATGTTTTTTAATCTAACCACTGACATTATCATTAAGAACACGCACACACCTTAGAAAACGTTGTCCTTTATTTGCATTCCAATACAAATATTTTTGAAGGCTGTCTCTCTTCTACCTCGAGTATTTTCTGATGCTGCAACCTCCAGTTTAAGCATCCTAAATGCTTGCCAATGCGTGCATGTAACACAGAGTGTTATTATTGCCTCAGGCTAGCTTCATGTCATCTAGTTTGTCTTTTGCTTCACTCCTTTGATAGTATTATCAGAACCAATTGTGAATCTGCCAGATGCATTTCCTCTCAAAAGGACAAATCTAAGGAGGCTTGTGTTTTCCCCTCTCTTCCAGGACTGCTTACATTGAAGGAGTTCTTCCTTCATTTCATGAAATTGAGCTTGCTTAATCAGACATGGAGCAAACGGACTGCAAACCCTACCAGCCTCTCTCAAAAGTCAAACATGAAATGGATCTAGCTTATACCAGTTCTTCTGATGAAAGTGAAGATGGACGAAAACCAAGACAGTCGTACAACTCCAGAGAAACCCTGCATGAGTATAACCAAGAGCTGAGGATGAATTACAATAGCCAGAGCAGAAAGAGGAAAGAAGTGGAGAAATCTACTCAAGGTATGTTTTCGCTGGATTTTTAGAACTGATAGTATTCCTCAGTAGGGAATGCTTGTATTTGTAAACTTATATTTCAAAAACAAATTTGCTGATGTTAACTAGTTAATGCGCACAGCTTACATACGCTTAGTGAATTTGTTCATATGCCAATCCAGCTGAGGTTGTAGGTTACATGTGCTCTTTATGGATTATGCATGAATTTAGATGCAACAATCCTCTTATCAGAGCATTCAAATTTTGTCTAATCCTACAAATAGCCATTTACAGACTGAAGGATAAATAATTTATAGTAAGATGAAAAGTAAACATCTAAGTGCTTTTCAAGCCATTGCCTATATGGGACAAAAGTCTCAAATAAATATTTGACTTCTAAAAGAGCTTTAGAAAGGTTAGTGGAGACCACCAAACAAAGGTCCAGAAAGTCTGTCATCAGAATGTGAACACTTTGTGCAACACAGTCCTAAGGGAAAGTAAGAATTTGTTGGAACCCTTCCTACTGTGGCCAGCATGTGGAGCAGATCCTTTGGACAACTTTGGGTTCTCAGTTGTAGATTGACAAGATAGTTTTTAAAACTATTAAAAACCACAGAAAACATAGAAAACAGGTACATAGAAATATGATTGCCTTATTTTCGATTGATAGTTAAGCAGTGGTAGATATTCTTAACTACACAAAAGAAAAGATACTGACTCGGTTAATATATTTTTTTAAAGAATACATCAGTGCCGAAATGAAAAAAAAAAAAGATTTGATTATCTCGATCAGTGGTTCTAAACTTAGGGACCCTGGAGCAGCAACAGCAGCATCACACATGGAACTTGCTAGCAATGCAAATTCTCAGGCTCCACCCCAGACCTATTGAATCAGAAACCCTGAGGGCAGAACCCAGCAATCTATGGTTTAACAAGCCCTCCAGGGGATTCTGATGGCAACTGAAGTTTGAGGACCACTGCTCCATCCCCCCCCTTTTTTTTTTAAAGATTTTATTTATTTATTTGAGAGAGAGAGAGAGAGAACACAAGCAGAGGGGGAGTGGGAGAGGGAGAAGCAGGCTTCCCGTTGAACAGGGAGTCCGATACTGGGTATGCCCTCTTGATCCCGGGACCCTGGGATCATGACCTTAGGCAGACGCTTAACAACTGAGCCACCCAGGCGCCCCTGCTCCATCCCTTTGAAATCTCTTTTTTTCAGAGAGCCTCAAAGACCACATCTAGTTAGGTGACTTCCAAATATTTATCTTAAGCTCCATCATTTTTCCCAAACTCTAGCCCTACATTTTCAGTTACCTGCTAGACATTTTTGAGTGAATGGACACCTCCCCTGGCAGCTCTAAACTGATGCATCTAAAATGGCAGCGGTCATCTGAACATCTCTAATTGCACTCCTTTTCCTTCCGTCACAGCATTTGTTAATGATGCTCCCATTCTCCTCAGCCATCCACGTATACTTTCCATACCTAATCATTTACCTCTTCCAGCAGATTTAACTTCTACTTGTCTCAAATCCATCTTCTTTCCATTAGCATTATCACTGCTCTCATTTTCTTTTACCTCAGCTATTTTTTTTTCCCTAACTGATGTCCTTGGACCTCACCTCATCCCTTCAGTCCTTTTGCCATGCCATCACCTTTCCTTTGGAATGCCCTTCTCCGCCATCTCCCTTTCACTATATTCAACCATCTTCAAGGCCTAGTCTCCCAGCATCTTTGTTGCACTGTCATCCTCTTTGTACCCATTTCTGATTTTTATTATTTTTGTATATACTTTTCTAGAATGTACACTCGGTAAAGATGGGGATCATGATTTATTTACTGATCTCTATTTTTCTATAATACTTTGCATATAATCTGTGCTCTAAATTTTTAATTCAAGGAATAAGTTGTTATCAACCAAAACATAAGTACTTGCCATGCATTGAAAACTGCTTTTTAAATACTGACATTGGCACAGGTTACTTTTTTTTTTAAGAGTAAGTCCATGCTGAGATGAAAGAAAAATTCATTTGATTATCTAGATCAGTGGTTGTCAAAATGTGAGGCCTAGACCAGCAGCAACGGCATCACCCGTGAACTTGTTAGAAGTGCAAATTCTCGGGCATTGCCCCGGACCATGTAAAATGCAGTTATTATAAATGAAAACTACTGTATTCTAATTAGTATTAGAATCTTACTCAGAGGAATTTTAAATTGAGCCAAAGATTTTATATATTCATATTAACAATTAAATATACTTTAAATGTTTATATTAACTATATTACACAATTTTTAAGTCTTACATAATTGATAAAAGTTTTGTATCTTTTCAAGTAATTTTAATCTTTCCTATTCTGCTAATGACTGTAAATTTGTTATAAAATAATTTTATTCTTCCATTTTTGGCTCTTTTATGCTTTAAAAATGGGTAGTTCCCATTAAAATATTTTCCTATAAATTTGTCTTTACAGAATATGAACTTAAAATTGTGAGTTATGGGTTATGGGAATGAAGTGTAGCATGCTTGACCTCATAAGTTATGAGTTTAAATAAGAATACATTTTTAGTGACAGTTTGTTCTAAAAATATAAGCAATTTTGTACTGAGTCAGTGTAAAGAGCCTAGCCAGCCTCATATTTTGTCTCTGCATTGTGATCAAAATAAATTTTGAGAAGGCAGAAGTTTGTTTTCTATGATGCCATCCTAACTTTTTTTCAATGACCTATTAGTACTCAATAAGCTTTTATTTAGCACTCGCGATGTGTCAGGCCTTGAGTCAGTGCTAGGGATGGAGATGACTCCAGGAGTGTCTGCTTGCAGGAAATTAATAATGTGGTGGAGAAAATAGATATCAAACAAATCATTGCAATTGAATGTAGTAAGTACTTTTATAGATAAATAAAGTGGTATGGAAATACACAGGGAATTGGGGTCCATAGAAAGGTAATATTTGATCTAGGTTTTAAAATTTGAATACGATCTTACTTGGAAAAGGATATTCCAAGAGGGTAGATCAGCAGGTGCCAAAGCATAAAGCTGTGAAAAGGCCTGGGATGGTGAAAATTGCAGTGTGGCTAAGAGTAAGGTACCTTGGAACTGGATCACAAAAAGTATTGCATGCCCAATTCAGGAGTTCTTTTTTTTCCTTGCTGCATTAAAAACCACAGCTTTTAAGTGATGGAGAATTTCATGTTGAATATGATTTTTAGGGTGAGAAGTGTAGGAGAGAATTATAGATATATAAGCAGCAGTATAACAGATTGATTGCAGGTGGGAAAAATTGGATACAGAGAGGCAATCTATGAAGCTACTGAATTAGCCCAGGCTAAGAGTGGCAATGATGGTATAAACTCAGGCTGTTTCAGAAGAGGTAAAGAAACATAGTGCATAGATGTCAGTGTGGAGGAATTGATAGGAGTTGTTAATTGATTAGTTGTTGAGGTTGAAAGAGATAACAGAGTCAATGATGCCTCAATTTCACGTTTGGGACACTGGGAAGATGATGCTCCATTTACCAAGAGAAGGAAAACAGGAAGAAGGGTGGGTTTGGAAGGGAAGAGATTGAATTTCTTTCTGGAAGTGTTTATGTGTAAGATGCTTGGGTGATACCCCAGTGGATTTTCCTATTAGGCACTTGGAAAATGCATCTCTAGAGTTCAGGAACGATCTGGACTGTTGATATGATTATGTAGATTTGAGTTCTTCAGTATCTTACAGTAAGAGATGCCTGGGGTGGATATTACCCAGGTGGATGATAGTATAGAGTGAGACTAGAAAAAGGCCAAGGACAAAAACCTGAATCTGTCATCTGTGAACTTACATAAATACATTTTCAATCTATTTAAATTTTTAGCTAACACTATCTTTTGGTGCACTGACTACATATACTCAAGTATAAAGATCCAGGAGGTGAAAGTCCAGAAACTTGGGATCTTATGGGTCACTGACGTGCTGATGTTTACAGACATCTAGGAGGGGAAATGAGTGCCTCTTCAGGGGAGAAATGAATTATCCGTCATTAGGAAAAACTGTGGACCCAATTATCATCTTCTTTGTTGAGGTCTGAAATCTACTTTGTTGTCTTATTCCATGTATTACTACCCATGAGCAAAAGAAAATATTAATTTTCACATATTTATGTAAGTGGTAGTACTTTGCATTAACCTAGCTAGAGCGGAGCCTGACTCATTATTTTTAAGGAATAAAATTCTCAGAAAATCGTTGTTTTAAGTCAGGAAGGAAGAAAGCAAATATAATCAGGCACCTTCCATAGTGGCAGACACTCTGCTAGATGCCTTTCGGGCTTATTAGCTGTGCTGCCTTAAGCAAGTTACTTCGGCTCTCTGAGCCTGTTTTTCATCTGCAGAATTGACTTCATTATCACCATCAACAACACCATAATCACAGTGGTAAGAATAAAAGTAATGATAAAAATAAATCCTGACAAGTACCTACTCTGTTTCGGGACTCTGCTAGGTGCTCTACATTTGCTCCTTAAACATCTTATGAAATATGACTTATTATTTCCAGTTTACAGATAAGGTAACTGAGGCTTTGGGCCTCAGTCGTGGGTGGCTCAGTCAGTTACGTGTCTACCTTTGGCTCAGGTCATGATCCCAGGATGCTGGGATCAAGACCCGTATCGGGCTCCCTGCTCAGTGGGGAGTCTGCTTTTCTCTCTCCCTCTGCCTGCCGCTCCCCGTTTGTGCTCTCTGTCAAATAAATAAAAAAAAATCTTAAAAAAAAAAAAAGATAACTGAGGCTTGGCGAGAAATAACTGGTCAGTTTCTGTAGCTAAAAACTGGTAAGAGTTGGACTGGAAATCCAGTCTTTGGCTTTAAGGTTCCCATCACTTACTACACTATACTCCTCCCATACCTACCTCATGAGGTTATGATAAGTATCAGTTGTGATCATAAGTATAAAAATGGTTAGGAACTCAATAAATGTTAATTTCCCTTCATTTCCTTCCTGACAACCTTGCCAGCCTCTTTTTGTTTGAGTCACCAAGGGTTTACAAAGACGTTTAACAAGCTTTTCATTCTGATGATCTTTACAAAAGGGCAGATGATGTGCTATCTAATTTATAATGAGATATTCCTGAGTCTGTTTGTTTGTTTCACTTTGTAGGGAAACGGTTGTGCCAGCCAATTCAAGGCTTATTTGGGGGAAATATTAATAAGAAGAAATGCTTGATCCCATCTGAAAATATCTTTAAATTCCTATTTTTATTTGCCGGGAAAGCAGCACCCACGCCCCCAGATACACACAGAGTGCTGGATTCTAAAACTGATTTTCTTATCTTCCAAAAGCTTTCAAATTAAGGGAGGGACACTAATCTAATATTATTCACAATTCTTTACTAACGAGATAGATAAGCCCTAGGCAAACTTATTTAATATGCTTTTCGGCAGGTCAAATAGCCGGGGTAGATTTCCCGGAGGCACAAAGGCTGGCAGTTTTTCCCAAGCAGCCTCACTTCCAAGGGAGACATCAATTAACTAAAAAAATTAGTACAAGCCAAATGAAAATATCAGTATATGAATGTATGAACCAAGTATAATAATTTTACTTATGAGAATTGCCCTATACTTTTTATAGTAAGATTCATTTTGAATGTAGCCATTTTACCGATCAGTAATTATGAATGTGAAGTCACGCATGCATGAGAAGGAGGTATGGTAAGGACCTGTTACAAATCCCACAAGATCACAGACTCTTGAGATACTACAGCTGACACAAACATTTTCTCTCTGCCTTCTTGCTCTTTTGTGGCTTCTCTTTCTCCTGATGTGGTTTTTGTTTGGTTGGTTGTTTTCCTGTCTTACAACCTAAGCTTAAATCTCACATTATCGCCATCTGGTGGAAGAAATTTAGAACTGTCGATTTGTATTTACAAAGATTACACGGAAGCAAACCTTGGCATCCATGCATCCGTGCATCCATCCGTCCATCTGTCCATCTATCCATTTTTTTTCATTTATTCATCAAGCATTCATTTAGTGTCAGCTCTGTTTCGGGTACTTAGCTAGATGGATGAAGTTCATCTTCAAGTAAATGGACACAGTGACTATTATTTCCCCCTCCATGCCCAATATTCCATGAATGGAATATTGCTACTTCATTCCACAGAAGCTGCTCAAACACAATTGCCACTGGTGGGTTCAAGGGACAGAAATCCAAATTTGAGAAGCACATTTCTCAGTTCTTATTTCAAGCACTTAGCAGTAGTATAAACTATAAGGTAGCAAGGCCTATAAAAATGAAAATTTTACCAGCATTGACCACCTCTAATGAATTCAGTTCTGTGAGCATGTCGTACCTCTAATTGTCACAAGTTTCTGGCATAAAAATCCACTACTGCCCAGAAAGGAGCTAGACTAAAAGAAAAAGTTATTTAGCAGTAACTGCAGTTGGTTCATGTCTTTTAGTTTCATTTGTTCATGAAAACTTACTTGATAAACATTTACTTACATAATATCTCTAAGTATGATGGAATGTCGATGGCACTTGGGCCACTGCTCCCTCTAACCTGCCCCCTCGCAGACGTCCCTGATCAAATCATGGTGTTCTTTCTTGGTGAGCCCAATGGCAACCTCACATTCCCATCAACACAGCATTCCATGCAAGCACTGTCAATCAGTTGTCAACTGTAATTGAGATGAACCTCCTTGAGATGAAACCTTCTTCCTATCTGTGCTCTGCTTATCTGTGCCAAGTTTTGTGTTAAACTCTGAAGATAAATAGATGAATAAGAAACAGTTTTTGCCCTCAGAGAACTCAGAGTACTGTGGGAAGGCAAATATAAACCAGCAGCAGTGGTGCGATGTGATTGGTGTTATAATAATGATATATGTAAAGAACCATGGGAGTCTAGAAGCTAGAACCACATACTCGGCATGGAGATGAAGACAATGATTATAAGAGAAAAACCTAACATCTATTAAGCACCAGGCACCAAGTAAGGAACTTTAGATGGATTATGTTATTCAGTCGTCTTAATAATGCTATGAGGTTGGGATCATTATTATCCCTATTTGCAGATGAGTAAAGCAAGGCACAGAAATGCTAAGTAACTTTCCTCATATTACAGAGGTAGTAAGTAATAGGAATGGGATTAGAACCCAGACAGTCTGACATTAGAGCTCACTGCCATAACTACCACATAAAGATAGCTCAAAATTCAGATCTCAAGTTGGAAGAAATGATGTCACTGTGTGTGTATGTGTGTGTGTGTGTGTGTGTGTGTGTGTGTTTGGAGTCATCTATAAATAGATGGTTCCAGAAGCATTGGGAGTGGAAGAGATAATCCAGGGAGAATACGTACAGTTCAAAATAAAGAGAGCCATATGATACCCTGAGGAACAACTGCATTTAAAATAATGGGCAGAAGAAAAAAGGTGGTCTAGAGATATCAGAGAAAAACCAAAAGGAAAGGGTATCACATAAGCCAAGGGAGGGAACTTTCCAGCAGAAGATGTGACTAATATCACCGAACACTTCAGAATCAACAAGTAGAATGAAAGTTGACAAAAGGCAGTAAAAGCAGGCAGTTTAGAAGGTCATTGCTGACATTAGACCAGAGATTCTCCACCCTGGCTAGCATTAAATCACCTGGGGAGTTTTATGAATCCCAGTGCTAAGACTGGTCCTTAGACAAATTAAACCAGAACATCCACAGATGAGACCCAGGCATTTAAAAAAATTCCTCAGGAGATTCCAACGTGCATCCAAGACAGGGATTCACTTCCTTGGAGCAAACAGTTTCGGTAATCTTAGAGAAAGATCCCAGATGGTAAGGATTTGAGGGGTGAAGCAATTGAATGTGATGACTGGAATAAGGCTCTATTGGAGAATGTTTTAGGATCTCTGGTGGAGGGAAAGGTTTTGTATATGTGCTGCCGAAGCGAGCACGGAGGGAAAGGTTTTGAAAGGGTTCCGTGCCTCCTCCGAGACAGGAACTAAGTTCTGAAGTGGAGTGACAAGAGTTCATGTTGTAATGATCTCAATTTTCTTGGATAGAGATAAGGTTATCTGATGAAAGTGTGGATTGAGTCAGGAGTTTCAGATGAGTAACAAGAGAGGTTTTTGACAAATACATCTGGAGTTCAGGGGAGGTGGGAGAGAAGATGGAGATGTGAGGATCTTAATGGCAATAAATATTATTGACCACAGTGTGTCAAGCATTCTGCTGAGTGGACTCACATATAGTTTTTATTTAGTCTTTATCATAACTCTTTGATGTAGAGATAATCACCATGACCCTTTAATTGTAGTAAATAGATGTAAAATATAAATCCACAAATTTTTTTTGAACTAAAGCCTATATTCTTTTCACAACGCTGTTAGGTATGGCTCTAGTCGGTGATGTCCACACTGCAATGAATATTCATTCTCATTTGGAAAAATGGTTCCCAAACAGTATTGAGGGCCAAACTGAAGTTGGAAGTTTTGCATTTTTGGGGTGCCACTTTGTGACAGATTTAAGGGAGATAGGCTGTATACCTGATGAGTTGAAGTTTCTTCTAAGGAAAAGTGAAATCCAAACTCTCCTCTGTGATCTTTGTGAAACACAGATCAGACCATACCATTCTTCCGAATATCCTGTAGTGTCTCCCAGTGCTCAGAGTAATGGTTTTTCACAGCAAGGGGTATAGGAAGAGACACTACTAAATGCCTTAAGAATGTGATCAAAGCTCTGAATCTTCTGTTCAGAAGGAAATGCACATATATACAATATCTGCCATACATTTCAAGGAGCTCAGGAAGCCCTTGAAGTCCTGCATCCATAGATCATGGGTTAGGATTCTCTGCTAAGGGGATTTCATCTCTACTTCGTTAATGCAACTTAAATCTTCCATGATTTAGCACTAAAAGGAGCTACAAGGAGAAGCTGTTGGGGGTGGGAGCCAGCCAAGTAGTAAAATCAGCCCCTGAATTTCACCTTCCCTTGGCATTATGTCACCTTGATTTACTACTGTCATCATTAACTAGGAAGGTTTCCACCCAGTGCTAAATCTACAGATGGTGTGGATTTTGTTTCTAACAAGGGAGGCTATCTTTCCTTATATCGACATTTATACAACACATCCGAACACACAAATGATATTTTTTAGTTATGCTGATGTGTGCAGAGATGCATATTGTTCAGGTAAGTTACAAACATGATTTTGGAGAAGGGAAGGGAGCCAGTAAGGTGGAAAAATGGAGGAAGCGTATTTACAGTGATGCGTATAGAGCTTGCACCTGCAAACATCCTTCTGAATGTCATCATCTCTGTAAAACTCCCCTTTTCCTCTTTATCAGTTAGCTCCAAGTATTAGGTAGCCATAGTCCCGTACAATTTGCCACTTCCTAAATACCAATTCATTGTCAAATAAGTAGTATTCACCTAGTAGAACTAAATTTGACGGAAAGATTTCTCCCTATAGATTTTTGTTTGTTTTGTTTTTGTTGGTTTGTTCTTTTAAAGATTTTATTTGACAGAGAGAGAGAGAGAGATCACAAGTAGGCAGAGAGGCAGGCAGAGAGAGAAGGGGAAGCAGGCTCCCTGCTGAGCAGAGAGCCAGATAGGGGCTTGATCCCGGACCCTGAGATCCTGACCTGAGCCGAAGGCAGATGCTTAACCTGCAGAGCCACTCAGGCGCCCCTCTCTATAGATTCTTTTTTTTTTTTTTAAGATTTTATTTATTTATTTGAGAGTGAGAGAGAGCATGAGAGAGGAGAAGGTCAGAGGGAGAAGCAGACTCCCC
This sequence comes from Nasua narica, assembly GCA_028533885.1. Taxonomy (NCBI): domain Eukaryota; kingdom Metazoa; phylum Chordata; class Mammalia; order Carnivora; family Procyonidae; genus Nasua; species Nasua narica. The sequence continues at coordinate 81,018,384 of CM052801.1, read as the reverse complement.
TGTAGAGCTGGGAGCCTGATGTGGGACTCGATCCCGGAACTCCAGGATCATGACCTGAGCCGAAGGCAGTTGCTTAACCAACTGCGCCACCCAGGCACCCTCTATAGATTCTTAAACTAATTTTATGAAACAGTACGTAGTTACCACTAATTACATATATATTAAACAAGTGCAATTTTACCTTTGATCATCTCTCTCTTGCTATCGAACATTCTTTATCCAGGCATAGGCAAGTCAGTTTCTCAGTTCTTTTGCCTTGCTGCTTCTGAGCCGACGTGGCCTTTTGCTCTCAGTCTGAAAATATCCGTTGCCTCTGCACATCCATTTCACTTCTGCTGTCTTTCCCTGAGCCCACTTTGCCTAATACTATGTTTAGCCCTCTAATGTTTCTTCTTACATCTCTGTTAAAGCTTACACTATAGTAAGGAGAATGGTAACGGTGTTCTCTTAAACAACTCTTTACTCAGTGGAATTGTGTACTTTCCTTTGAGGATGTGCATAATTTCGGAAGGAAAGAACTGGCTCCCTGGCGAGGTGTCACAGAGATGACCACGCCCTGGGAAACAAAGCAACTATCATCTTTCAGGTACATAATTTGGTTCCTCTCTGTGAACTGCTTCAGCTGCAGGACAGGATCAAAGGGGATAGATAGACCTGGGATTGTGGGGACTGGGGACAAAAAAATAAAAGCTTTGTTCTTTTCCTTTTAATTCTTTAAGGCCCATTTATCATATGGTTAACACAAAGGCCAGGCAAGGGTTAGTCAGATAATTTGAATGACAAACAGGAGAGGTGAGGTGGCTGAGGCCCAGAGACTATTGAAGATTAGGTTCTCAATAGGTAACAGGGAAACTGAGGCATCTTGGAGGGTTTCAGTTCAGAGAGTTGATTGGGACTCTGTGTTCCATGCTGATTCTCTTTGATTACAAAGATTTGAGCAAGATTCAGAATTGGCATTTCAAGATGTAGCTTTTTATTCATGCGAGCAGACAAAAAGCAGTTTTAAATATCTGCAGAGGCATGACGCTGAGGTATGCCAGCATGTCCTGTCAGGAAACCATCCTGTCAGAAAACTATATTCTGTTTTTTCGGTCATCTGTGAGGCAGAACTAGCTCCATATACAAATAAGTTCTATTTATTTTCAGCACTCTTTTCTTTCTCATTATAATTCTGAAAGGGTCTAGAGGTGACAGAAGATAAATCTTGAATCCCCTGGAACCTTGGAAATATTCTCATTTGAAGCCTTTATATGAAAAGCTGAAGATTCTGCTGCCCTGTCAGTCTAAACCGAACCATATGCAGTGCTATTTTTGGTGCCAGTCATTCCTGTAACACATGAAGTAGTTAATTTTATTACTCTTGAGTCTTTAACTGTTTGAGCAAATGACCCTCTGGGTCTTTTATGTCATGTAAGAAAGCAGTTAGAAATGAGCTCAAAGGCAAGAAAAAATTAATAAGGACACGCCCAAACCTTTCATAGAATTTAAAGGTTTGAGTTAAGATTCATTTCTCTAGCTTCAGCTGAGACATTTATAAGGCTTCACTAGTAAAGTCCAATTATGACTCCTCATTAATGGTTCAAGCCCAGAGTTTCAAGAACACTTTAAAAAAATTATCACATTGATACAACCAGGCTAAATGCTAACATGTCTTAAATTAATCAATAAATATGGTTCCAAATCACCTTCACTAATTGGAAGAAAAGTAATCTGTGGTTTTGAAAAATGGAAGAGTCACAAAAAATGGAGAATTGTATTATATGTTTCATATGTATATATACACATGTTTATGTCATATATTTGGTGATGTTCATCATTTATATATAATAAATTTTCATTTTATATTTATAGGTCTAACTTATAAATAATTACATATGATTTAAAGAAAGAATGAGGTGGATCAATATTCAATGCAATCACTCTCTTGTTTTCTATTAATTGCATTTTCTTAAGCAAGACATAGATCTATATAATGGAGAGGCAAGACAGAAGAGAAGCTATATGGAGCAGCATCTAAAATTCATACGCGGACACTTATGCCTCCTCTTTCTTCTGTACTTCTCACCCCAAATGCTTGAAGCCCCGTGTATGCTTGCAAGTGTTAGTGGCTGGCAAGCTCTGTGTTTCTCAGTTCCTTCTCTCAGACTACCTCTTGCATAGATAGCAATAAAGCTCATTTCTGAAGCATCGTCACTGTAACACACAGCCAGGGCCATCGGTCAGCATGTTCTTTGCAGTGTGCACTATGATGGGCAGGGCCAGTGTGCCTGGTCTATGGATCAAGGAACACATCTGATCAATTTGACTTAAAAATGCAGTCAGGCTGGCTGTGCCATCTTTCTGCCATCACGCTTTGGGGATTAACTTTAGAGCCTGGAACAATATTTGGCACATAATAGGTGTTCAATGAATATTTATTGAACAAGTGAATTTACTAAATGTATAGCACTTAGCATTCTCTTCTGTTACGTTAAATTTGTAAAAGGCTCAAATTTGAATACTGGCCACCTTGATTGCTGTATATCTTTTTCACTTTTCAGGGAAACGTATTTGATAGTTTTAGCGTATGATGTTTTGTCTGAATGATTTGTAGTCCTTGCCATACCATAAAAAACAAGCTTAGATAAAATGGTTATGGAGTTGAAGTGTAAGTTCAAAACCTTTTGCAGTTGACAACAATTAGCCCAAAATTCATTGACAAAAAGCTTTCTAAAATGTATGAGTCCCCCCATTTTTTCCATGCTGTAGTTTGTAGATTTGAATTTAGATGTGGAATTGGTTTAAGACTTCATGTGTGTGCAGGACGGCATTATTCTGATCAGTTACTTCCACTGTGATGTACTAGCCTTTAGATGTTGAAGCCATTGAATAAGGGGCCTAGAAATAAAGAGCCTGAACGCTTGGAGATGATTTTGTATTATTGATATTTGTCTTTTTCTTATCAGTGCCAACTGCCCATGGTGAGGGGAAAGGGAGGCACTCCAAGTAAATGGAGTTTAGTCTATTATTTAGACTTTTATTAGTTATGGTTATATTGTTCTAATATAATGACCTAAAATGTATATTTTCAAAAAATGTGTATTTGCAACTCTTATTGGCACATGTGTATGTATTATAGGATTGAAATTTACATTTTAATATAAAGTTTGGAGCCAATGTCATTAGAATTCTGCCTCCATAAGAACACTGAAGGGCTGTCCTCCTGGGATTTGTAATCTTACGTGACGTCCAGATTCAACAAGAATGCCATCAGAAAGTTACCTTTGCAACAAACTAGACTGACTCTCATAAATCATTCTCTTGGTAAAACACTTGAACTTTTGCTAAAATAATGCTTAAAAAACTAGAAGCTGTAAAAGGAACACAATTAAGCAGTTTTTATTACTCAGGTTCCAAACCAAAGTTCAAAGCACTTAAAATTGAATCACAAGGCTGCCAAGGACCTTCAGAGGACAGGCCTTCAGGCAGGACCACACTAAACCTACCCCTCTACAAATTACATCAAGTCTGATTCTATTCCAGACCTATCACCAAGCTTTGGTGAGACTATGATGTGTTGATTTCTCCCTCCCTGCGTTAGCATAGTGATTCTAATTTTTCCTCCGTATGCTTCTAATTCTCACCAGAGACTCCATAATCAATGTTTTCCAGAGGAAGCATTCAGTTAAGTATTTGTTGATTGTTGATTTTGAAGGCATCAAGAAATTTCTACCTTTTTCTGGTGTTTGACAGTGTTTACTGCTAAATGTATTTTACCTAAATTCCATAGGTAGCACTTTAAGCCCCTTTCACCTTGTCCTGTCTTTGGAGCTCATAGAGTAATAACCAGACAACATTAACCGTTAACTGGGCACTTTCACATAGGGTGGCATTTTGCATGTTGTGGGGTACACATTTAACAAATATTTCTGAATTGAATTAAAAAGTTGAGTATCAGGATGCCTGGGTGGCTCAGTCAGTTAAACATCTGCCTGTGGCTCAGGTCATGATCCCAGGGTCCTGGGATGGAGTCCTGCATTGGGCTCCTTGTTCAGCGGGGAGCCTGCTTCTCCCTCTGCCTGCTGCTTCCCTGCTTGTGCTCACTTTCTTTTTAACAAATAAATAAATAAAATCTTTAAAAAAAAAGTTGTGTATCATTAAGTACCTGGGTGGCACAGTTGGTTAAGTGTCCGACGCTTGGTTTGGGTTCAGGTCATGATCTCAGGGTTGTGGGATCAAGTCCTGGGTAGGGCTCTTCACTCAGCCCTCTCTCTTTCCCTCTGCCCTTCCTCCCCCTTAAAATAAGTAAATAAATAAATCTTAAAAACAACAGGTTAAGTATCATTGTTTTGATGTATTTGTTGATTAATTATTCAAGGTGGTATAATAGAAAGAATACTGACCTAATAGCAATTGGAGTTCAAATTGCTCTTTTGCTTAATAGCCTAGCACAGTGTAGTACACTGTGAGTCCTCACACAGTAAGTACTCAGTAAGTATTTCCTGAAAGAATGAATAGATTGAGTTGGATGAATGAAGTCTTGGGCACCTGTCTCAAACATGACTCTTCGGAGGCCACTGTTTCTCCGTCAGCCACTCTCTTGGCACTACTGTGGTTATCCCACCCTCCACAAACCTCCGCCCTCACTGTAACACTAGAAACCCCTTACCCTCATGTTAAATCCCAACAAACCTCAATAAAACAAAAAACATGCTCCTTTGTGGTGCATGCCATCTAGCTATGGTACTTTACTACTCTTACAGGTATGGTCCTTCATTTCTTTTGTGGTTTTAGACCTGGTAAAATTCTACCAGTTGAGTCCAAATGTTGGTATAACCCTTAGTTCCTTTGTACCAGCTTTCGTTTGTGGCTGAAGCATTGGAACAAACCTGATTTTCCCTTCTCTTCATCTAGCTGGGTCCTTCTCAGCCTTTTAGTCTCCATCTAGACACTGTCTGGTCTGGAACGCCTCCCTTGATTCTGTGCAATCTTGACTGGATACCCTTCCCATGTGTTCCTACAGCACTCTGCACATACTCCTACCATAGTACCCATTGTCCTTAATTGTAATTGACAACAGTCAGTTTCTTTCCTTGTTTGTTTCTCCAACTAAACTGTAAACTTCTTGAGGGCAGGGGCTGTGTCATTTTTGCTTTTGTAAACTCTGCCACAAAGTAAGTGCTCAAACAATATTTTGCTTTCTTTTAATAAGATAACTTTTTACCAGATTTTGCTTCCTCTTATGTAAAATGAAGCTAATATTGCCTTACCGTGGTACAAAGGATCATCTGAGATTGTATACATAAATCATTCTGAAAACTGCCAGGACACAAATATTATTCCCAGTTGTCAAATCCTTTCATAGTGCCTTCAGCTCACAGAATGCCAATTACAGCTATTTTCAGAGAGTGATTTCTTGCCCATTCTTAGGATCTGGGAAATTGTGTCACTGGAAATAACGTGAAAATGAATGAGGTAGAACTTTGTGCATGGGAATAAGGGAGCATGCTATGTCCACATTACCCAGTCTGATTTTATTGAAGATTCTAAGTTCATGTGCATGTCTCTTGTAGCTTAACTATGTAGATGACCAATAGTGGAAACAGGCTTAATAAACTTTTTAGCCCTGTCATAGTGACTATAGTTTGTAAGACCTTCAATTAAACTGCTGTGAAACACAGAGAATGGGTTTCGGTTCAATTCTTCTCCAGAATGTCTCAGCTAAAAATGATATGATTAATACCAGATAATAAAAATTTTAAATCCTGAAAGGGTATTGATGAAATCCCTGACATCCATCTTTTTCAGTATTGTAGTCATGTACATTAACCAATTGGATTAGAAGAATCTTAATCTGCCCTAATCTGCCAAAAGCATAGTGGCTTTTGTTATACTGTAGGTCTGAAAACTCTATCCAAAGTAGGTTAGCATTAGAACATGTACTGTCTCTAATACTTGCTGATGGTATTGACCTCAAGGATAGGGTTTTTGTGACCCTTCAGCAGATGAGTCTTATCCTGTCAGATCCTTCATCACCTTCTATTGACTTCGCTACAAGCCCATTTGAAAGGTTTTATGATCCAATCTCATTTCAGTTACTGTCATTGCATACGCATGTTTATTCAGAATTCTGTACATACTAATGGGTCTTTTATGTTGGGAATGCTTGAGAACTGTTAAAAAATTGAACAAATTCATCTCTTCACTTTCCTTCATTGGTAGACTAGAGGTGATACATGCTATTGATGTTGTAGTTTGGATAAATAAAAACATTGCTGTTTAGTTTGTTATCCTGATGACTGTCCTAACTAAGCATACACTGGATTATTTTGCAATTTAGTCTACTCAGAGAATGGGAGAGTTTCTAATCTTCTAGGGTATTTTTTTTCTTCCTTGAAAGGTTATGATAACTAGAATTGGTAGCTCATAAAAAGCCCAAATCAATAGTGCCATTGCCTTAATCCACATAAGAGGCTTAACTTCATAGGTGACTTCTGAACAGCTGAAACAAAACAAAAATTAGTCTCTGGTGAGTTCCCAAGTTTAAAATAAAGTTGAAAGCTGTTGCAGAAAAATGCTTCTAGGCTAACAAAGACAACAGGGTGGGAACTTGTAAACAATTATCTTTCAGCAAATACATCCTCATGCTTTCCCATTTTCAATAAGAGCTAATATTTATTATGTGTCAAATACTATGCTAAGCATGATCTCATTTAACCTTTAAAACAACCTTATGACATTTAGATACATGTATAATCCCCAGTTTGCAGGTGATAAAATTGAGACTTACAGAAAAAGGTTTAACTCTTCTAAGATGACACGTCTAGTAAGTGGCCCAGTTGACACTTGAACATATGTGTTCTAGACACTAAGGGTCATGCTTTTAATTGATACACTATATATGTTAAATGACATTTATCTTATACAGTACTTGATATTCAAATGCGTCTATTATAGAAGATGATCCTTCTTACCTATCATAGAAATATCTGGATGATTTTCTTAGATATAGGAAAATACCCTGAGCTTTCTGCACTTTAATGTCAGGAAGTCACTGTGATTAGCATCAGGCCAATAATATTTGCGAGATGGCCATGCATGACTAAAGTGTATATTGTGGCCATGGGACAGTGTGTGTGTGTGTGTGTGTGTGTGTGTATTTTGTCAGGATAGCTGTCTAGGATGAAGATCAAATTCTTGACCTTACTTTTTTTAGCATTATGTACAAACTGTCTACATTAACTGAACCAGAGGTGATTTACTCACTTACTCATTGATAACCAATTTATTACAAGGCCTTTAGTTTAACAGCCTTTCTTGGTTTGAGATTCATACCATCTGACTTTTGTTTTCTCTTTCCTTCTACCTAATTAAAGTGGTCCACCAAGACACCTAGGCGGCTCAGTCTGTTAAGCATCTGACTCTTGATTTCTGCTCAGGTCATGATCTCAGGGTCCTGGGATAGAGCCCCATATTGGGCTCTCTGCTCAGCAGGGAGCCTGCTTGAGAGTATCTCTCTCCTCCCTCTGTCCTCCCAACCTGCTCGTGGTCTCTTTCTCTTTCTTTCTCAATAATAATAATAATAATAATAATAATAATAATAATGTGGTCTATCAATCTTCAGTCAATTTACTGACAAGCATTTTCCCAGTGTCTTATTGTTGCATCATGGTCTTCATTTCGTTCTCTACTAATACGTACAAGAAAGCCGACATTCAGGTTAACAATTTTTCTAGTATCTAAGCCTTAGAGTTCCTTGACATTCTTAGCAAATACCCTTGTCAAGATCACCAAGGCCTCCACATTGCTAAATTCAGTGGTCTATTCTTAGTTCTCATCTTGACCTTTCAGCAGCATTGGACTTTGTTGATCACTCCTTCTTTTGATTTTCAGGATGTCATATTTTTCTGAGTCTCCTCCTGTGCCATGGACCATTCCTTCTGAGTCATCCAATGATCCTCCTCATTTTCCCAACCGTGAAACACAGGAGGTCCTGAGAACTTCTTCTCTTATCTTTGAGATACTTACTCTCTTGTCATCCTGTCGTATCATCCTGTCTTTTGTTGTTAATACCATTTATATGCCAAAAATTTTTCAACTCCCATTTGAACTCTCCCCTAAAATACAGATTCATATATTCAGCTGGCTATTTTTCATCTCCATCTAAATGGCTGATATGTATCTCAAACTTAACATATCTGTACCAAACACTTGTTGTTCTCTACCTCATGTTCTCTCATTCTACCTTTTTATTCCAGCTGTTGCTGTAGCTACCAGTTGTGTGTATATGTAAACTACCAATACCTCTACTCAGCTGCATCAGATGGCTCTCATTTTCTAATTTTTCTATTACTTTTCTGTGGAAAGCCAGTAGCAACCCACTCAACCATTCCGAAGCAGGTGCAAAGCTGGAAGTGTGAGAGAGTTAATATACCATGGACAACTGCTTGACCTATAAGAGAAAGCCAGTCATGAATGCCTCCCACACCTGAGTTCAAGCAGTCTTTCAGGCATTTTATAAGCTCCTCAGAGGGTCCCCAGTAAGATTAAGCTTCAGTTGCCCATAGCTGTGACCAGCTCAAAAACTCACCCTTGGATTGACTTCCCTTACTTCTCTATTTCACTTTTACTGGAACTCCATTCCTGTTAAGGGGATCACTTCCCAAAATTCAGTCTCTGCACACAGTCCCTTGTTTCAGCTTCTGCTTTTTAGGAAACCTGATTGAGAAAATATTCAAAAGCAAATTCCTGATTCTTCCTCCAAAACTTGCTTCTCCTTTAATCTTCTCCAATTTAAAGGGTAACAACTCTTCTTTCCAGGTCCTCTTAATCAAAAACCTGGGTGTGATCTCTTACCTCATCTATTTTATCAACAAACCTTGTCATCTCTACCTTCAAAATATATTCAGAGGCTGACTAATTCTTCCTACTTCCTCTGCTACTACCTGGTCCAGGCCACTATCATTTCTCATACTGATTTTTGCAGTAGTCTTCTAACCTATCCCCCTGCTTCTGCCCTTGCACCCCTACAGTTTATTCTCAACATAGCTGGAATGATACTTTTTCCTAGAGAGGGGGGGAAAGAGAGAGAGACAGAGAAAAAGAGGAGAGGCAGAGGGAGAGAGAGAGAGAGAATCCTAAGGAGGCTCCATGCTCAGCACGGAGCCCAAGGTGGAGGGGGCTCGATCTCACAACCCTGAGATCACGACCTAAGCTAGAATCAAGAGTCAGATGCTTAGCCGACTGAACCACCCAGGTGCCCCTAGAATGATACTTTTAATATGGGGTGATAGGCATTAAGGAGGGCATGTGATGTGATAAGCACTGGGTGTTATACCAACTGATAAATTTTTGAATACTGTATCTGAAACTAATGATGTACTATATGTTGGCTAATGGAATTTAAATAAATAAAAAAAGGAGGAAAAAAAAAAACCTAAGACAGATCATGCCTGCCCGCCCCCCCACCTGTTAGAACCTGCAGTGGCTCCCTATCTCACTCAGGATACAGCAGTCTACATAATATGGTCTTCATTTGTGAGCTTATCTTCTACAAGTGACTCCTTCATTCTTCTTGCTACAACCACATTGCTTCTGTGTTTCTCAAACAGTACACACATATTTCTGACCCAGGGCCTTTGTAATTGCTATTCTGTCTGCCCAGGATGTTCTTCCCCTTGAAATCTACTAGGCTTGTTCTCTCACCTGATTCAGGCCCTTACTCAAATGTCACTTTCTCAGTGAGCTATTGAAAATTACAGTCCTTCTCCCCAAACTGTTTTTTTTCTTTTTTCCCCTCCATACTACTTATCACTTAGGTGACTATAAACTTTATTGTGCACATTGAGACATTTTTTGTTTTAGAGAGAGTGAGTGGGGGAGGGAGTAGAGGGGCAAAAGGAGGGAGAGAGAAAATCATAAGCAGTCTCCATGCCCAGTACAGAGCCCAGCATGAGACTCTGTATCACTACCCTGAGATTATGGCCTGAGCCAAACCAAAAGTCAGATGCTTAACCAACTGAGCCACCCAGGTGCCCCCAAACTGAGACATCTTTGAGCGTGAAAGGGTGCACTAAGAATGATCACACTAGGACCACAGACAAAAACCAGGACTGTCTAAAACAATGGAGACATTATCATCATCCTACCTAACACCATTTAATATATTATCTTGCTCATTTTTATTTTTATTTTATATATTTATGTATACTTACTATATATATTATATGTACTTACTATACTACAATGTACATGTATTTATACTTATTACTATTTTTTTTTGTTTTACTCATTTATTTTCTGTGCTCCCCATGAGGATTAAGTTCTGTGAGAGCAGGGAGTTTTGTCCATTTTGTTCTTTGCTGCATCCCAATACTTAGAACAGTGCCTGGAACATATTAGGCATCTGATAAATGTTTATTGAATTAATGCAAACCCACTAGAATAGTGTCTGGCACATAAGTAGCTCTCAATGAATATTAGTTATTGTTATCAATAAGTATTATCATCAAATAGAAGCGATTGCTTTTAGCTATGAGAATGGGGCTTCTTGGGTGGCATTATTCTATTTTATTTACTCCTCAGTAATATTTTTATGCACTACTTGTATAGAGATGCTTGCAGCTGCCAAATAATTTTTTTTTTAAATTGTCTTCTCTCCTCCAGTTTTTTTGACTTAAGATGCCTAGTATTTTGGTGACTTAGAATATTTTATGATTCATGACATAACTGGCGAATTGTTCTTTTGTACATCAGACAGATAAAAAAAATTAGCTGGTAAAACTTTGCATGAAGTTTGTGTTTTAATACATTTTAATACATTAATACATTGGATTAACTTATTTAAAGTCCGGTTGTGAACATTTTTAAAAAATGCTTGAACTTCTAACTGTAGTAACAAGTCGCACATCCCCCTTGTGTACTTTATCCAGTTGGAGAACATGGCTAAAAATATCTTAGAAGAGTGATTTTGAGTTCTTTCAGTAGAATTCTAGAAATGCAAATTCAGATAATTGTAATGATCAATCATTTACTGGTATGTTAATTTCTTAATGCATTCAATTTATCAGCAGCAGGTTTTTCCTAATTCTAAAGAAGCAACACTTAATTCTCTTTTTACTGATTAATTGTGGAGAATTATACTTCTGGCAGTTGACAAAGGGACTTACATGGCTTGCTTCAATACCATTCAAGACATAGGTAAATAATAAAAGTAAACAATTCATGAGAAGTGGAAACATAATTAACAGCAGTCTTATGAATGTTTGTCTCTTCTTGCAGAAATCCTGGTAAGCTATTTCTTGAGCTTCCGGTTTTCTTTGGATGAGAAGTGCTTGTAGCTAATCAATGTATAATCCCAAATGTTCCTTAAACATTTAAAAATTGACAGTAGCCAATTAGATAATTCAATTGGACAAGTATTTATGGAGCATTTGCTATTCAAAGAATTTCCTTTTGGTCACAGACACAAATTAAATACAGCAGCATCCCTTTGTAAAGCTGATGTTTGGAAGCATAACTGGTAGCTTTTTTATTTTGGCTTTTGTCTTACTGAGCCTTTATATTTCAAGGCACAGGCTTTTCTCTACAGTACATCTGTAGCCTTATAATCATGGGCTGTGTTGTAACAGGATTGTGCTTTATTGAGATAGAATGGATGTATTGAAAGTTCACTTGGTAAGTTCTTTTATTTTAATACTGAATTCCATGCTGAGAAGCCTTGTCTTCCAACCTTTTGTGCAGATAGTGTCCCTTATTCCCATTTGCCCCCTTTTGGATTGCCTCTACTATATTGTCTACTAGAAAGATCACATCACTGGGTCAAGACTTATGCTTTCAATTTTGCTTCATTCACTCACTGAATGACCTTAGGTCTTCTTTTAACTGCCTTTACTAGTATATTAATAGTCACCTGGGGTCTTGTGGCACAGTTAATCAAAGTCCTAAAAATAATTCGAAATGTGCAGCCCTCCCTTCTGCCTCTAGAGAGAATCTTTGAACCAAAGAAGAAAAGTAAAATGGAAAGGGAGATTTGCTAGGATAATCAACAATATCTCTGTGTGATGATTTCTTTTTTGGCACTGGCCTGTCTGATCCTTCTTAGTCTCCTAAAACTGAAATACTCATTTCTGAGATTCTTCTTTATAATTCTTCATTTGAAGAACAGACCTTAGAAAATGACAAGACTGACATCTATTTGAAATAAAAATAATAAAACTGGTGATATTTCTTTATGATGCCTATGTTGAGGTACAGGACTACAGAAATGACTTCCAATATATGCTAATCATATAATATAGGGCTTGATCTGCATGTAGATATTGCTCAAAAGAAGTGATTGAACTCCAGCAATATCTAAGTTGTAACAAGAAGTCAGGTAAGAATTTAATTCTCCTATAAATTACATTGCCATCTCTTTTTCTCTACTGTTTTTTTTTTACCTCTCTGTTTAGTGCTATTACCAATATTTAGTGACTTCCTACTGATATTAATAGACTTGTACTTTACTTAATTATAGCCTTATCAAAATAAGGTACATATTGAACTATTTAGTGAGCCTAATGTGTGTGTGTGGGGGGGTATACTTTGGTGAACTTTGGTGTTTTTTAAGTACACACCTTTACCTTGGGGAGGATTTCATAATTTTTGTGATTTCTGTTGGCAATGTGGTGGATACACATTGAAAATTTACCAGTTAGGAAGACATTGTAAAAATAAAGAAAAAGAGGTGATGAGGGGGGCTAACTTGGGCACTGAATGTTTGAATAAAGAAAAGGAGACCTATATGAGACAAATTAGAATTGTCAGGATTTAGTGGCTGATAGAATGCGGGTGATGAAGGAGAGAAGGGAGTGAAGGCTTCCATCTTTGGTAAGTCAGTGAAAAGGGTTGATAGCAATCAAGGTGGGGAACCTGGAAATGTGGAATTTTAGAGAAAAAAATGTTCTCCTCTGGACATAACTTTGCAGGGGCATAGGTTGCCAAGGTAAAAAATACCTAATATGAAGTTAGATATGTCAACTTGGATAATGGTGCTAGAAAATGGATTTGGGAGTTGTTGATGCAAAACTGATACATGAGATTGGATGTGATCCCATTGGAAGAGGGTGTATAGTGTAGAACACAGAAAAAAGAAGGTACGGGACAAAATCATGGTGCACACCAACATTTAACATTGGCAGGAAGAGGAGTTCAGAAAAACTGCTGAGTAGTTAAGAGAACTAGATGGAGAATCAAGACAAAGTCAAGAAAGAAGGAAAGAATCTAGAAAGAGGGATAATGATATCATAAATAAAGAAAGGTCTAGTAAAGACTCTGGAATCTTTACCAGATTTCACAGTTAGGCATCAATTGCTGACATCTAAAAGAGTTTTAGGGGGCAGAAGACAGATTCCAGTGGGTTGAGGAATGAGTGGAGAGAAGTGAAGACATTAAGTATAGACTTTTAATATTCTTGGCTGAGAAGGGATGGGATGGCCAAGAACAGGGGCAACAGGTTCTGAGAAAGAATTTTTTTTGGCTTGTTTGTTTTATGGATGAAAAATAAATTGCCCACATAAGCTGGCTCAGCCCTATGCTTCCCATTGTAGCAATGAATAAATAAGTATGAATGAATGAATGCATGCTTATCGAATGAGGTAAGTGGACTAATGAAGAAAGAAAATTTTAAGTGGTAAGAAAAAGAGGTAACATCTGATGGGGCAAGGCCCTGAAAAAAGCTTAAAGGGCTATGATCCAAAATACAGACAGAAGTTCTAGTCTCTGCAACATGAGAGGAGGGATCATTGAAGGAGTTCACAGTAGCTCATAACATAGCTCTAGTGAGTCAAATATTATCAGTAGAGTCTTGAAATCTTTTTAGTGGTCTTTATATTTAAGCTTCATTTTCTCTTATGTACACAGTAAGAAATACAGCCAGTAAAGCCCCAGGAACTTCTCTTACAGTCCTAGCCACCCTGATAGAGAATTCTGTTCTGTAGGCTTTAGTCCTAAAATACTAAGCAAGGACTCTGATTATCCCTGCTTGGTCCAGTGGCCCACTCCTGGATGCTTCAGGAACGACCAGGAGTGGGATCTGTGAAAGGTACCTTGATGGATAAAACTCCGGTCGGGTTTTCACACGTAAAGTGATTAACTCTGACAATTCATTGCATCAGTCCACCCGTATTTACTGAGTGCTTACAGTGTGCCAGGTCTTGTTCTGACTGTTGGTGACATAGTGGTGCAAACACAGACATGGTTCTTACCTTGGGGAGCTTATACTTCAGTAAAGGGAGCAGGATAATAAATAAACAAAATATTTCTGGCTATTGATATAGTCTCTGAAGAAAGTAAAACAGGTTTATGATCAAGAGTAATTGGTGGTGGGGTCTACTTCAGGGAAATCTGAAGAGCTGCCACCTAGATCACAAGAAGAAGCCAGCTATCTGAAGAGTTTGGTGAAGAGCATTCAGGCAGAGGGAGGAACAAGTGCAAAAGCCCTGGGCAGGGAATGAACTTGGCGTATTTAGTTGAAGGTCACTATGGCTGGATCTTCCTGAGTAAAGGGGAGCGTGGTGTGAGATGATGTTAGGGAAGTGGGCAAGAGCCAGATAACCATAGGACCTTGTAGTTCACAGTAAGGAATGGCCTGTGGGGTTGGTCCAGTTAAACCAAATGGCAATTCTTGTAGTAACCATTTAGATGGAGGGCAATATTCCTAGGAAAGAGATACTAAACACAGTAACGTGAGTTTCTTTATCAGCCCATGTGCAGAAACAGTGGAAAACAAGGTAAGACCTCCTCCAGAACTGACAGGGCAGGTCAAGTGGACTAATGGAAGGGAAGTACTGAAGGGGAGGGGGAAGGGGAAGGGAAGGGGAAAGGAAAGGTACTGTTACTGAGAGACTAGTTGAAATGACTGATCTGGGATTCTTGACCACCACAGGAAAGGGCTAATGTTAGGAGGCGGCTGTCATGGTCTTTGTCAAAGCTGAAGACTAGATTCTACGGCCATGAGAAAATCCCATAGGTAGAAGTGTAGGATATCATTTTCAGAGTGAGATCTCCCAGTCAAAGGTCAGTTATAATGCCCTTTCTCATTCGGGTGAGTATTTGTTTTTATGTATGTAATTTGATTCGACCCAAGTCCATGAATACCTAGTTTCCAGAAACTTGCTGATGTGGGTTCAAAATACCCTCTTTCCCCCTCCCTTTTTAAATTGTGATCTTTTCCATTATTAAACATTGGCTTCTTTCCCGGAGATGGCACTGAAGAAGAAAATCAATGACATATCTAGCCAGCCGCCTTGGACTGAATGGGCATTCAAATAGACTCCAAGGGCCAAGTACAGATGGTGATTTATTGTGCATACAACTTCTACAGAATGCCTTCATTTGAGCATTGATGTATATACAATTACTTACCAGAATACTGCAGTTTTACAGTTTAGCCAGGAATCTGTGGAGAGATTATATTCACTAAGAAATCCACAAATGTAGCTTCCACCCTTTTCGGTAATTCTACAAACTCTCAGTAGTCTTCTGCATGAAGAAAAGAGATTTCAAAAATAGTCCTTCCATTTTACCATATTTCTCACTATTTGCCATCCCCATGCAATTCCCATTTTGGAGCCAATTCTGATTTATTAAACTATGTTCCCCTCTTGACATGTGAGTAGATGGAGTTGCTAGAGGCAAATCATTTACTGTGGCTATTGTGAAACCCAAAATTGCGGTAGTCATCTACACATATCACAGGCTTGCTCATTGTAAAGATCAGTTTTAGGCAGTGTTTATGTGATACTGAAACAACCAACTGAAAGTTGCATGATTTTAGTGAACCAGATACTTGACATTTCATAGGCAGAAAAAAAAAAAACAATGAGAGCACTCCTAAATTCCTTTTTCTTATTGAAAATGGTTTGAATTACCTACTTGTCCTTATATTTTGAACCTCAGTTGAAATCATAAAGGTGTTATTACCTTCAGGAGGATAACTTCCAAATTTTGTTTTTTCTCTCTGGCCAACTATTATCTCATTGCCGTGCTATTTTGGGGATGGCACCCCAGTTCAAACGTTTCTATAATATTATGGAGAATGGGTTGTTTATAACAGGAATTAAATTATGATTTTCTTTGCACCAGTGTATATAGGGTTATATCACAATGTATTTTCTTTAATATTTTGGCTAGATTTCAGTGAAAAAATGTTAATCATTTTAATAGAAACACTTCAGACAACTCTTTAATGCAAACAATACATGGTCAAGATTAATAGAAGCTATAAATAAAAAGAAGCTATAATAGTATTGATAAAAATCAGCTTGGCAAATGAAAATAAGGAAGTTTAATAACAAATAATATACTGCAATGACATAGCCCATCGAGTTGCTATATGAGGCAGTATGAGGAATAGCCCTTTGAATTATTTATGTACCATATAGTACAATCAGAATCTTGGATGGTAAGCTACCAGAAGGGATAAACAAACTTATTACGTATGGTGCTGAACCTAGTACCACCCCCAAATTAAATGTGAATATTCATTTGATGCTGCATGATGGTGCTCTTCCTAATGTGATTGTGCCCATCATTATTGACTAACTTTCCAGTTCTCATTAGTATTTTTTTAATCGGTATTTCCTCTATCCTTTCACAGAGATTTTCTCCATTTGAATCTTAGGGTGAGTTTCATAATGGAAAAGCTCATGGTCTGTGTCTGTTAATTCAGGGAGAAGCAATGACATGAACATCATTTATTTGCTGAGCATGCAATAGGCACTCTTGGAGCTATAAAAATAAAATAAAATCTATGGATGCTATTTTCCCGTGTATAGAGTCTAGACAGGAAGGATAAAAATATACCTGTGGAGGAGTTTAAAGGCACGTAAGTACAATTTACCAAAATATAGAAACAAATCATGAAAGTTCCATTTTATTTTTAATTGGATCCATCCATTTATGATAACAGTAGTTCTATGGATAGATAATCATTGTTTTATTGATTCCGTACTACTTTATGATTTGTATATTATTATGAGTGAGTCAATAAATGGGTGAATGTTTTCAGTGGCTGTTGCCAGTTTTTATGGTGAGATGTCATGGATAAGTGCTAAATAGTTACAGAACATTTTAAGGGTTGTGACTAGCCACTAAAGATCTATTTATTAAGAGCGTCCCTCCTCCATGATTAACCATATTTTGGTTTTGCACCAAAGACGATATCATCATTATTAGCACTCTCAGTCAATATCTATTATGCATCTACTTTATATTACATTCCAGAAATATATAGAGAAGCAGAATACTGATTAGGTGCTAAGCACTGTACTATGTGCCACAGGAAACAAACATAGACTCTGCCTTCAGAGAGCTTACTGTGGTCTACTAGGGGAGATAGACAGTAAATAGTGCTGTGAAGGTAACCAACAGAATATATTGTTTGAAGATAACAGGATAAGGCAAAGGATCTATTTAATATGTTCAGGGAAGGCCTATCTAAAGGTACCATCTTTAAACTGAGGTAAGAAGGGTAAGAAAAAGCCAAGCGTGTGAGGAACCAGGGACAGAGCACTCCAATCTGGGGGAACAGCATATGCAGAGTCTTTAAGGTGTGAAAGTGTTCAGTAAGTTTCAGTAACTTTAAGGAGACCAGTGTGTCTGTAGTGCAGAGAGGGAGAGGGGTGGTACTTGATGAGGCTAGGCAGATAGGAAGATACCTAAACCTAGGGCTCTGTAGACCATGCTAAAGATTTTAGTCTTTCTCTTAAGGGTAATGAATGGGGAGATACTGATGAATTTTAATCAGGGGTAGGAGTAAGCTTTACATATTTAAAAGATAACTTTGCAGGGGCAACTGGGTGGCTTAGTCCATTGAATGTCTATCTTCGGCTCAAGTCATGATGTCCAGGTCCTGGGATCCAGCCCTGCATGGGGCTCCCTGCTCGGCAGGGAGTCTGCATCTCCCTCTCCCTCTGTTCTTCCCCCCTGCCCCACCACTCGTGCTCTTTCTCTTCCTCTCTTTCAAATTAAAAAAAAAAAAAATCTTTAAAAACAAAAAAATAAACGATAACTTTGAGGGCACCTGGATGGCTCAATCAGTTAAGTGATGGACTTCTGGTTTCAGCTCAGGTCGTGATCTCCAGGTCTTGAGATCGAGCCCTGTGTTGGGCTCCCTACTCAGTGGAGAGTCTGCCTCTCTCTCTCTCCCTCTGTGCCTCCTCTTCCTCCACCCTCACCCGCCCGGGGGGGGG
>CM052801.1:80963362-81000072 GCA_028533885.1 Nasua narica | reverse complement strand
TTTCAAACATTTTCATTTTGAGATATCCATTAGATATCTAAGAATATAAATAAGTAGTTTCATTTACCAGCCAATGATGTATCAAGTTCAGAAATTTCTACCATAAAAATAATTGATGAGTGGTTTGACAGTCATGCTTTAATTAATTGAACAAACACGTGTTGAATCTCTGCTGTGTGGCAGGTATTGTGCTAAGTGCTAGGAATAACAAAATAATCATAGTCACTGCTGGTAAGGAGTTTATTATAACCTACTGAGGAGACTGAAAAAACCTGGATTACTTAAAATCCAGTGTGATAAGAACAGTAGGAGGAGCATGAACTCAAATAGGAGGTTGGAAGGGTCAGGGAAGGATTCCTGGAAGATATGACATCTGAGTTCAGTTCAAAAGTAGGATATCTAGACTAGCCAGGCACAGAGGTGCAAAAGGCATTCCAGACTATCTTGATTAGAAAAAAAAATAGCATCTGTAATGGACTTAAGACAAATCTGAAAAGGAACATTTTCATATTTTTCTGACCACAGAATATTTTTATTGCTGTGCAGTATGATAATCGAATATGTCCATAATGTCAGAATCATAGAAGTGAAAGAGCTATTAGAAATCATCTAGTACAGATGATCCATGACTTATGATGGCTCAACTTACAATTTTTTTACTTTAAGATGGCATGAAAGCAATATGCATTTCAGTAGAGACTGTGCTTGGAATTTTGAATTTTGCTCTTTTCCCAGGTTAGTGGTATGCAGTCTGATATACTCTCGTGATGCCATGAGATCATGAGGGTCAACAACACACACTCACAACCATTCTGCACCCATACCCCACTCTGTTTTTCACTTTCACTACCGTATATGATAAATTACACGAGATATTCAACACTTCAGTATAAAGTAGGCTTTGTGTTAGATAAATGCCTCAACTATAGGCTAATGTAAGTGTTCTGAGCAGGCTTAAGGTAGGCTAGGGTAAACTATGATGTTTGCCAAGCTAGGTGTATTAAAGGCATTTTTTCTTGACTTAACGATATTTTCAATTTAAGATGATTTTATTGGTATGTGACCCCATTGTAAGTCAAGGAATATCTGTATAGCCACCTAGTTTTATAGATGGGAGTTAGACTCAGAGAAGTGACCTCTCCAAATAATCAATTCCACTGTTACTTTTTTTCTTTTCAAATACTGTGAGTAAATTGGGAACGCACAGTCTAAGATTATTTATTCACCTCTAAATAAAAAATTGTTTATTTGAGAGAGAGAAAGAGAGAGCACGAGCAGTGGGGAGGGTCAGAGGGAGAAGGTGAAGCAGTCTCCCTGCCAAGCAGGGAGCCCCACGCAGGGCTCCATCTCAAGACCCTGAAGTCATGACCCAAGCTGAAGGCAGACACTTAACTGACTGAGCCACCCAGGCTCCCCGTGAATGCTGTCTAGATGGTGCCCCCAAAGCATTAATTTAATCTTCTGAATTGCCCGCCTATTATAAGATAACATTTTATTCCTGGAGAGATTGAGTCACACAGTGATTCTGTTCAGTTATTATTTCACCCTTAATTCACCATGTAATAGGATGAGGTAATCCTTCAGTAAGTGGTATCTGCAGGGGCGCCTGGGTGGCTCGGTCACTTAAGTGTCTGACTCTTGATTTTGGCTCAGGTTATGATCTCAGGGCCCTGGGATGGAGCCCCGCATGGGACTCTGTGCTCAGCAGGGAGTCTGCTTGAGGTTCTCTCTCTCCCTCTTCTTGTGCCTCTGCCCCTCCCCCCACTCTCTCTCTAAAATAAATCAATCCTTAAAAAATAAGTGATATCTGAAGTTCAACAGACTATTTAACATTATAAGGCAACATTTAATGTATAATCCTTCAAAAGAATAGTTGTGGTCACGTTTTCTTATCTCCTAAACCATTTATAACTTTCCATTTTCTTCCACTGTACATACCAGTGTTTTAGGGCAAAGAGGAAAGAGCTGACTATTCAAAGTTCACTTATATTTGGTTGTCTCATAGCTCTCTGTTCCTGTCTTTGCTAGACTGACTCTCTCTTCAGCTACACCATGGATTTCCTACCTGTTGTGCCACTGTTGTTTCTAGTATTGTGCACAGTAGAAAAAGCAGCTCCTCATAAACCATATGCAGCAGTGTCCCCTTATCTGCAGTTTCGTTTTCCATGGTTTCAGTCATCTGTCGTCAGCTGTGGTCAGGAAGCAGGTGATCCTCCTGCCAAACCATTAGAAGGTCAGTAGTAGCCTAATAGTCTGACACAAGGCCTACGTTATTCCCACCACTTCATCTCATCCGCGATGCACTTGTCATCTCACATCATTACAAAAAGAAGGGGGAGTATACAGGACAATAAGATATTTTGAGAGAGAGTGAGGGAGAGAAAGAGAGACCACATGCACATAACTTTTATTACAGTATATTATTATATTTGTTCTCTTTTCTTATTGTTGGTCTCTTACTGTGCCTAATTTATAAATTAAACTTTATCGTACACATGTCTGTGTAGGAAAAACAATATATATAGGGTTCGGTACTATCTGCAGTTTCAGGCATCCACTGGGGTCTTGGAATGTATCCCCCATGGATAAAGAGGTCTACTGTAGTCAGTGAGCAAAAAGAATACAAAAGCAGAGAACAACAGCATTTCCCTTTCCTTCCACTCCCTGCAACGCTAAATATAGTAAATGAGCTGAAACCTTTAGCAAAGAGAGCGAATTATGCCACAGTAATAGCAGTGCCTTCAAAATCAAAAGGAAGAATTGTATAGTAGATCCTCATTTAGACAAGTTAAAGAGAAGCTCATGTGAAATGTTTGAATATATTGGTAAGAATCACAATTTTATTACTCTCAAATATAGACAGTCACTTGCTTTTAGGTAATGCAAGTCCACGCAATCTCTTTGCGGGGTGGTGGGGAGGTGTGTATGTGATTTTGGTAACATCTGAGAAAAACAAAAGGGAAATCACCTTAAATCTCCATCAGTAAAGACTGGTTAAAAAATCCATTCTTCCATGTAATGTAATACAATGCAGCCATTAAATAGGATGTAAGCAGATATTTCTCCAAGATACTATATTGTTAAAGAAAATAAAGTATAGGGGCGCCTGGGTGGCTCAGTGGGTTAAACCTCTGCCTTTGGCTCAGGTCATGATCCCAGGGTCCTGGGATCGAGCCCCGCATCGGGCTCTCTGCTCGGCAGGGAGCCTGCTTCCCCCACTCTCTCCCTGTCTGCCTACTTGTGATCTCTCTCTCTCGGTCAAGTAAATGAATAAAATCTTTAAAAAAAAAAGGAAAAAAATAAAGTATAGAATTGTTTACATCAAAAACTGAACTATATCATACATACACACATATATGCAAATACACACACATTACACTTTACACATTACACATATGTGTCTATACACGTAGAAGATATGCAAATATTCTTAATTGTTATATCGAGTTGCACTTAGGAAGAGGCATAGAAAGAAGTATCACTTTTCATCTTATATTTTTTATACTTTTAGAAATGTTTTTACCATGTGCAAGTATTCTTTTTTATAATAAAAATGTATGAGATAACATGAAAATATTACTGTGAGGAATATATTATTCAAGACAGTATACATAGTGCTATGGAGTGATTTAAAATTATGGAGTAAAATATGCTACAGTGACTTCAAAATGCAGAGGGACTTAAACTGGGTGAATACAGTGTGACCGATTAGAGATACTTTGGCGTCCGTTTTAATGAACAGATAAGAATGATTACCAATTATTGGAATGTAAATGCATGTCTTTAAAATGCCTTGCAAAAGCTTATTTTATTTTATTTTTTTGCAAAAGCTTATTTTAAATAGCTTAAACTTTTCCTGTCCAAATAAAATCTTAAAAAAAAAAACTTTTCCTGTCCAAATTTTAATTTTGCAATTAATTTCTTTTACATTTCTTTTTCACTAATAGTAAATTTCTAACAAAGCCTTTTGGAATTCTAACAAATTCTGGATTTGTAGAACATTAATGAGGATTTTGAGCATCTTTTCTATATTAACAGATAATATCTTATCCTACTTTTAAAGTACTCTTTGAAATATTGAATTAAATATTGTCTATAAGTTGAGAAATCATTTAAGATTGTTCTTAGCACCTTCATGAGTCTTTAGATTTATGAATCCTCTTTGAAGTCATGGCCATGATCTGTTGGGTGAACCAAATGCTCACAACTTTGGGTTGTTGAAAGAGGATTTTCACAGTTGGTGGATTGTGTGTGCCTTTCTCTCTTTGGCTGCTGGATTTGGCCTTTTCACTGCTTATTAACACCTTCATGAAAGTGCAGCTGATTGAAAAGAAAGAAAAAGGTGAAGTACAGACTGGTTAATACTGCTGCCCCCAGGGTAAAAATCTCCGAGGAGGACTGCATGAAAACCGCAGGTTAATTTTCTGTCACACTACCACAAAGATAATCAAGAGTTGGAACCATGGAGTTGGAGGATTTGGTTTTAAGATTACTCTTGGGATTATTTTAAAATAGAATTTATGATTGATTTGAAGGTGAATTCACCAAGTGTGGTGACTGTATTATGGAACCCATTCAAAAGCACCTCTTGGGATTTTTTTTTTTTTACTCCAGCACTGATTGTGATCTTAAACCTAAGTATGCAGAGATGCCCGAAATTTAATTAAAGAAAAAATTTTTAAATTCGTTTTTCTGTTTGGAATTCTATGCAACTTTAGGGAAAAACCCACCTGAATTGTGATGATTTATTTCACTCTAATCTCTAGGGACTTTCATTTCCATATTAATAAGAACACCCACACTGATTCTTATACTCCAGAGTAAACATAGTAACTGTGACTCATGCTGAAGGTCAGATTTGGAATCTCATATTTCCCTCGAGTTTTAGTTACAAACATTCTTTCTGGGATTCTTTCTTGCATTTGCAAATCCTATCCATCCCACAAGACCTAACTCAAGTTTCCTTTTTTTGATAAAGTCTTCCTTCCTGACTTCAGCATATATTGCTCACTGCCTTCTGTGAACCCTTGCGGTTTTTACTGTCTGACATTCACAGTCTTGCAGTTGACTATTTACTGGCTTAAGCACTGGTTGTAAAGACTGTCTCCCCAGTGAAATGGTAAGTTCATAAGGGTAGGGACTGCAGATACTTTTAATTGTATTGATGTAAAGGGCTCTTGAATTTCCCACAATACCTAGCATAGAGTACCTAGTAGGTGCCCAGAAATAATGGATTTTTGTAGTCCATTTTTGGGCCATACACAAGGTACATTTAAAATTCCTTCTGTCTTGCTATTGCCACTGCCTCAATTAGTTCCATCCCTTACTATATCATTTTTTTTTATAAGGCAGGACAAAATATTGTCACTGATACTGAACTCTAGTTTGGCTTATCTGCTGGCAGCAGGCTTTCCTGTAGGGCATTGTGAGTGTTTACAAAGCTAGTATAGCTAATCTGTTACAGAGCTATCTTGCCCTTTTGGTCTGATTTATTTTCACGGGGCTGCAATAGTCTCTGGATGACTGTGGAAGCTCAGAATTCGACTTTTGCAAGCATCAGTGACCAGGTAGTAACTCTGTGGAACCAGAAATTATGGCATGTTCACAAGTGACCATCTACACTTAAAGGCCAAGCACTTCCTGTGGTGATGAAGGGCCTTTTGGCAAGCATATGTGAGAGGAAGGGAGGCATGGCGATGTATTTTCTCTCCCCCTTACCTTTATCTACACTACCAGTCCCAGCAGGCCTCATGCTACCTAAGATCCAGTACCTTTAAGTAATATTTTAATATAGCACACAATAATTTCTCTCCTTTCTTCAGCGTAGGCCATAGAAAATGTTTGCCTCCCTCCTCTGTGCAGCTCTTTAAGGAATTGCCTTTTATCTGCCAGAAAATTAACTTGAGAGACTATGAAATTTGAGAGACTTCCATGGAATCTTATGCGGCGATTCTGCAGTCATTCCTGCCAAGGAAATAACTCCAGAGGAATCAGGGACAATATTTAAGGCTCGTAAGAGGCTTCCTCGCCTGCTCTTAGGCGTTTTCTGCTGTTTCAGCCTTGTGGTTCCTTTCCCTGAAAAGAACAGGTGTGCCTGACAGCAGGTGTGTTTGTTCTACTTTTCCTATGGCAGCTGTCACTCCCCAGGTAACTCCCTTTTCCAGGTGGTGAATTCTTACAACCCATCATCTTCTTTCCTGGCTACCATTACTTTAAAAAAAAGTTTGGCTGTCAATCCTCCCTTGTTGGACTTTAGATGCTGTCGAAATGTTACTGTCATTGTGGATATTTTTGCTTTTGTGTTTTAGGTTGAGTTTTTTTTTTTAAAGGGAAAATATGTCTTCAGATGGATTCCATTTACAAAGCAGACAAACTTAACATTTTCCTTTCAAAAGCCTCCCTGAATGTCTGCAGCCCTTTTTGATTTGGATTTGAGTTTTGAAGCCTTCTTCTGTGACAGCTTTGGATTTCTCCATTTTTGCATTTTCCAGTAGATCTTGGGGTCTGTCCTCAATCAAGGCACCTGCTGCTGGGACTGCCAGTCACCACATGCTTGGCTTTCATGCTCCCTTGCTTCTATTCATAGCCTGTACTTCTCGTAACTCTGAAGGACTATTTGATGCCCCCACATTGTTTAATATCTACGTGATTAAAGCAGCTGAGAGAATTGTCACATGTCCTAAGCCTAAGGAAAAATCTAGTCCAGGAAAAACTGTAGGCCCAGATCATTTTTAGTAAGCTCTGCTGCTCAGATTTACCTATTCTTCTGTTGGGCTCCCTTGGGCATTTTGTAAGCATTTGAGGGTTAGCTTTAAAAGGACACTTTCACTTATGTTTTGGCTCTTAGTAGAATAACATTTACTGAGCTCTCATGGTATGTAGGACCCTTACAGTGGTTCCATGGTGAGATACAAAATAAGTCAGTATACCATTCTAATACTTAAGGAATCAAGTGTTCTGGAACTTAAGATGGACTGACAGAGACAAAATGCACACAGATAAAAGACTTAGGTGCTTTTTGAAGGCATCAGATGAGTAAGTGAGACATGAGTACCAATTGGGTACTGGGGAGGGGCACATAAAATGAATATGTTGTCACAATTGGAAGGAGGTGGGCATCTGTAGTGAGAGCCTCAGAGGAATGAATGGTATATGAGAGCTTTTCTCATGAGGGTTCTCAGGGACTTCAACAAGAGAGTGAACAATGCAGAAAACAATCTTGTCTTCCCATAGATTTATATGACAATAATAATAGTAACTGTTGCTATTTGTTGAATTTTTACCCTCTGTCAGTGTAAAATGAGCAGAAGAATAAGGGAACAAGAAAATATAAGCTTTAAAGAAGTACATTCTATTTTTTATTTTTTTAAGTAGGCTCCACACCCAGCACAGAGCCCAATGTGGGGCTTGAACTCATGACCCTGAGATCAAGACCTGAGCTGAGATCAGGAGTCGGACAGTGAACCCACTTAGCCACCCAGGCGCTCCTAAAGAAATACATTCTTGAAGTGTCAAGTGTATGACCATGGGTTTAAGTCTAGCTAGGGAAGTAGGTAAAGTGTGTGTGTATCTGTGTGTTTTTGTGTGCATATATGTGTGTGTGTGTGTGTGTGAGAGAGAGAGAGAGAGAGAAAGAGAGAGACTGGGAAAAAGGCAGAGAGATGGGGAGGGACAGAGAAAGATAGAGAGAAACTTGGAGAATAGGGCTGGGTCTGAGAACTAGAGGTTACAGTGTATAGTGGGTCCCCCCTTACCCATGGTTTTGCTTTCCATGGTTTCAGTTAATCATGGTCAGCTGTGGCCCAGAAATAAATGCACTCCTTCTGACAAAATCATCAGGTCAGTTTAACACTATGTCACAGTGCCTACATCATTCCCCTCATGTCATCTCATCATGTAGGCATTTTATCATCTCACATCATCACAAGAAGAAGGATGAATACAGTACAATATTTTGAGAGTGCATATTCATATAACTTTTATTATAATATATCATAATTGTTCTTCATTTTGAGTTATTGTTAATCTGTAACTTTGCCTAATTTATGAAATAAACTGTATCACAGGTATATATGTACAGGAAAACACATAGTTATATAGGGTTCAGTACTTTCTGTGTTTTCAGGCACCCACTGGGGGTCTTGGAGTGTATCCGCCATGGATAACGAGTAAACACCATAGCTGAATAGTAAGTTAAGTGAGGGAAGGAGTACGATAAGGGAGAGGCCGTGTTCAAAGAGAAGGATTCATAGTTCTAGATCTGGAATTAAATTCTCTACCTTTTGAATGGATTTTTCAGTGAAACCTTGGACTTATTTTGCTCCTGCGTAATAAAATAGAACATTTAAATTTGAAAGTGGAGTTTTCACAGAAGAAAGTGTTTCTTTAATATGCTAAATTCTTGACTTCTAGAGTACAGCCAATTTTTCCACATATTTGTAATCCATGGTAATTCTAGGGCATAGCCTATTGGAAATTAGAATGCCAAGGCCATGTCAGAAACCTAAGTAGGTAGAGATTTACAGTGAATTATTTAAGAGACTCACATCATCACATTAACACATGGCTTAGCTGTATTATGACAGTGGAAAACCTGACATAAGAGCCTTCTAGAGCACCAAGTAATATGCCTGAGGTCCCTTTCCTGCAGGTGAATTCTCTAGTGGTGGTTATCACAATTTATGCCAGAGGCTTATTTTTATGCAGACATAATCTCTGGCAGAAATTGCACAGCCTCTGTTGACAGAACTGACAATGTATATAGGCCCAGGCTACTAGACAACAGCAGCAATCAGTTAGTAGTAAACAAACATTAATTATGTCTTGACCATGTGCCTAGCACCAAGCTAGAAACAAGGGGAATATAAAAAAAAGAGGCATACACAATCCCTTCAAATACTTAAGAGTCTAGTTTGAGCAATAGGGCTGACATACTTAAAGAAACTAAAATAGTGACAAGGCTATATTTAATCAAATGCCATGTTAGGGAGTGGTGAGTATTTTAGGATGTTAGAAAAAGGAGAGGTCAATTAGAGCAATAGATTGGGGAAGTCTTCATGAAGGAATTGGAAATGGCCCCACAACGGGTAGAATTTAAAGAGGCAGAGTGAAAAAAAAAAAAAAAACAAAGAAACAAACAGGAGATCTGTTTACCTTGATAAAAAGTCAAAAGAAGGAAGAGAAGAAACCTGGTATTTTCTTACCTTTTTCTCAAGAAGGAAACCAGTATGATTGGTGTGGAACACATGTCTGAGTATATTCCCACCTTACAACTATCAATGGTCTTCATTTCTCCATATGTTGAATTCAAAATATTTGACCTGGTTGTCAAGGTCCCTTGATAATCTGGCCCTATCTAACTTATTTTGTATAAGTTATATCTCATGTCTGAGATCAATACAAAATAAGTTAGATAGGGCCAGATTATCAAGGGACCTTGACAACCAGGTCAAATATTTTGAATTCAACATACGGAGAAATGAAGACCATTGATAGTTGTAAGGTGGGAATATAGAATGATCATTAAGGGAGCATTTTAAGAAGATGAACATGATACTGATATACAGGACAGATTAGAGAAGGTAGGGAATGGTATTCAAATGTTACCATAGCTATAGAACATATTTGACTTTAGTCTCACTTTTCAAAGAAGTCATGGAAGCCATTGTCAACCAAATCTTAGATTCCCTTGTTAGAAGGACCATGCACTTGCCTCAGTGGAGGAAATTTCTAGCTTTCAGTTTTGATTCATTTTCCACAAATGTTCTTTTAGGAATTACCATGATTTTTTATTAGAGCAGCCTCTCAGATTTTCTCCATCTGAAACTGATGGAATAGTTTGGCAACCTCTGTTGTAGGAAAAATGGAACATATAAAAAAGGTGGCGTTTTCTTTTGGGAGAAGCAATATGTTTTAGAAGGAAATGCTAAGCAAACCAGAATAATTTAGGTGGATGACCTAAAACCCAAAATAGCTGAAAATAGAAGGGAAACCAAGTGCCATCACAAATAACAACAAGCTAGAATAAGAAGATGGGCGATGCAGAGAACTCAGGACATGAACCAGATTTTACCACAACTATACATAAACATTGAGACAATTCCTTATTTCAGTTTTGATTCATATACTTGGGTATTTCCCTGTCCAACTTTGTAAGTATAAATCTGGTTAGATTTATATAATCATCAGAGGAAAACTGGTTGCTACCCTTGAAAGAAGGAAATATTTTTCTTTAAAAAAAAATTGGAGGTGAGGATACAGGGCAGCTACTTCTCCAATGAAAACGTTTTAAAGAAAATTGATACCAAGAGTGGGTTAATTAAATGACACTGTAAGGAAAAAGAAAGTCAAGTATATCTTTACTTATTTGTCTTTTGCGCTCCTCAGTTCTTTCCCTAGAGCATGATCTCTTTTCTTTAGAACAATGGTTCTCAACCCTGATTGTACATTAGGATCTCTATGGGAACTTTGAAAAAGTCTGCTGCTAAGACTTTACTCTAGATTAATTCAAGCTTTGGGATCAATCCAAAGCTTTCTAAGGGATTCTTATTGGTAGCCAAAGTCGAGAAGCACTATATTAGATTAGTACCAGCATCTTTCCCCCTTCCTTCCTTCCTTTATATAGCTCCTTAAGGCATAACACTTTTTGTAAGAGACATATATTTTAACAAAACTAAAAACTGTTACACTTAAGACTGAAAGCTCTTGAGGGCTGATCCTTGGTTTGTTCACTTTCATATCATTCATGGGGCTTGATCAGTAAAGTTCATTAAATTAATATTAGGGAGAGGTATAAGTAGTAACCAGGATTGGAAGTAGAACCTACGACAGCTGAGTTTCTATGTAAGGGGTGAGGCAGAGGGAGAATCCATAGTGGAGGATATAGGTAGTGGTGGCTGTAGTGGGAAAGTCTCGGATAGGTCCCGTGGATATAAAAAACAACTTTAGAACTACAGTCTATTGCTAGATCTTTTAGGTATTTGTAATGTGACTTTAGGTGAGTTGCTTATTACTGGACGTCTCTGATCTTTGTTAAGTGAGGAAAATAGTTCCAGCCCCATCTACTTCACCAGGTTGATGGGAGATTCAATTGAAATTTATAGTTATGAGTGTTCACTTGACAGTATTTTTAAATACAATATGCTAGATATGTGTAAAATTGTTATTACGATTCATAAAGCCAGTGAATAGACTTTTTGTCAGGATGAAAAACCTAGAAGAGTTAGAGAACACTATAAGGGCCTTTAACCCTCAAATCCAGTAGGAGTGGGAGGAATAGATTGCCTTTGAAAGGTTTCATCTGTCAAAGGTTGCATTCTCATAAACCTGAAAGATTATATTCATGGGGACCTTGCCTAATTTTGGCAGGCTTCAATAATGCAATGGAAATAATCCTAGAGAAGAAACTTGACAGGAATTCAAGTTCTAGGTATAGTATTAACTGTCTTTATGAACTCGGGCAGCAGACCCATACATGTACTTGGATTTGTTCATTTGTTAAAGGAAAGGAATCAAGGCATTATCATTTGTTGAAATCATATGTATATACATATCATATATGTATATGTATACATGTATACATGTATACATATCACATGTATATACATGTGATTTCAAGTAAAAGCATGAAATCAGCATATATTTATTAAATACCTATTAGGTGTTAGGAAATATTTTTAGAGCTGTGAATAGAGCAGTAGAAAAAAAAACATGTATTCCCTACTGTTGTGAAACTTATTTTCTAGTAGGAGTTGGGTATAATATAATTCCAAGTACCAAGAATTGCTATTGAAAAACAATAAAGCAAGGTAGGGAGACAGAGTAATGAATTAAGACTAAAAGAGTGGATGTTTTCTATGTGTCAGATACGCCATACATACTTCCCATGTGTTAATTTCATGGAATCTTTATAAGTGTCCTATGCAAGAAGTATTATTATCTTCATTTTGAGGAAAAGGAAACTAAGGTTCAGAGAGCTTAGAAACTTGCCCAAGGTTATATAGTGGCTGCATAATAAAGTTAGGCTTGGAACTCAAATCCGGAGTTTAAATCCCATGGTCTTTCTACTATATGTGGCCAGCCCTTATGTGATTTAGTCTGTGTTCTTATATTCCTTTCTGCAAAGTAAGAATATTGGACTTCATCAGAAATTTAAATCTGGTGTGCCATGTATTATATGTCCTGTGTATTTGAAGAGAGTAAGATTTTTAAAATTGAATTACTTATCAGTATTTAAAAGTAAGAGATTTCATATACAATTATTGATTTCCAAATTGTCTTAAAGCATGGGAAACCCAGCACCCCAGACCTGCATTCTTACATGTCAATACCAGCTGAAGCCTAGCGGTTCTCACCAATCCATGAGGCCATCCCTAACCCAGTCCACTCATTTATATTACCTACCTGGGCCATGCAGGTATTTAAATTTGCAACTCACCAGACCACATAGTGTGAAAAAACCCCTCCAATTTCAAAGTTATGATCCAATGCTGAAAATTCAGTTTTAAGCTTTATATTTTCCTTTTAAGTATTAACTATGCATTTGACGGCCTTAGGTGTATTTCAGTGAGTTTTCCTCCTTTGTTTGTTTCTTCGCTTTGCTTATTTTTATGGTTTAGTAACCATGTAAATGATAATCAAAACTGCACACTAATTCCTTTATTTTTCCATTTTAAAATACGATACAGTGAGTCTTTATGCAGGAAAAAAACGTGAAACATGCTAAACATGTTAAAAGCCTCAAGTATGCGTATAAAATATAAACAGCATAATTAACAAGTAATTCATAATGGTAGTTAAATTCTGTCAGTGTGGAAGCATGCAAGCCAGGTTAGAAGTCCATGTTTTAGTTATGTCTAGAATTCACTATAGCCTTTAAAATCCAAATAATTTATTAAGCTAATATTGGTTAGAAGTGAAAATTCAGTGATAATACTGAAGGGGGTTCAGGAAAGGATCTCTTTCATGAAGAGCATTCAAAGTATAATTATTCTTAACCACAGCATTATTAAAATGTATTTCTATAATATAAAAGTTTTTATTAGTATTCTGTGATATAAGGTATACTATTGCAGCATTATGTTAAGTTCTTTTTCTGTATTTGTAAGTTTCATAGCATTTCTTTTATAGTGGTAAACAATGGAATCTCTGCTAGGCTTCGAGTGAATTACAGTTGTTTAATGCTGTGGGTACAAGTTGTTTTGTCAGCTCAGAGGCCTAATTATCTGTCTGTGTGGTTGTCCTAGAGCTACCCTGAGGCACAGTGGCCTCTATGGCCAGAATATCCAGCTTATTTTGTGGTTCATACTCTGTAGTTACTTATTTGATTTCACACAGGTGGAGTAGGAGCCCACTTACATAGTGCTAGTTCATGAAGGATGACATGGAGTCCCCTTCCCTTGTTCCAGCCGCAAATGGCTCTCTATATAGCGTAACACAATGCCTGGGATTCCCAGCCTTGAAGAATCATTTCTTTGGGTAGAATAATTGTTCCCTTCTGGAAAGCAGAACCGCTCGGAAGAGGTTAAGCCATTGTGCAAGATATAAGTGATAATGGCTTCATTAACAGCATGAAATTGTTCATTGGTTTGCATGCCAAAGTGTCATGGACCTTGACAAAGAATCAAGTCTGGGGGAACAGGGCACAGAACAGGAAACTCTGGGTGTTGGGGGGTGCTTTGAAATATTTGGGTCTAAATAGAAAGTATTCACCTGGAAGGTCATGCCTGGGATGAAGCTTTTTGGTAGAGACTCTTGAACAGTACATACTTGGTTGGGGGGAAAGGACTAGGGATAAAGGAAAGGGACAGTAAAAATGGGGAAGTAAGAGTGAAATAAGGTTAAATTTCACCTACTTCCTGCTACTCCCTCCCTGGGTTTAACCCTCATGTTATCTGTTGGTTATAAATTAAAAAGATAGTAAACCTTTAATTACTATGAGTGCTTGAGGAATGGGGTACTATAACTGAAAGCTGTTGTTAATTTAGATTGAAATATACTGTAAAATTAAGATACCAAGGAAGTTGCAAATTGCTGTGAAGGGGCAGATAAGAGAGAAAAAGCCAATTTAAAAATTAAATAAGAAAATGTAAAGAAGAATAAATAACAAAGAATATTAATGTCCTTATTTAATTTTTTAATTGACTTTTTCACATTATCCGTCTACCCCTCCACTTCCAGTAATTTGGAAACATACTGTTATCTACATTTTACAGTATTGTATTAGTTTTCTATTGCTGTAATAAATTACCACAAACTTAGTGGCTTAAAACAACACAAATTTGTTATCTTATAGTTCTTTAAGTCAGAAGTTTGAAATGAGTCTCACTGGGCTAAAATCAAGTTGTCAGCAAGGTTGTGTTACTGTCCGAAGCTTCTCAGGAAGAATCTGTTATCTTGGCTTTTCTAGCTTCTAGAGGCTATCTACATTCATTGGCTTACGGAACCTCCCATCTTCAAAGCCAATAATGTTACATATCTTTGACCCTTATTCCAACATCATATCTCTCTCTTATTTCCCCTTTGGCCCACTCTTCTACTTTTAATGCCCCTCGTGATTATATTAGATGCACTCAGATAACCCTAGATAGGTCAGTTGATCAGCAACCTCAATTCCATTCGCAATCTTAATTCCCTTTTGCCATGGAACCTAACATATTCACAGGTTCTGGGGATTAAGACATGGACATCTTTGGGAGGCCATCACATATTCTCCTTACCTCAAATATAATAAACATAAATTATTACACTATGATTAAGACATTGTATTTGTCACAATAATATAAATGGGTTAACATTATTCCCAGACAAAAATTTCCAGATTTACAAATTTTAGGTAAGTACACCTTAAAGAGAGAAATATTAAACAAAATGATAAAATGTTTCAAAGCAAAGGAATAGACAAAGATATGCAAGAAATTCTCAATAAATAAAGAATAGAGTGAGAATGTCTGTATCGGATAAAGTGACATTTAAGACCAAAGCATTAAAGTAGAACCTATCTGTATTCATTCATTCATTCAACAAATAAAACTTATTGTGTGTAACTATTTGGAATAACACATGAAGCATTTAATAAAACTACAATGACAGCTGTAGAGTAAAACTCTCAGAATTTGAAAAATAAGTAGGCAAAAAAGTAACAAGACAATAGATTTTTTTTCTCCCAAGTTCTTATTTAAATTCCAGCTAGTTAAAATAGAGTGCAATATTAGTTTCAGGTGTAGAATTTAGTGATTCATCATTTCCATACAACACTCGGTGCCAAAACAATAGATTTGAATAATACAGTTAAGAAGCTTGGCCTAATATTTTGACAAATACACAGAATTATATACTTTAATGCAAAATAATACACATTTATATCTTGTGCTCTGGACCATTTACAAAAATCGATCCTGTACTTTGCCACACACACACACACACTTGTTAATGAATTCCCAAGTAGAGAACTGATAGGTCACATTATCTGATGAGAATGTTATAAAGCTAGAAATCAACAATAAATATATGGCAAAAAGTAAACAAACAAAAAAATCTTAGAACCAAGGCTCAATTGGTTGGGTATCTATCTGACTCCGCTCAGCTGTTAATCTCATGGGTCTTAGAAATCAAGCCTTGTGTGAGCCACTGCACCCAGCAGGAAGTCTGCTTGGAGATTCTCTCCCTCTGCCCCTCCCCCCTCAAATAATGAAATTACAAAAAAACTTGGAACCATAAATTACCTTTTAAAAAAGATATTTATTTATTTATTTATTTATTTATTTGAGAGAGAGAGAGAGAGAGAGGAGGGAGGGACAGAGGCAGAGGGAGAAAATCTCAAGTGGACTTGGCACTGAGCACAGAGTCAGAAGCGGGGCTTGATCTCACAATGCTAAGATCATGACCTGAGCCAACACCAAGAATTAGATGCTGAACTTACTGAGTCACCCAGACACCCCCATAGAATACTTCTGATAAATAATTGTGGGTCAAAGAAGAAAGCTAACAAATTTAAAATTATTTTAAAATAAAAATATGAGATAACTTCATAAAAAGCCTAGAGATGTGGCTAAGAACAACACAAAGGAAGACTTATGGCATTAAAGGAGTTTAAAGAAATACTGACAAAAATCATCCAACTCAGGGAAACAGAAAAAGAAAAAATACACATATCACATGAAAGTAGGTGGACAAAACTAATAAAGATGTTAGTCGAAATTAATTACAGAATTTAAATGTGGACTTAAAGCCAAAGCTAGTCCCACAAAAAGATGTTTAGAAGAGGAGGTTCTTGGTTCTACTCTTTTTTTTTTAAAGATTTTATTTATTTATTTATTTATTTATTTATTTATTTTTTCTCCCCAAATTTGTTTATTTTAATCTTTCAGTGTTACAAGATTGCTTGTTCATGCACCACACCCAGTGCTCCATGCAGTACGTGTCCCTCTCGATACCCACTACCAGGCTCACCCACCCCCCCCACCCCCTCCCCTCCAAAACCCTCAGTTTGTTGCTCAGAGTCCACAGTCTCTCCTGGTTCATCACCCCCTCCGATTTCTCTTAAACATACACTAATAAAGTTCCTGAACTGTAAGGATAAAGAAAATTTTGCAGGCTTCCTGGCAGAAAGATGATATTATCTACAAAGAAAAACAATAATAAGAGTGCTGTTGGTTTTCTCGTCCTATCATGAAAGCTAGAAGACAATGGAATATCATCTAGAAATTTCTAAGAGAAAAGATGTGTACACCTTTATATGTGTACAATCCAAGCATCTTACCACTCAATCAGAAAATTGTTCACCTGAGTCAAAGAAAGATATTTGAGGGCAAGCAAGAATTCAGAAATTATATCGCTCTCATAGACCACTGAAAAAAATTTGAGAAAAAACTGAAACCAAACAATAAATGAATCAGAACCAAGACCTCAAGATGACAGAAGATAGGTAAGAGGGAAAATAATGATGATCAATGACCCTGTGTCTCTGGAAAAATAATTAAATTTAAATGAAAATGCAGATGCTTAGTACAAAGTTGCAAACTGGAATTCTTTAAAGAGAAAGGATATTTTATAAGGGGAAACGTAATAATGGTCCAAAACAGAGTGTCCAAAAGAATTATAATGCAATATATGTATGTATGTGGAGATAATTTTAAATTGTCAAGTTGTCAGCATTTTAAAAATTAAAAAAATAGATGAAATTAATTTAATAATATATTTTCTCTAACTCCGTATATCTAAAATATTATTTCAATGTGTAATTAATATAAAAATTATTAATGAGATGTTTTCTTTTTTTCATGTTAAGTCTTAGAAATCTCACATATATTTTATACTTATAGTGTGTCCCTATTGGGACTAGCCACGTTTGAAGTGCTCAGTAGTCACATGTGGCTAGTGACTACCATGTTGGACAATGGAAACCCATAACTCAAAATACTAAGCCATCTCAGCAGAAACATAGGACTTGGGGGTGAGAAGAAGGGGAGAATATCTCATGAGGTCATGAAGATAGGGGAGAAGGATGTTGAATGCAATATTGTTTGTAAGGTTAACAGTAACAAGAACTTAGATGTGTAACAACAGGACATTTATTAAATAATTAATGTCACATTTATAACATCAAATATTCCCAGATAATGAACCAACAAGTTAGTGGCATATAGCCTATCCTCAGGGAGCATCTGTGTTATGTCTTGAAGTAAAATAAACAAGTGTAGCATAATCCATGAAATATCCCATTTTCATAAAAATAAGAGGAAAGTCTCTTTATATGTGTCTATATAGTTGTATATATTTTTATGTATATTGAGAGAAAAGTAAGGAAAGATTCCCACTCTACAATGAATATCAGTTGCCTTGATGGGACTGGAGGAGGCAGAGAAGGAGTTATTAATTCATAATTATGTTTATGAACATCTGTATTGCTTGAACCATTATAATGAGGGATTTGGGGGACAATTTTTAAAACATCTAATATAGTATGAACAAGAGTGAGAAAGAAAGAGAAGTAAACAACAATAGGTCTTGGTGAGTGGACAGGACTTCAATGGAGTCAGACAAAGCCTGAGTTGAGAGCATTATTAAGTCATTAACAAAAGGAGTGTGGGATTAATGAACAATAGAAGTGAGGTATTTTTAAAAATAATTCTTTTATACAGAAGGCCATTCCTAAGTCCAGCATGAATCTATAGCCATACCACCCTGAACATGTCCGATTTCATCTAAGTCAAGCATGAAACCCAGAACCCATGAAGGAAAAAAAAAAAAAACTAACAGATTTGACAACATAAAAATTGAACACCCATAAACAATATTAAGAGAGAAGCAATAGGCTGAGAGAAAATACTTAGGACATATAAAATGCAATGAGATAGCAACTTCTATGTACAAATGAAAGAATTACATATTACCAATAAACGTATGAAAACACATTCAAGTCAAAGGAAATATAAATACATATAAATAAAATACAAATGGAGATAAAATCACATTTTCACTTCTAATTTGACAAAAGGAACAGAAAGATGTTTGATGGCATCCACTGTTGGCAAGGACATAAGGAAGCTGGCACTTGGGTGCACTATTGGTGGGAATGTGAATTAGAACAATCTTTTGCAGCATAATTTGGCAGAATCTAACAAACCTTAAAAGGCACATACACTGTGACCTAACAGACTTTCAGGAATTTATCTTACAAAAGAATAGCAGGAGTGCAAAAAGATGTCTGTGTTAGGATGGTTGTTAAGCTTTGCTTGTAATAATAAATACTTGGAAACAAGCTAAATGTGTGGGCCTGGTTAAATAAATCATAATATCCTCAGACAGTAGAATTCCTTACAGTATTAAAAGAATGAAGTTGATATATATGTTCTGACATGGAAAAATGTCCATGGTTTAGTATTGAGAGGTAAGAGAGACAAGTTGCAGAACAATACATAGCACATATACCATATGTAATATATAGCACTCTTGTAAAAACAAAAAATATATTTAAAAATCTAGTTCATACATGTGTGTTTTCAACATTTTTGAAATAATACATAAAATGATAAAAATACAACTTCAGTTTATATAATGCTTAGAGAATGAGGAATTCAAGTTAATCCATATATTTGGTTGATTCAGAGATAACCATAATTACATTTATAGAGCCACAATTCAAACCTAGATCTCTCTGGCACCAAATTTTTTCACTACAGAAAAACTCCTGGTAGTCTCCTTCATTGTTTAAATCCCTAAAATTAAATTGTTAATTTTTCATTTACTTCTTCCTCATAGTAGAAGGCTACCTAGAAAATGTCATTTGGTTAAATTTTGGTCTGTTGAGTTCTATCAGTTAATGTTCTATGTATTTACCCCCACTACCCACCTAGTATAAGAAATAGATCATCACCACTACCTTTTTGGTTCCCCTGTGTGATCCTTGCAGATCTCAATTCTCACTCCTTCTCCTTGCTTTTCTTTAGAGTTTTACTGTGTATATATACATCCCTAAAAATATATAATTTAGTTTTGTGTGTTATCAAACCTTTATAAATGTAGTCATATGTATTTTTCTGGGACTTGCTTTTTTTGTACTTAGTATTACATTAGTGACATTTGTCTATGTTAATGTATATAGATCTACTTCATTTATTTTCAAGGTTATATCATTTCTTTGTATGACTGTACCACAATTTCTTTGTCATGTAATCTTTCATTGAAGAATTTCATGGAATGGCCTTAAATAAACTGCAATATGATGGATCCCATAAACTACTGAGTACCTGCAGGCATAGCCCCTGTTATCTGTTTGCTCAGTTTAGTAGTGGAAGAAACAAACAAACTGAAGAACTACTACAAGGCATTTAAATAATAAGTATAAAAATAAAAGTCTAAAAAGAAGACTGTGGAAGTATTAGGGAGGGCCAGATTAATTGGCTAGAGCAAGGCTTTGAAAAGATATGATTTAAACTGAATCTTGAAAAAATGATTAGAACTTTCAACAGGTAGACATAGAGAGGTTGAAATTTCTATGCAAAAGAATCACTTAAGCAGAAAAGTGGGAATGTATTCAAATGACGAATAACATGGGTGTGGCTGGAGTGTAGGTTTTTGAAAATGGCTTACCCAAGTTAGGCAGGAACATAATTTAGAATCAAACAGATCTGTGATCAAATTCTAGCTCCATTTTTTTTTTATTGGAAGTGTTACTTAACTTGACATGTGACTTGGCCCTGTTCTCTCATCTGTAAAATAAAATTAATAATACGTATTTCTCTGAGTCACTGTAAAGATTATATCTTTAAATGGGAAATATATACAAAGCTCTTAGCACAGTATCTGGCACAAAGTAGGCACTTCCTGAATGTCATTTCCCTTCTCTTCCTTGACATTGACTTGAGTAAGGCCTCTTACACTTTTGTTTCTTAAGGAATTGAATGGACAAGCAATGGAGAGTAAATTTTTCTTGGAATTTCTCTTCAGTCTCAGAGCCCCATCATGACACTTTGCTTCTGTTGGAAAATCAGCTGCTGTCTGACTCAACTTTTTAGCATTTTCATTGAATTGTTCTCTTTCTAATTTGTATACATAAATATCAATTCCCATACTTTCAGAGATAACCCAAACTAGGATATAAAACCCGGGCCAAGGAGTCTGGATAGAAAGAGGGAAGAATGGGGGCGCCTGGGTGGCTCAGTTGGTTAAGCAACTGCCTTCGGCTCAGGTCATGATCCCAGAGTCCTGGGATCGAGTCCCACATCAGGCTCCCAGCTCCACGGGGAGTCTGCTTCTTCCTCTGACCTTCCCCTCTCATACTCTCTCTCACTGTCTCAATCTCAAATAAATAAATAAAATCTTAAAAAAAAAAAGAAAGAGGGAA
This sequence comes from Nasua narica, assembly GCA_028533885.1. Taxonomy (NCBI): domain Eukaryota; kingdom Metazoa; phylum Chordata; class Mammalia; order Carnivora; family Procyonidae; genus Nasua; species Nasua narica. The sequence continues at coordinate 80,979,227 of CM052801.1, read as the reverse complement.
GAATGTAGACAAGGTTTCTGTTCAGTTAACCTAAGCTGAAAAACCAGCATCAAGAATAGGTTTTGAAATTGAGTCCAAATCTAATGAGTTAGGTGTTCCCTTTCTGTATCAGTCCTAGGGGCAGAGCTGATGTCAGAGTGTAGAGGCCTCTGACCCTATACATTACCTGGCTAACATGGAAAAGCATTGAGCAAGTCATGGCCAAGCAACATTATTTTATTTGATGAGGGTGAGAAAGCCAGACGAGCCAGTGAATATACTAGGAAGAAGCAGAACGCACATGAGTTAAACAGGGGTGTCCGGAGTTGAATCTTATCAGCAAAATAGAGACTGACCAGTCAGCAGGAGCAAGCACATAAACAGGGCATATTGGAGTTGAAGATTAAAAATCTGTAAGAGGAATATATCACAATTCAATTAGATAGATAGTTATTAAGCACTGATTATGGACCAGGGGCTTTTCTCTTGGTCGTGGGGATGTATAGGTGATATACCAAAGGATAGTTTAAAATTAAAGTCAAGAACCAAAAAGTCTGTGTGAGATTAAGGAATGAGATATAAACATCCATTAGCAGAGACTTGACCGTGAAGATATTTTTCAAATCCAACTCTAGGTTATTTCTTCTGATTTGTTTAGTAGTCAGGACTGATCGCAATAGTGGAAACCCAACTCCAAACAGCTTAACAGGAATAAAATTTTTTCAGCTCACATAACCAGTCAACAAGATGGGCGTGGTAGTAGGAAAGCTGGAACACAGGTTGGAACCACGGACTTGAATACCGTTAAGACTCATTCTTAAGCCTAGTGCTCTCTGCATGTCAGCTTCATTATGTACAAGATGGAAATCTGGCTGCTGCTGCTTACTCTGGGCTATCAACCTTACAGCCTGCCTAGCTGACTAAAAGGGAAAGGATCCTCCTCTGTCTCCTTGCAATAAACATTTAAAACATAAAGAAAACCTGAGGATAGATCTGAATTGGCCTGGCCTAGGTCCTATACCAATGTCTGGACTAGTCTCTGTAGGCAGCGAGGATGTGTAGTATTGGTCTAGACTGATCAGATGTCCATCCTTTGAAAATCACTGTGGCTAATACTGCAGTCCGAAGGTAGGAGCTTCTTTTGAGATCAAAAATCTAGAATGGGAATAAAAAGAATGATCTCTTCAAATTATTAAGATTGTAGTATAGACATGGCCACTGAGAGAATCCCTGTGAGCCAGTCATTCAGACATGTGTCAATTCTACTGGGCAGGAACGCACATGGTCTAAAGATATTCAGGTAGGGATAGGTATTTGGAAACACTTGGCTGAAATGGAAAATATATGAACAATTGTGATAGGAGCAGGTATAGAGAGGCAGTTCTGAACCAGCTGAAAGACTTCAGTTATTCTCTGTTGCCTATAGAATACATTCTTTTTTTTTACATTTAATTTTATTTTTTCAGTGTTCCAAGATTCATTGTTTATGAACCAGACCTAGCACTCCATGCAATCTATGCCCTCCTTAATACCACCACCAGGCTCCCCCATCCCTCCCACCCCCTCCCTTCCAAAACCCTCAGTTTGTTTCTCAGAGTCCTAAAATACGTATCTTATTAGTTGAGGTCTTTCACAATCTTCCTTTCCAATATTATCTTCCTTTTCACCTTGTATGTGAATTCTCTGATGCAGCCAGAGTAGTGGGTCTACTGAGCAAAGAACGCTGTGCTGAAGTTACCCTCAGTCCCTGTTTCTATCTGTGTGCTTATGCTGCTGTCTTTACTGAGAGTGCTTTCTTTTTCTTTTTTTTTTTAAGATTTTATTTATTTATTTGACAGAGAGAGACATATCGAGAGAGGAAACACAAGCAAGGGGAGTGGGAGGGGGAGAAGTAAGCTTCCCGCTGAGCTGGGAGCCCAATGTGGGGCTCAGTCCCAGGACCCTGGGATTATGACCTGAGCTGAAGGCAGACGCTTAATGACTGAGCCACCCAGGCGCCCTGAGAATCCTTTCCCAATGCACTCCTTTATTCACCAAATATATATTGATGCTTCCATGTTTTAAAAAGGTGTTTGGGATATTGCCTAGGATGATCAAGAGAGACATGGTCCCTGCCTTCAAGGAATTTACATTCTGGTAGTGTTGGACAATCATTACATAACTATATAAATAATCCTAAAATTAAAATTATGATAAGTGGTATGGAGGAAAAAAAAGACCTAATCTCATCTCTAGGGCCAAGGATTGAGCTAAAATCAGAAAGATAAGAAGGAATTAACCAATAACGATATGGGAGGGGGAAGGAAGGAAAGGGAGGGAACCATGTGTACAAATGTCATGAGGTGAAAAGGAGGATAAGATATTTGAGATACTAGAAGAAGTACAGTGTTGCTAGAGCAAGAGAGTAAGAGGCCAGAGTAGGAGGAAATAAGGAGCCAGCTCATCTAGGGCTTTGTTTGGCATATTAAGGATTTTGGTATTTTTTCCTAAATATAGCTGGAAAATATTAAAAGGGCGTGATGTGATAAGTTTTATCACACCTTTGATGGCTATGCAGAGACTAAATTAGAGGGGGATAACATTGGAAGCAAGGAGAACACTTAGGTTATTGCAGTCATCTAGGCCAGAGATAATTGCAAGTGGAAGAAGAAAGAATGAGATAGATTCAAGTTGTAATTTTTGAGTTAAAAATGGCAGGATTTGGTGTGTTGGATATGGGCAGGTGAATCCTAGGTTTCTGGCTTGTGCAAACGAGTGGATGGTTGTTGCATTCACTGAAAGGTGATGCCAAGAGGAGGATCGGATTTGGAGACAATGATAATCATATTAGTGTTAGACCTTTTCTTTGCATTTGAGGTGCCTTTCAAACATCCAAGTTAGATGGCAGATGAACAGTTGGATATAAAAATCTGGATCACAGTATCAGAGTCTAAACTCTTCCCTCTGCTCATTTAAACCCTACCCATTCATTAAATCCTAGCTTAATCTACTACCACCAAGAGATGTCACTGAGCTGGTTTTCCCATTCTGAGCTTCCCTCCTAGTGCTTGTTGCCTAGACTACTCCTTAGGCCCCAGTTATATACTGTGCCATGTGTATGTAAATCTATCTTGTTTCCATAATTAGAAAAAAAATTTTTAAGTAGGTTTTTCAACCCACTGCAGGGCTTGAACTCATGACCCTGAGATCAGGCCCTGAGCTGAGATCACGAGTAGGACATAACCAACTGAGCCACCCAGGTGCCTCAAAAATTTAGCTTTTTGACATGTGAGAACATGTTAGATTAGGCTATCCCTCACTACCATCACCAGTTATACAGAGTAGGCGTTCCTTTTACCTGGAACAAAGTGAATGCATATCCTTTCTGCTACTAAGTAGTAGTTAGAAATCAAAAGTGTTAAATACAGATGACTGGGATTTGAATTTTGACTTCACCTCTCACTAGCAATGGTGGCCATAGTCAAGTGGCTTAACTGCTTCAGAGTCACAGTTTCCTTAGTAGCTGATTTAGAATAATATTAATACCTGCCTCCAAGAGTTATTGTGAGGATTAAATGCATAATGTAGAAGAAGTACACAGCATAGTTTATGGCACATAGTAAGCTAGAAATGTGCTAATAGTTATTATTATTGTTATTGTTATTATTATTATTATAGGGCTCACAAGGTACCATAATTTACTATGATATCCAGCGGCTAGAGAAAGGTGACAAATAAGTGAAAACAAAATTCAGTAAAAGCGCATGCCTGCTCTTCCATGCTTTTTTCTATGGTAGGATTTCTTGTCATTCTCTAGTTCCGAGATCAGCCATCAATTTGTCCTCTTTATCTCTGGTAGTTTTAGATACATTCTAGTGGAGCCAGTTTGTTTCTTATGTTTTACAAAGCATAAATTAAGGTGTGGCTGAAAATCACAATGTAGGAGTTGTGTGCACATGTGGATATATTACATACATAGGTACCTGTTTCATCATTTTTATTAAGAAGATCCATTTCTCATGATGTGTGCCATGTATTGGTCATTATGTTGCTGACAAGTGAGAAGAAATCATTCATTTGCAAAGGGAGAAGCATATTAACTCTTCAAACTAGTAAGGGGTACTTGAGTAAATTACTTCATCTGGTTGCTTTAATTGCACCCTCATCACCTTACACAAACGTATCTGAACACTAAGTAGCTTTCTGTCACCTCGCTAAGAGAACTAGGATATTTCTTTTTTAACATGAAAAGCCTTGGGAGAGAGTGTGGACTTTTTTTTTTCTTTATTTGTATCAAAGAAATATTTATTTGTGGAATCACATTGGGGAGTATATAGTAGATGTAAGTTGCTACTTCCACTTATAAAAATCCAGAGTATCTTTTAAATGGCTGGTAGCAGTAAGAAAAAAAGTTATGATAAATGTTCTTCCAGCTTTAATCCTCACGTACCTTATCTATGAGTCCGATTTTATACTTAAATTATTCTACTAATTCTTATTGTTAAAGGATTTTTTATTGAAACGTGGCTTTGGAATCTAGTGGTATTTTTAATATACTGGTAGATAATATGTATTTCAATTTCATACGTGAATAATTAGAATTCAGAATGGCCTTTCCAGTTAGTTTTCTTTTCACACCTCTCCTAAGGCCCATTTGAATTTTATGTAGGTTAAGAAATAAAACTGATTTCCTAGATGAATGAAAGTTATCTTTCTATAATTTTAGTCTAACGCTAAAATTAAATTGTTCACAAATGGACTGTTTTAAATAACCCTGCCCAGACTTGAAATTCTTAGAGCAAATATTATTTGGCATTTATATAGGATACCCTATTCAGAATGGACTTTTATTTATTGATTATATATCATGAAGTGTAACAGTTATATGCTTATAATTTTATAGGTTAAATTGTGGAGTGATTTAATTTTTCTTTTCCTCCCTCCTAGCAAGACCCAATCACTGAAGGCTGCCCTTCTCCTCTCTCCCCTACCCTCAAGATCATTTTCAGCTCCCAAGTATTTAGCCAGAAATCTTCTGAGAAGCAAAGTGAATCCGTATATAAGAGCCAAATTCAGCATATTTTAGCATAGCTTCCCAGGGTCCTCAACTTCCCTAGTGGAGGATGCACAGGGGACATCATTTTCACATAGTTAATTTCACTTGTTACAAGAAACTAAATTCCTGGGTGTTACTGCTTTCATATACTCAAGGTTTAAGGGAGGCTCTAATAGGACCCTGAATTAATATCCAAATGACATACATCAATAATAATACACAAATTAATATACAGATGAAAATCTGTGTGATTCTGATGCTGAGTTTGGTCTGACCTCTGTTATTACAAATTTATTCCAACTAGAATGAGCTCCATGATGGCAGGGATCTTTGTTTTGTTCATTGCTTTTTCTCTGGTACTTGGAACACTGCCTGCCACATTATATGGCTCATAAATATTTGCTTAAAAATGAATTTCTTTATATTCCAGATTAAAACCCAGAGCTCTAGAATTTCCAGGCTGCTTTGTAGATTTCTGAAAAATTCTTAAAATGTGGTTGTGTATAGATGAATGATTCTGGAGTCCTTACATATAGAAACAGTAAGCAGCATTGGGATATAATTTGAAACAAGTAAGGCCCAGTTCCTTAGCATGGCATATAAGGCCCTTTGCAAACTGGCTCCTCTACCCATGTACCTGTAGTATAGACACAGGGAATTATTTGCTGTTCTTTGAATTCACCATTCCCTTGCATGTATTTTGCCTTTTAACACAAAGCTTCTCTCTGCCAGAAATGCTTTTACCACCTTTTTAAGATGGTGAAAGGCATATTTACCACCAGAGGCATATTCTTTCTTTAAGATGTAGTGCAAAGTATCATCTGTTCTCTGAAGCCATTGTCATCTTCTAGGCTGGATGAGTCCCTCGCTTCCCTTGGAATCCACAGCTCTCTATGTACAAATTTGTCATGGGACTTACTTCCTTGTCTTGTCGTCATTTCAGTGTGTGCATAGATTGTTAGTCCTTCCAAGGCAGAGAATAGGTCTTTTTTCCCCCTTGTTCTCATCTGCCTGGATCCTACCATAGTGCATATGGCACAGGAGGTACTTAACAAGTGCTAATTGAGTCACTTCTAAACTGAGTGTGTGAAAAGTAAGGGTGTAAGTGTTCTATTAAAAATGATACTGTAGGGTGCCTGGGTGGCTTAGTGGGTTGAGGGTCTGCCTTTGGCTCGGGTCATGATCCCAGGGTCCCCGGATCCAGTCCCAAGTTGGGCTCCCTGCTCAGCGGGGAGTCTGTTTCTCCCTCTGCCTTTCCCTCACACTGCTCTCATGCTCTCTCTCACTCTTTCTCTCTCAAATAAATAAAATCTTAAAAAAATGATACTATCTATGTAATTTAGTGTGGGTTTAGGAAGAGCAAGTATACTAAACCTAGCTTAGATTTATCAGATTTGCTAGCACAGTGCTGTGCTTTGAGGCAATTGCTGAAAAAAGGAACACTTGAACAGAAAAAGGAGAATTAAAAAATGGTGGGAGGGTTCTAGATAAGGAAGTGAAAGTATGAAAATTAAAATACTGGATGCTGGCTATGGAGTGGGAGAGGCTAAAGGACAAGCAAATGGACAGAAGGAACTGACTGACCTTAGAATCCTGTCTAGGACAAACCTTGGAATTAGTGAAAGCCAGCAACTGTGTCCAAAGTGAATGTCCAGCCAAACAGATGTTTTGTCGATGTAACAAAACATCTCTGGCTGTTTTTTTGGAGTGCTTCGTCCCCTGAGATGATGATTTGGGGATTGATTAGAGCCAACTGTTCAGGCATTGTGTAGACTTGAATTACATCAGTCCTGTATAGCATTAATGTCCTTGAGCAATCCTCATAGATATTTGACCTGCAAATCTTTCTAAAATCTGTAAAAATGAGCATGATTGCATCCATGTATATAAATTATCCATTGTTTCTTAAGTGCCTGAAATGTTCATTTCCTTATTTGGGTTAAGTGTTTTGAGCAACGTGAATAAGGAATTGGGCCATATAAGTTTCCAATTCAAAAGCACTAATGCTATTGTTGCTGTTTGTATTTGCTTTCTAGCTTTAAGAGGTTTTGAAAATCACATTTTGTGGAACTCACCTGCAGTATTAGCACTAAATGAAAGCTAAAGAGAAGCATGCTTTTATCTAATTTCATACCTTCTTGATAAATTTAAAATAAACTCTTCCTCAACATTTAATCAGAAACTGTAGAATATTTTCAACTCAAATGCTTTCTCTGAATGCTGTGATACATGTGAAATTCTTTGTGTATATCGCAGATTTAGGCTTAGTCTATTTAGCCTGTGATGATAATGCTACCTTGTAAACAGGAAATGCCCCCAATTTTTTGATCTGATTGTCTCCTCTGACTGGGTGATAATGTGCTGAAGTAATACTCCAACACACAATTCCCAATGAATAATACTCATCTCATCTTTGTTAATGTTGTTAAATAATTTCAAAACTCTCCTCAAGGCAGCTGCTGTGAGCTAGGGAGCTAAACACAGGAGAGGCCAATGTTTTCTTTTATTTGTCCGCCTGTAGACACAGATGTTGTTTGTGTTGTCTGGAAACACAGAACATGCTCTAAAATATCACTGTTATTTTCAGTGAGTCAAAGTGACATGATGCTGGTGAAGTGAATCCATAAGAATTAGTACCAAGTGAAATAATACTTCAAAAGGAGGCATAAAAATACATTAAACTCATACAAGAACAATGAGCTAATATATGTACAGTTTAAGGGTCTCTTTTTTTATACTGTCAGTCACAAAGGAAATGCCCATTGTCTCCCAGCTGCCATATCCCTCAAAGTATTTTGGCGGCTGGCTATGAAAATCCAGATGGAAACAGCAGCAAGCTGAATGAGACCTGGGAGGCAAGAAGCAGGAAGTTCCTGCACCAGCCACACACACATTGCACAAATGAGAACTAGACTGTGAATTTGAATGTGCTACTTATTACTTCACATGCTGTATAAGGATTCTGTTGAAATTGTTCCGAGTTCACTTTGACAGTTGGTATCTGTGTGGCCTTTGGACAGTTTACTTAATCTCTCCTTGAGGCTTAGTTGCCTTTTTTTTTTTTTTTTGCAAAATAAGGATAATAATAACCTTTCTTGGGGCACCTGGGTGGCATAGTCAGGTAAATGACCAACTCTTGGATTTGGCTGAGGCCATGACCGACTCTTGGATTCAGCTCAGAGTCATGTGATTGAGCCCTATGCTCAATCACATGTGCTGAGCCGTACTCAGCATGGAGTCTGTTTAAGATTCTCTCTCCCCCTCTACCTTTGCCTGCCCCCCCCCGCCACTTGCTTTCTCTCTCTCTCAAATAAATAAATACATCTTCAAAAATAAATCTTCAAAAAAAAAATCTTCAAAACACAATAGCCTTTCTTACAAAGCATACTGTGAGGATTAAATCAAATAATGTGAATTTCCTGGTAACTGAGGTAGATTAATTTCCCAGTTTCCAGAATAAATAGAGAATGACCTTTCTTTCTAAATATAAGTTTTTACTGGTAGGACTATAATGTAATCACACTCTCAAAAATAATTCTATCATTTCAGATCAGCTGTACTTCACAATGAGGTCAACAGTGGCCCAGATTACTGGAGTGTTTGAACTACAATGCTACTGTAGTTATTATATAGATAATAACCCCTGCAGCCGTTGACTATATATTAAATGTACATACATGCTACTAAAGAGCTTTTGCAGAAATTAGTGGTAAACAAAGGGAACATCGCTAACCTCTCGTTGAATGGTAGATTTTGAGAGTTGTTTAAAGAGTAGACCTGCATTTGCACTAAATTAACCAGATCCTCTCATCTGAGTCTTCTTTGAAACAGATGACATGCATTTGGTCAGAATGACTAGCCAGGATCATGAGAGAAATCTGTAGCTATAGAATAGAACAAAAGCAGGTAGCTTGCTAGGTGGGAATGACAAATGTGTGTCACGGGTATGTAGACTACCTGCTTTGTCATGGTACTTTGTTGCTTAGCCCAGATTGGCCCAGAAATCTTTCCTGCCACATTAGGATCAAACCTAATCTGTTGATTATGTGTACATTAGTTTATAGTGATCTAAACATTTTGAAATTTCACTGTCTAGAATTGAAGCCATTGTGATTCTACTGGAGTGAAGGCAAAATGGCAGACAAGTCAAGAGAAACTCATCTGTCTTTTCCCTATTTATGGCAGTTTCTGAACACAGATTGATTTTTTTTAGTGTGATCAATCACGTTACTTTGTTCCATTGTTTCCAGTGTTCAACTGGGACATTAAATTAAGCAAGCAGAAAACAGTCTTGTTTCCTACTTTTATTTTCTTAAAACTTGCTTATCAAGGTATAGTAGACAATAAACTGCCTATTTGTAGTGGGCAATTTGGCAAATTTTGATAAATGTATATAGACCCATGAAAATATCAAGGCAATCATTATAGTGAACATATCTATCACCTCCCAAAAGTTTCCTCTTGCCCTTTATAATGCTTTTCTCTCTGCCACTCTCTATGCACCCCTCTCCCAGGCACCCATTGTCATTAAGATTAGTTTGCATTTTACATAAATGGCTTACATATCATGGCTCAACTTAGGATTTTTTCCATTTATGATGGTGTAAATGCAATACGCATTCACTAGAAATGGTACTTGGGATTTTGAATTTTGATCTTTTCCCAGGCAACTGATACGGGATAAGAAACTCTCATGATGCTGAGCCAGAGTTCCCAGACAGCCATGCAATCACCAGGGTGAGCGACTAGTACACTGACAAGCATTCTGCACCCGTACAACCATTCTGTTTTTCACTTTTGGTACAGTACTTAAAAAATCACATGAGATATTTAACACTTTATTATAAAATAGACTTTGCGTTAGATGATTTCGCCCAGCTGTAGGCTCCTGTAAGTGTTCCAAGCAAACTGAATTTGGGCTAGGCTAAGTTATGATGGTCAGTCGGTTAGGTGTATTACATGCCTTTTTGACTTCCAGTATTTTCAACTCAGCATGGGTTTATTGGAATGTACTCAATGCCCATGAATTATGAGATTTTTTTCACTCTGGCTGTTGAGAACAGGGACTATTTCCAGCCCTGTTTCAGACTCAAAAGTTGTTTCCTTTAATCCTTTCAGGCAGTTTGTTGTTCAGTCTCAGGTGGTTTTCTTGCATGCTTGTGCCATTCAGGGCTCCAGTGACTAATGGAGGTTTGGAGTGGGGGAGCTCTGCAGGTCTCTGGAGTTCTCTATGAAGCTCTCTCTGGTTTGGTACTTCTGTACTGCAAATTCTAGCTGTCTTGGCTTTCCCAGACAACCAGGTCTATCTCCTTAACTTAGAGAGGCTGCTGGGATCCACCTATGTTCTCCCTCCATGTGCTGAGGCCTGGAAACTCTTTGCAGACAGTAAACTGAGGCAACCATAGGGCTCATCTCATGCATTTCTCCTATCTCAGGAATCACTATCCTTTGTTTCTCAATGTCTAAAACACGTTCGTTTCTTACATTTTATCTGCTTTTTGTGGTTATTGTTTCAGGTAGGAAAATAAATTTGGTCCCTGTCATTCTATCCTGACCGGAAATCAAGAATTTAATGTTTTAAGGTTTTAAATTGTCTAGAATTTAGCGTTTTCCCATAAATAGAATTCACATTCAGAAGTCCCTGATGTGTGTCCTAAGAGCTCTTTCCACAACCTTTGCCCATTTGGAGAGTTTCTTTGATATTCCTGAAAAAAAAAAAAAAAAACATTTTGAAAACAGTCTTTCTGAGGAGCCACCTAGTCATACTCCAGGACACTCTCCAGATTTGTTAAAATGGTAATTTCTATCTGGTAAATGGGATGAAACTGATGGATGAGAAGGATGAAAGAAGTTTCCACTTAAGCTAGCTGAAAGATTGTCTTTACCAAGACTTTTACACTGGTTCTAAGAAGCTTCCCAGTTCTATACCCTGGGGTATATTTTGAAGAATTTTAATAGGGAGTCATTTCCCAATTCATTAAACCAAACAATATAGTGCAGGCAGCTTCCTTTGTGATACTATTTCAGTCAGAAAACAATAGAGAGAACGTGTTCTCCATTAGTCTGATATTGCTATAAATTGTTTTTCCTGAATCCACAGCCAGTGGGCTGCTGTCTCTTTCTTCTTGGCAAATTTGTGGAGCATCTATCATTTGAAATGCATAGCTGATTTACCAAAATAGCAATTTTTCAATTTGCATTAGTAGGCATTGTTTTATGGTAAGCAAAACTTTCTCATATGCATTGGAATATATTCATGAATTTAATCCTTTCAAGAGTGCTTCCCTATTAACTACTGACTTTAAAACTTTGGTATTTAATGATCAGTCCTTGACTAGAATTATTCTAGGACCGGAGGGGATGACAAAACTACGTTATATTTATGTAGTCCTTAATAAATCATACAACGCTTTGTGGAGATTCTCTCATTTGATTTTGAGAGATACCAGTAAGTTTAGAAAACACCATAAGGGGGTGCCTGGGTGGCTCAGTGGGTTAAAGCCTCTGCCTTCGGCTCGGGTCATGATCTCAGGGTCCTGGGATCGAGCCCCGCATCTGGCTCTCTGCTCAGCAGGGAGCCTGCTTCCCCCCCCCCCTGCCTGCCTCTCTGTCTACTTGTGATCTCTCTCTCTCTCTCTCTCTGTCAAATAAATACATTTAAAAAAAATGCTTTTAAAAAAAAAAAGAAAGAAAACACCATAGGAAGTCTGGAGGTCTGATTTAGTGGGTAATATAGATGATACACATGTAGAGAAAAAAATACATAGGTATAAGAATACATAGTAAAGATTAGAAATGCTGTGGATGAGGGGAAGATTTTTGGGAGAGGGGAGGGAAAAGTTGGAGAATTCTTTGTGAAGGCACCAACATAGGCTGGATATTAGGAATCAGATTAGTGAAAAACCAGAGAGGGGGAGGTATTGCAGGAGGTCTGCACAATATGGCAGAGATATACAGGCAAAGGAAAATGGGGCATCTTTGAAAGATGGTAAGAAGAACCCCCTAACAGAGCAGAATGTAGTTTATTCAGTAGTTTTTTATAAACAGTGACTCCAGTGCACAGTTCTATCTTGGTACCTTTACTCATTCATCACAAAATAAATGCTTACAGTTTAGTATAGAATGTTACAGAAGTCACATTGTTTGCTTTTCTAAGTATGGTTTGAAGCACTCACAAGTGTTTTTTGTGGTTACTTAACTCTTTAACTCACTCGTCTCACTTCTATAAGTGGACTTGTGCCGCAGATTAATGCTGTTTAAAATTCACATGCACACACACATTAAACAAACAGCTTCTCATGCTTCGTGAACACAGTGAAAATGCAAAAGTATACCTGGAAGACCACAGTGGTCAATAAGAATTCAGGATCCGAAGTGTTATGAACAAGTCAGAAAATTGGACCAACAAAGGTAAGAAATGAGAAATTTTTAGGGCCATTGAGCACCATGCATTTTCAGTGTTCAGTAGCCCTGAAAATTTCTCATTTAGGCCAGGAAGTTTCTGTCTCATTCGAAATGTTGAAATAAAGGCAACATGCACAGGCTCTCATTGATCTAAATTTCTGTTGAAATCCAGGACCTCCCACCATCTTTTCTAGTCCCTGATTATTTTTCCAGACTCTTGTTACGAAGGCTGTAGAGGAAGCCTCACATTTTTCATTATGGTGGGAACTGCTGTGTGTTAGCCTCAGAGCAAGTTTGCCCATCTTCTGTGAGCATACTCTGACTGGGCCCTGCACCGAAGTGAATAGTAGATCAGGGAAATAGGCCGAAGTTGCTTCTTTCCATAGCAAATGTCCTTCCTTCTTAGCTTGCTGAAGGATGTTCTCCTCACGCTCTAAATATAATTGGAGTCTCTTTTGATTTCTTCCAGGTTCCTACCTCATCTCCTTTCCTTTTGACTTTCTGATACAATTATGTATCCTTCTCTGGTTTGAGCCATTTTTACAGATTTGCAAATTAGTGTACTCCCGAGAGCACTCTTTTTGGCATTAACGTGGTCTGTTAACTATTTTCTGGGTCGGTTCCAGTTAGCCAATATTGGCCACAAAGCATGAACATTTCTACTTCAGGCTTTTAACTCTGCCCAGATTTTTTTGCTGTGCTTGTCACTGTACTGACAGATGGAGAAAACGTGAAAATTAAATAAGGCATAATTGGTAGATCCTGAGTACCGAGATAATGGGTACATTTGAAAACGGGAGGGGGGAGATTAGGCTTAAGAAGCTTTGCTGTTTTCTTTAAGTCCTCTGATAACCACAGGCCCCAGATGTACATGTGGGAGCACTCCGTCTCTCACTGCTGTGCCCCAGAAAAGACTGATAAGCCCTCAGCAGAAAAATAAAGGTCATGTCTGGGTGGTGTGCCTTTACTACTTTGTTGTCATTTGGACCTTTAACAAAGCTCTCTGTGGAACTTGCCAAAGGACATGACACGGTCCTGTGCAGTCACTCTGCTCAGTGCCTAGTACAGTACTGTGCATTTGATACGGCTTTTTCTTGAAGTAAGAGAAGAGGAAATTAAATTGGGCTAATTTTCTAAGACTAAGAGGAATCAGAGAAGTCTATTTTGTTTTGTTTTCTTGACTTGAAATTGAGTGGGTGTTCAGTGGAGCTGTGTTTAAGTAAACTTACATGAACTGATTTGTTTGACAATTTGATAGCATTTTATTTTCAAACCCATTACACTGAGAGTGTACAAAATGGTACACAGTAGTGAAAATTATTTGTGTTCTTTCTGGTGTTGCTCACTTATTTCCCTCATTCCCCTCCTTCACTTCCTCCCTCCCTTCTTTCCTTCCTTCCTTCCTTCCTTCCTTCTCTTGCTTAAGATTGTAATGACTCATTATATTTTTCCCTAGAGCCAGTAATGAATTATTAGTGGGTCAGTGATAATTTTTAATTGTGTGACTATACATTATGCTATAGCGTACTATTTGCAATAGCCATGTTTATAAACTGACAATTTTATGTTTGATGAATAATTACTTATTTAGTTGATTTTTTTTACATTATGTATTTTACATACTCTATCACTACTCTTGCAATTCACAATGGATACCTAAGCTATATCAATACTTTAATATTGCAAGTCCTGTAATCACGACACAAGATCTTATTTAGCTAACGTGTGATTATCCTTTACAATAGAACTGTGAATAGCACCTTGATTTACGAAACCACCAATTCTTTCCCCATTTGTAAATATTAACCATTCCACGTTTTGCAATAACAGGGCAAGCTATAATTACAGAATTTTAGGACAAGGGAATTACTCAGAGATTGACATCCAGGTAGACCTGAATATTTTACAAGTGGGGAAACTAAGGACCTAAGATGTTAAATGACTTATTCAAAAACAGCATAGCTAATTAAAAACATCTGCTTTTTGCATGTTGTCCATAAGGCTTCTTATGAGTCACAGTAATTAAAGCTGATAATTTTATCACCCTCCCTCTTCCTTACTTTGGAGATGGACTATACTCTTGAAAAGTTATATCACAAATCACTCATGTCATGGATAAGATTAATCATGCTTTTTAACTTCCAATTATCTATTTGGAGTGTGATGCCTTAAAGCTCCCTTTTTAGAGGAATTTTAGATGGGTGGAATTTTAAGGAAAATAAAGTCTGGAGCTTATCGAACTCAAAATAGCATTTCTAGAAAAATGCTGATATAGATGACTATGACTTTCCCTTTCAAATTTTGATAAATGGCTTCTCCAAGCTGAACACCTGAAGATCAATCCCTAGATTCAGAGAGAAAATTCAGTAGTTCATTTTACTGTGCACTTTATACCATTTAAAAAATATATTAATTTATTAGCATTAATAGTGTCCTAAGGTGATCCTTTGTGCCAGATCCACTCAACTTAGTCTCATGATCCCCAACTAGAGAATGTTCCCTTAGATGCTGAAAGTTTACTAGTGATCACTGTCATTCTTTGTTTCTCTCCTACAATTAGCTTTCAACTGTTTATGTTCCCAGGAAAAAAATGCTCCCTAGAGAATCACAGAGAAGTCATGCATCAGTTAGCCTTGATTGCTTGTTGGCTTAGATAAAAAGCAAGACAGCATTTTCTTTTAAATTTAATTTTATTTTTTCAGTGTTCCAAGATTCATTGTTCATGCACCAAGCCCAGTGCTCCATGCAATATGAGCCCTCCTTAATACCCACCACCAGGCTCACCCAGCCCCCCACTCCCCTCCACTCCAAAACCCTCAGTTTGTTTCTCAGAGTCCACATTCTCTCGTGTTTCATCTCCCCCTCCAATTTCCTCTAGTTCACTCTTCCTTTCTCCCAATGTCCTCCATATTTTTCCTTATGCTCCACACGTAACTGAAACCATATAATTAACTCTCTCTGCTTGACTTATTTCACTAAGCATAATCCTTCCAGTCTCGTCCATGTTGATACAAAAGTTGGGTATTCATACTTTCTGATGGAGGCATAATATTCCATTGTATATATGGACCATATCTCCATTATCCATTCGTCTATTGAAGGGCATCTTGGCTCTTTCCACAGTTTGGTGATTGTGGCCATTGCTGCTATGAATGTTGGGGTACATGTGGCCCTTCTTTTCACTGCATCTGTATCTTTGGGGTAAATACCCAGGAGTGCAATTGCAGGGTCACAGGGTAGCTCTATTTTTAATTTCTTCAGGAATCTCCACACTGTTTCCCAAAGTGGCTGCACCAACTTACATTCCCTCTAACAGTGGAGGAGGGTTCCCCTTTCTCCACATCCTCTCCAACATTTGTTGTTTCTTGTCTTATTAATTTTGGCCATTCTAACTAGCGTAAGGTAGTATCTCAATGTGGTTTTGATTTGAATTTCCGTGATGGCTAA
>CM052801.1:80890172-80963262 GCA_028533885.1 Nasua narica | reverse complement strand
ATTTATTTGACAGAGGGAGAGAGATGACAAGCGGGCAGAGAGGCAGGTAGAGAGAGAGGGGGAAGCATGCTCCCTGCTGAGCAGAGAGCCCAGGGCTCAATCCCAGGACCCTGATATCATGACCTGAGCTGAAGGCAGAGGCTTTAACCCACTGAGCCACCCAGATGCCCCTGGAGACATGTCTTGAAAGAAGTTGCTATAGCTAATGTTGAAGAGGTTACTGCCTATGTTCTCCTGTAGGATTTTGATAGATTCCTGCCTCACATTGAGGTCTTTTATCCATTTCGAGTTTATCTTTCTGTATGGTGTAGGGGAATGGTCAAGTTTCATTCCCCTATATATAGCTGTCCAATTTTCCCAGCACCATTTATTGAAGAGACTATCTTTTTTCCACTAGGTAATTTTTCCTGCTTTGTCAAAAATTATTTGACCATAGAGTTGCGGGTCCATATCCGGGCTCTCTACTCTGTTCCATTGGTCTATGTGTCTCTTTTTGTGCCAGTACCATGCTGTCTTGGTGATCACAGATTTGTAGGCTTGAAATCAGGCAACGTGATGCCCCCGGCTTTGTTTTTCTTTTTCAGCATTTCCTTAGAAATTCAGGGTCTTCTGGTTTCCTTAGCATTTCGGGGTCTTCTGGTTCCGTACAAATTTTAGGATTGTTTGTTCCAGCCCTTTGAAAAATGCCAGTGGAATTTTGATCAGGATGGCATTGAAAGTATAGATTGCTCTGGGCAGTATAGACATTTTAACAATGTTTATTCTTCCAATCCATGAGCATGGAATGATTTTCCACCTTTTTGTGTCTTCTTCAATTTCTTTCATGAGTGTTCTGTAGTCCCTCAAGTACAGATCCTTTACCTCTTTGGTTAGGTTTATTCCCAGGTATCTTATGGTTCTTGGTGCTACAGTAAATGGAATCAATTCTCTAATTTCCCTTTCTGTATTTTCATTGTTAATGTATAAGAAAGCAACTGATTTCTGTGCATTGATTTTGTATCCTGCCACATTACTGAACTGCTGTATGAGTTCTAGTAGTTTGGGGGTGGAGTCTTTTGGGTTTTCCATATAAAGTATCATGTCATCTGCAAAAAGAGAGCTTGAATTCTTCTTTGCCAATCTGAATAACAAGACAGCATTTTGACTACGTTTGTTATTCATATTACATGTACTTGCTTCCACAAGAAGGAAAAGAGTAGTGCCTGCTTCTAAATCAAGACCTGTGGCTCTCCCTATGAAAATTGACCAATTCTCCAGTCTCCTCACTGTCCTATTTCCTGGTGATATAAAATCCACTAAAAAAATTTTATAGAGGTATCATTCAAGTACTATAAACTACACACACTTAAAGTGTACAACTGCTAAACTATGGCATGTACACACATTTGAAACTATTGTCACAATCAAGAGAGCAGACATGTAAGTCATCCCAAATGTTTCCTTGTGCGCCTTTTTCTATACTTCCGCCTCACTCTCTCTGTTGGGAAACCGCTGATCTATTCTTGGTCTCTATAGATGGGTTTGTATTTTCTAGAATTTTATTTAAAGGGAAGCATACATGTAGACATGCTCTTGGTCTTCTTTCCCAAAGCATAATTATTTTAAGGTCCATGTATCCTGCCATGTATCAATAGTTCATTCATTGTTCGGACTGAGTAGTATTCCATACATCCTGTTTGTATAGATCTACCACAGGTAGTTTATCCTTTCAGCTCCTCATGGATACTTGGGTTTTGTCTTTTTTTTTTTTAGTTATTATGAATAAAGCTTATGAACAATCTTGTATATAATTTTGTTTGGACTAAAGTTTTCATTTCTCTAGGATAGGAATCCAGGAGTACGTTCCTCTCCTGTTAAGGATTGCTTTACCTTTTTAGGAAATTGACAAATTATTTTCTAAAGCCTCTTTTTTTTTTAATTTATTTATTAGAGAGAGAGAGACTGAGAATGAGAGGGGAGAAGGTGAGAGGGAGAAGCAGACTTCCCGCAGAGCCGGGAGTCCAATATGGGACTCGATCCCGGGACTCCGGGACCATGACCTGAGCCGAAGGCAGTCGCCCAACCAACTGAGCCACCCAGGCACCCCGACAAATTATTTTCTAAAGTGGTTGTACCATTTTCCTTTCTCACTAGCAGTGTATATCATTGCTCCACATCCTTGTCAACACTTGGTATGGTCAGAAGTTTTCTTAGCCATTATGGTTAGGGCTATAGTAGTATTTCATTGCAGTTTTAGATGACTAATGATGTGGAACATCTTTTCAATTGCTTATTGGTTGTTTGTATACTTTTTTTGTGATGCATTTATTCAATTCTTTTGCCCCCTTCTAAAAATTGGATTTTGTCTCTTACAAGACTGCAAAATAGGTTTTAGTTATAATAAAATTTAAATACGTATTTGTGAAGCCACAAGTACTTCATTCATTTGGCAACATCTGTATCTGTTTATTCCTGAATTATCATTTCTCATGGTACCAGTCTATCCATTTAAATCTTAGATATCCTAAGAGTGTACTGTCATTTCTCTTACGGTTAACTTTGGTAAGAATAGTCCTGTAATAAATCCAATTGAACTTCATCTTCTCCAGGGAATATGTAGTATTTTAGGTAACAAGGTTATATGTGCAAGGCTAAAAACAACCACTTAAGGTGCATTGTAAGTGCCTTATAGAAAATGCATCCTATGGGAATTTTGAACACCACCAGGACTTTTGTGTACTTAAGGAAGTAATTCACAGTGGTGACGTTGAGTTCAAGAAAGGGAAGTGTTCATATCATTTACTGTAAGTAAGGGAAACTTTTTCTTTTCTTTCTTTCCTTTTATTTTGGTTTAAACATTAAAAAAACAACTGAGAGCTTACTTGGAGTGTTACTTTTTCTAATGATGTATCAACAAGGGAAGTGTACTTTTATCTGGCTGTATTTAATTAAAGAATTTATGGTTTAATCTTTGTATTCAGATTAGACTATGGTTCCAATAGAAATCTTATGCGATTTTTTGATCATATTACATCACATTTCCTTAGAAGGGAACAAATCCATGTTCAGATTTCTTTTTGAATGGGAAATAAATCTCTTTAACGAAAAGGCATTCTTCTTACATTTGCCAATGATCTTTATTTTTTAACCGTATCTAGTATTTTATTATATAGAATGTCAAATTGGCTGTGTATTTATTTTTATTTGCTCATCCTTTTCCAGTGAATGTCTTTACCATGACTCAGATGCTCAAATTGCAATCTTTGGAAAATAACATCTCAGTGCCATTGTATGAGTGAAAATAAATGCAAGACTGTGCTTTTGAAAGTAAATTTCCTAATTAGTGCCCTGAATCCAGGGAAAATAAATGGGGATACTTCATAGCAATTCAATTCAAATGCTTTCTTTCTTGCATCTCCAAATAGAATTACAGTTGATTGCTGCAGAATCTTTGGTAATGCTCCAGTAAGGTTGTTCTCTCACTTTGCCCCCTTTTCTGGCTCCCACTGACTTTAGGAAATATCCAGGGGTGGTTTTCAGGGTGTGGTCCCTGGGCCAGGAGCATAGGCCTTACCTGGGAACTTGTTAGAGATGCAGATTCTCCAGCCTTCCTCCAGACCTGCTGAATCAGAAACTGAAACTGGAGGGCAGGCACAGCAATCTGTGTTTTAACAAGCCTTCCAGGTGATTCTGAAGCATGCTAAAGTTTGGGAAGCATTGGTCTAGGGGAGTGAAGGAAGTTGTGAATGCAGGCCTATATAAAATTCCTTTCCTGCAGCTTCAAGCTGACAGGTTCATGGTCAGGTTGCTGTAGCAACAATTGCATAGTAGGATTGGATAATGAAACATTGTGAAATTAAGAGGCATGAATATTAACTGATCACAATATTCTAGATCACTAAGATTTATATTGGACAAAATGGGTTTTTACTTTTAGCCTTATGTCAAGGAGAAGCACAGTTTCCTCAGATTCTGTGTTTGACAGGTAGAAAACATGTATATTTTTAAAACATTACTGCTTTGGAATTTAGACAGATTTTTGTAGAAAAACAGAATTACTCTTAGAGACATGCTGCACAGAAATCATAAGTAATGTGCTTGCAGTGACTTATAACCCTGAAAAAATTAATTTATAATTGAATTATCCTAATACATTATAGTAGCCTTCTCTGCCCACAATATCTGTTTCATAGAGCACAGTGCTGAGCACCTAATGGCTATTAAATAAGCATTAAGATTTGATTCGTTAAATCCATTTTTGGCAATTATATGTGACAAAACAGCTATTTTTAAAACACATATTCATATTCTGCGCTCTTCTTTCTAGTGTATGATCTGTCTATCCAAATTCTAGCACTTTTTGTATTCAAAGAATTAAATTCATTTTAGGGTTTGCATTTTATTGATATGTGCTAAGGATTAGATGCACTCAGTTAAGCTTCTTCCCAGCCAATTGACATACCCTGTCTCGATGTCAGTCTGAGAAAATCCTATATAGTGTACAACATCCCCGGATTACCTTATCTAAGTATTACATGGACATTTCAGATGATATATCTTGGCATGTGGTCATTTTTCATTAACTTATTAGGGACTGTTAAAGCATCTTTTCCCCTTTTTGACACCTTGCCATAATTGAATGCAAAATTGACTGTAAGACTGAATGCCTGATATACATGCAGTAAGTGGATGGGGCTTCGCCGGTGTCTAGCGGAAACCATGCCCCGATGGGTGTTTTAGGAAAAAGGGATCTGTTGCTCCCTGATATGGACAGTAGACAAATGACACCTACTTTCTGGACCTTATTTTCCTCAACTATAAAAAAGAGGGGATTCATTACATGATCTCAAATATCCTAAGCATTATACGGATCTAAGACTTGGGGGGACAAGGTAGGGGAATCTAAACCGTGAAGCTCTGCTAAGGTATAATATACAATTAAATATTTTTTATGTATTTGTTAAAAGAGTGAATGAAACAGAATCATTAGCCTCAGGTAGGCCTCAAACTCCTTTGGAGACAATGGGAAATAATGATATTAAGCACTCCTAGTTTCAGTGGTTAAGCTAATGTGTTTTGGGAAACATACTTTAGAGAAGTATGTTTAAATATGTAATGTTTTTCCCCAGATTTTTCACATTGAATTATTTATTCTTAACCCTAATGTGTATGAAATACTTAGGAAAGACAATAATTTTAATATTTTAAGCATAGGTGTGCTCTACAGATCATATATATTCTTCCTAGAAGAGAAATATCTTTTAAAGGACAGCTTTCTACACTTTATACTCCTCTGCACTCACTTATTTCATTACATTTTGTGCAACCTAAAATTGTAGCTATAAAGCTATTTTGGGCATGCTTTTTCCAGAGCCTTGTAAGAATCAACAGGAGCATAATTTTAAGCCACAGAAGTGCAAAATAAGCACAGAATCCTAGCTACCATAAATAAAAAGGCCAGAATTCTAAGTTTGCAAAAACACATAATTACTAGCAAGGGGCGGGCGTAAGGACAAAAAGCAGAATTTTATCGGGTGTTTCTTTCTATTTCTGAACTTTTTCTGTGAACTTCATTTCTTCTCAGAGATGGAATTCTGTGAAACTCCTCACACTCTGTGCTCTGGCTACCAGACAGACATGCATAGTGTTCCTCGGCATGGCTACCAGCTAGAGATGGGCTCTGATGTGGACACGGAGACCGAAGGTGCGGCCTCACCTGACCATGCTCTGAGAATGTGGATACGGGGGATGAAATCAGAGCATAGTTCCTGTTTGTCCAGCCGGGCCAACTCTGCACTGTCCTTGACTGACACGGACCACGAAAGGAAGTCGGATGGGGAGAACGGTAATACAACTATCTATACTGTTTAAGTAAAACCCGGAGAAAATGTGGTTTTTAGCCTTTGATTTGTTTTCCTTCCCTCTCTCTGCTTATCTTTCATGTAATGTGCAGTGTAGAAGTGCAGGTTAGTGGGTTCCTGTGGACAAGGGATGTACCCAAGTACCTGGCAAATAGACACATTTATTTATAACAACAGATAAAATGCTTTTTATTTCTGGTGATCTCCCAATGGAAATAATCTCATGTCGTCGGTGATATTGTGCATGTCGTATTTATTACTCACCTTTTATTTTCATCTTTATTTTCCGGTGTACTAATAGTGGTACTTATTATAGAAAGTACTCATTTCATGTATTTTGGCTTCATATCAATATATAATAATGAGATGAATGACTATATAGCAAGCTTGTTCTGTATGTGCTTTCTATTTTAATTCAGATTAACCTGTCAAGTGTACAGATTCAAATTAACCAGTTAGACTGAAACAATTAAAACCCCAGAAGGTAAATTAGCTTCAGCCATTTGCCAGACAGTAAGTAATAATACCAGTATCATTAAATTTGCTATTATATATTCTTTTCTTACAACTTTTAGAAGCAAAAGTTTTGTTTTTTTGAATTGTTGGGAAGAGGTTAATTTATTTTACTTCTGTTCCTCTGTCCCTACTGAAGAACGGAATCCTTTCATAAAAAGCACACTAATGCTTATTAAACACATTAATCTGGGCTCTTCATTCTGTTTGTATAAACTTCATAGGTCCCATTACTGTGACCATAGGTCTCCTCTGTTAGCAATGGCTAATTAGTGTTTTCTCAGGTGACAGAGAGGTAGCCAACCGCCCTATACCTACAGCTTTTTCTATTCTGTCTTCCTCTGCCTGGTTCAGCCTATAGGGGACCCTGGCCACAGTGACATAATCAGGAATGACCGTTAGCCCACTAGTTAGAATATCATTTCCTTTATGATAGACCATAACATTTTGTAATATTACCAAGTATTCTCGGGGTCTTCATTTTTTTTAGTTTATTTTCATGTATATATCTATGTATTGCTGGCTTTGGCCAAGAGCGTAGAAGGCGAATTATGGAAATGAGAAGGGAACATAGATGATCTATGTATGCATAGTCATATAAGTGAAAGAGCATTAGGATGGAAGTTATGAGACCTTGGATTGGTCTCTAAAGTTTTCTGGGCTTCAGCTGAGAAACAGAAAAAATGACCAAATTTATGTAAAAAGGAGTGTTAGATGATCTGCTGCATCGTCAAGACTTCGTTATCCCTCATGCCAGTCTTGACAAAGTTATATAGCTAGTTCGCTGCATTGAAACATTAAAATGAAAGAAATTTCTCCATACGTTTCCACGATTCTTCCACTTCTGTAGGACCCTACATATATGGGGTTTCTTTTGGGGTAATGAAAAAATTCTGGAATTATATATTGGTGATGGTTGCAGAACTCTGTGAAAATACTAAAAACTACTGAATTATACATTTTAAGAAGGTGAACATCATGATATGTGAATCATATTTCATTGAATTTGTTATTGAAAAAATACTACCAGATGAAGGGTAGGGGTTAAAGATTGAGGGAATCCCAGATATGTTGGATAAGGATTAATTTGTAAAATGTTTAATATTACAGGTTTTAAATTCTCTCCTGTTTGTTGTGACATGGAGGCTCAAGCTGGGTCTACTCAAGGTAAGTGTTTCCAAATATTTGACCAAAGATTATTTTTACCTCACCCCGTCCCTGACACCCACCCCACAAAGTAGAACTCTGCTCCCCTGACAAACAACACACAGGGCTGGTTATTTAACCTGTCAAAGATTAGTTCATTGGCTGCTTATTGGTTTGCTTTCCTCTGGAAAACTTCATGTGTGTGTGTTGGTAGTGAAGAAGACGTGAGGCAAGAGCTGGAGACAAGGACAAGATAAGATCTAAGGTGGGATAGGGAAACATTGATTTAGCATGGAGGTGTAGATTTTAAATTGAGTTGAGTTGTGTTTGGCCTTATGATTTCCTACGTTATCTATGATTTTTTGCATGACTCTAGTCATTAATTTAATTCAGATATTGTCATAACTTTACAACACATAGCAAATGGCTTTGGTCTTTTCCTTCGGATGCTCTGGCTTGGGTTTAGAATCCTGCTATATCCATGTCATCAATTATAAATAACACCTTCAGTGGAAGAAATGTTGTTCGTTCTTCCCTGTAAACCTCTGTTTATACTGTATCATTTTTTTCAGTGAGGGATGTTGGTGTCCTTTTTACTTTTGTCTTCATTGCACTCATTAGGTTTTGCCTCTTTTCCCAAGGTATAATGAAAGCAATATTTATATGATGTAAATCAAACTCTCGGGATGGGGGCGTTGGAAATCCTCATATCTGACCACAAGGCAATGACTCAAAATTGGAAGGTAGCCGGGGAAGGGATCAGAGAAAGTTATATCAGAATGAGCTTTATCAAAATGCACATTATCCTCTCCTACCCCACTATGAGAACTTATTACTGGGGTGAACCACTATATTGTATCACTGTGTCTTATTCATTGGATGTATTAGGGGCTTTCAAGAGTGAAACTATTCAGTTTCATTTGGCCCTCAGTCTAATCAACCATCTATCTACTTTGATTGTATAATACTATTTACTGAGACAGAGTTGGAAGACACAGGAGTAAAGGACATGCTTCCTTTCTTTTCCTTGTAGGTTTATTTTCCTTATGGTTTATTTTAGAAACTGGATAGGGTATCACAAAATTGGGCTGGGCTGTCAAGGAAGACCAGTGATCCAGTCTGCTAAAAACTCATCCTTACTGCAAGACTTTATTGGCCCAATATGTACGTCCAAGAATGATTTCAACTTTTGAGAGGCAGTAGAGCATAGTGATTATAAGCTTGGACTGTGGAGCCAGGCAACTTAGGTTTGAATCTCAACCGTGTAACCTTGGGAAAGTTATATAAAGTTTCTGTGCCTGAATTTCATCATCTGTAAAATAAGGATAATATTAATGTCTACCGTGAGGGTTTTGTGATGATTGAATAAATTAATGTGTATAAAGATGTAGAATAGTATTTGTAACATATAAGTACAATTTGAATGTTCACTATTATTATTGAGCAGCACATCACAATTTCCAAACAACACTTAGTATGTTTATCTCATATCATCCTCATGATTACTCTGCGAAATAGATTCTTTTGTTACCCAGATTTCACATAGGAGGAAGAGTTAAAAGAGCCATTCAGAAACCAGCTAGTTGTGCAACCGATTATTTTCCAAATAGCCATTTCTTTTGTTCCTTGACTCACATATAATGTGAACTTAAACAACTTTTTCCCTCTCAGTGAGAGTTCTATATATCATACTCTGACTCCTACTACTAATTTTCAATAAAGAGTATACAATTTAGAGTCTTAATTTATGACCTATAGTACGATTTCACCAATTTGATTCTATAAATTTTCAATCAGTGATAACCAGGCCTGAATGGTCTTCAACATTTCCCTAGGTTCTCACAGAGGAGATTTGAGTTAAGATGAGAGTATAAATGGGTTTTCTAAAAGCATATTAATTTGAAGAAATATTTATTTTCAATGAATGGAGCTTGATGTCTGTGTGCAAATGCTGCTATTTATTTCCCATTGATCTCATCCATTCATGGAAGGAGGCCTAGCAGGGCATCTTTTTCATTAATCTGACTTTGTTTATACTATATTTGAAAAGAGTAAAATGGCATAAATTTTTAAGATTCATATATTTTACTGTCTCAGACTCCATGCCAGCCCATCCCCGTGCCTCAGTTAGTGTCAGTGACACTTTCTTTCATTTCTGTCTTCCTATACATTCTGATTTGGGGATTATTGATGAAGCAGTGGGCACAATATCATAGACCAGCTTAGGATGATTTAATCCTCACTCCTATAAATGTGGGAGAAAAGTGAAGATAGGGGAAATTGTTAATTTGGGTGAGTTACTCAACTGAGAAAGATTCTGAGACATGATTTCAAAGATGCTTTCAATTCTGTCCATCCTAGATTATGACTTGGATTTCCTACTTACATTTCCAAAATCATATCTATAAGGACTTATTTCTTTCATTTCATTAATTGACTAAGCCTTTCAAAATGTTTATTTTTTCTCATTTTCATAAACTCTGTTTGATTACCCTTAATTGAATTTAAGTCTCCGACATGCTATAACCTATGAAGGATTAAAATAAATAACCATCCATTTTAGCACTGAAACATTTGGACTGAGCTCCCTGAAGCAAAGGGGAGGGGAGGGAGAACATAGGGTAACAGAAGGGTATCCAGATTTCTTAGCTTTCATAGGGTGATCGGAACACTAATGGAGTTTGTTTCCATTCCCTCAAATTTGTCCAGAGTAAATTGTCTAGTGATGCTTAATGGTCTGTTTAGGAAAAATGCAGATTTACTCAAGTTAGCTTCATCTTGAGGCCTGTGAGCAGGACACTTTGCTATCAACCGTACTTCTTTATTCATTTTTACACCTTCACCATTCCCATTTCATCTTAACTACCAACATTGCTCTGAGGAAAAAAATAAAACTGAGAGGCAATATATTTTTGTAGCTCTTCTCTGATCTTACAAGGATAGAAATGCTGGTGGGTCAAACCTCTGGTCCTCTAACACATGACTCTGCCTCTGACAGGTGATCCAGTGGGCATTTCTTAGAAGGATTCCACAGTCCTACTTGAGCATCAACCTCAGCGATTAGGGTACCCCTCCTAATTACCTTTGACTATACCTCAGACTGGAGGAATAAACGATATGGGCAGCT
This sequence comes from Nasua narica, assembly GCA_028533885.1. NCBI lineage: Eukaryota > Metazoa > Chordata > Mammalia > Carnivora > Procyonidae > Nasua > Nasua narica. The sequence continues at coordinate 80,952,636 of CM052801.1, read as the reverse complement.
AAATTTGGGTAATCAATTCCCAAGAATGTGTTTTTCACATATGGCCTAAATGAAACAGTTGGATTATAAAAAGTGAAAATGAAATTGCGTATCAAGAAGCTAAATGTAGGGAAACAGAGAAAAAGCAGTTTAAACCTGTAACTAATAAAGTATACAGATGGTCCCCGACTTGTGATGGTTCGACTTACATGCTTTTGACTTTATGGTGAAAGTAATACTCATTCAGTATTAATTCTACTTTGAATTTGAATTGTGATCTTTGCCTGGAGTCGTGATATGCATGCAGTAGAGTCCTCTCATGATGCTGGACAGTGGCGGCCACAGCTCCCATTCAGCCATTTGTTCACAAAAGTACATAGCCAGTGCACTTACACCCGTTCTGCACTCCTACAACCATTCTGGGTTTTGTTTTTCTTTTTCTTTTTTACTTTCAGTACAGTAGTCAACAAATTACATGAGTTATTCAACACTGTATTATAAAATAGGCTTTCTTTGAGATGATTCTGCCCAACAGTAGGCTAACGTGGGTGTTCTGAGCAAGTTTAAGGTAGGCTAAGCTATGGTGTTCAGTAGGTCAGTTGTATTACATGCATTTTCGATTTATAATATTTTCAACTTATGATGATTTATCAGGCCATGACCCCATTGTAAGTTGGGGAAGATCTGTAAATCATGAAAAAATTATTTATAGCTATATTCTTGTTTATAATGATGTTTCTATGCAAGCCATATTTATTGAGCACCTATTCACTGCTAAGCTCTGTACTGGAGACTGGGGATATGTAAAAGATGACCAGTATACAATCCCCAATCTAAAAGAATATATGGTCTAGTGTGAGTGATTGAGGCCCTGTTAGGATTATTCATTATCATTTATTAGTGTTATTGCAGGGAACAGAAACCAACTTGACATAGCTTGAAGAAAAAAACACATTTATCTAAAAGAGCATGAGAACTCTTCATGGGACCAGAGCAAGAGAGTGGCTAGACAGCAGGAAGGCTTGCCTGGACTTTGCTTCTTGCTTCTGAATCCAGTTCCTTCCGTCTTGCCTCTGCAGGTTGACTTCCTCTAGATCTCCAGTTTCAAGACACACCTAAAACCTCATACAATTCCTCAGTTTATATATCTTCTGTCAGGAAAGAAGTTGAAATTAACCCAATATTTTTCAGTGCCATTTCTAAATTCCAAGGAGACAGGATAATTTTCCAAGCTTGAGTCAGATATCTGCCACTGGTCCCATCAGCTACACCCAGGGAGTAAGGTCAACAATACAAATGTTGCTTTGTGGGAACCCACCCATTGGGTTCTTAGAGCAATTCTCAATGAAGGGCAGTCAGAGCCAACTGGGCACATATACCTAAAGAGATCTATTAGAGAAGAGAAGGAGCTAATTTTAATACAATCTGGTCAGTACTGTAATAAAGATATGTGCAGTTTGCTGTGAGAATGCAAGTGATCTCAAACTATTTATTACAGTAGGATGGTTATATTAATACAATCTAAATAAACTGTGCTCTCTATAGAGTACATGGTTAAGAACATGGTCTATGGTGTAAGGTAGACCTAGGTTTGTACTCTGGTTCAGCCATTTCCCTGCTGTGTATCCTTGAACAGGTACCTAAGACTTTCCAATCCTCAGTTTCTTTGTCAAGTGGAGACATTACCTATGCAGTTTTTTTGTGAGGATTAAATGAGAAAATGAATATATTGCTCTTCACAATGTACCTGACGTATGTTAAACACGCAGTCAGTGTTAGTGGTGGTTTTCTATCACTCAGCAAGAATTTATTATGTGCATAATCTGGAGTAGGTGCTTCCAGGTGAAGCCTCTCTTGGCAAGGATTAGCCAGACCTGCCATGTGACTTCTGAAACATCTAGTGTTCCAGGAAACTCTAGCCTAGCTGGGTCCAGCCTCCTTCCTCCTCATTTCCATCTGGGTAAAATGCCATACACTTGTCTTACCTTCAATAATACATCATTTCAGTAGCCAACAATCTTGTTCTGCCAAGTACAGAAGACTGTGAGAAAAAATTCAATGAAGTACTTCAGCCCTGGCTGAGGGTTCACTTGTACCATTGTTTCCCCATTGTCATTGTAGTAGCCCCTTAAGGTAGAGCTGGGATTTCAACTACCCAGAAGCCCCATTGATTTCCATGATTGTTGGGCAGCTGAGCTTCCTATATGCTGCTCAGGAACTTTACAGGTAAGGGATTATCTGATATAATCCCATAATAGCCAAAAAATCCATTAGTACTGCTCCCTGTTGTTTCTGTACTGCATACCACAGAAACCTGGTAATATACCATGTGCTACCAATAAACACCACGCCATTATAGCCATGCATATGGTGTTCTCAGACCCTAAATTGCTTCATCGGAACAGCAGGAGTTGTGAAAAAATAGCCAGCCTAACACCTGGGTTTCTTGAATGACATGTAATACTTACACCCAAATGAGGAGTCATTCCTTCTGATATTTGACCATGTGGGGCCATTCATGTGCATTTAATGGAGGGAATTTGTTTGTTTGCTTTACATTTCTTTCCTTTGGTTTTTTGTTTTCCCCTGGTAATGTAAGTTATACAGGACACTTCCCTAGCAATGATAACAGTTCCTCGGGAACCATCTGAATGTCAAAGGAAGTGTGTGAAACAATGCAATGACTTGGTAATAGCTTTGGCAGGAGCCCTGCCATATAACTGACATCCTAATGGCTCTGTTGGACCCATTAGGCATGTATAAGACAGTGCAGTTGACTTTGTAATGGCTCCTTTGGAGATGTTACACGATCAGAGGAAGTGTGTAAGTCATTGAGATTACTTTATGTGTGGGTGAGACACTTCTGTGGTGACTGTGATACTCTTACAATCGAAAAAAATTTTGATATTATTGAAATTCAAGCCAATATAAAGTTAGATATAACAAGCTCATATTTTCTTTTTTTTGGAGGTTATTTTAACTAGTATTTTTTGTAGTGTTGAAGTAATATCAGCGGATGGTTTAAAAATTGAAACAGTAAACACAGGCTTAAAGTGAAAAATCCTTCTCCCGCTTACACTTCGGGTGCCAATTTTGAGGGGTGGCCAGTGTTAACAGTGTATTATGTATCATTCCCCAAATGTTCTGTACAGGTACAAATGGGGGAACATACTATAGAAAGCCTAATAACTTCTAGTTAATATTCTATTTTGGATGTTCTCCCATATTTGTAATATATAAATCTGTCTTACTCTTTTTAATGGTTGTGTAGTATTCTGTTTCTGTATCATTTTTAAATTTAGTTCCCTTATTCACAGACATGTAGATTTCCAATGCTTTGTTATTAAAAACAGTGCTGCACTTAACATCTTTGTACACATCTTTTTGCATACCTGTTGGATAATTTCATAGAAGTAGAGATGATGGGTCAAGGTTATATACATTGAGCATTTTTTATATATATATTACTATATTTCCCCCTTAAACAACCAGTTTATCTTCCTACCAATGCACCTGTTTTCCCATATCCTTATCAACACTGACAATGATGAAAAAGATTTCTAATACCTAATCTGCTAGATGAAATATGATGTCTTCTTGTGCTATTATTTTGCATTTTATTTATGAGGGAATGAGGGCACCTTTTTATATGTTAATGAACCATTTGCATTTCTTTGGTTCTGAATTGTCTCTTGACATCCTTCACCCATTTTTCTATTTGAATTTTTATATTTCTTACTATTTTTCCAGAACACTTCATTTATTAAGGTTAAAAATCCTTGGTGTCACATATTATGCTTATTCTTAGTTTGTCATTTGCCTTTTGAAAGAGGTTCATAGGATGTGTGTGTGTGTATGTGTGTAGATGTAGAGCTTTATTTTTTTAAGTAATCAAATCAATCATCTATACTTTACTTCTGGAAGTATATGTAGAAGGAGGGATAGGTGATAGGCAGATATAGTTATCAACAACATTATAATGTCCCTAATTCTAAAATCAAACTGCTTCAAAATTTATTTTAACTTTGAATTAGAATCTACATATCTACACACAAATAATAAATCTAAATGTCTGGTATGTATACATGTGGTATGCATCATGAATATATTTACATGAAATCAAATTTGAATATAAAAGAAGTTAAATATAGTATGAATAATGTTGATATTTAAATAAATTAGAATTATTTATTAATCTTTGTAACTGATCTTGATATATTGTTTAACCACTTCTTTAGTACATTAAATAATATGAAAGAAGCAAAAGTGAGTTAATGTGCTCACAGAATTAGTTTATCAATAGATTTTTTAAAAATTTATGAATTTTTTAATCCAAATTCAGTGCAGATCTTGAACTCACGACCCTGAGATCAAGACCTGAGCTTAGATCAAAAGTCGGGCACTTAATGGACTGAGCCACTCAGACACCCCAGTAGATTTTTTTTTAAAGATTTTATTTATTTATTTGACACAGAGAGAGAGGAGAGATATCACAAGTAGGCAGAGGCAGGCAGAGGGGGGGGGAAGCAGAGAGCCCGCTGTGGGGCTCAATCCCAGGACCCTGAGGTCATGAACTGAGCCAAAAACAGAGGCTTTAACCCTCTGAGCCACCCAGGCGCTCCCCCCCCCCGGTAGATTTTTTTAAGAGGTTAGAAAATGTAAGAAAAAATATGGATGAGCATATTCTCACTAGGAATAAATGACAGTACAGGCATACCTTGTTTTATTGTGCTTCACAGGTACTGTGTTTGGTACAAATTGAAGGTTTATGGCAACCTTGCTTTGAGCAAGTCTATCGGCACTATTTTTTCAACAGCATGTCACATTTTGGTTCAAAATTTCGTACTTTTTCATTATTATTATATTGGCGATGGTGATCTATAACCAGTGACCTCTGGTGTTACTATTGTAATTGTTTTGCAGCACCACAAACGATGCCCATATATGATGGTGAACTTAATAAATGTGTCTTCTGACTGTTCCACAAACTGGACAGTCCCCCATCTCTCTCCCTCTTTTCCAGCTACCCTATTCCCAAGACACAACAGTACTGAATTTAGCACAATTAATAACTATAACGGCCTCTAAGTGTTCAAGTGATAGGAAGAGTATCATGTTTCTCATTTAAATCAAAAGCCAGAAATGGTTAAACTTAGTGAAGAAGGCATGTTGAAAGCTAAGATGAGCTGAAAGCTAGGCCTCTTGCACCAGTTAGCCAAGTTGTGAATATAAAGGAAAAGTTGTTCTTGAAAGAAATTAAAAGTGCTACTCCAGTGAACACATAAATGGTAAGAAAGCAGAACAGCCTTATAGCCGATAGGGAGAAAGTTTTAATGGTCTGAATGGAAGACCAAACCAGCCATAACATTCCCTTGAGCCAAAGTCTCATGCAGAGCAGGGCCCTAACTCTCTTCAATTCTATGAAGGCTTAGAGAGGTGAGGATACTGAAGGAAAAAAGTTTGGAGCTAGCAGGAGTTGGTTCATGAGGTAAGGAAAGAAGCCATCTCCATAGCACAAGAGCAAAGGGGAAGCAGCCAGTGCTGATGGAGAAGCTGCAGCAAGTTGGCCGGAAGATCTGGTTAAGATCATCCATGAAGGGGCGCCTGGGTGGCTCAGTGTGTTAAAGCCTCTGCCTTCGGCTTAGGTCATGATCCTGGGGTCCTGGGATCGGGCCCCGCATCGGGCTCTCTGCTCAGCGGGGAGCTTGCTTCCCCCTCTCTCTCTGCCTGCCTCTCTGCCTACTTGTGATCTCTCTCTCTCTGTGTCAAATAAATAAAATCTTTAAAAAAGAAAAAAAGATCATACATGAAGGTGGCGACACTAAACAATGGATTTTCAATGAAGACAAAACAGTCTTCTATTGGAAGAGGATGCCATCTAGGACTTTCATAGCTAGAGAGGAGAAGTCAGTGCCTGCCTTCAAAGCTTTGGAGGACAGGCTGACTCTTATTACATCTGGATTCAACTGGTGACTTTAAGCTGAAGCCAATGCCAATGTGAATTCTACCTTATTTTTGGATATTCACATTCTCAGTATTCCATTACTATAAAAATGTTACAATAGACATCTTTGTGATCAAAGCTATGCTTTGTTCTGCTTCGTTATGATAGCCTTCTGCAACGAAAATAACTGGGTTCAATAATGTTTACATTAAGGCCCAAGATAAATATTATGCAATTATCTCTGAATTCATAGCCCCGCATTAGCAAAGCATAAGAACAGCAGTTTCATTGTTCCCTCATTTATACTAGGTGATTTACTTTAAAATATTTCTTGCCAAATTTTCAACAAAAGGTAAAAAAATGAAACTGTGTATTTAAAATTCTGTGTCAGAGTGCCTGGGTGGCTCAGTCATTAAGCGTCTGCTTTCAGCTCAGGTCATGATCCCAGGGTCCTGGGATTGAGCCCCGCATTGGGCTCCCTGCTCAGCGGGGAGCCTGCTTCTCCCTCTCCCGCTCTCCCTGCTTGTGATCGCTTTCTCTCTGTGTCTCTCTCTGTCAATAAATAAATAAAATCTTTATAGTTGGTGAAAGTGAACATCCTTGTTTTGCTCTTGACTCAAACAGAAATCCTTCTAGTGCTTCCTCACTTAGAATAAAATTGAGTTTTATGATTTTACATGATATCATGCTACAAAATTATATATATTTTTAATTATAAATAATTACATATGTAATTATATATAATTATATATGGTATTATAATCATGCTTATAATGATAATGTAGTATATCATCTAATTATATAATATATCATTATGATGTAATAATTATAATAGCATATATAATGTATCTAAGAAGGTAGATTAATATCATTATATAGGTATATTTAAATAAGAATCTCTATCAAAAATTAATGATCAGCAGTATAGTAGAGTGGTTAAATGCAAGGATTTGGAATCAGACTGCCTGGGTTTAAAGCTTGGCTTTGCCACTTATTAGCAAGATGACTTTACTTATCTTCATTATGCCTCAATTTCTACGTATGTAAATACGGATATTATTAGTACCTAAATCATGGAGTGGTTGTGAGAATTTAACTCATTAATATCTGTAAAATACTTAGAAAGAGTGTCTGCAGAGAATAAATAGTATGTATTTATTAAATACAACTCTGGATTTTATTAAATGCCTTTTTAGCATCTAAGCAATTTTTCATATGGTTTATCTATTCATAGAGTAAATTAGAGTAACAGGGCGCCTGGGTGGCTCAGTTGGTTAAGCGACCGCCTTCGGCTCAGGTCATGATCCCGGAGTCCCGGGATCGAGTTCCATATCGGACTCCCGGCTCTGTGGGAAGTCTGCTTCTCCCTCTGACCTTCTCTCCTCTCATTCTCAGTCTCTCTCTCTAATAAATAAATAAATAATCTTAAAAAAAAATTAGAGTAACAGATTTCCTATTAGTGAGCCATCTTTGCATTCCTAGTGTGAACTGCACTCAGTCGTAGTGTATTTTTCTTTTACTCTATTGCTGGACCTAGTTTCCCAGTATTTTATTCAAGAAGCTTGCATCAATATTCACAAGTACATTTGCTTTGTAGCTATATTTTGGGATTTCTTTTTCCGCTTTAGATCTCAAAGCTTTTCTTGCTTCCAAAAAGTTTTTAAAGATTTGGAAGCTTTCACTTTTGTTATACTCTGAAAATATTTAGGGAACACTGAAATGATATGTTCCTTAAAAGATTGGCAGATTTTGCCTATGAAACTAATTCTGCTACTTTTTTCGGTTTGGGTAGTTCTTTGGCAATTTTATTTCTACCATATAAATCAGAAAATTTAGATTTTTCTCTATCTTCTAAGGCCAGTTTTGGGCATTTATACTTTTCCTATAAAATCATCCACTCCACACAAGTTTTCAAGTGTATCTTCAAAGAGGTGCACAAAGTAGTTTCTTAGGAGTTGTTCAATTTCTTCTTTATCTGTAGTTATTATGACAGGCTTATTTTTTATCTTCTCCCCTTTCCTTGATTATGTATTTTATTACCCCCCCCAAGAAGTGACTCAAATGAAAAGCTATGTCCTGTTCTTGGAAGGTGAGTCTCAGCATCATAAAATTCTCCCCAAATTAATCTGTAATTCTAACATGGCTTCAGTAAAAGTATCAGTTGGCCTTGTAAGAACACTGACTTACTGGCTCTGATGTTCAGACAAAAAAAAAAAAAAAAAAACCGAACATGTGAGAACACTTTGAAAATATTTGGGAAAAAAACCCACAATGTTGTGATGGTAAGTTTGCCAGTTATCAAAATGTATTTAAGTTCATTTTAATTATACTGGTGTGGTGCTAGTATATGAATAAACAAAGTGTTAGAATGGAAAAGGAAACCTAAAAATGGACTCAAATATAGATAGGAATATAGAATATTTTAATGATGGCATGTCACTAACAGGGAAAACATGAATTGTTTAAAAAAGGTATAGGACAATTAGGTAGCTATCTACAAAACAATAATATTGGTTCTCTACCTCACTCCCTACACCAAAATAAATTCTAGATGAGTTAAAATTTAAATATAAAAATAATTACTAGAGGGAAATATGGGATAATTTTTTCCTGACCTTGGAATAGGAGAAGCTTTTCTAGATAGAGGACGTGAAAATAATTTGCAAACAAAAATGTTGCCATGCTATATTTGTAGCATCCAGAGGCAAAGGGTTAATTTCCTCTTATATAAAAAGTACTTATAGTCAATAAGAAAAAAGCCCCAACAATAAAATGAAAAACAATAGGTAGAGCCCATAGAAAAGGAAATGAGAATAGTTCTTTAACATATAAAAAATGTTAACCCCACTCCTATGAGAAATGCATAATAGAACCATAATTTATTATTTATCACCTTTCACATTGGTAATAATAACAAGCTGATAATATGCTGATAAATGTGTATGAAATATTGATTATAGGAGTATAAATAGAGTCTATATGAGAGGAAATTTAGCAAGGTCTAGCAAAAAGTCTACTTCCTTTGACTCGGCAGTTTTACTTCGCAGAATTTATCCTATAGATATTGAATGAGTATGCAGTGATATGTACGAGGATGTTTACAGTAGCATTCTTCAAAATACCAAAAAATCAAGGATATCGACGAAAATGTTCATCAGTAGGAGGCTCCTTGAATAATTTATGGTATAGTCATGCAGTGGAATATTCTACAGCCTTACAAAGAGGGAGATATACAGGACGGGAAAAGAAGTGGAATGGTTTAGGAAGAATTGCGTAGGAGCATTTCAACTCTGTTGACACCGAATTTGTTTGTTATTTATTTATTTGTAGCATTTTATTTCTTAAACTAAGTGGTGGGGGTACATGGGTGTTTAAAGTATATCTCTTTGTACCCTTTTCCAGATATCTGAGATATTTTCAATAAATTTAACATGAACAAAATGAGACAACTTTTTGTATTGAAGGTGAATGATCTTCGACATACATCATTAAACAAAAGCTACAGGGTTTGAGTCATTGTGTATTGCAGTGGCTTTTTTGTGACTCAGTAAGAAATACTTTTTACATTATGACCCGGTTTGTAATGAATGTATAAATAAAAGTAAAAATTAACAACAAAAGTTTCATGAGACAGTACCTACCCTTCTATGAACAACAAACTGTGACATTTTTTATTCTATTTCATGTCTTTGTAGTGTTAATTGTGATCCAGCAAATTTATTTCATAACCCACTAATGGATCACAACCTCCAATTTAAAAATTGATGTCTAGCACACACTACACTTGGTGTTTAGTTTTTAATGGAGCTACATATATATATGCTTGTATATATATAGAATTTCTCTGGAAGTATTCACAATAAATGGATAATTCTGATTACATTTATGGAAGGGAACTAGGTGACTGTGGGGCAGGGGTTGGAGAGAGATTTGTTTTCCTACGCGCTCTTTTGTGCCTTTAGAACTTTGTACTATATGTTATTAAAATTTTTAATTTAACATAATTAAAAACTAAATAAAATGAAAATGATATCAGAGAGGAATGAATGCAACTCACTTGCTTTCTAAACTACTTTTTAAAATAACCAATAATTGCCACTTACAGAGCTCTTTCCAATGTTTCAAAGAAATGAAAAAATAAACCCTCCTTCCCTATAAGTGTAGGATTATAAAATATTCCCTTTATAGCAATCCCCAGATTTAGCTCTTGATTTATTTCTTTAACACACCTTTTTTTTGGTTTGTGTTCTTTCTAAAAACAAAGTGAAAAATCTATTAGACTGAGGGTAATATTTTGGTCTTTACTATTAAGTCACCTGCTCATTCTGATTGTCAACATAAAATCAGAGCTCTATAGGTGGAAGAGCATACTCTGGTTTTCTTGAAAAAGCTGTGTTTGGAGATCAAGTTTCTGTCTTACACAGGAAACAAGGCATGGAAGCATTGTTATCCAGTGGACCAGCAGTTTTGTTTCAAATTTCTCTGACAAAATTAGCAGTTCTAAAACAAAAAGACAGCTGCAGATTCCAAACCTTTCATGTAATATATACCATGCTGTTTTCCTTTGAAATCAAAAACATGTATTTACCATTTAACAGTTTCAACAGTGTACACATAATTGTGTTTCCATGAACAAATGGCTATTATGCTAAGTGGTTGATTTTAAATAGCATTTCCTTATTCACCAAAGTCCATATTTTTGACATTTTGTTTTCAATTTTATTTTTATCTTTTTTTATTAGTTTCAGAGGTAGAATATAGTGATTCGTCATTTGCCTATAGCATATAGTGCTCATTTCTATCAGGTACAGTCCTTCATGCCCTTCACCCATTGATCACTTCCTCCACCCACCTTCCTTCTAGCAACCCTCAGTTTGTTCACTAGAGTTAAGAGTCTCTTACAATTTGCCTCCCTCTCTTATGGCCATCATCATCTGAAAGTTTGTGCTTAAAAAATTCTCATTTTGATGTTCTTAAGTACAAAACTAGCTTAAGATAATTGATCCTTTATTTTCATTGTTCCTTGGCAAGTTTATATTTGCTGAAATAATTCTGCAGCTAGGTTGATTGTGTGGCCTGTACAAGTTTTCTGTGCAAAGGTTTAATAACTTTTCCTGTGAGAAAACTGACAGTCTTGTGAAATAATCCAAACCTTTATCTTCTACCTGTGCTTCATAACCTGGGTTACCACTGCTAAACAAGGACCAAAACAAAAGAAGTATAAAACTGGGGAGTATCCCGCTCCCTGACAAATTTGTGAGTTCTCTCTCCCCACTTCACATGGCTTCTGGGCTACCATGCTCTTCATTTTACTCTTATTTTGGTGGTCACTTCTCTATCTTACTTGCTGATTCTGCCTCTTCTCTCTGACCTGTTCATGTTTTAGAGGACCCAGTGTTCAGTCTTTGTCCTAGAATCTTCATTTACACTCACTCACTCAGTGATCTCAGACCATTCTTGAGGCTTAAAACACTATCTGATACACTGATGAGTTCCAAATTCATATCTCAGCCAAGACTTCTCTTCCAACATCCAACTTAAACTGCCTACTCGATAATTTCACTTCGCTGTCTAATGCATATCTTAAATTTTACTTGGCCCAAACTGAGCTCCTAATCTTCCCTCTACCCCAGACTTGCTCCACTTGCAAACTTGCCTATCTCAGTTGATGCCACTTGCTTGGACCAAAATCCTTGGAGTCATCCTGAGAGCTCTCTTGCTCTTGTACCTTAAATCCACTCTCTCAGCAAATGCTGTTCCTTTGCTACCAACTCCAGTGCTACCACCTTCATCCCGGCCACCATCATCTGTCACCTGGGTTAATTCAGCAGCCTCTAAGAGTTCTCTCTGTTTCCCAGAGTGATCCTTTTAAAATGGAAGTCGACTCTGCTAATACTATTGCAAGGGCTTCTCATTTCAGAGTAAAATATTTACAGTGGTCTAAATTGCCCTCTATGATGTAGCTTTCTCTTTTATCTCACTTCCTTCTGCATTTCCCCCTTGTTAGCTGTGGTCTAGCCATACTGGCATCTTTGTCGGCCTCCAAAAAACCAGACCAAAGCAAAACCCTTCCAGCACACATCCGCCTTACGGACTTTGTTCTAGCTGATTCCTGTCCTGGGGACTCTGTTCCTCCAGATATCACATATTTAACTCTCACACATCCTCAAACCTTTGTTCAGCTGTCTCCTCCTCAGAGGGACCTGATCTGACCCATAACTATAGAATACTGCAACATTCACTCCCAACCCCAAAAGTCCCAGTATGTTTTACCTGGGTCTACATTTTCTCTTCTTTTTCATAGCATATATCATCTTCTATATAATTTACTTAGGTAGTGTGATTATTGTTTATTCTCTGGTTCCCACTAAGTTCCACAAGGGGCTGGTATCCTTGCCTGTTCTGCTCACTGAACTCTTTATAGCTCATAGAATAGTTCTCAACAGTTAGTAGGTGTTCATCAGATGTTTTTGAATGATTAAATAAAGATATGTAATTTTTGGTATATACATTTTGGCTGTCCCTTTACACAGAACTGAATAACCGTTTTTAATTTATTTGAACTATTATTTTTTTGCACCATGGATTTCTTAGGGCTTTGTCTATATATGTCAACCAACTTGGTTTCTAAATGAGTTGGTCCATCAGCTCAATAAAGTCAGTAGTTTTGAAACTCCTGCATTAATAGTTGAATCTGTCACCTCTTTTCTGGTTTCCTAGATTCATTTAGTTTCAGTTTGTGATGACTGTACTGGCTTTTATAGGTAGAATATTCAAATGAATTTGTGCATGGAAAAAGAGCTGCAACTGATATGCCAAATCAGTGCATGTAGACATAACCATATTCAATCTCAATTAGACTACAAGTCAAATGAGTATTGTAGAACTTTATAGTCAGCATAGTTGGTTTTAAGTCTAAGAAATAGCAAATACCAATTGATTGTGTGTCTGTAAATAAATAAAGTACATACATGTATCTTTCTGAGTGATTTATGAAAATAAGCAAGTCAACCAAAATTTTCAAATAGGTTGATTCATTTAAGACATTGCTTAAATTGATATGTTGTCTGGCTGAATTGCCTGGTCATACCACTGGAAACTATTGAACCTTTTATTTATGAAGGTACAACCATATTTTAGCAAATAATGCATCAATTGATTTTTAAAAAGCACTCCAATTAGAATTGATCAATCGATCCAGTCCAAATTGTCAAGAAATGTGAGTCTATAGGATGGTGAAGTGTAAAGTAAAACTAGGATAAGGAAGTATAAGATGTTGAAGTAAGATGTTACTAATCCCATGTTATGTCAGTGTTTTGAGGAAATGTCTGTAAAAGTTGAAAAAAAGAGTGGGAAATAGAAGTTCAAACATTTTAGCTTTGAATGAGTCATAATACTGTCAACTCAGACATTTTCCCCAGTCCTCGTGTTCTTACTGGTGTCAAAACAATGCCACAGCTGATACTGGGAGACCTGAGAAAGGCAAAACAAGACGGACTAAAACAGAACAACCACAAAAAAGGAAAGAAAGGAAACAGACAATAGTAACTCCATGGATTAAGTACTTGATATATTTTTTGATTTGCCCTCAACATATGGGCAGAAATTATTTTAACCTTTGAAAGCTTTCATTTTAGTCCTGGACCTATAGAATACCTTCTGTTGATTTGTATAACTTCTGTGGCAAACAGTAAGGATTTGGGAAGGAATTTTATCTTTCCCCTCAGGTACAGTTTTGTCCCTAAGCTCTGTCATATGTCCATCAAACTGATACTGTCATTTTTCGCAGCTTCAGCCGCAAGGTTTATCAAGATGTTTCTCTTTTACTACTGGTTTCTAAGCTGCTGCCTAGAACTGGAGTCCTTTGGAACTCTTTTTGTTTTTTTATCACATTCTCCTCAGAACCGTAATTTTATAAAAAGAAATTAGCGCAAGGTAAATCTCAGCAGAAAAGTGGTTTTCTCTGATAATAGTTTGCCTCCAACATAGATGCTGGTCTTTACTCACAAGAACTAGAGAGAATAATTTAGACATTTTTTTCTTGTACCTTATACCTTGGGCCTGTGAGACTTAAAATAAAGAAATATCTTGCTTTCTAAGAAGTTGGGTTTCAGTTGTTCCAGATTGAATTAGTGTAAATAAAATAGAAAGAAGAGCCCTAGCAAATCAATACTGCATTGGTAGTAAACTGGAAAATACTGACAAATTATCCTTTTAGGCCTTAGCGAGGTTTAATCTAAACATCGTTTTCTCCTGACAGTATGAGAGAGAAGAGGGTAATTTATTACACAGTCCTGATATGGATGAGAAAAGACTGCTGCTTGTTCTTCACTGTTCTGGCTCTTTCCCTCTCCGTGCCAGTTCAATTTTTGTTTTGCTCCAGAAAATCATTCTCCAATAATATGTTTATAGGTCTTGTAACTGGAATACAGTGCTGCTGCCTTATCATGGTACATCTGAGTACTTGCTAGCTTGTTTAAGGATGTAGATTTTTTTACTGCTCTGTTGGAGACTCAGGTTTCTCTTATTAAATTCATGAAGCATGTTTTTAAAGCATTGCATGCAAATCATTTCCCAGTTTTACCTGCTGCATGAGATAAAGTCATCTTAGAAAATCTGGTCATGTTATCATGGAAATAATTACCATTCCCCCACATTTATGATGATTATTGATGATTTTTGTTTCTTGTTGATATTTCTTGATGATTATTGATATTTTGTTTCTTGCATTTATTTAAGGCGGTCCCTATTTTTAGTGTATTTAAAATGTACTGCCCATTTACAAGAAAAAGGAAATTTGTGGTTTTTGAAGGAAAAAATCGTGTTTTTTCTTTCTAATTTCTTACAATGTTTAATTGTTTCGTCATATGACTGTTATTCTATGTGATAGGTGTGAAGTACAAATATGCAAAATGTGTGGCAGAAAAATTAGGTCAGCTATTTGTTTATCTTTTTCTGTTAAATAAATTAGTCATGTTAAATGTCACATTTTCCAACATGAATATGATAAAATGACATTTTTAATTAAGCCAAGAAGGATATGGATGTAAGAAAACCAAGTACTCTCTTGAGGCAGAATCATTTCTCAGAGTACTGCATTCTGAACAATATTTAAATTACTGGTTATGTTTATCCCACATATTTTCCACAACTTAAAGTCTTATTATATTAACATTACATCTCAATGGTTATTATGAGAATAATAAAGAAATGAACCTCAAACTTTTTACACATTTTAGGTATTATATATACATTTAAATAGTAGTAAATGTTTTCCTACATAATGTCCCCCATACCAAATTAAAGCCTTCATATGTTTAATTACTCATCTAGACTCCAGAAATATTTAAATTCCCAGGTGCAGAGCCTCTGGCCAAAAAAATTAAATAATTAAGTTAGAAATGGTGAACTTATTTACAAAAGGGGGAATTTTAGTAAGAAACTCAGTTAAATTTAGTTTTGTTGGTTCAGAAGGGAAATAAATTTCTTCTGGAAAACATTTTCTAAATGTATTATGGGTATATGATTGAACTATCAAATATAAATGCTGCAGTCTTAATCTACCATAGACCAAGACACTGTGACAAGATTTCCCTTATATAATTAGCAGCATGTTGAATATCCCAGTGAATTTAAAAGAGAAGAGGATCAATTTGATGCCTTAAACATTATTAACCACAATGTTTGAATTTGCTTTATTTCAGATATTTTCTGAAACATTATTGCCATTTTGTGAGACTTTTAAAATTATTAAACATTTAAAAATTCCCTTTGGAAGCATGGCACCCATTATAGGAGAGATTTGGGGTGTGTGGGGGGAGAGATGATTAAAAATAAATGTGGTCACAGGCCTTCTACTTAGCAGCTTGCTTCCTTAGACCTAATGGTGCTGATAAAAGTAATTGTGATGGCATTATTAGCCTATCTTTATACTACCAGGCCAATTGACCAGAAAAAAATCAATATTTTTTTCCAATTGTCAAGACGGCCAATCACCACAGGTTTGATTGGATCACAGCATGGTCGATTCAATTCATTAGTTAAGATTACTGAAATAAACCACACTTGGAAAAACTCAAATGCAGGTTCATGGGTAAGTGCCAAGTAGTGGAACAGTTCTGTAAGAGCAAGCTCATCAAATGATTTCTCCAAATCATTATTTATGTCCAGAATTGATTCTGTGAATAAAGTCATTTGAAGGGTCTGGAAGATAGAAGTAGGAAAAAATGCTTTTTAAAATTTAAAGTGAAAAAATCTGTTAACATTTATTAAAGTCTGTTCAATACTAGAATTTATTTATTCAGTAAGCATTTGTCAAGTACCCACCATGTGCAAAGGACTGGGGACCCAGAAAGGAACAATTAGACATTTTCCCTCATCTTGAGAAGTTCACCATCATTGGGCAGGGTTGGGGAGCAAACAAATAGATAAATAATTATGGTGTGATGTGGTAAGTTTTATAAGAAAGATGTATGCAAAATGCATGTAATGAAAGCATAAAGAATGAAATAATAAACTGAGGGAATCTGGGAATGCTTCAGATGGAAGGTGATATTTGAGGTATGAATACAAACCTCCGAAGCAGAAAAGAAAAGGAAGGATATTTCAGGCTGAGCAAACAGAATGTGTATGAACACAGATGCATTAAAGGGCAGGGCATATTCTAGAAATGGCAAGAAATTGAATCTGGCTATGTGATAGCATGCTAACAGAGACAGATAAAACATGATACATGAAATTAATTTGGGGCCAGTTTGAAAGAGCCTCATAAGCTATGCTGAAGAGTTTAGATATTTTTCTCCTGAAAATGTGGAGCCACCAATTTAATTGTCAATGTGATAAGATTTGTACTTTAGAAAGACAACTCTTATGTAATTACAGAATAAGGATTGGAATTCATTCACTAATTCAACAATTTATTGAACACTTACTATTTGTTCAGCGAGTGGTGGAGATAAAAAAGACCAATAAATCACAGCCTCTGACTAGAAAACTCAGACTGGTAGAAGAACAGATGTGCAAACAATGAAAATTCAGTATAATATGTCCTTTATTATAACTATGCCCCAAATACAATGAGAACATAGAGGAAAGAGTACCTGAGTTATCCTGAGGAAGTCAGATAAAGCTTCATAGAGTATGTTGACAATTGAGTTAAGACTTAAAGGATAAGTAGAAATTTGTCACCTGGGTAGAGAAGAAAGACATTTTGGTGTAAGGAAAATCTAGAGGTAAATTACATTTTTTAAAATGGCCGAGTGAAATTGATTTTGCCCTTTCTCTTCTCTGAAATTACTTAAATACAACAAAGAGAATGGAAGAAAATAATAACTTTATGTCCAAACTACATGAATGAATGAATGCTGCCAAGTGCAGTAGTGATCAAGGGGTATAAGAAGATGCCTAGGTATGACTAGTTTTCAGACAAAGCGGAACATACTTCCCCAAAGTAATCAGCTCACATCATGAAATAAACCAACAATTCTTTATTTAGAAAAAGAGGAATAGGATCTAAGAGACTGTTGGTGGAAGCTTCCATGGGGCAAAGGGAGTTCAAGTATTAACCAAGAAACACATACATAAGTCATCTTTGTAGTAATCATTTTGAGGAATGATAGAGGAGAGAGACTGAATTTTGAGTAGCCCTACAGCTTCCAATATTCACTGACTGGAAACAAATAAAAGCAAAAACAGCTCTGTCTGTGTCTTTGTCTCTTTCTCTGTCTCTCTCTGTCTCTGTCTCTCTGTCTCTGTTTCTGTCTCTCTCTCTCACATACACACACGCACACACACAGACACACACACCCCATGTCCAAAGGAGCTTCACTGTAAACCAGGGAGAATTCCTGTTAGTCAGGAACAATGCATTTGACCGTCTCCTACATGAACCTACTACTAAGAGCTGGTCTAGGAAGAACTAACCTCATTCAAAGATGAGTGGTAATCAAAATGGAATGAGAACATAGTCTATACAAAAGAACTACAAGAAAAATAAATAAGTAGGAAAAACAAATGGCCGATAAGTACTCACCAGAGAAATGTTTCCCCCAAGCAGAAAAAAGTAGGAACAAAACATATTGCCATCAAAATACATAGTATATAAATCTGAGAGCTCAAAGGAGAGTGATAAAGTTATAATGAAACAACATAAAGGAATAAAATATGAAACAGATCTGAGAAAAAAGAGAAAAAAATTAATCATGAAAATGAAGCAAACATTGGAGGCAGCACAAAGAACAGATACGGTCCAAGATATAGTAAGACACGTGAATAACAGAACAGAGAAAGCAAAGAAAATTAATGGAATAAACAAAGAGCTTTAAAGAAATAGAAAATAAAATCTATATAAGATGGGTACAGGAGACCCAATCGAAGAATGTAAATGCAAATGTTATTCCAAGAAAGAGAACCAAACAGAAGAAACAAAAAATATGCAAAGATATAATTCAAGAAACATACTAGAAATTAAATAAGACTTGAATTTATAGGTTCAAAAGCATAACATATCCCAGGAAAAGTGTTGAAAGGTTGGCCATCATTGAGACACACCCGGGTAAAACAACTGGACTTCAAGACTCTTATGCACATCCAGGCAGAACAATTAAGTATATGAGGCTGCCCTGAGACTATTTGACAATAACCTTCAGCACTAAGAGACCATGAATCAGTACCTACAAAGTCCTCAGGGTAAAAAATAGAACTCATTAAATGTGAGGCAAGCAAGGTGCCTAGGGCACAAAATTTAAGGTAGCATTCAATCTCAGGTGCCGACACTACACTTAACACAAAAGAGTGAATGCCTTTTTAAATTCTGTGCCCTAGGCGCCTCACTTGCTTCTCCCTATACCAGCCCTGGATACTGGCTACAAAAATATAGGCTATTTTAGAAATATAAACAAACAGAGAGAGAGAGAGAATATTTTATAAATTTATAACTACAAAGATAACCATTAGTAGGACCAGTAAAACTAAAAGCGGAATACAAAACTTCCACATTATCAGAAGAAATATGCATACATAATATATACAACAGAGAAAACATACAGTGTGTCAATTAAAAGAAAAGAAGCCATAAAATATATGGAAAAATAAAATATAACAAAACACAAAAAACAGCCATATTAATAATTGTTAATGGGCGAGACAGTTTTTCTTCAATACCTGTTTTACCCTTCTTACTTAATAATGAACTCACAAATGTCAGCTGGGTTTCCGGCCAGCAGAATAGACAAAGTTTAATCTTCCAGGGGCTCTTAAATCTAGATTTGGTTATATGACTAAGTTCTAGCCAATGGAATATAACTTCTAGGAAATATTTTAAAGATAATGGTTTCTCCTTCTCCTCTTTCCTCCCTTCCATTGACTGAAATACATATGTTATGAATGGTGGTATCTCAGTCATTAGGGGCTACAGAGGGAAACTATGTGTTGAGAACGGCAGCACAATAAAATGGAAGAAAATGTAATGATTTAATTACTGTGATGCTGCCATATCAACCCGAAACTACCAATCCATATGTTTTCAATGAGAGAGAAATAAACTTCTATCTTAAGGGAGGGCTTTCTTTTACTTAGAGCTGAACTTAATTCTAATTAATCTACTCATACGCTATAAGAAGGAAATCTCAGAATGCGTCACAAAGCATACCAGATATATGGTAGGCTGAATTCTAAGATGGCCACTATGATCTCCACTCTGATGTTACTCCTGTGATTAGGTTGGCTACATGGCAAAAGCAATTTTGTGCATGTAATTAAGATTAATAATCAGTTGACTTTAAGATTGGGAGATTGCTTGGGTGGATCTAACCTAAGTGCATGAGTCCTCTAAAAGGATAGAGTAGCTGGTGGCAGAAAGGAAAGTCAGAGAGATCTGCAGAGTGAGAGGGATTCGATGTGAAGAAGGTTCTCTGTTGCTGTCATGGAGGCAACCATGGGACAAAGACCTGAGACTAGTCCCTGGGACCTGAGTAGTACCTGGTGGCAGAGAACAGTAAAAATGGAGGACCTCAGTCCTACACCCACAAGGAATTGAATTCTGCCAACAACACTAATGAGCCTGAATGAGGCCCCTGAGCTCCAGGAGAGAATGCCTACACCTTGGTTTCAGGCCTGCAGTTTGCTGCTATTGTCTCCATTATGCAGACCTTCCACCATAAAGCCATCTTGCCTTTTCTAATTGTCTGCTTTTTTTTTTTTTTTTTGCAGGCTCTGAACCCTAAAGCTTTATTCCTTATATCTACAAGGCTTTATGCATTGTACCTTTGAAATTCTAGCCATATCGCTTAGCAACCTTTTTAACATGACCCCCAACCTAGTCCAGGCCTTTATCACTTTGTGACTGAGTGACTTTAACAACATCATAGTGAACTTCCCCAACACACATTCTCTCCCTCTCCTATCCCATGGCCTATCCCATATTAAAGCCATGCTGTTTAACTGTGCTTTGTATCACATTTCTTTATTCTAAGAACTTTGTCTTCCTAAATTCTCTTGCAAGACGTTTAAGCTTCCCTTTCTGGCATTTAAAGTAATTCATAATCTGACTCCTCTTAATCTCTCCAGCTTAATCTCTCCAATGTGAAAATTCTATTATAGTCACGTCTGTCACTTCTAGACTTCATTTAGGTTGTTCTGCGGAGAATAGGATGGAATCTTTTCTCTATTTGGCCATATCTTATCCCTTCTTCAAAGTGTATCTCATATATGGGGTTATCAGGAGCCTCTTACCATGTATTCCAGTCCACACTGACATTCTTTTCTTAACTTCTGCAGTACTCATATTTTATACTATCTCTAATTGTTTTAACTCTTTGATATCTATACCTACATTGTTCTTTTTGTGTGCACATGTACATTTATTTTCCTATCTCCCTATCTAGTCTATAAGCTTCTTGAGAACAAGAGAATGCCTTGTATTTCTTTTTCAGTTCCGCAGTACTTAGCATGGTGCTTTGTCTAATGTGAACATGCAGTCTAAATAGTTATTCATTGGTTTCAGGCAGTGAAGCTAGTTGGTAATGTATTTGTTGGTCAAAAGGACCCATCTTGTTGCCTCTTTGAATCAGACAGTAACTACCTTATCTGCATGTTCTGTAAACACATATCTTTAGCGAACCTTTACGAACTTAATATATAAGTCATACTTTTGGGTCCCTGCTTTGGTTTTTTCCCCTATTCCCCACTTGCTTCCATATTGATTTGATTGGAAACTGAGAGTGGCACCTCCAGTTTTGCTGTGTTAATTTTAGTACATTTCTGCAATCACTCTATATGCTGTGATTACTAGGTGGTGGTGGTTTTGCCCTTGAACTGAAATGATAAAGTGATAGGCAGGAATTGAAGCATACTGTCACAGGATAGATACACTTTCTAAGTAAACTATGCGTTTTCTTATGGTTTTTAGCAAGACTCATTCTCTTCACAACCTATGCATCTTGTATCTTTCTTCATAACATTTTCAAAGACTGTGTGGACACACACATGCCTGAGTATGTATATCACTTAGTACACTTTGAGAGCGACACGACCTAATTCAATCTGGCCTAAGGACAAGGTGAATGTTTGACGACAGGTGTATATTTGTCTTCAGGTATGGCTCGATCATGGCTCAATTTACATCACCAAACCCAATTTCTCTCTATCTGTTGGTTCGGGTTCTATTCTCTAGTTGTTAGCTACGTTGTCAGGCTATGTAATAGTGTCAGAATCTCTTCTAGTTGGGGAAGAAAACCTTCCTTTTTCCCAGAAACCTTAGGAAATGTCTAAGTGCTTCTCATTCCCTTTGGTTTAGTCATTTGCCCAGCACTGAACAAATCACCTTGGCCCAAGGAATGAGATTGGCTGATTTTTTAGGCCCAATGAAGACCCACCTGTGGAGCTAAGAATGGGGCCAGCCTCACTCCTCAAAACATGAGAGCTGGAGAAAGGTAGTTTATTAAAAGCAAACAAGCTTAAAGTATAATTTTACTTTTTTAAAAAAAGGTTGAAAAATACTGATAGCAAAAACAATAGCTCACCACCATAGTCTAGACTAGTGACTGTTTTTTCTGACCTGTGTGTACTACTCAGATTGCTTCTGAACCTCTTGTTTTTGAAAAAAATACTGTTCTGCTTTTTTTAAACAGCTTTATTAAGATATAGTTCACATGCCATGCAATTTAGTGCTGTTCTATACATTAACAGCAATGTGCAAATATAACCACAGTCAATTTTAGAACAATTTCATCACCTCAAAATGAAACCCCCTTACCCTTTAGCAGTCACCCTACCACCTCCATATATTCCAGCTCTAAGAAACCACTAATCTTCTTGCTGTCTCTTTAGATTTGCCTGTTCTGGACGTTTCATACAAGGGAATCATGCACTATTTGGCATTTTGTGTCTGGCTTCTTTCACTTCATGCATTTTCAGAGTTCATCCACAGCATAGCATACATCAGCATTTCATTCTTTTTAATTGCCAAAAATCGTTCATTGTAGGGATATGACATGTTTTGTTTATCCATTTACCAGTTGATGGACATTTGGGTTGTTTTCACTTTTGCCCTTCTGTTTTCATAATTTTTTTCTTTTATGTTTCTGTTGTTCATCTTGCTGATTTTTAAAATCATTTTAGAGATTTATATGCATCTATATATCATTTTTCCCGGTTGAGAATTATTTGTTCTCCTGAGAATCAGATAAATGTGGTTTTCCCTCAGATAATAATAATCTTCTGCTCATATCTGTGGTCATGAGTAAAGCTTTTCTCCACTCTCTGTGAGATGCAGAGGTGGCTCCTAAAACAGTAACTTTCACACTTTTTTGGCAATGATCCAAATGAATTCATTTTTCATTGCAACCCAGTAAACACATAATACGTGTATATAATTACATAAGTTTCACAACACAGTCTACAAAACACTACATACAGTGCACTGATACCTTATTCTATTCTGTTCTAGTCTATCCTACCCTACCTTACCCTATCCTACCATATTCTTTTCTCTTGTTTTCAATGTACCTTTCATTACCCCATACATTACTTTCACAACCCACTAATGGGTTGCTACCTGAAGTTTCAAAAACACTAGCCAGAAAGATCCTTTCTCATCTTTCTGAGGTGATGGTTGAGGAATGATCTTTTATTTTCTGATGCCCATCAAATGTTGATGGATCATAGAAAGCCCCTATGTTGACACCTCTCTTTTCAACTTACTGACCTTGAGAAGCAAAAGAGTAATTATTAGCATAATTTATTATGCTGGGAACAGCTAGAGTAACTATACTATGTATATTATCCCCTTCTCTTAGGAGTTAACTACCCTGTTATGACCCATAATATTGTTTTGTACCAGCAATCTAATATTTACCATTTAAATGCTTTACGATGACAAACTCTTTATCGGCTTTCCTGTCTGTACTTTAAAGGATGCCTTAAGGTGACAAAGTGTCTCTGGAGTGACAAGTCCAAAGGAAGCAGAAGCAAAATGTTCCCTGTGGAAACTAGAATAACTTGAAAGACTGTTCAGGCTCATTTCTCATATGACCTGCTTTACTAAATTTGGCTTTAACAGTTTAGCTTCTAGAAGGAAGGGTAATTGCCAGTCAGAATTGAAATGGCAGTGAGTAAAATGTGTCTCTAGGACACAATATGATAATATATAATAGCGACCTATTTTTTAAAAAACTACAGATCCTCCCCACCTTACATTATGTTCCTCATGCTTCCCAAATGAAGGGACACTGTTACTCTCTTCGTATGATGGCTTTATTGCTGACTTTACTCCCCTCCCCATGTATTCCTCTCCCCACATGTAAGCTGGGAAAACTCCTCCAATGTACCTCCCACCTCCTATGCACAAATCTTCCTTTCCCCTTGTCTTTATATTTCATGCTCCCAGAGCCTTTTCCACCTTGTACTTGTGACTGCCATTGCCAAAAGACCCCAAAATTTAAAATTGAGAGGGAACACAATCTGGACTAGAGGGAGGAGCAGAAACTTCATCTTCTTTTTTTTCCTTTTCACTTGTCACTGATCCTTCACAGAACTTAATTTTTGATTGCAAAATTAAAATCAAGAGGTAACCACACACAGTGGGGAGCTCCAGGAATCCCAAAAAGGAAGAGAGTAAAGATATTCAACCCCTTCAGCTTGTTACACATTCCTCATTTTCTTTATTCAAACTCTATCCTTTTTAAAATCTATATTTCCAGCATGGTTCATCATAACATAACATCATGGTTCAGCATAACAGCTCCATCAAGCATTCAATTTTAGTCCTTTCTTGTATGGAGTTATTTCTGTGGGTGGAGAATTGCACACCAAGCAGCACATTTAAGTCATGCCCACTAATGGGTAGGAAAGACGGTTTTGTATATGTACTTTCCAAATGGCAGATAATGTCCCAATCAGGTAAGAAAAGACAGAAAAGTCATAGGTGAAAGTTTAGTATATGCTTCTATAATGAAGGCTTATCCTGACTTCACCTAAAAACTATGACTCATAAAAGTAAATATAAGAAGGTCTGGATACCAGTTATCAAATGTAGAATGTGTGAAAGTCTCACAGACATATGAAATAGCAAATACGCTTTCATTTATTCATGGGCAATGATGACTCCAATTAAGTCAGAACATCTCAAAATAACAATAATGATAATTACACAGATTGGAAGACTCTGAAGTGGACTTGAATAAATGGTTTCATTTTTCCTTAGAGATGTTGGTTATTATTCAGTCTTCAAGTATAAAATATTCTTTACATGTCCATTTGCAAAAAAGATCATTTTTAACCCAATTCAATTTTACATTTTTCTATTATCATACCAGACAGAGTTCAATGCAGTATAGTTGGACTTGTGTTATCTTTTATTGAATAAGTTTATCCTACTTGTCCAGAGTTAATACATTTTTCTACTTTGAAAGTCATTATTTAAACTTAAATGTGTTTTCCACTATTTTGCCTAACAACAGTTTAGAGAATCTATTTCATTGAAGTATGACTTTAGATTTTGAGATTCTTTCCCCAAATAGTATTTACGAGACATATTTTCTGTTCTATTATGAGAGGTTTTTTAATAATTGGCATTTTAATGTTTTGGACCATGAGAATGATACTACATGTACTAGGTTTATACTCCTTATTTTTGGTTTAGATGGAAAAAATCTATTTTGACAGAAAAAAAAATCCTCTTAACGTTAGAGAACAAACTAAGAGTTGATGGAGGGAGGTGGATGGGTGATGGGCTAGACGGGTGATGGGCATTAAGGAGGGCACTTGTGATGAGCACTGAGTGTTCTATGTAAGTGATGAGTCACTAACTTCTACTCCTGAAACCAATATTGCTCTGTATGGTAACTACCTAAAATTTCAATTAAAAACATTTTCATGAAGAGATGTTAAAAAAAAAAAAGAAAAAAATATATCCATCTGAAATAATTTGCCTCTATTTTTTGACAGAGAACCCATCTGAAACCCTAATTTCATAGTTCCTGACCTTCTTCCAGCCAGTGTTCATTGCCTCCACTCTGCTTCAGCAAGTTACTTCCACCTCTTCACTCCCACTAACACACCTCTTGTGTAATGTCACAAGCTCTCGGTCCTTCAATCGTCCCTAGCTTCCTGTCTACTCTTCAGACCTTTTTATGCTGTCTTTCCTTTTAATCCCAACATTTTTTAACCACAAACTCATTGACATCCTTGTGTCTCACCATCTCACCAGTCCTCAACCTTGGATCATTTTTACTTGATGTTTTCTTTCTTCCTCCCATTATGCTTTTCATTGCCAAAGACAATCATACCTGATTAATGGGTGCCACTGCAAATTCATACTATCCAGCCTTAGCCAACCCTGAAGACTATGCTGTCTTTATTTTTGTGCCAAAGTCTGCTCCCTTTCTAAGAATGCCATTCTTACTGTTCAGATGCCATTTTCTCTGGACTACTTACTTTCCCCACACCCTGTCAGACAGCAGAAAATGTTGCTTCCTACCTCAGAGAGAAAATAGAGGTCATCAGTCATGTTCCCTCCAACTTCCTACCATCCTGCCTCCAACATACCTGGATTTATACTTAGTCTTACAAGAAGTTTCACAGTCAGAAGTAGCCATCCCTCTTTTCAGTGCCAACTCTCATTGTGTGTTTTCAATCCCATATACTCCTCGCTTCCTCTGGAGCTGAAACTGTTAGTTCTCTATCACTGCATTATTAATTTCTCCATTGTCTTGTAAATACTTCCTCCTTTACCATTCAGTCCTCAGTCTTCCTGGATTGGTCCTTAATTTTTTCAGGTCTTTACTTAAATATGACCTACTCTGGTCTTTACTTAAATATGACCTACTCTGGAAGTCCTTTCTACATGATCTAAAATTATGACTTCAGAGACCTTACCCACAAGTATGCTCCCTATCCCCTTCTCTGTTTTAGTTTTCCCTTTAGCTCTTGACACCATCTAACATACTTTAAGTTATCTTATTTCTCTGCTTTCCCCACTAGAATATACACTCCACAGGGCAGGGATTTTTGCTTGAATTCTTATTAGCTATAATAATGTTTGGCACATAATACAACGGGATAACTAATTATTGAATAAAATGAATAAACAAACTAATTTGACTTCTCTTTCCACTACTCTATAATAGTCACGAAGATCATCACTGGCATTTTGGCCAGATCTTCATTTTAGTTCTCATCCTGCTTAAACTCTCAGTAGAAATTAGTACTGTTGTCCACTTGTTCCATTGGGAAAAATGATTTCTCCAGGTTCTCCAAAGTTTTTTGACTCCCTCACAGATAACCTCTTTATCATTCTACCCTTTAAAATTGTCAGTGTTCCCTAAAGATCTGTCCTTCGACCTTTTCTATTTTATGCTCTTTTTTTTTTTTTTCAGAGAAATACCTTCCATATCCATGTATTTAAACACCACCATTGGCTTTCCAGTCTACATCTCTAGTTCCCACTTTGCTCCAAAAGTATTTCTGACTCCTCTTGAACATCTATAGGATAGTTCACATGTTCTTCAAACTTAATACAATCAGCATCAATTCATCATCTTCCCTTCTTCCTGAATGCCTTGTTTTAAAACAACATCTGTCTAGTCTCCCAAAGTACGTACATTCTGAATATATTCTAGGTTCCTTCTTCTCCCCTACTTCCAATTCTGCTCCATGTTCTAACAACTCTACTTCTTAATTCCATTTCTGACCTATTCCCATTATCCCATGTCCAACACTTCTGCCTTTGTTCCAAGCCTTGTAATTTTTCACATGTGATATAACAAATTGTCTGATTTTTTTTTTTTTTACATTCAGGCTTGCCTTTATCCAATTCAGCTTTTACACTATCACCAGAAATTCCTTTGTCAGTGCATAGTTTCCCATGCTAGTCTCCTCTTGAAACATTCAGTGACTATCCACTACACTGTGAGAGAAGCACTTGTAATTCCGTAAAGTCCAGCTTCAACCTACCTCTCCAGGCTCTGAAACTTTACAGGCATATTCATTTATTCACTTTTCTTTCAAGTGCACCAAGCACTTTTATAGTTTCTTTTACCTACAATATTAGTTTCTTTCCCCTAAATCTGGCCAACTGCTAAGCACTATTTAAAAGCCAGGTCAGGGGTCGCTGGGTTGGCTCAGTCAGGTTAAGTGTCTGACTCTTGATTTTGTCTCAGGTCATCATCTCATGGCTGTAGCATCGAGCCCTGCATCCAGCTCTGTGCTCAGTGCAGAGTCTGCTTCAGAGTCTCTCTCTCTCTCTCTCTCTCTCTCACACACACACACACACTCACTCACTCTTTCTTTCTCAAATGAATAAATAAAATCTTTAAAAAAAGGCAGATCAGCTTCCAGTTCCTCTGTAAACCTTTTCCAAATCTCACAAAGAAACTTACCTTGCTCTCTGGGGGCGCCTGGGTGGCTCAGGGGGTTAAAGCCTCTGCCATCGGCTCAGGTTATGACCTCAGGGTCCTGGGATCGAGCCCCATATTGGGCTCTCTGCTCAGCAGGGAGCCTGCTTCCCCCTCTCTCTCTGCCTGCCTCTCTGCCTACTTGTGATCTCTCGGTCTCTGTCAAATAAATAAATAAAATCTTAAAAAAAAAGAAACTTACCTTGCTCTCTGATCTTCGGCATTCTTTATCATACATCTCTTTTAAAAACATGTTTACATTGTACTTTAGAAATTTGTTTAGCTTTTTGTCTCTCACTGGATTGTGAACCTCCAGCTCCCAATTAATTAAGATAGTCTAACTGAGGAGACAAAACATAGACTTAAAAGATTAAATAGTGTTAAGTTATGATATGATGATCATCATATGAGGGAAACAGGCTAAGGGCAGGAAAATGGAAGCCATCAGGATTGGTTTGGGAGGCCGGAGGAAGTGGATTTTGAAGGTTGAATGGATTTCGGACAAATCAAGAGGCAAAGACCCACTATTTCACTTGAGGATTATGTTCTGAGCCAATATGAGAAGCTAGAACTAGAACAAAAAAGTCAAGAAGAAGAGTAATGAGATATACATACTGGGACATGGAGATTTGAACCTGATTGTGGGTTGCCTGAATGTCATGGATTTATTATTGCATTGTGTATGTATGTTCATAGGCACATGCATGCCACTTAGATACAAGACATACATTTGTCTGTCATTGGTTGTTTTTCTTCCCGTTCTCATTCTGGATGTGAACCAAAAGTTTTCTGAAGTCTTCAGAGACTCTGATTATCTTCTTGCATTATCCTATTTAGCTGTCCTTCTCGAGTCTACTCTGTTTATTTTGATCAGTCTCTGATCTCAGGGGCCAAATTATACTTTGTACTGATTAGGGAAAGAAAGCAGAAAGGAGAAAGTCCTAAATGGGATAAAATGTAGATCACAGAGATCGTTTGCTTGATGTGGCAACAATTTTCAGCTGATAAAGTGAAAAGGCAGTAAAAGCAGCAGTGCATAGTCTGCATTTTGAACAGCAAATTGTAGCCATAGCATTGGATGTTCCTCTTACTCTCCGGTTGTCTCTTTATTCAGAAGTCTAAGTTAATTAAACTTGGCTCTCCTAGTGTTTGAATGCCAGTTCTAAGTGCCTGTGGTGAGAAAATCACAACCTATAAAATCAGTCAAAATGCAAAATCTAGAAGAGTCATCACAATTGATAGTGATATTTCCTAACATCCTTCCATCCTAGTATTCCTGGTATTTTTCTCTACTGTTTTTTCTAATTATTATCTGTTGAGATTAGTGGTTTGCCCTTTGCTTTCTGGCATGGCACATTGTACCAATGCTTTGTGGTGGAACTTTAATTTGTTCGTGATGACACTCTTCTGCCTTTGCCCATGGGAAAAATAAAATAGAGTCATTCTTCCTCTGGCCTTCTTCAGCTACATATCCTGTCAGTATGATGTTTATCTCAACTTGCCTATTGATGATTACATTGATTGTGTCGTATTCTAGTATGCAGCTCCGTGCTTCTGGCTTTTTAGTTTTGTAGGGTTTGCCTCCTTTAAAAGGATGCCTATGTGAACTTAAAAAGTCACCGATCTCCTGATATTAAGGAACAGAACTATGCTTGGGTTATCAGCCACTGTTGGGTTGAGCCACTACTGTATTAGGTGTAACTCAAAGAGGAAATTATGTGACTGGCAAAATATATAAAGCTGTGTGATAATGAGCCACATTGTAGCCAGGTTCTCTTGTAATAACTCCTGAGTTTTTATTTTATTTTATTTTTTAAACTTTACTTATTTGATGGAGAGGGAGAGATCACAAGTAGGCAGAGAGGCAGGCAGAGAGAGAGGGGGAAGCAGGCTCCCTGCTGAGCAGAGAGCCCAAAGGGGGCTCCATCCCAGGACCCTGAGATCATGACCTGAGCCGAAGGCAGAGGCTCCAACCCACTGAGCCACCCAGGCACCCCCTGAGTTTTTATTTTAAACCACTGCAAATGAGTGCAGGAAAATGTAACAGATTTGGGGGAAAAGAAGTAGGATTAGACCTACTCTCTTGGGTGGGACTAGCTAGACTACCAACTTCTTTTAATAACTGGTTTTTAAAGGATTTTCTGAAAGTGAAGTGGGGTCATTTGTTTACTTTTTTATTCTTTTTAATGTCCTGTTAAACACAGGTTTGGGGTTTGAATCTTGACTTAGCTACCTACTAGGGGGGTAGACAATTTTGTAACCCTTGGGACAATTTTGTAACCCTCTTAAAGCACAATATCTTTATCTATGGCCACTTCACAGGAGTAATGTGAGGATTTCGTAAGATAAGAGATGTAAATGCAGAGGATAGTGCCTAACAAACAAAGTGATTGCAAAAGCTCAAGTCTATATATACATTTGTCAGTGGTTCAGCAGGAGGGAGTCAGTAGACAAAATAGTTGGTGGAGCCGATTCTCTTGTCTTCCACTGGTTAGTTTGGCATCAGACAGATTGTAGAACAAAGTAACTCTTAGTTTTCTATTGCTGTGTAACAAATGAACACAAATCTAAGGACCTAAAGCAATAAACAGTCGTTGTCTCATAGTTGTCAGGAGTCAGGAATCTGGGCACCCCCACTGGAACCTCTGTTTCAGGGTCTCACCAGGATTAAATCCCAGTGTTGGCTCAGACCAAGATCTCATCTGAGGATCTTCTTCTGAGCTCATGTAGTTGTTGGCAGAATTTACTTCCTGTGGTTTAGGACCAAATGTCCCATTTTCTCGCTAGCTGTCAGCCAGGGGTCCCTGTCAGCTACTAGAGGCTACTCTGTAGTCCTTGCCACATGGCCCATTCCTTCGACAGGCCCACTCACAGCATAGCAGCTTCTTTGGAAGTAGCATCTGGCAAAGAGAGAGAAAGAGAGAGAGGGAGGGAGAAATGCTCTTTACTCATTGCTAGTAAAATGAGTCTTGTATGTATAAGCAATAATAATTAGGGGAGTGGTAGTTCATTACCTTTGCTATATTCTGTTGGTTAGAAGCAAGTCACAGGCCATGAACATGGGGGATGCTCTAGGGTCTATGGGCCATGGTGCTTAAAGAAGTAATAGATAATTCACTGGCCTAAAACCAAAGAGAAATAATAAGTGTGTCCCTGAATACTTTAATCTGCTTGGTGAGAATAATATCAAATGGCTTTCATTTCTTTTTCCTGAGTGTATGACTTTTGAAACTGATGTTTTGGAGATTATTGCAATAGCATTTTCCTTAAAAATGTATCAGTTATACCAATAACAATTATATGCTTATTGTAAAATGAAGTAAACCACATAAAAGTATAAAACTGAAAAGCCCCTTATTCTTCACCCCCACACTGTCCCAACTCATTCCCCTATCCAGAGGTCCTCAATGATAATAGTTTGGTAGATATCCTTCTGTAATTTTTTAAAACCTACGTTGTATCGGGGTACCTGGATGGCTCAATCAGTTGAGCATCTGACTCTTAGTTTTGGCTCAGGTCATGTTCTCGCAGTAGTGAGATGGAGCCCATGTTGGGCTCTGCACTAGGCGAAGTGTCTGGCAGGCTCTCTTTCCTTCTCCCTCTGCCCCTTCCCTGTTTGTATTCTCTCTCTCTCAAATAAATAAATAAATCTAAAAAAAAAAGCCCTACCTGGGATCATGTTATATGTGTTCTATGGCTTGCTTTTCCTGTTTTCTATGTCAGTATAGATAGATCTGCCTCTGCGATTTGATATTCCTTTATATGCACGGACAATTAGGTCATTTCCAAGTTTTTACTTTTATGAGCAACACCACAGTGAACTCCATGTACACGTATATTTGTACACCTGTGGAATTGTCCTGTAGGAAGAGATTCCCTGGAAGTGGAATTGATGAGGCAAAGGATATACACATTTAATATTTTGATAGAAAATAAATGAGAGAATGTAACATTTATATACCACTAAAATGTCCCCCGAAAAGACTATATACGTTTACAATCCTACCAACAGTGTGTATGTGAGAGTGCCCATTCTTTTTCACTGAATGATCTTTTCCAAAATCAGCAATGTGTGACTTTAGCAACTTGATATGAAGAGCAATAGAAGTCGGTGAGCATGGGGATGAGTAGGAGTTGAGAAAACACTAGAAGCCATAAGCAAGGGCAGCACCCATTTGACCAGCCACCGAAAAGTTAGGTACACTAATAATTTTGAAAATTACTTCCAAGGCTTTATTAAATCAAGAGATGCTGTCTCTCAGCATATAAAATTAGAGTACTCATTCTAATCCAGGCCACATTATGTCCACATACCTACCATGTATGGAAAGGAAAGGGGAGGGGAGGGGTAAAGACTGAGACTGGCTCATTTAGTGAGTGAACATTGGGGAGTATAAAAAATGTCATGGAATGTTGGTAATGCATGTTATTAACTCAACAGCTCTAAGAGTCCTTCTTCAAAGCTATTTCCAAATCACCTATGATTACATGATTAGAGACCTCTTAAAACAAGTAAAATAGTTCTGTAAACTAGGTTATCTATCAGAGTACTAAAAAGCCTGCTGAGAGCTATCATGTAAAAGTGCCACAATGTGTACCCCCCAAAAAAGAAGTACAGTTGCCTTGATAATGTATAATAATGCAGGAAGATATATTGTAGGTTGATATTGCTGGGGCTACATGGAGATTTTTCAATTTGCTGATTACAAAGCCTACTCAGGATCTCAAGGCTCATTCCAAACCACTGTGGTTTGTTGAGACCTGTATTTCTTATTCAGTCTTCTGAAAGTAATTATGAATGCTGCAGAAAGACTCAATTTTATCCAATTTCTGACAGCTACATTCTGATAACTACTCCCGCTTAGTTTTTTCTGTGTTGAATGAGAATATATATAGGAGGAACATAATAAGCAAATAAACCTTCTTTGTGCTTTCTGCTTTGTGTGCAGTACACTTTGGGTTAATAATGTCTACAATTTGTGACTCGATCATGTAAAGTGGTAATCTTAGTTTAATACAATTGGTTTAATCACCCTGAATTACATGTCCAATACAGAAGTTATACTACACTGCCAGTGCTGAAAGGTACTGATTTTAGGGTAGCATCAGCAAATAGTGTTTTGAATTTGAAGACATTTTGTATGCGGGCAATTTTTAAGGAAACAATTAAACAAGATTTCTACCATTTCTTAAGTTTAGAAATAAATGATTATTTCAAATATATCCTAACTTCCAAAAATATATTATGGTAAAACCCTAGTTCTGTACTATGTGCTGAAAAAGAGAAACAGTCAATGTGTTTAGGAAAATGCTGCTTACCATATCCGGCTCTTGGTAATTGATAATAGATGTCAGCATATTAAAGACTCTGAGAAATCCTATAAAAGAGAAACCTGTAGAGATATGTTTAACACAAAGTTCCCAAAGTTTATTTGTATTGAGAACTTTCTTCTCATATAGCACTCACTAATATTCCAATTCATTAGGAAACGCTGATTTAAGAGCTATTACTACTATCAGCGTAATTTAGCTATAAACTATTTATTTCAGCAATTAGTATGCTAGTTTCTAGTCCCTCCTTTTGATTCATTTGATGAAAATTTTAATTCCCTTTAAAAATACAAATATATCTTAAAATATTAAGGTAATATATTTGGCTGGCAAATTGATGGCAGCTTTTATTTGTAAAACTCATCATAAAAGGCTTATTAATTAAGATTGTTGGATTATCCATGCAATGGGGAAGAAGATGATTCTGGATAACCACACCCCTCATTTCAAAACATTATTTGATTCATGTTTAATAAAAAATGTAGGCCTCAGAAGATGGTATGTGATAAGCCCTCATCTTTGAATTAATTTATTTTTCCTGTTATCATTGTAGACTTTGCTTGTGAAAGATAATCTAAGGGCACCTCAGGAATTAGATAAAGAAAGAGTGCTGGGTCACCTTCATCCAAGTGATGAACTGATAACTGTGATTGAAAATTGTAGTCAACTTAAAACAAAACAAAATAAAAAAGGAAATTGCTGTCAAATGGAAGTGTAGCTTTGAAAGCTGAACCCTTATAAATTGTATTGACGGGGAACCTGCACCTGAGCCCCAGTGAATCACTTCACTTGGATTATATTTAATGGCAATTGGAAATATCCTTGTTCCTTATGCTTTTATTGTATGGCACTTTTTTCTGTGTGTGGTGGTTCATCTCAGAGACTCAAGTTTATTGGGAGATAAATTTTCAGTGTTTCATATGTTGTCTTTAAAGAAACAGTGGTCACCACCTGCCGCTTGACACCCACCGATGTCGTTTTTCTTCCCAATCAAAAGAAGCAGGTCAGCAATTTCCTAGCAGGACGGAAGTAATAAAGGTTACTTTTTCCCTGCACTATATCATGGGCAAGGCTTACCCATAGTATGATTTGTGCGTATTTCTTCCTAACTTCCCTCCAATTACCTCACTCCCCACAAGAAGAAATGAGTATTTATATAATTATCACGAGGCTGTGAATTCCATATTGTCCTTTCCTTTGGATTTGAATAAATTGCATATTTTCGGGGAAGGCTCCATTTTGACTAAGTGACTTCTTCATGCAAAACTTTTACCACTTCAAAGCATTCATGGAACCTGTTCCCTGTGCCTGGAACATTCTCTTCCCCTCTCTCCTCTGCATGTCCACTCACCCATCTTCTTCCCGGCCTACGAGATGCCTGTGCATCCTTTAGATTTAAACTTGGATGCCACTTTCTCCAGGATGCTTCCCTACCGCCTCCTGTATACACCTCATTACACCTGTAATTCTCCACCTTGTCAAATAAAAACAAGAGTGTAAGTCCCAGGGGCTTAAAAATAAGACAAAATGAAATTTTCAATTTTTAGACTAATTCAATGTGTTTCTTTTATTTTTAGTCCCCCTCCACGGATTCAGTGCTTCTCCAGCTGTAATGGGCCTACTAGTCACCTGCAGTGCTTATTGTACATGTCGATTTCTAGACTCAGTCCCAGAGATTCTGTATCATGTGGCCTGTGATGGGCCCGTGGTTCCGCAGTTTTTTTTTTTTTTGAATTTTCAAGAAAACCTTTACATAGTAAAAACAAAAGGGGGGGGGAAGAGTATTAAGAACAATGTGATGGAAATGAAATACAAATGAAAGGGGAGGGGATGGATCCACAGTTTTAACAAGCTGCATAGGTGGGTCCAATGCAAGTGGCCATGGATTTCATTTTGAAAAACAGTGGGAGGGCAGAAGTGATAAAGAAAGAGAGTGCAATATAAATGTATTAAAATAAACACCATCTCCATTAAGGCAATTGTATGTAGCCTTCCCTAAAAATATAGCACCAAATGGCAGACAGTTGATTTTCAAGGGACCAAGTGAAGAACATATTTTACCTCCAGCACAACTTTTATTCATGTTTGCCAAAGTTCCACAGTCAGTGACATATAATTTTTCAACATGAAATATTACTTCTGTGGCAGAGCCTGTGGTTAAAAGCCTTAGCTATCATTAGCTATCAGAGCGCATATAGTCTTTTACTGGAAGCACTCAAAACATAGTACAAAATGATCACCCCTCTTTCTCCATCATCACCACCCCATTCGACCACATAGTTCATCACAACTCAGAGACTACTGCTCAGAGCACCAAAGGGAATGTTGCAGAAGGAGAACTTTCTCTTAATGAGCCAATGTAGATTATAGACTGTAGCCCATGAGTTTATAAGGACTGAGGAATAACGTGGGTCATGATGTGTCTATTTGCCTGGCAACAGATTCTAGAATTGAGTAAGTGGATACATTGGACATGATAACCTGGACTACACCTTTACAGTAGTCTGTGTGCTATGAATGGGAAAGTATTTCTATATTTGTACGCCCTTGACAATTGCTTTCAACTTGACTGGAAGATCCAGTGCTGTACACTCAAGGTGCAGCAGTACAGGAGAGGCTTTGCCTATGTCTAAGTAAAGATTCCTCAGAGCCCTGAACTGGAAAAAGATAAGCCCATTCCATAAACCGTGCATCTAGAGAACAGTGTAAGAAAAGCCACTCGTGCGTAATGTGGCTCCCCTGGGAGCAGAACAAGGAAGCTGGAAAGTTAATAAAGTTTTTGATTCCTCTCTGGCTGCTAATGGTAATGAATCATTGAATGCATCTGTTCTTTGCATTCCTGTGGCATCCCGAGAGGAGAGGGAAGTAAGATATAAAACCCCAAGGAAGTCAAACAAGAACACATAATGAAGAAAACACATTATAGAAGCTAGGTATCTCAGTGAGTGGTGCTCCAAGCCTCTAGGGGTGCTGCTTGGAGGTAGGGAAGCCCAGGAAATCTGTGCCATTACTCACGTGGATTTATAATGAAGAAACAGAATCATGTGTGGACCCCTCCTTTAAAACAAAAATAATTTTGGCTGAAAGAAAAATGCAAGGGTTATCTGAATTTCCTCCTAAAGGGCTGCTGCAGTATTTTATGAACCATGTGAAAAATAAATTGGTTGGTTTCCACTCACGTTCATGCATTGTTCAAATTAGCTGAAGAACCCTTAAGGAGGGTTGTGAGGTGAGGAGCAGATCTCTGAAATGGGGGAGGTTGTGGTGGGGGCAAGAGAAGTGGAGAGGCAACAGGAACTGGCTCTAGTTAATTTGCTCCTAGACTCTGAATCAAGTGCAAACAGCACATTCATTAGACTCCCAGGTACTGAAGGTGTTGCAAATAGCAGTAAGAATAAGGGGTTCCAGATGAATGGAATGTTGGCCAAAACTGCTCAGGAAGTGCATGAAAGTGGCATAGGTCTAGAAAAGTAGAAGATAATGCAACTTGAATCAAAACACTATCTCATTTTGAAAGTGAAAGAATGCTTAATGAAAACAAGTTTTATCTGTTTATTGTAGATAATAGAAACATTGTTGGCTATGCAATCCTACTGTGGCTAGTCTGCCAATAGTAAGACCTAGTATATGATTGCTTCTTGCTACTGCTTGCATTTGTGCTTGGACACCCTGCATGACAGGATTTGAGGCTTCCACTACTATGAGTATGTTCATGTTTTTTTTTTAATGTTTTAAGACTTATTTATTTATTTATTTTAGAGAGAGAAAGAAAAGCGTGAGCAAGGGGAGGGGCAGAAGGTGAGGGAGAGAAGCAAATTGCCTGCTGAGTGTGGAGCCTGGGGACATGGGGTTCTATCCCATGACCCTGAGATCCTGACCTGAGCTGAGACTAAAACACTCAACTGACTGAGCCACCCAGGCACCCCCAAGTATGTTCATGCTTCATGGAAAGACCCAAGGTTTGAAAGAAGAGGTTAGAGTGTGCAGGAAATGGCATTGTTTGATCTAAGGGAACCTGAATAGAATGACTGGCAGTAGTGGTGTTGAAGAATTCTGTGCTGTTTAATGGATGCAAGGAAAAAAACAACTATTTGGTTTATTTTTTCACGAACATAATACCGTTGTATTCTGATCTTCAGACTAGAAATCCTTGGTAATTAACCTGAACAAAAAGTCAGTGTCCTATGGACTGAATTGTGTCCCTCAAAATTCCTATGTTGAAGCCCTAACCTGCAAGGTCATAGTATTTGAAGATGGGACCTTCGGGAAGTAATTAGGTTTAGATGAGGCCATAAGGGTGGGGCCCTCGTGATGGGATTAGTGCCCTTGTAAGAGGAGACACAGAGAGTTTGCTCTCCTTCTCTCATGTGAGGACACAGCAAGAAGGTGGCCATCTGCAAGCCAAGAAGACAGTCTTTACCAGAACTGAACACTCTTATCTCAGATTTCCAATCTCCAGAACTGTGAGAAATAAATTCCTGTTGTTAAGCCACGCAGTATATGGTATTTTGTTATGGGATTTAGCCTGAGCTAACTACGTAAGGCACAGTATGGTTGTCATTCACTTCCAACTTGGTTTCTTAGGGAACCATCACCAAAGGAATATGCTGCTTATGAGCAAAGAATGGGTGATGTTTGTATATCAGCCTTAAATATTTCAAACCCATGAGGTTATTCCATTTTTGCATTCAGCAGAACCCTGAGGAATTCTGTCTGGTCTAGGGTTTTTTTCATTCATTTGTTTATTGATCACAAATATTCGCCAAGCACATACTCCACATCAGAAGGTACTGTAGGTATTGGGTCAAAGTACTATGGAACTCTAAGCAGCAGACTGTGAGCATGGAAATACCAAGGGGTGATGAAGAGATATCAGAAGAAACATGGAAAACTGAGGGAGAGGGAAGGTAAACATCTATGCCATGATTTTATCTGCTGCAGATTTTGGACTATTTCTAGGGACCCAAATTGAGTTTCTAGAG
Source organism: Nasua narica (assembly GCA_028533885.1). NCBI lineage: Eukaryota > Metazoa > Chordata > Mammalia > Carnivora > Procyonidae > Nasua > Nasua narica. The sequence goes on along the minus strand of CM052801.1, from coordinate 80,914,510 downwards.
GCCAACTGTTCAACGGCAAATATAACTCGCTATTGAAAAACAGACCACAAATAAGCCAACTTAGAGTGATTATATACAGAAGGCAAAGTTATTCAACATATTCTTGATATGTCCTGGAGCCTTTACTTACTGATTTTCCAGAGTTTATATAATCCCCAGCGGGCCTTCTGTTTCCATCAAAATGATGCTGGCATCATTTGTCTTCCCGTTCAGTAAGTAGACCACAGTTTCAGAGCATCCAAGGTGATAAAGACATAGTAGGTCTTGACCACAGGTAAAAGGACCAGTAGGTGGCATGTTGATTCCATGTCTGTCGAATCCTCTCTAAATTCATTCCTTGGTTTTCATCATTTTCAGAAAGAGGCAGCCAGATTACTCACCTGCTAGCCAAGGTGGGTCACAACCTGTGCTCTACATGTGGAGCTTTTGAGAAGTCACAGGTTACCAGGAATGATGCAGAAGCAATTGTACGTGATTGGTACTCCTCTGGGCTGAGTTTTGTCCATTCTTTCCTACTAATGGGGAACACATGTTGTGTACTGAGGAAGTCCTTTTGCCTTTGCAGGAGTCCTTGCTTTCATTTACAGAATACAAGCCCCCTAAATGTGGTAGCTGGGTTTAGTTTTAGTTTAGACTCTGTTGCTTATCTGTTTGCTTCCCAGTTTTCCTTTTTCTTTCTTAAACTGAAAGGACAGAAGGTGGTGTGTTTATCTAAGTGTATGCTTTCCACTGAGGTAGAAAGGCATGGGGAAAATAGTTTTACCACCCAACTGAGGGTAATGTTTAGAGACAGCTAACTATTTTCTGACTATTTTTGTTGCTTGTCATTTTACCAGAAGTATCCAGTTACACGGAAAGGTTTTACTCTTCTAAGCCCTCAGGTGCAAACTCTCTAGAAGTAATTTTAGGCATAGGAATATCTTATCCATGGTGACCATGGCCCTATTTTGATCAACAAAAAAAGAATAAATCGCCTTGAAATAAGCTCAACAAAACATATTCTAAGTTCATGCCTGTTCTGTTAGAGAAATTGAACTGAAATATAAACGTCCAAATAGTGTATTAACTTTGCTATAATATATTAATGCCTAAGTGTGTGTGTGTGTGTGTGTGTGTGTGTGTGAATACCTGGAGACAGAGAGAGGTCTTCAGGATCAGTTTTCTTTTTCTTTCTTTCTTTCTTTTTCTTTTTTTTTTGGAAATGCCATTAGTATTGAGCACTTAGAGCTTTACTTTTGAGGTGGTCAGGTAGTCCGTTGGGTACTGATTATGATTAACACATATTTTAAGCATGATCCGATTCATCAAAGGAAAATAGATCGCAGCTTTTTGGAACACAAGACATTTCAAAGATGTTGTGCTGTGTCTGTTGGCAGGTTTGTGTGGTTTCAAAACTACAAGCAGCCCCTTTTCCCTTCTGCACGTTTCTCTGCAAACATGCACTTGAGGTGTTAATCTTCAATTATTTCAAAAGCTTATCACCTAACATAATGTGTATACATAAAGATAATGGAGTGGTCATTCTATGAGTTAAATAAATGTCTGAATTTTTTCCATGCTTCTGCCATCTTTATTATTAAGTCTCATTGCAAAATGAATAGCTAAGGCCCAGAGTTAGGTAATGATTAGTCTGGAAATTTAGTAAATATTGGATAATTATATTAGGCTCTCAAAATATTAGGTATGAACCAGATCAGTCTTGAGACTCTCCCAAGAAAGTTTAGTTGATGGGAGTGCTGTAAAGGTGGTTTTTGCCTGTAAGGGAATCCCATATCATACATTCCAATGACATCATTATCATAAGGTTATTGTGTAGCACCTTGCCTTTATCTAATCATGGGCATCCAAGAAAAAAAGTATATTTTAAAAGTAGTGTCTGGTGGTCGATATTATTATCTTCATTTGAAAGATGGAAGAACAGAGGTCCAGAGAGGTCAAGCTACATGTCCAACTTATAAGAGATTGAATTCTCAAGGCTCCAATCCTGTACTCTATCCACTCCTGTCACTCAGCTGTGAAGCCATCAAGGATTTACTATAAGCAGAACTAAAAACAGCAGGACCTCCTCCACTTGTGATGTACCAAAGAGATAAGGTCCAATCACTTGACAGAATGGATCGAGGCTGATTGCATCTGAAGGACACAGGCCAGATGATTTAAAAGGACTTCTTTTTTGTCCATGCCTAAAATGACCATTAAAGTATTTCACTTAGAAAAGATGTTATAAAGATAATGTTTCATTAATTTCCCTGTTCTTAATATGGTACCCTTTTTTGACTAGTTGATACACATTCTTATTGGCTGAACAGAGCCCTCTGCTATTGCTTCTGTCTAATCAGCAACTTTGCTTCACCCTTTTGTACACTGAGGCACTCCATTTTCTGTCCCTGGTCTTTGCGCCACACACAAACATAGACTTTTATTTTTTTCTCCTTAACCTTTTCAACATACCAAAAAAATACAGAAAATGTAACATTTATGTACCCCCAACCAATATTACACCTCTATTTATAGCTTGCCACATTTGTCTCATGGTGCTTTTTTGTTAAAGGAACAAAATGTTAAACACCTGTGTAAAATTCCACCCCATCCTTTCCTTCTCATAGTTAGCCACTCTCCAGAGATTGAATTTGGTTCATATCATTTCATATATGTTTTCATAATTTTACTATATATGTAAGTACTCATCAATAATACTTACAAAACTGTTTTGCCCCTAAAATTTGCATAAATATCATACATATTTCACAAATGGATTTTTTTCAAACAGTTTTTATTTCGGGGATTTGTCCATATTGATAAAGATAGATCTGGATAATTAAGTGCTGTGCAATATTCCATTTTGTGGATAAACCATAGTTGAACTACCCATTTCCTCTGCTGATGGACATTGCAATTAACTGTTTCTTTTTTTACCACCATAATTAGGGCTTCAATGAACTTCCTTATGCTTATCTCCTAGAATACACCTATAAGAGTTTTCTAGGATAGATACCTAGAGGTGGAAATGGGTTTTCACCTTCAAATTTACTACGTAGTTTAGGTTGCTTTCCAAAGTAATTTCATCTGCTTTCACTCCTACCAGAGATCCATTGGTATTCCTCTTTCTTCCTATTCACTAACACTTGCTATTATTAGACATACTAATTTTTTTCAGTCTAATGGATGAAATAGAATTTCATTATTAGTGGAGTTGAGTAACTTTTCATAATTATTGGCCATCAGTTTCTTCCTCTGTGAATTGTCTAATTTTTCCTTTTTCTAGTTTTCTTTTGAGCAGTTAATGTTTTTCTAATTGACCTGTAGGAATTCTTTATATATTCTGGATACTGATCCATTTTCGGTTATATACATTGAAAATCTCTCCTCTTGATCTGTGGCTTGTTTTTTCACTTTGTTTAGGGTTTCTAAACTTTTCCAACCTTTTTCTTTTATTTCAGTTTTCAAATGGAAAACAAATAAATGATAGAAAACTTAGGCTCATATCCTATTAATCCTATTATACACAAAGATATCTTCTGTAAGTACAATTCTTTTGGTCCTTCTTTCTTCTATATAACTTCCAAACTCAGTAAAAATCTAGCACAAATCCTATAAAAAGATCACTGCATCTTTGAGCAAAATAAGATTAATTTTGGATTGTACTGATGTGGTGCATATTTATTTCTTTTCTTCTTGGTCTTTCTGCTTCAGCACAAAAGCTAATTGATTATGCATTTACCAGGCCCATCTGCCCAGCTAAAGGAAGAATCTCTCTATCTAGCTAGAGAATTGCTCTTCTTCACAAGTTATATGAGCTGGTATGCCTGGGGGACATGTCTACAGTCTCTCTGCTCATGTTTTATCCTGTTTGATTTCATTTTCTTTAAGTGTGAGCAATGTATCTTTTGTTTGTGAATAAGATTAGGGAGCATGTTTTTCCAGTACACATCTGTAAAAGAAAAAATGTTTGGCAATGCGTTTTTGGGTTTTTTTTTTTTTTTTTTTACATCTAACTGGATAGCAGTTAACATCCGTCTCTGCAGTGTTGTAAAATTCTTTGTACCTGTTGTTTTCCTGTCTAAAACCTATAATTAAAATAATGCTACGTTTAAAATGTTTTTCCACTGTCATCGTCCTCGTGAGTTTCAGCAGTTCCTTTTTGTCATGCCATAGATCCAGTAGATGTTTTAGATGGGGAAGAGGCCATGTCACATTTACTCAGATGTGATTGTTTAAGGTTCCTCGATGGATGTAATATGATATGTTTAGAGGCAGTGTTTAGATGGTTTGAACATAGCCCATTTTACACTTCACTGATTTCTACCAAGCAGAGAACATGTCTGCCTTTGTTCGCTACACTGATGGAGCCATGTTCACCTCTTTAGACATAATTGCCTTCAAGTAGAGGAAGTCATTTTTTCCAACTCTATTGTATAGAAGTCTGTCACCGAACAAACTGATCAAGACATGAGAGAATAAAATCTGTGTGTCATAGCTGAATGGCAAAACAAAAGCCTCAAACGGGAATCTGGATTATACCAGATTGAGACAGGTGAGCAGCCCAGGAGCATAGCCTGATTAACATCACAGGTCGCGGGATTAATAAACTGGCATCAGTAGAGGAAGGGTACAAATCGAGAGATATAGACCAAGGATCCAAAATACTGTGAGAGTGACAAAGAACCAAACTCAGAAAGCCAAAGCAATAGAAGTAAAGCAAGGATAATGTAATAGTAAACTAAGAGATAGTGTGCAGACTCTGTTTTCTTAAGCAAGCCATTTTGTTTCTCTGAACCTCGATCTCATCATTTTTAAACATGAGGATTTGATTATTGACAAGGACTCTTCCAGCTTTAACATGTTTTAATTCCAATTCTAGGTTGTAAGAAAACACAGAGGACTAATGCTAAATCCGGATACCAGGCAACTGTCTATGTTTATGAGAGGGGCATATCAGCAGGCAGGCAAATAAGGTGGTGGTGTAGAATATTTAGGTGGTCGTACTGCATTTTGAATCTTTATAAATTTTCTAGAGCTTGAATATATAAGGGGTAGAAAAGTAAAAGGCAAATATGTTCCTTCTCAAAAAGGATTAAGACTTCATTATGCTTATATAGTGAGAAAAGTAGTGGTCAGACTGGTAACGAGCAATCTAGAGAAGAGCAGGAGAAGGAGGGAAAAGGGAGAAAAAGGAAGAAAATGGTAAATTTTGGAGGTAAGGGTTGTAAAGGAGCTGGAAGAGACGCTCAGACACTAGCAATGAGAGAGGGCTGAATAGGAACTGGAGACAAAAAATAAATGGTGCTTTGAAGGGAGGAGGTGCTTATTTTCCTCCATAATCACAAATATATCTGTACTTCATACATATATGTACCCTTCTATAGAAACTACTGATGTGGACATAGGAAGTGATACCCCATATTTTAGACAACAGTTCTTAGTATGACATATTGAACATCCTTTAAGGGTATGACATGGAATTGTAATTTTAGAACATTCATTTTCTCAGCCCCTAAGCTAATATTGGTAAGCCACCTGTGGTCCATGGAAAATTATTTTATTGGCAAAGACATCATGTGCCTTTCTGGAGTCCACCCTCTATATTTTAAACCCGATTTCGCTCCTGCAAACACATCCTTGTACATGCCACAGCTGTGCCTCTCTCCTGTGTCCTTGAAGTAACTTTTAACGAGTGGGTAAGTGAGATGATTCCCCTGAGGAGTGATATTCCAGTGATCATTTCTCACTTGTGGAGCCCCATTTTTGCTGTTATTTCTTTAATTTTAATAATTCTCATTACCTTGAATCATTTATGAAGGTAACTCTGTGCCAGCTCTTAGTGACCAGACCAACTGAAAACAAATCAGTGACCTCATAGAAGCTAATGTGGCAAATGTGTCCTATTGCTCCCAATAGGATGGGAAATATTAACACTCAGGATAAGAGGTTAATAAAAACTTGAGTCAAATGTTGTAATGAATTCATTCATAGAGCAGAAATGTATTTTAACATTTTGTAATATGTATAAAACATTTATAAATATCAACTAATGTATATTTAATGAACATAGCAAAGATTCTACTGCCTAATATCCAAACATTATATTTCATAATTGTGATCTGCTCACTGGGCAACATTTCACAGATGAGAGGTCATGGCTGTGAAAACAATTTTTAGAAGCATAAGCTCCAAATGCACATTTTATAGCATTTTAGCAAATCAGATTACTGTATTTACCCATGTTCATCTCTGTCCCTTAATTTTGAGAAAGAAGTATACTTTATTATTGTTATTTTAGTCAGAAGATGTTTACTGAGCACTTCCTGTGTGCTGTGGAGTCTGAAAGGACACACAGGAATTTTCTAGGTCACAAAACAGGGCTGATCTTTTCAGACAGTAGAAATCCTACATGCAAAAAAGCCATGAGAACATGGAATTATTGGAGAAACTAAGGCTAGTGTGGTTCACCCAGAGCAAAAGGTATCTGTAGGAAAGTGAGGTGAGAGAGGTGAAATTTACCAGCAGCCTTCTGTGTCATCTGTGGGATTTGGGCTTCATTCTAAAGGCTGTGGGGAGCATGTAAGTAACATGACTGCATTTGCATTTCAGAAAGCTAAATCTAGCAGCAGCTTGAAATAAAGACTGAGAGAGGGATGGCTAAATCTGGACATAAGGAAGCCAATTAAGAGGTTATTTCATTGATCCAAATGAGAAAGAATGGTTAGGACTAAAGTTGTGGAAGAGGAAACGAAGCGACCGGAGAAACAACATGGAGCGAATGAGCATGGGCCTTGGAGTCTGTCAGAAATAACTTTTAATTCCTGTGATAGTGTTTACTATCTCTATGGCTTTTTGAAAGTTGTTAACTTCAAGATTACAGTGATGTGGCACAGTGCCTGGTGTGAGTACTCAGTAAATGGCTAATATTATTTTACTATTTGGATGGTGTAGTCTACAGGACTTGGTGACCAGTTGTAGGTAGGGGTTGAGAGAAAGAACACAATTTATAATGGCTCCCAAATTTTCCCTTCAGATAAAAATTGTCAATGGCAGGCAAAGCCCCTGAGAAGTTGAAGAGTGGTATAAATGGCTATTTTTCAATAATAAGAGAAAACATGTACAACCCTATTTGTACATTTATATTTGGAAGTGTGGTTTCAAAATAGAACAGTGGCTGGTGACTGTGGGGTAGAGAACTGGAGAGAAAAAGAAAAGCTAAGCAAGACAGATGAGGCATCTAGAGGTAGGAAGTTAGTCTTCATAGGGTTTAACCGAAAGCTAATGGACGTTTTTAGCAAGGCAAGTAATGTAGTAAAAATATGAGGAAATATTGTGAGTCCTAGAATCATTGAATTCTAACGCTAAAATAGATTATAGAGTCCATCCAGTTCAATTGCCAAATCTGTGACTCCAAGAACCAGCTAAGCACATAAGCGTTTCTGCACAAAAGTTACCTGTGCTTCATCCAATTCAGTATCTTCTGGGCAGAGCCTTTTTGGAAAGGATGATGGTGATTTTTTCCATAAAATGCTTTTCCAGACCTAGAGGGACCATTTGGTAACCACTCATAGATCTAGCATTGAAAAGTGTCAGTAAAAAAAAAAAAAACTCTTGCGCTGATTCAGCCTATGTTTAGAAGTTCATCTTTCTCTCTTATAAACCTACCAATTTAGGTACCAATGTGTACCTTCCATTTTAGCTGTTGGCTCTTGATAATTTCCACCTATCAGTACAGGGCATATAATTTCTATTGGACTTCCTTTCCTTAATTTTTTGCTGTTTGCCATAAAGAAGATGTGCTTTGATGGCCAAAATTGCATGTAACCCAGTTTTGGGGTTTTTTTTTTCTATTACATCTGCTAATGACAAATAATAATAACAATAATAACAATAACAACAATGTGTTTATGACATACTTAATATCCACCAGACACTTTTTAAGTGCTTTACACATATGGATTCCTGTAATTCTTATATGTGATAGACACCTTTATATTCCTGTTTTACAAGAGAGGACTCCAGAGCCAGAGAGCTTAAGTAGTTTGTCCAAGGTCACACAGCTAGTAAATTGCAGAGGCTATATTCAAACACAGGTAGTGGCAGTCTGACTCCAGAACCCAGGCTCTTAACCCCTCATCGTACTGACCAGTAAATATGTTTTGCTGGCTAAGAAATAGATGCTATATTGAACATTATATAGTACAGGTCTGTTCAGGTATAATTAATTATAACTCCCTTAATATTATTTATTTCTCTCATTTTGCCTCTCCCAAAATCTTCATCCAGGCACTTATTTCTGTTTTCATAATTGCCTTAAGATGCATATGTTTGCATTTGTTCTCATTTTGTTTAAGTTCTTAATTATGAATATATGCCCAGGGCAATAGCAAGGGTTACACAAAAAACAAGGGAGAGTGGGGGGATGGATGGATGGATGGATGGATGGATGGATGGATAAATAAACAAATAAGGCCTCCCCCCCCCACTTCTTGGCTCTCAAGGGGCTCTGGGATGTGATAAAGCAAAACACTGTTAAAAATTCATACAAGTAACTTGCATTGTATATTATGCATGGCAACTAAACTTTTTAGTGTCTTGGCAAAGCCCTGGGGCAGTAGAGAGGTACCTCAGAGCAGAGAAAGTGCATTTGAAATGGTAATGAGAAGCAAACTGTGTGACAAAGTGCTATTCAGTGAAATATTTCTCTGAGACAAACATATATTTTGGAGAAGGAGGAAAGTCATTGACTGCTGCCATAACATGACCTATTTCAATGTTTTCTTTTTTGCCCCCACACTATGCTTAGATGACTTTACAGAGGACACAATTTTCAGAGTGCAATAAATACCAATCCTTTAGAAGCTTGATGCTAACATGTTGGGTTTTTAGTTCTCAGGATAGCAACTTTGGGTTTCCTTGTTTTAAGCCAGCAGTAGATCCTACATTAAAGTACTTCCAAGGTTTAGAATCCTTGAAATACTACTCTGTTTTAAAGAATATTCCAAAATTCTTCTTCTTCATGCCTTTATAGACTGTAAACTTGCTTTTTCCCTGGACTGTTGGATAAACAGTGAGTGAATTCCTTATATAACACATTTTTGTTGGTACAAAGTTCATTAAAGTCTCAGCCTTCTGGTTGCTGATGAATAAAATATGATAATGAAAAAGAAGCAGCTTCCAAGTTTGCAAGAGTCATTGGGTACCATTTCTCATCACACACACATCGGCTTCAGTATTCAGTACAGCCTATGGGATCCTAGGATAATGCGCTGCCTTAAATCAGCTGGAACTTCCAGATGCTCTAGGTTTTTGTTCAGAACTTTGGGGTAGGAGATTGGGAAAGAGAGCCTGTCCAGGGAAGCTCGCAGTCCCAGCCCCTAAGAAGAAATTTAAGGGAGCAGGGGAGGTAGGCCGCAGTGGACTGTGAAAACCACAGGCACGGTCTCCAGAGATACAGTACTCAGAGGACAGAGAATGAAGTTGTGTTAATGTTGTGTTGGGAACAAAGAAAAAAGGCAATGGACAGACAAATTTTCAAGAGCTTGTCCTTCACTAAGGCAAAGACAAGCATGGGCTGGCCCCGCACTAAATCATCACAGCCTTTTACCCTTGGGAGCTCCAAAAGAAAACACCAGAAACGTGGAACACAAACAAGCAAAGTCAGGATCGACCTCCAGTGTCTTTTGACATATATGTGATGCTCTTTGGTTCCTTTGAGAAGGCTTCTAGAGTTCAGTATCCTGACTTTGTAACAAGGCTTGTGTGTATGAGAAGTAGAAGTGGTCTTGAATAGGCTCAACAGCCTGGTGCCGTGAATTTTTTATTCAAGGACCATAGGCTTTTGGGTAGTGGAGAAACAAATGACCGTCAGTACTCAGGCTTCTCCCTGGCATCCCCATAAGCATTCATAGGTGTTCCCTGCAATTTGCAGGATCACAACTTCTCACTACCTGAGTCTTTCCAGCATTTCTGGGCTCACTGCACCCCCCCCCCCAAGTATCTCACGTGCTCAGACCAGTCCTTTCATTCTCCTCTGGCCTTCCTATGGCCATTGAGACAACTAATGGTACACTCTTTATGTGGACCGTTTCCCTTTCAGGACTCCCAGTGTTGCCCACCCCTTCAGTGTACCTCTTTGCATCACCAGAAAAGCAAACTGCCCCTGCCCCCTCTTCTGTGTCCATTTTTGTCACCTGGCCCGGAAGAAGCACTACGGATGCTCAGTCCGTCATGAACACAGTTCTTCGATTTTCGTCCGTAGCCCTTATTAAGTAACAAGGTTTGTGGAGCCAGAGAAAACATATTATGTCAGGCCATCATCGGTTCTCCGTTGCTAGCCCCCAGATACAGCCCTCACCACAGATTTCCACAGTAGGCCTGTACTCAAAGGTCTCCTCCCCGCCCCCCCACCTCCCCCCCACCCCCCGACCCATCCAAATAACCAATGCATTAAACTGCCCCGGGAGATGTTATATGCCCTATGCTCATTCTCATTTTATGCTGAGGCTGGACCACCCAACTTCCTAACTGGGGATTCCTAGTACCTTGGAGGCTTACTGTGTTTGAGGTACTGGGGCCAAATGATTTTCCCCAGGTTTTACGTGCTATCTGAAGAAACACTAGGAATGAGTATTTAAGAGGAGGTTTGGGGGGTTTGTTTCTTTTTTCTTTGGTGGTACGATAGAGGTAGATACTACTTGTGATGAATCCGGCCCACGGACTGTAACATAATAAACTATGGAACACCCACCATACAACCATGAGGCCAGACAGGCCCAACTTTTAAGTTTACGGAGGGAGAACACTTAGAAGAAACAGTAACAATGTCCGAACTGAACGATTTTTCCCTTCCTTTTGAATCTCTCACCCACTAGCTTTTGTTGCCGTGGACCTTTTTAAAGTAGAGACCACTAGTCTTGTATATTGTGCCCCTGAGACTAGGAATATGCTGGTTTGAGGAATGTAATGTCTTAGAGGACACAGACTGTGTCTCCTGTGTATCTTTCCATCATCTGGCATGCGTGTACTCTCAATGAATATTAAACAATAAGGTGTGACCCTCTTAACCATAAGAGATGATTCCTCGTTTTGCGATGATGTGCCCTGGGAATAAAGAATGCTTCCTTCATTTTCCATGGCTGTCAAACTGGCATCTTTCATCAACACTAAATTTCCTTTTAAGTAGTGGAATGCCTTACACAGTTTTAACAGGAAATCTCTCAACACCTCTAGCTATTTGTCGAAAAGAAAACAACTCTTTTTTTTTCCAGATATATCTTGCAGAAAACCATTTCCCAAATAAAATACAAAAACGTAGTATCATATTTAGAGGGAAAGAAATAAACCCCTGAATCATTGTGCCAGTTTCATGTTTTCCTTAATGTTGCAAAGGTGATTATTTTTGCCATAATCTTCTGGCCGTTAGCCCAGGATGGCAAGCTGCATAGTGCCTTGTTAAATAAAAGACAGGGGAGACTTTCTTGAAGCCATTTTTTCAGAGGATTTGTACATATGTATGTGGGAGGAATGTGGATAGAATTCTCAGGACAAAAATTTCCCATCGATTACTTTCATAATAATTCATGAAAAAATGGAGGTCTATCACTTGTTATTAATCCAGGCCCAGGAAATATACTCTGATCATCAGTATTGTTCCCAAACAACAGATAAATATCATGGAATGTTCCAAACCACCAAATAGCTTACAGTCATGATGCATTCTGTGGCTCCTTCCTTCCTCCCTTCCTCCTTCCTTCCTTCCTTCTTTGCTTTCTTGCTTTCTTTTATTTTTAGTTGGGAGTCTCTTGGTTCATAAAGGAGAGGAGTGGGCACCCATAGAATGGGTTAGTGCCTTGCCTCGGCCTCCATGATAATCATTCTTTACATTTTTGGGGTCTGTTCAAATGTGTACAGTTCTAAAAACAACCGTTTGTTTGCAAAGGGGCTAATTGGCATGAGTTGCCATTGCTGTCATGCGAAGTCCTGCTGACACGGCTGAGGTTGGCAGAGAAACAAATAAAAGCAACTGATAAATGTCAGAAGTGAGTTGGAGTAAAACATACTGTTTGTTTAATGTTGGTAAAAGGGCAGGTGGAAAGTATATCAAATCCTCTTCTCGGAGAGTTCTTGACTCATAAATTGCAAATACTCACAAGAAATTAAATTTATGTCTTACTTAGTCATACCTAAAACAATGCAATAGCAAGTGTCCTAGAAGTAGAGCATACAGCAGGCCCTGCTACTTTTCTGTGTTTGCTTCTACCAGATCTGAGAATTATGAAAAGTTATGTTTCAAAAAGATGATAATTTTAAGATATCCTTTAGCCATTGTAATATCAGAGCAGAGGGCAGTGGCATTCTAGAAAATAACCCTCGGGTAATATAATTTATTGTTTGAAATCAAAACATTGTTGGAAAAAAAAATGTGTGTAAATGGTTGTTAATCAAAGCCTGTTTTTTTTTGTTTTTTTTTTTATCATTCACTTAACCCTGTATATTCTTTTTTTTTTTTCCCAAATTTATTTTAATTTTTCAGTGTTACAAGATTGATTGTTCATGCACCACACCCAGTGCTCCATGCAGTACGTGCCCCTCTCGATACCCACCACCAGGCCCGCCCACCCCCCCACCCCCTCCCCTCCAAAACCCTCAGATTGCTGCTCAGAGTCCACAGTCTCTCCTGGTTCAGCACCCCCTCCGATTTCCCCTCATTCACCCTTCCCTTCTCACGATGCCCTCCATGATTTTCTATATACTCCACACGTAAGTGAGACCATAAGATAATTGCCTCTCTCCGCTTGACTTACTTTACTCCGCATAATCTCTTCTAGTCCTGTCCATGTTGACACAAAAGTGGGATATTCATCCTTTCTGATGGAGGCATAATATTCCATTGTATAGATGTTCCACATCTTCCTTATCCACTCATCTGTTGAAGGGCATCTTGGTTCTTTCCACAGTTTGGCTATTGTGGCCATTGCGGCTATGAACATTGGGGTACATGGGGCCCTTCTTTGTACTGCATCTGCTCAAAGCCTGTTTTTAAAGCGACTTGATTTCTATTCAAATTTCTGAGATCCATTACCTTCCACTCTGATTACTCTTAAATTGGCCATGACTCCTAATGTTTTATCACAAGTTTTAATTTCCTGCTCTCTTTATGTTATCTGACAATACTAGCACTGGGGCCCTATCTATTTTAAAGGTCACCTTCTTTTGAAATACATATATATAAGGCAAAGGATGGACTTGTGTTATGAATAATAATTTACCTGTTTTTCCTTGTTCTTTACATCTATGTTAACTATACTGACTTTTCCAAAAGAAGCAAGATCTGTGAATAGTTAACTCAGAGCAAAAATATTTTAAATTACATGTTAATTTCTTTTAATGCAGTAATACGAAGTTCTGACTTGGCATTACAACCATGATCTTCTTGGGATAATAAGGGCACACATGCTGCTTATCTGATTGACACTTCTTTCAGAAGCAGGAGATAGTTTTATTGACTTTGGTGTAAATCCCATAGTCCAGGCTTCCTTCATATAAAAAATAATAATACAAACCTTGGCTGTTGAGAAGGTCACAGACTTTGGATCTGAGCCGAAGATCTGTTTTATTTGGGGCTCCCAAGCAAAATTTTCATACAAGAACTCATCAGATTCACTTCATGGCAAAATCAATGCATTCTTGCTCCATCCCAGGTGTAGGGTGAGGCCCCTATGTTGTAGGGGGCGGCTTGTGCAGTATTTACACTTCAATATTGAGTCCCTGTAAACTCAGTTAGAAAAGCGCAAGTCATCCAGGTAGGCTTGATAAAAGTCAGAAAAACCCACCCGAAAGTTTGAGCAAATTCCCCTCTTTTGCTTTGCTTTACTCTCGTAAAGAATCTGTGATTTAGGGACACCTGGGTGGCTCAGTTGGTTAAGCGGCTGCCTTCGGCTCAGGGGTCCTGGGATCAAGTGATCCCAGAGTCCTGGGATGGAGTCCCACATCGGGCTCCTTGCTCGGCAGGAAGCTTGCTTCTCCCTCTGCCTCTGCCTCCCACTCTGCCTTTCCTACCTCTCTCTCTGACAAATAAATAAATAAATAAATAAAATCTTTAAAAAAAAAAAGAATCTGTGATTTGGAGAGAAGTGACACATTTTTGTTGTTGGAAACATTTGTCGTTATTGTTTGAGGCACCACTAATGTAAGAAACAACCAAGAGGTGTGGCAGTGGGCAAACAATGTGATCTTCACAGATGTCGCCAAGAAAACTTGAAGAGTCTGAACTCTTGATGTCAAGTGACTTTTTAAATTTTATTTTTTTCTGATTTTTTAGATTTAGGTCATTGTAGGAAATTTAGAAACTGCAGAGCAGTAAATCTTGAAAATATGGAAAAGTATAAAAATGCAGGGGCGAAACTGTTTATTCTCCTACAAACCAGAAGGAACAGCCATCAACATTTTGACTTATCTTCTTGTAGGTTTTTCATTTTTTATTTAATGTGAATCATATTATTTATGTAATGTTACATCTTGTCTTCTGTTTAATGCTAGTCACATGTAAGTTATAATACCAGTAAATGACTTTTTGGGAAATCATTTTAATGGCTCTATTGTGTTCCATAATTTACTTAAATATTCCCCTGATGCTGGATACTTAGAGTGCCTCTAATTTTTCTGCATTCTAAATAATTCTACATTGACTACTTTTTTGCTTGCATCTTTGCCTGTGTTTCAGATTATCTCCCTAGGAGAGCTTCCAGCAATAAAATAATAGGTCAAACAGAATGAACATTTTTAAGATTTCTATTATGGTTTCAAATTCATTTCCAGAAACCCTTAGCTCATTTATGTTACAACCAACAGTGTTTGAAAGGACCTGTCTTATTACTTGTTTTCCCAGCACTGAGTTTTAATATTTTTTTAATCTTTGCTAATTTTGTTGATACAGGGTGGTTTTGTGTTTTAATTACCATTTCTGCCTTTGATGAATTTTCAAACTAATGTAAACTTGTTGACAGACCTGAAGGCCAGATCCTGCAGCACTTCCTCAGGAGATAAGATGTTTTATTTACAGTAAGAATTGCCTGTTGAGTATTGATTCATTTTTGAAGTGATATAAAAAGTATTATCATACACACATATTTTATATCAGTTAAATGCAAAGAATAGTTAATTGGGGATTAGAAAAGCACAAAAGGAAAAGCACTTGCATAATTAATGCTTGATTTTTCTTTTCTCTCTTTATTACTTTTTTTCATTTGAAGAGTTTATTTGAGCAAGAATCTGTTGGACTGGGGCAGTGCCTGACTGGAAGTGATTAGGAGTGCTCCCCCTTTTGAAATTTTTAATCATGGCTATTATACCCCATAAACTTAAAAGTGAAAAGGTACAGCAATAGTAAACCTGGTTTGTTTGGATCTTTTTGGATTGATATTTTCTGCCCAGTTTTCTACCTAAAAAGGGAAATAAAAAAAGTTGACTCATGTATGAAAGAGAAATTCTTCATTTTCTACTTGTGGAATATCATTCAATCCAAAATCCATCTGTAAGATAATAATACTTTCCTTACTTTTCTGTATCTCATCACCTTCCTGTTTCAAAATTTTTACTTCAGTGCAAATAACATGTGTAGTGGGGAAGAAATCTCTGCCCTTTTATTAAATTCTATTTTTTGTAAGACAAACATTGGGATGTGAGCTTAGTTTAGTTCAAGAAAGCCTCAGGTAGGAAAAAAATATTGCCCTTAAGAAGAACAGAACTCTGACCATAAAGTATGAAAGATAGGAAGTAATACTGCACATTGGTAGTATTGCACATTAAATGGGTCGTATTTTTAAATTTCAAAATTACATCCCGCTGTTGTTTTATTTTACTATTGCTGTTGTTTTATCTGGGCCTGATAAAAACAACCTGGCAGTGGTTTCCAGCATGGACTTTGAAGTCGAACAGACTTGTACAAACTCCTTTCATTTCTTATACCTACCTGTTTGGTTGTTTCTTCCATCAGGTGGCTATTAACCACACTTCGTATTGTATGTCTTTTGTGGCTCGACGTGAAGTGCGTGAAAAATATGTGTACAGTGGATATAGCAGCTACAAAAAAGAGGTGCTGACAAAAAAGAGGTACAGAGAGCCTTAGGTCTAAGACATTTGCCTCATTTACCTTCAATCAGCAGAGCTAAAGAAGCATCAATTTTCTCTTGAAAAATTTTGACTAAAAGGCAAATCCCTCTAAATATCTTATTAAAATATTGATAACTCTTTTTATCCCTACATTTTGTGCAATTACGTGTGAATGAAATAAATGTGAAGGAATGAAGAGACAAAAAGACAGGAGGGAGGTCCTATAATGGAGTTCTGGTTAAATAAATGAGGGTAGTTCTCTGGAGGAGAACCATTATGCAGCATTAACCATAATGCTTTAGAAGACTAATGACATAAGACGTTTTTCATATGTTAAGTAGAAAAAAAGCTTATTATAAAACAGTGTCTATGTAATGATAATAATTTCTCAGAAAACATAATTATATATGTTTTAAATCAGGCAGAAAAATGTCCACTAAATTGTTTATGATGGTTCTCCCTGTGTGATGATTGTATGAAACCTATAATAGTTTTATAAGTTTAAAATGTTATTTTCAGGGAAAGGAGGGAAAATAAACTCTATAAAGATAGTATATGCATATACTAGCCTTTTGGGGTCACAGATCTTTTTGAAAACTAATTTTTAGTGTTTCACACTTTTGTCTTTTAATTTTCCCCTTTGCTGGCATAAGGAATTACAAAATGTTATTGACATATCAAAGTACAAAGAAGAGAAAAAATTGTTACAGCAAAGTTTCCTTTGCTCAAATCTTATTTTACATTAGTTTAGGATGGTAGGGGAAAAGTAATAAATAATAAATTTCAACCCAAGATTTCCGCACAAATTGACAAGCATATTTATTTGTTTCTAAATTATATCTTTGAAAATTTCAAGTAAATTTCCATTCTTACCAATAGGGATTGCCCTTTAGTACCAAACCTAACATATAGGTCTCTGCCATATTATAAAAATGCTCGTGAAATGTGAAGAGAAGTGAAAGAAAACCAGCATAATGTAACAATGTAGGTTTTAGGCTCAACATGGTTTCTTGGTCCATTCAGTCCTTGACTCTGCTATGCCTTTGGCGAAGGACAAAAGTTGTTACTAAGGCACACTTTCCCACAATCCACTTAGGACGTAGTCATGAGTATAAACTTTTTATGGTTAACTACCATGCATTACTTTCCTATTCCTTCATTGATGCAATGAAATGCTGGAAAAAGAAGGCAGCATAAGACATTAGATAGCAGGCTTATAGGTAAAAGTTGTTTTAGGGTCAACTTGTTACCGATTCTGGTACGTAGATTCTTTTCTACTTCTTTTGCCCATGATAAATGTGTACTTGCTCCAGGCTCATTCTGCTACAATGGAAGATTATAGAAAAACAGCATGAAGTTCAAATGTTTCAGTCCTTCATTCAGTCAATAAACACTTCTTGAGAAAGGCACAGTACTGACACTTTTGAAGTTACACAGGAGAATAAGATAGGAACTCACTCCCATGAAGTTTGTTCTGGTAGAAGAGATAAGCCATACACAAACAGAACTTAGTTTATGTGTTTAGAAAATGAGAAGTCCTATGAGAAAGGGACGAAGAAGGTTATGTTCAGCTGGTGGAGGCTTAGAGGTAAATCAAGAAAGGATTTGTGGAGAAGTTACATTTCAGTTATGATGTAAAGTACAGGGAGCACTTTGGCATAAGTAGATGGATGAAATGGACACACATAACAATAAACCCTTGAGGGGCTCCTGGGTGGCTCAGTTGGTTAAGTGTCTGCCTTCGGCTCAGGTCATGATTCGGGGTCCTGGGATCGGGCACTGCATCAGGCTCCCTGCTTGGGGGGAGCCTGCTTCTCCCTCTCCCTCTGCTCCTCCCCCCTGCTTGTGTGCACGCTCTCTCTCGCTCTCTATCTCTGTTAAATAAATAGATAAAATCTTAACAAAAAATAAACCCTTTAGTTTCTGGTATATAATAAGGATTAGTTCCATTTGTTAGGGTAAAAGGCTTAGTTGCTGTAACAAAATGACCCAACAAAAAAAGTTATTGTACTTTCATGGAATAGCCTGAACAGTCCTGGATGGGTGAGCACATACCTTGGATGCACACAGACATACAGAGACCCAGATTCCTGACCTCATGTTATTCCATCATCCTCTAGGGCCACTGTTATCATCTGGGTGGTTAAAACTGCTCCTACCACCTCCTAATTCCAGCAGGTAGGAAGGGGAAAGAGTGGAGGAAGCACTTGCAATGGGTTAAGGTTTCCACTGGTGAGCAAAGTCACCTAGCTAAACTGGAGCCAGGAAATGTGGTCTGACTGCATGGTCATGTGATTTCTAGAATTCTGTTACTAAGGAAGAAAGGGAAAACGGATTTTGGTGGGTTGCTGTTATTACTATTGCATAGTACTGATCATCACCATGCCATCAACGTACCCTAATAATCTGAGATACCTAGTCCATCTCCCTCAGCAGTGCATTTTCTACTATACAAGTGGCTTAATTAAGCCCAAGATATTCTTGTCACCATTCCTATGGAATAGAATCTAAACCATTCCCAAGGCCTAACTCAAGCTCTCATTGAGTAAACTTCTCTCACTGCTTAAATACAGCTTGTATCTTCGCCCCTAAGTATCCCAAACTGTGAAGAAATGGGTTATAGAGTGAATGACAAAACCAGTGCATCGACCTGCACTGAATTCCCTGTTTTTTTTTTTTTTTTGATTAATGCATTTCATAGTACAGTGGCAGGGGAAAATTGAAATGTTTTATTCTATACTAAATTCTTCTCTTTTGCCTTTTAAAAACCATTTACTGAAAAAAAATATTCAGGTTCATTTTGAAATTTCAAATTAATACCTCTATTTTTGTGAAATATTTTGCAGTAAATTAAATGGGTAATAATGAATGCTGTGGGGTGTTTATAGCTTTCATAATATGCGCTTTTTTTTTTTTAAAGATTTTATTTATTTTATTTATTAGGAAAGAGAGAGAGAGAGAGAGAGCATGAGAAGGGAGAAGGTCAGAGTGAGAAGTGGACTCCCCATGGAGCTGGGAGCCCAATGTGGGACTCGATCCCGGGACTCCGGGATCATGACCTGAGCCGAAGGCAGTCGCTCAACCAACTGCGCCACCCAGGGGCCCAATATGCGCTTTTTTAACAGTTCTAATTTTTCATGGTCATCTTGGATGAGAAGTGGCACATCATCTTATTTAAACTTGGGAATTATACCAAATGGGAATTTTGAGTGCTGTGCAGGAGTGTCTATTTTTAATCAACTTTTCATTCTATATCCTGTTGACATAGTGATTTATTTGTGACTCAGAAATGGCAGGACAAGCCGCCTGTCTGTAGTGATCACTTGTCTCAAGGAATCTTAATTGTAATGCTAATTCAGTCTTGGAGTCAGTGAGACAATCAACTAAATGATAAGTACAGGATATTGATAAATGACAAGTAAGGAAAGCATTTAGTAAATCATTGGTAAATCCGTTTTATCTTAATGTGTTGAAAAATTTGAAAATTAGGAGAAAGAAATAAGAGCATATATATGAAATTTTATAAAGTAACTACTGTATCCCAGATATTGTTCTAGATGTTGTGGAGGGTTTTAGAAATAGGAAGAGTGAACTCAGCCTTTGGTTGATCTTTGCCTCTACTGAATGGAAGAAAACAGATATTTTCAAAAGGGAAAGTGATACTGACAAGGCAATTTATCAAGTGTAGGTTATATCAGAACTCAAGAACTGGCCTGTCGGGCAGGAGATGTGGCTTTCAGGATATACACCAACTGGACACGTGACCCTCAGAAGGTTTCTCCTTCTCTCCAGGCCATAGTTTCCCCACCTGCAATATGAGGGGTTGTATTAAGTAGACTATGACCCCAAAGAGATTATGTGATTGACTTATGTAGCTATATAATATAAACGATCTACTTATATTGAAAGAATGCAAAGTATTGAGGGAAAACAATATAAGTGTGAGAAGTTCACATTCCATGTGATGATGATGTTTAATGGACAGAGATTATCTAAGATTTTCAAGTGATTACTTTCAATGACCTTCAAGGACCCTTCTAACGCTGGAGCTTCATGATTATTGGTAGGCAAAAAGTGAGATCTCTTTTATTCTCTTAAAAACCTTTAGAGGATCTAAATTAGGTGTTATTTTCACATCTATATCTGTACTCATAAGATGAATTGGAGAGAATCCAAATGGAATGAATAAAAAATGAAGGTCTGTCTGTGTATCTTTGTAGGGGTAGAGGTGGGTTTTTTGACTTTGGGTAAGATAAAAAACTTTAATTTACAAAACCATAAGGAAAACATGAAAATAATATATAACTTACTGAAAAGTCTAAGTAAAAGCCAAGTCAAGAAAGAGAAATCAGTTGTCTGATGCAGGGAAGAATTGGAATGAAAATGATGGGATATGTGTCAGAAAAGTAAAATTGGGACAGAACACTAGAACAAAAATCCATTGCCTGATATATGAAAAAAGAATGGGGTTGGAATATTTTAAATTCAGATGTCCCAGTGTCATTTAGATTAATTAAAAAAACTTGGAACTTGAGAATTTCATGATGCTTGTGCATGAGAGAAGGCTAAGGTTAGCAATAACTTTCAAAAGTAAAGAAGTTTCTTACAATGATAGAGGCCAAAAACATTTCTCCCCTACTGTATTAGGCATTATGTTTTCTTGCCTGTTTCCTGAAGGAAAAGCCTGTATTGGTAAAGTTTCAGTTATACCACTCTGTAATAAAGGAAGAATTATAGCTTAATGCTCTAGGTGTGAAATCATTGAGACCACATGATGTAGTGTCAATTCTAGATTCTAGTCCATACTGCCAGTGATGCTGATGACATGTCAGTGACTTTAGCCAAATCACTAAACCTACCTATAAAAGTTTTTTCATATAACCAAAGGGACTACCACCTCATGTAGTTGGATACCCTAAGAGTCAAATAAGGGGTAAATGACTTTGAGATTTTGAGGTGCTATAAAAATTCACCAATTTTCTGTACCTTCTTTGCTGTCCTATTTTACTTTTTAAGTAAGATGTATGTCCAACATGGGGCTTGAACTCACAACTCCGAGATCAAGAGTGACATGCTCTACCAACTGAGCAAGCTAAGTGCCCTGTATTTTTTTTTAAGTGACTTGGTTCATATAACTATGCATGAAAATATTTTGAAATTTAGGATTGATTGAAGCACCTGGAAGTTTTAAAATTCAGATGAATTTCTCTGATTATCTTCATGCAAGACCTTTTGTTGTTAACAATAAGAATAATCCGTAGCCTGACTAATCTAAGAGCAGCCACTGAAATTGGTGGTTGGACTGCTTGGACTATTTAAAATTTGTTGGATTATATTAAATTTGTAGTCTTCCCAGAATCATGTCATCATTACCTTATTTTGTCCAGAACTGGCCGGGGGTGCATACCCTTGTAATAACCTTACTCTGGGGTTACTGTACTTGCTTATAGGCAAATTGCTTAGTTCTTCTTTAATGTTTAAAGTATTCTCACACAACCTGACAGCTTTCTGCAGTGGACTGACCTGCGCCATTTAGATCATGTGGAAGTTTTAGTGTTTTGTTTTTCATAAATAACGGTAGCCTCTGATGAGGTCTCCAGATGATTGAGGGTTACTCCCCAAAACCTCACTATCAGATTATAATAAAAGCTACTCTCAAATAAAATGTTGCTGTACACACATTTATTATTGAAACATTTATTAGCAATTCCACATATAAAAACAGTTCATTCAACCTGTTCTGTAAGCTCAAAGAAATCCCAGTTCTCAGCTCAAAGATATCCCTACAGGTTCTCTAGAGATTCAGTGACAACTTCCCTAAGAAAGATCTGAAAGAGTGTAGGGCTAATCCTATCATAAAATAACTGCTCCTAGAAGTGAGTGGGTGTAGGTAACCATGGTATTAAATTTAGAGATGGTGTAATATCGTTTGTTGCTCCATTGAGAAATGACGATGGTGACAGTGATGGTGATGATAGAAAGATTAACAGTAAAAGTAGCAAGCACATTACTGTACCATATTTTCATCCCCCAAAGGTAAATTTCACAAGGGCAGGAACTTTGTTTTATATATCACTCTACCTTTAGCACCGAGAATTGTGCCTGGACCATAGCAGACTTTTATAAATTTCTGTTGAATGAACCAATAAACAATAGTAATAACAAACAATTGAGTAACTGATGGGTCAGGAACTGTTTTAAGCTCTTTCCATGCATTATTCCATTTACCACATAAACCCGAGAAAAGCAATTTAAATAGAGTAAAACTTTTACTGATATAAATGTGCAGGAAATAAAGTATATTAATTAGTTGAATTTTCTGGTTAACAGAGCATTACACTTCCAATCTCTTTTTATTTTAACCCTTTTAATTGCAATTTTTTTTTAAAAGTCAGTGACTTTCCTGCCTGAGTAAATTGAATCTAGAGGACATTCTTGAATATTTGGTGAGCTGATTGAAGATTTCCTCAGGGCCTGAGAGAAGCTCCAAGCATCTCTTGTTTCATGCAGAATCATAAATGGAGGTGTAATACATTGGATTAAATGCTTACATAACTTCATAACACTCTTTAGAAGCTGTGTTTTCTTTTTTCTTTCTTGGGGGTGTGGGTGGAGTTGTGTGGGTGAAAGTTTACTATAATCTTTTTTTTTCTCTGCTGGTTCCCTCATTCACTCTTACATACGTCCTGGAGAGGCCCTAGAACATGGTGGAGGAAGCAGAGGTGTTGGAGTATGAGAAGACTATTACAATTCTAGCTCCGTCATTTAACTGCTGTGTGATTGAGGCAAGTTTCTAACACCTCAGAACCTTGTTTCTACTTCTATAAAATGGGCAGAATCCCACTGAGTATAGACTTGTTGTGAAGATTGAACGAAGTAGTGTATATAAAGCTCCTTTCACATAGCTACGGCTGCTTCTGTGATAATCTCATGCAATCTGAAGGCAACGTCAAAACCACTTGCTTTAGAAACACATAAAGCACATGTAAGAGACTATTCTTTGAAAATTGGTAAATCTTGTATGAAATATATCAAATGATTAATTACAAAATTACTTTGTTCCATTGAGAACTAATGACAATGTTAAAATGCTAATCTGAAATAACTAAGATAATTTTTAAAGTTTTACAGCAAATGGTCCATTTAATATATCCAGTATAGTAAAATGTATTAATTCTGAAACTAATTATTTATGATTATGAGTCCAGTGGCTAAGCTACATTCCATTGCTTTGTTTTAGTTGTGGATTGATAGGCAAATTGAGACTTTTGAAGTAAGGTGGCAGAAAGCAGAAAACACTTGAGAGAAACCAAAGTATTCTCAAACACTTTATAAGCACTCCTTTACATATAAATAACTAATATGGAAATTGTGAGTCATTCTTCTATATTTCCAAAAGCAGGTACTTAGGGATATTTCTTTAGCTTGTATTGAACTATTATATGTACTTGAAATATGGTGTGTGTACACATACACACATAAATACATATATGCATATATGAAACATTTTTAAATGTATTAATGAATTATAACTGATATATACTATTATATGACTTTCAGGTATACAACATAGTGATACAACAATTCTATACACTACTCAATTCTTACCATGATAAGTGTAGTCTCCATCTGTCACCATGCAATGTTATTGCAATATTATTGATTATATTACATATGCTATACTTTTCATCTTCATGACTTACTTGTTTTATAACTGTTTGTACCTCTTAATCCCCTTCATCTATTTCACTCATCCCCCTACCGACCTCCCTTCTGACGACTTCTGCATTTAAGAATCTGCTTGTATTTTTGTTTGATCATCTGTTTTGCTCTTAATATTCCACGTATAAGGGGTGCCTGGGTGACTCAGTGAGTTAAGCCTCTGCCTTCGGCTCAGGTCATAATCTCAGGGTCCTGGGATCGAGCCCTGCATCGGGCTCTCTGCTCAGTGGGGAGTCTGCTTCCCCCTCTCTCTCTGCCTGCCTCTCTGCCTACTTGTGATCTCTCTCTGTCAAATAAATAAATAATTAAAAAAAAATATTCCACATAGTACTAGAAGTCCTAGCAACAGCAATCAGACAACAAAAAGAAATAAAAGGTATTCAAATTGGAAATGAAGAAGTCAAACTCTCTCTCTTCGCAGATGACATGATACTTTACATGGAAAACCCAAAAGACTCCACCCCCAAACTACTAGAACTCATACAGCAATTCAGTAATGTGTCAGGATACAAAATCAATGC
>CM052801.1:80859538-80889672 GCA_028533885.1 Nasua narica | reverse complement strand
ATGAATATCCAACTTTTGTATCAACATGGACAGGACTAGAAGAGATTACGCGGAGTGAAATAAGTCAAGCAGAGAGAGTCAATTTTCTTATGGTCTCACTTGCGTGTGGAGTATAAAGAAAATCATGGAGGGCATTGTGAGAAGGAAGGGAAGGGTGAATGGGGGAAATCGGAGGGGGCAATGAACCAGGAGAGACTGTGGACTGTGAGCAACAAACTGAGGGTTTTGGAGGGAGGGGGTGAGGGGGTGGGCAAGCCTGGTGGTGGGTATTGAGAAGGGCACGTATTGCATGGAGCACTGGGTGTGGTGCATGAACAATCAATCTTGTAACACTGAAAAATTAAAATAAACATATTTGGGGAGAAAAAAAGACTGTGTTTTTAAAAAAAATATTCCACATATAAGTGAAATCGTATGGTATTTGTCTTTCTCTTTTTGACTTATCATGATAGCGTTTAGGCCCATCCATGCTGTCATAAATGGCAATATCTCATCCTTTTATGGCTACATAATATTCTTGTGTGTGTGTGTGTGTGTGTGTGTGTGTGTGTGTGGACCACATCTTCTTTAGCCATTTATCTATCAATGGACACATGGGTTGCTTCCATATCTTGGCTATTGTAAGTAATGCTGCAATAAACTTAGGGGTGCACATATCTTTTCAAATTAGTGTTTTTGTTTTCTTTGGATTGTTGGGAAGGAAAAAAAAATTCTTCTATCCTTCAAGGTCTTCCAGCTGGACTAAGAATTAAATTGCCATGAGACAGAAATAGAAAAAAACCAAAGTTTTATTACCTACATGCAGAGGTCCAATAATGAAATTGAAACTTAAGGAAATGACCAAGGCAGACAGTTTTTATACATTTTAGACCAAGAGACAATAATTTGTGGAGAATTGACAGGATAAAGAAAATAGATGTTTGAGAGTATTAATTAGTAAAGAATTCTAAGTGTAATTTCTGCTGAGGTAGTAGATTAGTAAAAGAGTAGTAACAAGGTTTGTTTCTACAGCTTTTTCAGCTTCAGCATGCTTATCTCTGGTAATAAGGATGTTTTTGTCTTTTTAACTTTTAGTACAGGAAGGGTATTTTTCTTTTCTTTTTTTATTTTTTTTAAGATTTTTTATTTATTTATTTGACAGAGAGAGAGAGAGAGATCACAAGCAGCCAGAGAGGCAGGCAGAGAGAGAGGGGGAAGCAGGCTCCCCGCTGAGCAGAGAGCCCGACGTGGGACTCGATCCCAGGACCCCGAGTTCATGACCCGAGCCGAAGGCAGAGGCCTTAACCCGCTGAGCCACTCAGGCGCCCCAGGAAGGGTATTTTTCACATGAGAGATTTGTTTCCTGCTTTCAGGGGGACGGAAGATGGTCTTAGTGCCCTTGCACTGACTCATTCTTAAGTAACTTTTATTTAAAATAATCATGGAGCACCTGGGAGGCTTAGTGGGTTAAGTGACTCTTGATTTTGGCTCAGGTCATGATCTCAGGTTTGTGAGATCTAGCTCCACATCAAGCTCTGCACTGGGTGTAGAGCCTCGTTAAGATTCTCTCTCCTTCTCCCATTGCCCCTCTCCCCCTCAAAAGTAAAATTAAAAAATAAATAAATAAAATAAAATAATCAGTATGCCAAAGTGGGCAGCTGACCTTTGGCCCCTTGCAAGGTAAATACCCAGTAGTGGAATTATTGAATCGTATGGTATTTCTATGTTTAATTTTTTGAAGAACCTCCATATTGTTTTCTACAGTGGTTGTGCAAATTTACATTCCCAACAGCAGTTGCTGAGGGTTTCCTTTTCTCCACATCCTCACCAACAATTGTTTCCTGTCTTCTTGATATTGGCTATTCTGACTGGTGTGAGGTGGTATCTCATTATGGTTTTGATTTACATTTCCCTGATGACGAGTGATGTTGCGTACCTTTTCATGTGTCTGTTGGCCATCTAGATGTTTTCTTTGGAAAAACATCTATTCAGGTTCTTTGCCCATTTTTTAATCCTACTGTTTGAGTGTTTTGGGTATTGAGTTGTAGACATTCTTTATATATTTTGGATTGTTTATTTTATTTTATTTTATTTTGGATTATTTATTGTTTAATGAACTGTAATCCTTAAGAGTTTTTTAGGGGAGTTTTTTTGGGGGGGGGGGGTTTAATTTTTTTTTTTACGAAGTGGTCTGAAAGAGAGGTTACATGTTTTGTTGTATTTTATCAACACTGGCTTTGTCATGTCCTTTCTTTCCTGTGATGCTGATGTAATTACCATTTTATGCTCAGAGACTGATTTGTGTTTATGACAGCCGTATGATTTTCATCTTTGTAATCATCTCTTGCTATATTCACAAATAGAATAATTTCCAAAACCTTCAGAAAGAAACAAAAAGATGTTGTGTTCATTTTCAAATGTCAGACCCAATTCTTTTTCATTAACACAGTTTTGTAATATTTTAAAATACTCTTACTAATTTTCAAATACATGTAACCCCTAGGTAAACTAATTTTCTTTAAAATTTGAAACACTGTTTTTTGTACAGAGGAATCCTTCTCTCTATTTTACTTCCTTTTGTTTCATACCAGTGTTTCCATTCTGTCTATGCTCAAATAACTCTCTGCCAAGTCTCTTCAGATTGTTGCATTGAACATTCTGTTTCATTGAACAATTCACAATGTCTTAAATCAGCTTTATTTCCCTAAGTACAGTATTTAGATAAAATTTTCTTTATTCACCTAAAGTACTTCTTTTTTAATTAACAGAGAATCTTTTATTATTGAAAATTATCTCTAAATTATAAAATGCTATGTACATACTGATGGTATTTTAAAGAAAAAAGTAGAATCTATTTAGCTTCTGGCCATAATTTTTCTGGCAACTATTTCAGAAGACAATAGTCACTTAAAATTTAATATTGTCTGGTGTTTTGCAAATTCCCAATTAGAACATTATAATTTACTGGATAATGAAATCACTGTTGGAATAAAAATCTCTGGCTTTAGCAGAGTAACTCAGATGTGTCTTGGTTTCAGGAAAGTTTCTTTAATGCATTGTTTCCTGCCACCAAATTAAAAATTGTCTTTATGAACACTGAAGAACACTATAAGTTACGTTATTTTGTTTTATTTATTTATTTATTTGCAGCTGGGCTACAGTATATAATTTGATGGAAGATAAGTAGTGTCTTTTATTTTATGCATGTGGGCTCCTTGGAGTGGATAAAATAAGCCTTTCTAAAACCCTGAACTGATTCTGACAGACCCCCAGGTATTGACGTGGTAGCCTGCCAGCCATCTACGATCATGGATAGCCTCTGGAACTCCTCATTGGGAAATAATGAGGAGACGGTCATAAATACATCCAATTGATTATGCATTACTACCGATGCTTACGTTCCCTTTCAGTACTGGTTAGGTCAGCTCTAGTGTTTTAATTAATAGTTTGTAGCACTTGCTGATGGAAATATATATATATATATATATATATATATATATATATATGCCATCAATACAGAAATAACTTTTTTGTTTGATTTAGTGAAAATGTTAAATCCTGTTAAGACTTGGTTACCACAATATTAGTGTTGGAGGTTACTTGCAGTGTCAGCTTACACCCATAGGATTCAGTTAAACAAACTGATCAGGAACTGGAGTCATTTCTGGCTGCCTATTCTCCATTCTTTCTCACACCTGCTTGTGTCAGCCCTACTCTATCAGTCAAGGTCTAACCAGGAAGAGAAATAAAAAATTAAAACAGAGAGATTTAATATTGGAACTTGATTACACAGGTCATAGAGGAGCTGAAATGCTGAATATGGGACACTGAGGTTACCCAAGTATCAGCAACAACAGGAAACCACCACTGCCTCCAGGCTGAAGGGGGCAAAGGAAGAGTCGGCTGCCATGGAAGCCTAGAAATGGGAAGCAGGAATAAGAAGGAGTGGAGGAGAAGCATGAATAGTGGGTCTGAGGACAAACAGACCCTAAATAAGCACAGCTGTGGTCAGCTTTTGGGAGGAAAATAGGAACAGAACAAAAATTTGAAAGTAACTTTGAAACTCTGGAGGAGCAAATAAGCCATGTCAATAATAATAACAACAATAACGATAGTAGTGGTGATGATGATAATGCTCATGCTAATAGCAGCTAACATTGTGGAGCACTATGTGTCAGGCATTGTTCCAAGCATGTTAGACATTAGGTCTATGTTATCCAACAACATTCTGATGAGCTATGCACTATGCTTATTTCCATTGTACGGTTGAGACTGGCGTACAGAAAGGTTATTTAGCTTGTCCAAGGTCACATAGCCAAGACCCAGGCAGCCTGACCCCAGAAATGGGGCTCTCTGCCCTACAACTACTGTCCAAAGATACGCTATGCTGTTTCTCTCTTGGCCATCCCATTCTCCACAGCCATATACACAATTGACTGTGTCTTAAGTTCATTTGATAGCAGTCTACCAACTCTAGTAAAAAATAAAATAAAATAATAACAAAACCTTTTGCATAAGATGTAGCTTTAATTAAAACATGTCCTTTTTAGTAATAGGTAACACACTCGTGTAGTACAAATGCAATAGTATTTTTGAACCAAATGAAATTACCGTTTTTCTATGTCAAAAACTGTTCAGTACTGGCAGTTTCTTATAGTTAGACCTAATGCGGAGAGGGCATCCAATAAGTAATTATCTCCCTCCCTCAAGCCCTACCCCCAATTTCTCTGAAATCAACTGCTCCTCCCAGTTTCTTAGGTATCTTTTCAGTGATATTATGGAAATATATAATCATATGCAGTTATATTTCCTCTTGGAGCCAAAATAGAAGCACACTATACTTGCTGCTCCAAACCTTGTATTTTGTCATTTAACAGAGTATCTTAAAGGTCATTATTTTAAGCAGCTGCTGAGTTTCCAGTTCCACCAATGTACTGTAATGCATTTACCAATACTACTTTGAGTTAGTGTCATTTAAGTTAGTTTTATTTATTTGCTATTACAAAAGCATACTAGTTTTATTTTATACATGTAAAGTATTCGAAGTAGAGTTTGTATCCCAGATTATTTGTGCATTTTTAATTTTGATAAATATTGACAGTTTTGTCAGATTGTCAAATTGCCATCAATAGAAGTTGGACTAATTTGAATTTACATTAGCAATGTAGGAGAATGCCTATTTCCTCAAACACTTCCAAACACAGGGTATGGTCAAAAGTCTTGAATTCTGTCCTCTGGTGGACTCAGAATCCAATATTGCTATATTTTCATTTTTCATTTCTTTTATTATGAATGAGAAGGGGAATTTTTCATCTTTAAGAGCCATTAACATTTCACTTTCTATAAGCTATTCATATTGTTTGTCACATTGGATTGTTGGTCTTTTATTATTGATTTGTAGGTACTTTTTTATATTAAGGAAATTATTTATTTGGGACTTGATTTATGAATACTTTTTCCAGTTTGTTGTTTGTCTTTTATCATTTTAATGGCATGTGTATGTTTATGTGTGTGTAATTGTTTTTGAAAATGTTCTATATGCTTAAAAAATGCCCTACTGGCAAGAGCAGACTGTATCTCCTATTCAAGAAATCTGAAGGAAAGAAACTATGTTATTAAGAGTTTCAAAATGGGCTGGCTCGGGGCTCTTGGCTGGCTCAGAGGAGCATGCAACTTTTGATCTTGGGGTCATGAGCTTGAGCCCCATGTTGGGTGTAGAGATTACTAAAATAAATAAATGTTTAAAAAAATGGCTGGCTCATTTTGGTTGAAATTGGGAAAGTTCTAGTGGTTTGTTTTATTCTAATCAAAACTATTATATGCTTTATTTCAAAATTTCTATCCTGGATTTTTAACTCAAAAATGATTATGTATGGGGTGCCTACGTGGCTCTGTCAGTTGACCAGCCAACTCTTGGTCATGATCTCAGGGTCCTGGGATTGAGCCCCATCTTGGGCTCTGTGCTCAGCTAAAAGTCTACTTGGAATTCTCTCTTTCCCTCTCCCTCTGCCCCAACCCCCACTCGAGCTTGCTTTTGCTCTCTCTTGCTCTCAAATAAATAAATAAATCTTCTAAAAAATGATTACATATAAGCTTTCACTGCAGGCTTGGGTAACTGTCACATAAAATGTATAGGAACATTTTTCCCTGATACCACATCGTATTCATATAAAAGTAAAAGTAGAGTATGATGGAACAAGAAAGACTTTCAGCATTTTCTTGTGATCCCTGTTTCTGGTTTGTGGAAACAAATTGGAAGCCTTTCCCCAAAATGATTTATAAAAACTTTGGAATTTTATGGTATTGATGCTATCATTAATTCCACTGACAAAGTCATGACATTGGCTAGGTAAATGTTAGAGTCATGTGTATCTATATGATTGTAAAATAAAACCTTAATATTTAGCAGTGCTTGAGACCACCTGTTTCTTTTCATTCTTGCCAAACATGAATGTTTAAGAAAATCATTGATAATGATACATTATGTTTTAGCTGCTTTTAATTTTTGAAATATTATTTTGAACTTTCATTATTGTATTCCAAGCCTATTTGATAACTGTTAGCAAATGATTTAAGTGTCCATTAGTTATTAGCTCAAATGACTTCCTTTTACAAAGCCTTTTTCTCAGTGCCATTCTAAATTTCAGTCTGCTTTACATTAATGATGTCACAAATATCTCCCATAACCATTCCTTTATTCATTCATTACAGTAATCAACCTGATTTTATTGAGCACTTCATATATAGACACTGTGTTAAGGGCTGGAGATACAGTGCCATTGAGGAGCTTCTGTTGACTCCTTTAGTGAAGTTGCCTTCTTTATTATCATCACACTCCATTCCTCTCTAACCTCTTTTTACTCTATCAGCTTCTGAAAACCTAGCACGCTCGTTTACCATGTAATTCATTTCATTTGAATTTCTACCTCATCAAATCCAAACTCTTTT
Source organism: Nasua narica (assembly GCA_028533885.1). Taxonomy (NCBI): domain Eukaryota; kingdom Metazoa; phylum Chordata; class Mammalia; order Carnivora; family Procyonidae; genus Nasua; species Nasua narica. Next base: position 80,882,745 of record CM052801.1, on the reverse strand, counting down.
TTCGGGCTTTCAAAGTTAGACATATCATCTGTTGCTTCCTTTTGTATCTATTTGATGTTATTTTCCATGACTCCCTATATACTTGCTTTTGTACTAATCTCCCCTGCACAGCACACTTCAGAATCACTCTTCCCATTACTCATGTTGTTCTTCGCACCTTATCTGTTTTCTCCATCCTTCAAGGCTAGCATGTAGCTGAGTGAGAAATGCATACAGTGTCATATCTAGATTCCTGTTCCAGATCTTACCAGCTCTTAAAAACTGTGTAACCTTGAGCAAGTTAAATGACATGAAGCAGCTAGCATATTTCCTGCCACAAGGAAGATACTAAATTTTCTTTCCCCACCCTCAGTCCACATGGTTTTCCATGGAGACTTCCCTAAATATACACTCTCTTCTCTGGACTGCAAATTCTCCCTATGTCACACAAACCAGTACTATCGTGTGGTGGTTTTGTTTGTCATTCTTTTCTCCCTAACTAGCTTCTAAACATCTTTAAGTGAAACTTTATTCCTTGCACATCCATTAACCCCCTCTCCAAAGTATCCATTATAACGCTAATATACCAGACTCTCAATAAATAATTGGTGGTTGGTTTGTCTATATTTGAAAATAGGATAGCAGTGTCAAACTTTCTTTTATTAATAAAATAGAATTCTCAGTACACATATAGTCTGAGGACCTAGTACTTCTTTTTTCATTTTGTCATAATCCCTGCTGACGTCTTAGAGATGATTAGATACAATAATTTAATAAGAATTATTTTATGACTCACAAAAATCTTTGTTGTTAGAAGTCACTTTTCAATACCTCTTAATTGGTATTAGAATTGTAAGGGGAAATGGAATCAAAACTGTAGTGATTTAAAGTATCATAGGATAGAGGAACCAGGAAATCAACATATTTAGTTATAGATTTTGAATGATTTCAAAGGAAACTCAGTTTTTTTTCAAGGGATTAAGCCAGGAACTGGGCCCTTATTACAGGAGGCCACTTGGGCCTCCATTTAGCTAGTTTCTGGCACATTCATTGACAGGAATAATTTAATGATTGTGAATAATCACCAAGTGTAGGAAATAAGGTCGTCTTTGAATCATAAAGCTTTTAAACATGAAAAATATTATGCATTTGTTTGAGAATGGTGAAACGTGTGAACTGATTTCATATTGTCCTACCAATTATGAATGTGTTATTTCTGGCAAGCAAGTCTCTTTAAAATTGCATATGCTTAGTTCTTTGCCGGGGAGGTGAGAGAAAAACATTGTCAGCCTCTTTATACCCAGCTGGGGCCAGGTGTTGTTCATTAACATGTAAATAGTGCAATTACTGCCAATTAAGATTTTTAAAAACATTAAAGTCTATGGGAACACAGTTATATCACCTATAAAATTTTAAAAAATATATGCATCTTAGTGCTTTACGTTCCTACAAGGCATATGATATTACTTGTACTCTTAATTACACAGTGCAAGTTGCTATTTCTTTGTAGAATGTCACTGTATGTGGTTAGAATGGAAAGTAACAGTACACTGATTGGGTTAATGATTATAGCCAAATATTGAGGGTTTTTTATGGGTTATATTGACTGTCAGGTTATAGTGCTTCATCCTTGAAACATACTTATTGAGCTCCTACTGTGTGTCAGAACCTGTGTTGGGTGCAAAGTATTTCAGCGATGAACAAGGGAGACATGGTCTCTGCCCCAGGGAGCTTAAGGTCTAGTTGGGCTCCACATAGAAACACACAATAGGCATACAAATAAACACACAAATAGATCAATATTGTTATAAGCACTCTTTTAAAATGAGAGGGTGCCATCAATAAACATGATGGGGTATAGCAGAGATATAGACTTGGGTACAGATAGGAATCTCTCTGTGAATAAGCAATGTTTCAACTGAAACCCAGAGGAAGGGGAAGTGGTATCCTCTGGAAAGGAATGGGGAAGAGGGCACGCCAGCAAGAGAGAACAGTGCTTAGGACCCGCTTCAAGAACGTGGTTGCCTCTGTGGGGGGAAAAGGGAGCAGAGTAGAATTTAGGAGAGGTAAGAATGGGATTTCAAGAGCTAACTATAATGTTTTCATTCTTTACTAAGAGGCATGAAGCAAATATGATAAAAGGCTAATGTTTGTAAATTTCCCATGGTGGATTTATGGATGTTTGTTATATTACTCTCAGTACTTTGATATGCGATTAAAATATTTGATCACTGAAAGAAAAAAAGCAAATGAGAAGTGAGAACATGGAGTTGAAAATATTTTTCAGTAGCATAAACGTTTCTTAATTTGTTGGAAGACAGACTTAAAACTTTCAGTCTATTATTGCCCAATCTAGTCTTTAGAAAAAGACTCTTTATTTTACTTGAGGTTATTCAAAATCCTTAGCTGCTCCTGACACTTAATAACAAACCCTATTATCCAGTGATGACATAAATGCTATGATATCAATAGATGTAACATGACAGCAGACACTTCCTTTTGCTGCACCCTACTTTAAGTTGCAATAATTTTTTAGTTTTTGCAGTAATAAGGCCACTTGGGGCTAAAACAACAGGACTTGAAAAGATACCTACACAGCTAACTTTTCCAGGTAACCAAATCCCTTTATTAAGAACAACTAAGTAAGGCCATCCCACATCAGATGCTATTATCACTGAGCTAGCTTAGTTATCGTGTTAACACTTTAATTATGTTTCCAGGGAAAAATAAGTCATGCTACCCTCTCTGAAAATTGCAGTCAAGTAAATAAGGGGCCCTTGAAAGTTTTTGAATTGCAGTATTTTAAACCCTGCTTTATCAAGGTGATTTTATACCTGGTTTGACAAATCTCTAGGAATACCTGGTGACTGAAAAGCCAGGAAGAAAAAGGATCATATAAATTATCTTGAGCAGTCCCCAAAAGCTATGTGATATGGTAAACCACCCAGAGAATCATCAGTGAGAGATTGCCTTTGTTTTTTTGTTCTCCTGGCTGAAGACATGGGACCAGGCCCATCCAGTTCCGTCATATTAACACTAAATTTCAGCTCAACAAATATCTGAATCATTACCATATACAAGGCACTTCATGGGCTACAAAACTGAGTAAGATACAGCCTGAATACACAAAGAATTTGCATTCTGAGTGTGGAGATGAAATACAAATTCTAGTCTGTTTTGGAGTAGGAGTGAGAATGGGAGTGGGGGACATGGTAATGTGGCTGGGGATAGGAAATTACTATATTTCTTTCAACTCCTAGATAAAATGATTCAAATTAGAATGATGCCCTTATTCTTTTCACATTCTCATAGAAGACAAACTAGTGGAAATTGAGAAGTATTCATTGTAATTAAACCGCTGTTTTAAATACCAAAGGGAAATTAGTTATATATAATTATCTTTCATAATCCAGGAAGCCTTTTTTTTTTCCGTAAAAAAGTCCAATTATAACAATGAATGTCAAGGTCCCTTAAGTGTAAATCTTACAGTTGATGCTTAAATAGCTAAGGTTGTATTTAGCACTCCAGAAGATACAGGTTGGTATGTTATATAGAAATTTTATTCTGTCTTATAAACTGTATCCTCCTATATTTGGTATGATAATGAGCTTGCCCCAGTAGAGCACAGTATTCTTGGAATCTAATGTTTGATGCTGGTCTCAAGATGGTGGTACTCAAGGTACTTGTTTTTGAAAGAAGAAAACAGAAAGATTATCCTGTATTCTAAAGTTGAGAAGTCCTGATTTTATAAATGACTTGGATAGAAAAGTGCATAAAATATAATGTGAAGGTCAGAGGGGTCTCTTATCTGTTCCAAAATAGTGATCCGTGGTGGAAGAGCAATGTAGTGCATATTGCCCTGTGCTGCAGAATGAAAATGTGTTATACCACCGTTCATAAGCAGGACCTGCTGAACTGAATAAGCACAGATGTACTTCAAATTAATATTTAATCCAATACCAAAAGCACTTAAAGGAGTTAGGGATATGAGTTCCTCATAAGAAATGACTTCTTTCTCACAGAGAGCAATTATGGAACCACAAGATAACACAAATAAGATTGTCATATTCTCCTTAGGCTTAAATAGTAAGTCCGGAGGTGAAAGTATATTGTTGGCTCTTTTTTGAATTTACTAAATGTTTTTTTAAAAGAAAAAATTACTTTTGAATGGCATGGCATGGGTCAGAAGTAAAGCTAATAAAGTGACTTTGATTGAGAGACTATCTGAGTCCTTGAGAGTAGATGAGAGTGACTTTTAATTGACATCATTAGATTATTATAAGAATAAAATAGAACCAAGGAACCCTTATTAATGTTTAAAAAAAAGTGCCTACAATTAAGTTATAATTGCTATTCCTTCTTGCTTTTCGAGGGCATCATTAGCAACAAATCTCCAAAAGAAGTTTGAGTCCAGTGCCATCCCCTGCCTTTTATCTTAGTCTCATTTTTTTCCAACTTTCGGCCTGTGAAGGATTTTAGAGTGACATTACATATTGCGTATTCAGAAACTATCACCTTAGGTTAAAGTGACATTTCAATTCCTAGGGTTTTTTTTTAATTATCTATAAAACTAATTACCGAACCTGCCAATTCAATAGGAGGTTTAAAGCAAAGACATTTTGCAAATATAATAGGTATCAACTGGAACCACTGTACGACAAAGAAGAGAAAGCAATATTATACTTACTGTCACGTTTCACTCTAATATGTTAGCTCCTTCTGAAGGAGTTAGCTGTTATATGATCGAAATGCTATGTAGATGTTGTATTGAGGTGACTATTTTTAGGTGATGGGTTAGACTTATCCATTATGACAATTAGAAGATATGTACATCTTTTAGTTTGAGAGGAGATTTAAAAACATCCCTTCCCAATTATTCATTCAACAAGTATTGAAATGTACTACTTATTCATCCACTCAGTATATGTTTATTGAGCACCTATTATAGCCAGATGCTAGAGATAGAACACTGAATGATGATGCTTATGGAGCTTATATTCCAATGGGAAAAGAGGAAAATCAAATAAAGAAGAAATATTGAATTAATGTTATAAGCACTATGAAGGAAATATAAAAAATGTGATGAGGCAAGGGTGGGTGAGGGTTGGGGGATGATCTTTCAAGCATAGGCACAGGACTCGTGATGGGAAAATATGACCACATCTAGGACAACAAGAAGACCAATGTGCCAAAAATAGGGCGGACCAGGGGAGGAATAGCTCAGTGGGAAACTGTAAGCTAAACAGCCAGGTCACAGAAGGCCTTGGAGGCCAAGATAATGAGTTTGAATGTCTTCCTAAATGTAGTAGAAAGTCACTGGAGGGATTTAATAAGCAAGGGAGGGAAATTTCCCATTTGTCCTTTAAAGTTTACTTCTAGGCCTGATTATCGTACAGGAAATAGATCAAAGGGGGTAAGATTGGAAGTGGGGAACCAGGAAGGAGACTGTGTCAATTATTCAGGTGAGAGTAGCTTGGAATAGGGAACAAAGAGAGGTGGGTAGATGTAAGATATATTTCTGAAGGAAGCCATTGGTGGTGAATTGGATGTAAGAGGTATGAAAGAAGGAGAAATCTGAGTAGTTGTTTGCAAGTAGTTTGTTGCTTGAGTAGTTGGATACCTCATGGTGTCACCTGGGTAAGATGAGGAAAGGAATATGGTGAGAGTGAGGGAATTAGGAGTTGCATTTTAGGCATATTAAATGCAGGTGTATGAGATATTCAGGGTATGTATTGAATTTCATTTGGATGTACAAATCTAGACTCCAAAACTCTGGAGTTAGTCTTCAGCTAACTGGAAGGAGTCAGCACACAGCAGCATTTGCAGTTTTCATAGCTCTTGATAGTCCCTGGACACTTACTCCTTTTATTCAGGACTGAACGCAGAATATCAGCACTGCCTCCATGGTAATTCATCCTACTTGATACTCTCTTGTGACCTCAACTTGAGAGAATGTGCCATAGGATGAATGAGTTTTGTTAGGATACAGAGGGTTAAAAAAAACCCTGGATTGTATAGTCTTATTCAAGAATACAGATTTGGGTGGAATTTTAATCGAAGGGGAGGAGCCACTTGGGAAGAAAAGAGGCAGCTGTAAAGGGAATGGGATCTAAAGAAAGAGGGAAGAAAGCCCTCCTTTTGGTGTCATTTCACAGCTTTGTTTAGGGCCAAACCTGCTACTAAACATTTATTTGTAAATTATTCTGAGTTTCTTTTTATTAATAAGAATTACAAAATTTAATGAGCACTTACTATACATCCAGCAGCATTCTAAGTACATGAACTAACTCATTTAGTTCTCTCCAGAAGCCGTGGAATATTTGTTATTTGACCAGTTTTACACATTAGGGAACAGACACAGAGAGGTTCAGTAATGCCTAAATTAATGGGCATTAAGTGATGCACTGGGATTTGAACTTTGGTAGTCATTTTCAGAACTCCTGGTCTTACCACTACACTATATCTTTAAGTTCACATGTAATATAAAATGTGATTGTAAATGGCCTTTTTTCTCTCTAATAAGTAGGTCTTTTGAGTGCCATTGACATCTTAATATTTACTTTTTTTATTCTATAAGCTTCACATGTTTTATGGCACAAAGAATAATTGTGATGATGGTTCTGGAACATTAAGGTATCTACTTCTTGGTCTACATATTCTGTGATTTTTATTTTATTTTTGTTTTCTTCTCATATTTCTTAGCTCTTGCCCTTTTAAAACAGTGACAAGAGCAGTATTTACTGGTCATTATAGAAACCACTACCCAATTCTGCAACACTGTTATATTGACCATGATTTATTGATGAAGTCTGCCATCTCAAACTCTTCATCCATATTTCCTCCCTTGGGGAGAAGACTATAAAATTATCTCCTTGCCTGGCACAGTTAATTCCAGAAACTTCTAACTACTGTTGTGGTGAACAACTTCAGCAGCTGTTCCAGATCCAGAGCCATTTTACCCCATAGAGAAAAATGAAGTATGCTAATTGGCTAAACTATGTATTATAATATTTATTTATTTAATGATAGTTATAAGTTAGTTTAGCTGTATGTTAAAGCACATATTTAGAAACCAGACTATTTTCAAACATTTAAGAAGTGCTCAAGTATCAAGAAAAATTTGATTGACTGAAATTTACAAACAAAACAAAAATGATCTTTTACTGAGTTTAAGATATTAATGACTTGCCATTTTTTAACCTCAATATACTGAAAACTCATTGAAACTTTGTCATAGGGGTGCCTGGGTGGCTCAGTCATTCAGCATCTGCCTTTGGCTCAGGTCATGATCCCAGGGTCCTGGGATCGAGCCCCGCATCGGGCTCCTCGCTCCGCGGGAAGCCTGCTTCTCCCTCTCTCCCTCCTCCTGCTTGTGTACCCTCTCTCGCTGTGTCTCTCTCTGTCAAATAAATAAATAAAATCTTTAAAAAAAAACTTTGTCATAATCAATTAATTTTCAACTTACTAACTTGAAAGCATTTTGCCTTTTTAAGACAATTTTTTAAAAATCCTAAAGAAATCTTTTTTTTCCCCCTGATGCCTAGGTCCCATCTGTCATTACACATATAGGCTTGGCCTTTTACTTTTACAAATGGTTCATTTCTCTCTTAACAAATATGTTCAGATTTTCATGGAAAATATGAAACAATGTTTGCTCTTATTCTGTGGCTGAGAAATGGTGTATTAAGACTCTAAAGAGTTGATTACTGAGAAACTTATAGATGGATCTTTGCAAAAAGAACCAAAAGAAGTTTCTCTCTTCTGATTATGGTCAACAGTACTCCAGTTGAAGGTGGGTTCAGAGGTAATTTCTGTGTCATTGGCATGTTTTTCTAATGCACTGATCAAGGTATAGGCACAAATGACCTATGGTTAATGAAAGCTTATAGGCTGTAAAGACTGGAAATCTGCCTATAGAATACCTAGCACACAATTTTTATTCAGCATTTAGTAGGAAAAGAAAATGCAAATTCTTTCAAAGAAAAAAATGTATCGGAAAGAGTGTTGGGGAAAGAAGAGAGGATGGAGTGGGGTGGGGGAGGGTGTAAATTGGATTACTTGAGTTATTGAAATGATTCAGGGAGGCAAGTTTCTAGAACTCCCAGTTTCCCTCTGAGATAATTCAGTCCTCCCAAAGATAGTTCGGGTGTTTCCCAAAGAGAGGAAATATTGTACTATCTGAAAGAAATAAAATCCTTGCCTGGATCCATCCTTCATATGGAGGTTAACATCTCCCTGAAGGCTCTCTATCACCTCTGGAGACAGTGTGGTGTGTCTGGGGAGTGTATCTTTCAAACACATACACACCCAATCTCTCTCTCTCTCTCTCTCTCTCTCTCTCTCTCTCTCTCTCACACACACACACACACACACAAACCACTAAAATAAGAGAAATAATGACTCTACTTATTGCCAGCTTCTGACTGAAATGTGCCAATTCCATTGCTCTCATAATGGAGAAATTAATATATCCTGTCAAGACCACATGATATGAATAGTGAAATGCTGTGAAGTGACTGGATATAGACGAGTCGGGAAATCCACTTTGATCTACATTTTTGATGTTTGATAATTGCACTTATTATCAGGTCCTTTATGCTCTTTTTCTTTGACATGAGATCCATTATCAGTGACAGCATGAGTGTGAGTATGGGTTTGATTTGAAAAACTACTTAAGATGAGGTAATGGAAAAGAAGCTTTTTTTTGTCCATGCATATTAAGAGAATGGAAGAAAATTAAGTTTCTTCATACAATGCCTCATTTGAATTGTTTCTCTTTTCTGTGTAGTATTGTTTCGGCACCTTATGAAGTTACTTCTTTTTTAAGAATTTGTTTCCTAATGAAACATTTTGTATATACATAGACTGCTATTTGCTTTGATCCTTTCATTCTACAAGAAAGCATTCAGTGAACAGTTTAAAGAAATGCTGGTCACAAAGAGTTGGACAGGTCACATAGCCAACCTTTGCTTCTTGAGAAATCATTATAAGTAGAATTCATAGGCATATGTGGATAGGAAAGGACTAGAAACAAAACACAAACTCATATTTATAGTAAGACAGATAATTGGTAAATTCATTAATTAGGATTTTTTCTGTATCTGTTAATTTATTTTAAATAACACTAGTTACCTTGATGGAAGTCATTATTGGCAATTAATATGTGATAATGTGTTTGAATGTTTCTGCTTGCCTAAATTTCACAACAAGGGCCAAGGCTAATTTAGCACTTTAATACAGAATTTTACACATTAACAAATTAGTATTCATCACAGTGAAGCCTAAGTAAAATGCTGATTCATTCATTTACTTATAATTATCTCTGTTATAGGCATTACTTACTGGTTGGTCTTTGGCTGTCAATATCTATAATATATAAATAATACATAGTTGTATAGCAAAATTATAAAATTCTCTCAGCCAAAACTAAATATTATTCCTATACTTCTGTTTATGTAGGGACTGAAAAATTTTCTCTTCTTCCTTCCTAGGTTCTTCCACTGATTCAATAATTAAATAGATGTAATAAGACAGACTAATGAGAAAAACAAAAAGAAATTTAATAACATGTATACCTCCTGCATAATTGAGAGAGACCTAGGAAAACTCAGTAACTCCCCTAATGACCCAAGCTAACATTTTATTTTTTATTATTATTATTTTTTTAACTCTGTTTATTTGACAGAGAGAGACATAGTGAGAGAGGAAACAGAAGCATGGGTAGTGGGAGAGGGAGAAGCAGGCTTCCCGCCAAGCAGGGAGCCCAATGCAAGGCTCAGTCCCAGGACCCTGGGATCATGACCTGAGCCAAAGGCAGATGCTTATCAACTGAGCCACCCAGGCTAACACTTTAAATACCATCTCCAGCTAATAACAAAAATGTTCCAGTAGTGGAGAGCCAGTTATGGGAGGCTCTCAGGAAAAGCACAGTAAACAAGGGCATGACTGTTATGTAGACTTAAGTCAATGCCTTCTCCAGAAGAGTTTCTAGAGATTGGGTCATCCCCTCTTTCTGGTATAGCAAAGGAGACACTCTTACAAATGGGAATTTCCCTTATAGTAAATGTAAATATTTTTTACAAAAGGATTAACTTCTACTTGTTTTTTTTTAAGATTTTATTTATTTATTTGACAGAGAGAGAAAGAGATCACAAGCAGGCAGAGAGAAAGGGGGAAGCAGGCTCCCCCTCAAGCAGAGAGCCTGATGCAGGACTCGATTCCACGATCCTGGGATCATGACCTGAACCGAAGGCAGATGCTTAACTGACTGAGCCACCGAGGCGCCCCAATTATTGCTTTAACTTCTCTGTCAAACATATCTGTGGGGCTCTTGCTTCAAACTTCACCCCTGAACTCTATTTTTAAAAATTTCCTGTGGCTCTGCACTATGCAGCTGGCAATTCATTCATTCATTCATTCAACAAACATTTATAGAGTACCCCCATGTATAATGAATAGTTCTAGGTAATGGGGTATAGCATGAACAAAATATTTGTCACAACCCTCTATAGAACTTGTGTTCTTTTTTTTTAAAAGATTTTATTTATTTATTTGATAGAGTGAGATCACAAGTAGACAGAGAGGCAGGCGGAGAAAGAGGGGGAAGCAGGCTCCCCGCTGAGCAGAGAGCCTGATGTGGGGCCTCAATCCCAGGACCCTGAGATTATGACCTGAGCTGAAGACAGAGAGGCTTTAACCCACTGAACCACCCAGGCGCCCCTTCTACTTGGTTTTTAGACCTTCTCTGGTGTCCACCTCTTTTGTTTAAATCCTCATGCCAAGGAAGCATATTTCGGGGTGCCAAATTCTGTTCTCCTTAAAGCTTATTTTTTCCATCCAATTTCACAAAATAGTCAAAAAGCTTACATCATTGTCAATTTCTTTGACTTCACAGGTCCAAAACCCGATGCTTTGGTTTGAATATGTTCTCTAGGGACAAAAGGGAACCTGCTGGGAATTGATGACCCTCCAAGACCCTTTTGATACTAAACAATAAATATCAGGCTACAATAAGAGTTCTCACTAAAGGCAGGGCCCAAAGTCAAAGGATTAAAAGAAAATTACTAAATTGGAAAGGGGCCAAAAGCAAACCTGGTCTAAAATCTGCCTATAGCCAATAACATCAAGACAAGATTTATTAAAAGGGTAACCTTTCACGAAGTTTGTGAAATTCTTTCACTGAATTAATTCCACGTAGTGAAAGTACACACAGAATGTAGAGAGACATTAATTGTTGGTAAGATTACACTTCCCAGACATTTTCACAGAGTATTAACTTTGATGCCTGATCAATACCATAGCTGATGACCTCAGATATTTCAGTTCCAACTAATATGCATCTGCTTTTGTATAGAAGTGTTAACAATTAGCACTGTAATGAAATGCTGTTTAATACTTTGAAATTGAGAGTTGTGTTGGGTGGGCAATAACATTTTCATTTAAGTGATAGAGTAGGGTATTGAATGAAATTACTGATGTTTTCATGAACACTAAGAGGAAGGTATATAATCTCTACGATTGTGTAACTTTTAACCTCTTTTGAATTGAGACTTTTGTGTCCCATTTTCATATTGAGTTGTTATTTTTAAAAGCATAGAAAGTAGTCTCTCTATCATATATTTGCATTGAGTTGTTAGGCCATGTTCATTCTTTTGCTTTGTCTTTTTCGTTTGCTTCCTGCATTATCATGGATAGTGTTAAAGAAAAATTCAACTGAGTAAATTTGAAGATCTAATTGGCTTTATTAAACAATTCCTGAATTGGGCAGTGTCCCATCTAGCAAACAGAAAGGAGCTCCAAAGAGTTGTACAAAATGGAAGGTTTTTATAGGAAGGAGAGTAAGGAAAGGAAGTTACTAGCAAAAGAAAGAAAGAATTGTTTCAGGAAAAGTCACTTTCTCTAAGAGGGGAAAAGCAGGGGCTCTTATCATGCAGGTGACCTCATCTTCCTTTGGGGGATGAAGAGGACCCATGTGACAGATTACCTCATTGGTGCTGAACTGAAGATTTCTGACTGGCTGGTTAAGAGCACATTTCTGGAGGAGATTGAAACTGCAATTAGGTTTAATATTAAGCCCCAATGTGCGCCTAGGTGGCTCAGTCATTCAGTGTCTGCCTTCGGCTCAGGTCATGATCCCAGGGTCCTGGGATCGAGCCCTTCATCGGGCTTCCTGCTTTGGCGGGAAGCCTGCTTCTCCCTCACCCACTCCCCCTGCTTGTGTTCCCTCTCTGGCTTTGTGTATCTCTGTCAAATAAATAAATAAATAAAATCTTTAAAAAATATATTAAACCCCAGTTTCGTGACCTGGCTTACCATAAGTGACACCATTTGGGGCCTATGGTTTTCTTTTTGACAATTGGAAGGAGAAGGGAAAGGATTCTGAAATAGTTTGCTTTGTTCACATAAATAGTGGCTCAGATGAAAAACTAGCGAGTTGTCAAGCCATAATATTAAAATTCAACTACAGGAGCATCAGGCTTCCATTGAGTTTTCATTTCTGTTTTGTAACGTGTGTGTGTGTGTGTGTGTGTGTGTGTGTGTGTGTGTGTGTGTTTCTTTGACGTTCTTTCATTTGGATAAAGTTGATTTCCAGAAATCTTCAATTTGTGGGTAGGGTTCACTTAAGAATTTCATGAGTGTTTGAGAAAATAATTTGAATGTTGACTAAATCCTTTGAAGTTGACCACACAGTTCTCCCACATACCATAAACCTAAACTGGTGTGGGTAGATATAAAAGGAGGTAATCTGTAGAAAAAAGTTATTTATTTTGTAGAAGGACTTATTACAAAGTCATTTTATATCATGTGGTTAAAATATAATTTTTTTAAAGATTTTATTTATTTATTTGACAGAGAGAGATCACAAGTAGGCAGAGAGGCAGGCGGTGGGGGGAGGGAAGCAGGCTCCCCGCTGAGCAGAGCTCGATGTGGGGCTCGATCCCAGGACCCTGAGATCATGACCTGAGCCAAAGGCAGAGGCTTTAACTCACTGAGCCACCCAGGTGCCCCGGTTAAAATATAATTTAACAGATAACTGGTTATTTATGTATATTTGCCAGAGCATGGGTGTTGGATATGGAAGATATATATCTGAAAACACGATGGCAGAAACAAATGCCCTTTATTAATTTGTCTTCCTGTACCAATATCAACTGCTTCCCACTTTGAAAATGTGAGTTAAGGCAGAGCTAAGGTGGAGAATACAGTGTAGCTTTTTTTCCTGCTTCTAAATAAGATAGTATCATAGTGAATATTATACTTTATATTTAACATTCTTATAATGTACATTTTCCAGCTTTACCTGGAAATGCCCCAATACATTTGTATATATGTAGATTATTTTTTATATTCAAGAGTAATATTATTCTATTACACTGATAATAAAATATATGATCCATATATAGTTCCTACTTGAGACAAATGTATTTCCAGTATGAAGCTATTATAAGATGTTCCAAATATTCATCAACTATTCAAAACTAGAATAAACACTATGAAAAAACAAAATTCAACTGAGTAAATTTGAAGATCTAATTGGTTTTATTCAACGATTCATGAATTGAGCAACATCTCATTGAGCAAGTAGGAAAGAGCTCTGAAGAACTATAAAAAAATGGGAGACTTTTACAGGCAGAAGGGGCAGTGACAGGGAAGGAGTGGATTAGCACTCTACTGCTGACCAGAAAATTCCAGACTGACTGGTTAAGATTACATTCCTGAGGGAGGTTGAAACTGCATTTAAGTTGGGTATTAAGTTTGAGTTTGGTGACATGGAACTTAGCACAAGTAACTCCATTTGGGGCCTGTCATTTCTTTTTTTTAACAATCTCCCCTTTTGATCAGACTCTCAGCTTAACTGAGAGATGCAATCAGAATTTAAGACATTAGTGCCACTATCAGGTACTACTCTGTAGTTCTCACAGCTTTTATCAATCTTCTGTGTGATATTCACAAGTCATAATGATTTTTGCTAAATCTCTGTGGTAGTCATAGGTCACGACTTCAGGCTCACAATTTTTTTTTTTAAATATTTTTTGAAAGATTTTATTTATTTATTTATTAGGAAAGAGAGAGAGTGAGAGAGAGCATGAGAAGGGAGAAGCTCAGAGTGAGAAGCGGTCTCCCCAAGGAGCTGGGAGCCCGATGTGGGACTCGATCCCGGGACTCCGGGATCATGACCCGAGCTGAAGGCAGTCACTCAACCAACTGCGCCACCCAGGGGCCCAGGCTCACAATTTTTAAGTCAATCATTCCTTTCATTTCTTTTCTGACATTCCGGTTTTAGGGAGATCATTTACTTGGTGGTTAGCAGCTGCAAACATGCATTTAAAGCTTTTGAGAGGATACAACACAGCAGGGAGATCACTGTGATTATTATGAGTAGAATAATTCTCGATGTCTGGAATACCATTTGGAGCCATAGTCCCCAAGATCCAAACCAATCAAAATCAAGTAAGTCAAAGAAAAACCCTGCCCAAGGACTCACCTTAAGCCAACTGGCTTGCTTAGCAATCGTCTATAAATAAGTTTCAGCTTCCCCAGAAGTGTCAATCCAGGTACGGCAGGTGGTATTGGCCACAGTACAGACACTTTCTTGCTCAGCTAAAAGATAATCAAAGGCTATCCTATTATCAAGAATATTTTGACCAGGGAATCTAAGCATTTTTGTTGGGAAACTATTTTTTGGGTACTGGATTCTGCAGTATTTTGAAGAGTTAAGGAGAGGTTCCTGGTTATATTTACACTTAAACTTACTCCAAACTGGAGGAGTTGGACCCTGCCAGGGAAGCAGATCCTGATTCATAAATGCTTCCTGGTAGTTGCCATTTAAATCTGTGGCTCAAGACTGGAAAGGTGACCACCATGGAGGCCAGTAAAATTTCAAGGGTCTGTAGAGTACACTGGCTGTTTTTATTCTGGCTGTCCTTACCTTGTGTCTCTTTCTTTGCATGTAGCCTGGACACAAGGGTCCCCAGGTTTGGGGTTGTTAACCAAAGACAGGGAAACAGACCAGGGGTCTCTAACATCATGGACAGATTGATGTTCTTGATGACAACTCCAGCAGTCTGAAAGGTTACCCCACTTAATGATCACCTGAGAGACAGTTGATGGTGTTATCTTTCTAGACAGATGCCAGAGTCAAGGAAGGAAAAAGAAGAAGAAAGGGTTTCATGTTTAAGTGAAGTACAAAGTCTTGATACAGTCTACCTTGATGTCAGCTGCTTCTCAGTCAGGTTGATTTAGAGGTCTCCAACATTTGCACCAGACCAGATTTCAAGTGTAGCTTTTTTCAGCTTTAAGATGTGTATCCAAGGTTCAAGTCCCTAAAGTTTGGCCACCGTCCGGATGGTGAGGAGGACCTGGTATAGTCCCTTCCAAGCAGATTCAAGGGAAGTCTTTATTCTTAGTGATTCTAAATCAGAAGTGTAGGAGAAAAATTGGAAACATTAATTTGGAGAATGGTAGCCAGATATTTGAGGAAATTAGAAGAATTCAGGATCCAGTCCGGTTTACAAGTATACACCTCAAAGACAAGTAACATGATTAGAATTTAGTATTTACAAAGGTACAGACATAATTTTTCTTTTTCGCCATATACGATCACAGTAAAACGAATTTGTTTGCATTGGACCCGGCCCCATTATTTACTTAAGTGCAGCAAGGATAGTAATTGACCATATAAGCTCTGTTTTAAGACTACGTTGTTGGAACCTTATAAGCAAGATACCAGATCTAGTTTTCCAAGGGACTTTATTGGCTCTGTAAAGTCAACCTTAGTTCCTTAAAACTGTCTGGTCATATCTGAGTCTATGCAAATCTCTCAAGTATGATATTCCAGTCAAACCTTTGGTGATATAACCAGTGTTTCTACTTGTGTCCTGTTAATAAGGAGAACAGATTCTTACTGGATTTACATTAATAATTATTTTTCCATGAAAAGAATACTCAAGAGTCCAAATTCCAGAGGGGTCAGGTAGAGAGAAAAAAATAAATGTTTCATCACTGTTTACAAAGGTACACTTTACCAAATTGTTGTAAATTATAGAGAAGTGAAGAGAAAAAGTTTCCTCAAATCTAGAAAAAGAAAACATTAAGGAATCACTGTTGTTTTAAATAAGAAGTCATAAAAATTATAGGGGCACTTATATGCCCCTATAATTATATGGCTCAGTCAGTTAAACATCCAACTCTTGATTTCAGCCCAGGTCATCATCCAAGAGTCCTGGGATTGAGCCCCATGGCAGGCTCTACACTCAGTGGGGAGTCTGCTTGAGGATTCTCTCTCTCTCTCTGTCCCTCTTCCCCTCCCCCTCCTTGCACATACTCTCTCTCCAAAATAAATAAATTTTTAAAAAATTATAATCCTCCCTTTCAGTTTATTCAGCCCCATCTTACTAATTCTTCTTCTGCTTGAATCCAGTTTTTCCATTAGTTCTGGAAATTCTTACCCAGTTTTATGATCTTAAAGTTATCAGAACCCAGTATGTGTCAAGTACGTTTCTTGAATCGCCTTGAAGATGAAATCTTTTGTCAGAACACTTTTGCAAAGCATTAGAGTAAAACAATAACTGTCTGTAAATGACAAAAGACTTAAAAATGCCCATCGTTAAAAATGAGAGTTTATTATAATGGAATTGACAAAGAGATTTTGTTATTTCTATAACATACAACATTTCAAGATAACTTGAATTATGACTGACATCACATATAAGATTTTTAGGAATTTTATACAATTTCTCAAACACATATTAATAACATATGCATATCAAGGCTTAGCATTACTTATTTGACAATGCTTCCTATGTAATTTAACATGTCAGATATGCCTAATTATTTTAACATCTTCCAATTTATAAGAAGAGAGAACAAATCAATTGAGATGTTCTAGGATACCTCTGAAAAATCCCAAAGTTAGTTCAAGGTCAAAAACACTTCCTTTAGCGTTTGATTGAGGGAAGTTTGTCAAAAATATTAAAAGGTTTTAAAACACTTAAATAGGATCATAGCTCACTGTGAAACAGCACTTAATTATCCCTTTTTTTAAAAAAGATTTTTATTTATTTATTAGAGAGAGAGAGACTGAGAATGAGAGGGGAGAAGGTCAGAGGGAGAAGCAGACTTCCCGCAGAGCCGGGAGTCCGATATGGGACTCGATCCCGGGACTCCGGGATCATGACCTGAGCCGAAGGCAGTTGCTCAACCAACTGAGCCACCCAGGCACCCCTTAATTATCCCTTTAACCATGTGACGGTTAAAGACTTTGTAGGCATATTCAGAAAGTTATATAGTTGTACAATTTCTTATTAAGAGTAGATCAATAATCTTAGAAAACTTGTCCTTTTAGCACATGACATAAAATTAAGAATTAGCTTTATGTAACTATACAATTAATACTAAAGCTTATTTTTAAAAACCCTTATAAAAAATCTATTCAGTCTTATCCGGCTTGACCATGCATTAAATTCCTTAACCAAGATTTTTTCTTTTTTCTTTTTTTTTTTGCAAACTTTTTACAATTTCATTCTTTGTTTTTCCACTTTCACATTCTGAAATAATCAACCTTTCTTTAGACCAAAATTACTTTATTTTTCCTCAGGAAAAAATGTATTTCAATTCCTCATATCTTCTTTTGCTGAAAACATATATCCCACTTTCATCACATATGGGAATGTTTCCCTTATTATTTCTAGTAGTTGTGGTTACATATAGTATAATTCTTATTCCTTAAAAACCTTCATTTCTAGTGAAAATAAGTAAATCATTGCAAACTTTCACATTAACATTCTGTAGTTTGGAAAATTTATTAATTTAATAATTTTTAGAAGCATATACTTTCTCATAGTAAATTTTTCAGTGTGACACAAATCATATTCACTAGTAGATGCAACTATCTCTGTAAAAGAAAGCAAAAAGTAGATCACCTGTATTCAGTAATTAACATTTTGGTATTTTATCTTATTTGGAAATGTTCTCTATGTTAGTGACTTTAACTTATTTAATTTAGCAAAACTTCAAGGTTTCAGGTTACTAGAGATTTTGGGAAACTATTTAAAAAGTTTTTGTTATACTTACATCTACTTAATTTACTTGTTTTTAACAATTATGTTTACATTACCTACAAAACTATTTTAGACATTAAACGTCAGTCATCATCCTAAGTTATTTTTCTGGTTGACAAGTTTTGTGACTGATAACATGAACTTATTCAGTTAGTAAACCAAGGTAGAATGAAAGCTTTATATTTAAAGCTGACAACTCTAAAGATTTCCCTATTTTAATTAAACTAACAAATTTTAAATTAGCTTTCATCCAAATATTTTCCTAGGTCACATGAACCAGAAATTCATTTGGTGGAGTTTCTAATATATTTTTTGGGAATTTAACTTATATAAGCACTTAATTTTCTTTAAGCCAATTAAATAGAGCTCTTTAACCAATTAGTTTTGGACATAACATCTGGAGGTAGAAAAATGCCACGCATCTACAAGATGCACATATGTAGACACACATGAACATATAAACAGAGAAGAGACTTTATAGCTTTCATTCTAAACTTTTAACCATGAGATGGTTAAAGGTACTTTTTGTGGATAAGACATTTAAGTAGTTTATTATTATTATTTTTTATCATTCATCTAAGCTTCAAGTAACCTTTTCTTCTGATAAGAATTACCTCCCTGAAGTTACTACTTTATAGAAATGGCCTAGGTTTATATCTCAAAGGCACAGGGATAGAATGCCAAGTTCCTCTAAGAAAGACTTTGTTTCCTGAGGCCAGAATTTGTACAATACCTACAAATTGAAATAAATAAAGGAAATTTTAAGATTGGTAGAAAGTAGTGGGTGGACTTTGAACTGCCTCAAGAGCTGTATAGTTAGCTTTACAAAGATCTTTAAGATAAGGACAGTTGTTCTCAATTCCTCAAAAAATTGGGTTGCAACCTAAATGACATCATAGGTTCATCTACCCATCCAACTACATTATCCTAAGTTTACCTTTTTTTTAAGGGTGAAGATTTCCAACTAAAGTGGAAATCAAAAGATTGCTACTATGGTTTGGATTTAGAGCTGTTTGTTTTAGTAAATCCTTCCAGACATGCTTTAGAAGGCCATTACCCCCCACACACACACCCCACCCAGTACACAGTTTTATTTCAACTTAGGGAAGAAGGCCTAAAAAAATCCTATCAGGCTCTAAATACCAGCTACCAATTTGTAGCTCAAAAATTCTTTAAAATATCTTGTCAATTTTCAGCTGGAACAAATAGTAAATATTTCTGTCAGTATTAAATAACCCCCTGTGGATATTAAATACAAAGAATGATAAGATAGAATTATTATTTAGAAAGACTGCATTGCAAATCAGGGCCTCTTGGGGATATAACTATTGTGTTCCACTATTTGGTGCTTCAAATCCATGCTATTTTTAAAAGATATTATTTACTTATTTATTTTAAAGAGAGAGTGTCTGTGAGCAGGGGGTAGGCAGAAGGGGAGGGAAAGGGAGAGAATCTTAAGCCAACTCCACACTGACCGTGGAGACCCTCAGGGCTTGATTTCACAACTCTGAGATCATGACTTGAACCAAAACCAAGAGTCTGTCACTTAACCAATTGAGCTACCCAGGCACCCAAAGTCCATTCTATTTTTTATAGCATCAAGAGTTATTTGATCATCAGGGGTCTGCCTTGCCTTAACCAAACTCATATAAAACCAGTAGGTCAACTGATTAATTTAAATTATGAAACATAGCTTTTAAGCTGTTTAAAATATTTTTGTCAATAGTCTGAGCATTAATTTCCTTTTGGGAAGCTACATGGGAAGTCAGATGATAACCAGGTTTCTAGACAACAATGGATATGAGAAGGAAAAAAGTTTGTTTAGAAGATCAAACTCTTGGAGCATCTGGTGGGTCAGTTGATTGAGTGTCTGACTCTTGCTTTTAGCTCAGGTCATGATCTCGGGATCCTGGGATACAGTCCCAAGTGATGTTTTGTGCTCAGCAGGGAGTCTGCTTGAGAGTCTCTCTCCCTCTCCCTCTGCCCCTCCTGCCTCTCGCAAATAAATAATCTTTAAAAAAGAAGCTCAAGATAAAAAGCTTCTGCACAGCAAAGGAAACAGTAAACAAAACAAAGAGGAAACCCATGGAATGGGAGAAGATGTTCACAAATGACATTATAGACAAAGGGCTGATATCCAATATCTATAAAGAACTCCTCAAACTCAACACTCACAAAACAGATAATCACATCAAAAAATGGGCAGAAGACATGAACAGACACTTCTCCAAAGAAGACATACAAATGACTAACAGACACATGAAAAAATGTTCATCATTAGCCATCAGGGAAATTCAAATCAAAACCACATTGAGATACCACCTTACACCAGTTAGAATGGCCAAAATTAACACTGCAGTAAATAAGTGTTGGAGAGGATGTGGAGAAAGGGGAACCCTCCTCCACTGTTGGTGGGAATGCACGTTGGTGCAGCCACTTTGGAAAACAGTGTAGAGATTCCTGAAGAAGTTAAAAATAGAGCTACCCTATGACCTGCAATTGCACTCCTGGGTATTTACCCCGAAGATACAGATGTAGTGAAAAGAAAGGCCATATGTACCCCAATGTTCATAGCAGCAATGGCCACAATCGCCAAACTATGGAAAGAGTCAAGATGCCCTTCAACAGATGAATGGATAAAGAAGATATGTATGGAATATTATGGAATAATGGAATAATGGAATATTATGACTCCATCAGACAGGATGAATACCCAAATTTGTATCAACATGGACAGGATTGGAAGAGATTATGCTGAGTGATATAAGTCAAGCAGAGAAAGTCAATTATATGGTTTCACTTACTTGTGGAGCATAAGGAATTATATGGAGGACATTAGGAGAAGGAAAGGAAAAGTGAATTGGGGAAAATCGGAGGGGGAGATGAAACATGAGAGACTGTGGACTCTGAGAAACAAACTGAGGTTTTTGGAAGGGAGGAGGTTCGGGGAATGGGAGAGCCTGGTGGAAAGTATTAAAGAGGGCGTATATTGCATGGAGCACTGGGTGTGGTACACGAATAATGAATCTTGGAACACTGGAAAAATAAAATAAAATTTTTTAAAAAAGAACAAATTCTTAATAACTTAGTATACGATATATGATAATCTAACACAAGATACTTAGATTTCTGAATCAGGGGACCCTCTTAATTCAGCAACATGAGTAAGGGGGGACAATGATAAATTCTATAATTCCCCCTTTCTATCTCTTTTATTTCTGATAGCACATTCTTTCTTCAGATAAATTACTATAACTCTTAACATGTCAATTTAATCTCATCTGGCTATCCTGAAATATTTGACCACTCAGTCATGGATTATTATTTAGGATGGATTTCTTCTACAAATAATTGATCTCATTCATTACGTTTTTGTCCTAATTCCCTTCTCGAGTTTTGGTGTTTACTTTTAAATTTGGAAAGGTACCTTATTTTCACGTGCATATTGGTTCCAGTTCTCAGCCTTGAACCATTGCCACATCCAGGACCTCATCTATAGGTGAATAGCCAAAAAATAGAAATATATGTAGCTATGTAATTAAGACTCTTAATTGCAAGTAACAGAACCATAAACAAAACAGTGAGAAACTGAACTTATTATAAGAATATAAGATTATGTCAGAAAACCCAAGGACAGAAATCATTACAAGGCCTAATGAGAGACTGCAACCAGGAATTAGAAAGAAGTCAGTAACTCCCATGATCTCAATCTATCCATGTATTTCTCTGCTCATTTGTTTTCTTCTCTCTGCAGATGATCTCTGTTTATTTCTATACATGGCTGGAAAAGGCCACACCCCTGATTTTTAGTTGACTAGATATCTCAATTTAAAAATCTGACCAAGACTGACTAAGACTCTGTTCCAATTCTAAAATCCTGGAAGAGATAATCTAATTGGTAAATCTTGGATTGGAGGCCCACTGCCAGAATATTTAACTGTCAAAATATTAGAGGAAGAATTACATAAGTGCCATGGGAATTTATTTCTGTGAGTGTTGGACAATTTTTAGAAAAAGGAGAAGATGAACTAAGCTAATACCCCCAGATTGATTGTTATATATGAAGAGGCTAATAAGAATTAGGTATTTGTTTGAATTGAATTTCCTTACCTTTTATTTCAAATATTGTAATTTTCACTTTAGATTTCCATTTGCCTTTTTATATTTCCTTTTTCTCTGGTGAGAATTTCTTTTTATTTATTTTATGACCATATTGTTCTTCATATCTATGAACATAGTTACAATAGATATTTTGAAATCCTTTCTCTACTAATTCTAACATCTGGGTTATCTTGTAGTGAGTCTTGGTAATGTCTCTTCTCTTGAGAATGGGTCCCATTTTTGTATTCTATCGTATATTGAATAATTTTAGTTTGTGTCTTGGACATTATGATTGTTACACTATAGAGACTCTGGATTCTATTATATTCCTCTAAAAACTACTGATTTTTTTTTATTATGATTGTTATACGATAGAGACTCTGGATTCTATTATATTCCTCTAAAAACTGATTTTTTTAAATTTTAATTTTAGCAAGCAACTCGATCGTTTTGACTCAGTCTGCCTCACACCTGCATGTTTCCAGGCTCAGCTGAAGATTTGGGCAGAGTTTATGCACAGTGTGGGCTGCAACCTTTCCATCTCCTTTTGGGGATTCCTTGATGACTGTCCTGTGGCTGTAATTGCCTGAACTCTGTCCTCTGGTTTTAAACCAAGTTTCTGAGAAAATTCTGAGAATTTTCTCTGAAGGTTTTTGTTACCTTGTGTGACTTGGATACCTTTCTACTTTCAGGTCCAAAAAAATCCCACAAAAACTTGAAACTCACTCATGACTTCTCATCTTCGAAGTATTGATTCTCCTCCAGAACCTACTTGCTCTTGCTTACACTCCAGTGCCTATAGGTCATTGATATTTGTATTGGATTTTGTCCAGAGGTTGTTATCTCTATCTGTTGCTCAGAGTCCACAGTCTCTCATGGTTCATCACCCCCTCCGTTTCCCCCCATTCACCCTTTCCTTCCTTCTCACAATGCCCTCCATGATTTTCTTTATACTCCACACGTGAAACTATAAGATAATTGACTCTCTCCGCTTGACTTATTTCACTCTGCAGAATCTCTTCTAGTCCCGTCCATGTTGATACAAAAGTTGGATATTCATCCTTTCTG
>CM052801.1:80802181-80859038 GCA_028533885.1 Nasua narica | reverse complement strand
AAAGAACCTAGCAGAATGAACCCCAAGAATAAGATTTATGTAATACCAGAACAAAAGCAAATACATAGAAACACTGACAGAGGGATAAGATGAGAGGGTGGTTATAACTCCTCGCAGGCGAGGAAGGTTATTTCAGGTCCTCCTGGGTTTATAGTTGTATTAAACCTCTCGTTGTAATGTTAAGTAGTTAAAAAAAAAAACAAAAAAGAAATGTGAAAGCAAGTGAATAATAAAATAAAAAGAGAGAGAGAGGGAGAATAAGAGAAAAAAAACTTGTATCTATGAAATATACAGGTTTGAGGGTATTACCAGGAGCTTAATATATTGATTACCCCCAGGGTTGGGGATTTAAAATTTTATGGGGACCCTGTGGTTATAGTCCTTTTGTTCTTTGGCTGGTCTTCTGGGGGAGGGGCCTGCCGCATTGTTTTCCAGTCAGTCTTGCTTGGGTTGAGTCACCCTGCCCCCCAGTCAAGGGGCTGAGCTCTGTGGAAACCGGTTTCTCAGTCTCTCGCTCTCTAAAGGCCTTTTGTAGCCTTTTCACCTTTTCAGGGAGTCCAAGCAATGAATCTGCCCAGAAGCACTCAGACCTCCGAGTTGCAGGAAGCCCGAGTCTCTGCTCCCCTCTGTGTGGTTCAGAACACAGACTCCCCTCCGTGAAATTTCTGCTCACAGCGCAGCCTGTCCGAGGTGGCGCACGACCCCAGCCGCCTTTCCGCGGCTCCCAAATGCGGACCTGGGAGGCCTGCGGCGGGCCAGGAAAGTCGCGACCCCAGCCGCCTTTCTGCGGCTCCGCGAGGGGCGCCCCGGTGGTTAGGCCACTTGCCCGCGTTCTCTCCGCGGCCAGCGGGGATCGCTCAGGTTCTGCGGCGCGCCACGAATGTCGTGGTGGCGGGCGCACACAGGGAGAAGCTGCTGCTCGTGGACCACCGCAGACTCTCTAAAGGTGCTTCCAGGTACGCGCCCGGCCCACAGGTTGTTGCAGAGAGCGGTAAGCTGCAGGTTGGTGAACCATGGACTGGATCCCCCCACCAGTCTCTCTGAGGCGAGTGGTGTCCTTCCTGGGAGCGTGGGCCCAGGCCAGTGCCCATGACCACCCCCTTCCACTAGTTACTCCTCAGAACTTTTTGCCCTTTTTAAGTGTTTTTAACGGGCTCTATGTTAATGCTGGTCCCCCGCCACTGGGCACTTTCCTTTGGGGTATTACTGCCCTTGGTTAGCTTCAGGTGGCTCCCTCCCCCTTTTGTTTATCCTCCGATATCAGTTCGAGTGTTCCCACTTTGCTTTTACCTCTCCACTGCTGTCTTCTGCTCTCAGAGAGATCCCAGGGTTAGAAATCTTTCTTCTCAGGGTGATTTCATGGGTGTTCAGCATGTTCTGGTAGATATCCAGCTCACTTTTGGGGATCAGTTGCTGCAGGATCTCCTACTTCTCCGCCATCTTGCCCCGATCCCTCGAAAGAGAATGGATTCTAAGATGAAGGAATGGCATAGGTGCAGGCATTAAAGTATTTTTTTTTCTTCAGAGAATGCCAAGAAATTTATTGTGGTTGAAGCAGAGGGTATGGTATGTGACCATGGGATAATGGGAGGTAAGGATTAAAAATTTAGAATGAGAACAGTAGAGTAATTGACATTTAGATTATGAAAGACGTTATACCTATCATTCTAAGGCTCTGCATGGAGTATGATAGCTAACGGGTGAAGGATTTTGACCAGAGGAATAGCATAGTACAGTAATAAAGATGATACTACCTTATGTTACAAACTAGCCTAAAAATGCACAGTGGCTCAAAAATAGCTATTTCTCATTCACCAAAATGCAACCTGAGAATTCTTGATTACCAGGCAGTTCTCCAAGGTTTTACCCAGTTCATCCAAGGTCCCAGTTTTTTTCCATCCTATGACTCCACTATCTTTTACCCATGGCTTGAGAAGTTGCCATAGTTTGTGTACATTAAGCTAGAGGAAGGGAGAAGAGCAAAACTGGAACTTTTTTATGGACCAGACCTGGGAGTGTGGTACTCAACACTTCTATTTTCTAGACTCAGTAATATGTCTAGACCTAGCAAGAAAGGCAAGAAAATATGCTCTGTATTCCTTAAGAGAGGCAAAGGATTTAGTGAACAGCTTGGTAGTCTATGTCATGCACAGTCCGATTTAGTTTTTAGGAAGTATATTCTGGTGGCAGGGTTGATGGATTCAGATGGGGCTACTAAAGGCAGGAAGAACAGATAAGAGGCTGTTGTAAGAGTTCAAGTGAGACATACTGAAGCTCCTAAGGCATTTGCAGCAGGGGTAAAAGGGATACATTGCAGAGGTAGGATTTGGTGACTAAGATTTGGAGGTTGTTGACACAATCAACTAAATGAACAGTAAATTTCTCTATTTCATTGATGATAATGCTCATCCAAAAATAAAAAATTGCTTTCTTAAACTCATTATTGAGCACTTAATTGATCAGAACCCTTTACTAAGAACTATAGGAAAATAGAGAAGAAATATTTGATAAAGCCCTTTTGCTCAAGGAGTTTTTAATCTTTAATACACCCAAAGAACAACTCGAGAATTTTATATATATCCACAACACAGATTAATTCACTACAACTTGAACCCAGAATGCTAGAGATATTCGGGAGGAGAGTTATGATCAGGAGTACGTGGGATCATTTAGACTAAGTTTAGGGTTCAGATTTGATTCCATCATTTAACAAGTTATGTATTAAGTATATAGTGTGCTTGATAATTGTATTCCCTGGCTCATAAATGGTCAATTAATATGTGTTGAATGAAATATTAGCTGTTTAATTAGACAAATAAAGCACAACCCTTGCTTTTGAGGGACTTACTAGAAATAAGTAATAGGATCAATAGGGTTAACATACAGGTAAACAGGCTAGTATGATGAAGTGTAACAAGTGCTATGATAGAATGGTCTATTCAGGACACAAGGAAACAGTGTTCAGGAAGATGTTTGTAAAGGAGGAAGCCCTTGAACTTGTCTTGGAATAAGAGTGCAAGAGACGACACAAATCAAAGATGAAATATGGAGGAAGGAAGATCTTTTCAATGCAAGGGCAAAGAGAAAGAAATGGCAAGTGAGTGGGCAAGATGTGAAGTATAGTGTTCCTTGAGGGTAGGAACTAGGTTACATTAATATTTGTACCCTCTTGCCTACCATAGTACTTAACCCTTCACAGATGCTCAGAAATGTTGGATTCTATCCCTAGGACTATTCTCATAGTCCTTGCTAGTGTGTCTAGTTTACTTCTGTCCAACTTCAGACATTTAACTAATTAACAGAGGTGGTAAAATAATGATTTTCCCATTAAGTTTAAAGCTCTACTTGCCCCTGCTGGTGCACTCACTCTACATTCCCCTAAGGCTACAAAGTCATTTGCAGGTGTATGTGGTTGCTTTAAATTGCAATTGCAAACCTTCACTGATAGAAACCATCTGAGTCCCAGTTTCTCTTTAAGTGAGATGCCTAACTGAAATAGTAGTATCACCAAATACCATCTTGAAATCAAAATTACATTGAGGCAACAAATAAAGTTTTGTGTGATGTGAATTACCAATGGTTTGAGTATCTCTTACTGGAGCAGAGCTGTATTTCTTAAAAGCTAACAACCGTATTTTCTTAGTGAAATTTACTGTTTGAAATGTGTAAGTACACTTTGGTCCTTGGAGGGTAATAATTTTAACCTGAAATATTTCAGAATAAGATAATAAGTTAAGAAATGAACACTTGGGCAGAGTTTAAAAGTGTAATTTTGTTTCATTGGAATTTTTGTATCTATCATCATTTGTATATTTATGCATAAATAAGTAGCTATTATAATTTAGATGCTGTAGTTTAATATCCTGTGAACTCAATCCCTAATCCACACTGATAATCTTTTAAAACTAGGGATATCTAAACCTCTTCAGTGTTTTCCTGCTAATAAATACCTTACATTACAATAAATGGGTAGGGTGAATATTTGAGACCAGACAGACTCGAGTTTAGTTTCCAGGTTTGCCATGTACTAACAGGGTGGCCTTTCTGAGACTTTATTTCTTCGTCTGTGTCTTAATCCATCTGGGCTACTGTAACAGAATACCATAAACTGGGTGGCTTACAAACAACAAAAGAACAAACACTTTTTGTTAGTTTTGGAGACCGGGAAGCCAAGATCAAGGTGCCAGCAGATCCATTGTTTGGTGAGAACCCACTTCTTTGGTTCATATAGGCTGTCTTTCCCATGTATTTCCTCATGGTGAACAGGGTGAGAGAACTCTCTGGAGTCTTTTTTTAAGGGCACTAATTACATTCCGAGGGCTGTATTTTTTTTTTTTTAAGATTTTATTGATTTATTTGACAGAGAGCACAAGTAGGTGAAGTGGCAAGCAGAGGGAGAGGGAGAAGCAGGCTCCCCGCTAAGCAGGGACCCCCCCTTCGTGGGGCTTAATGCCAGGACTCTGGGATCATGACCAGAGCCATAGACAGCCACTTAACCGACTCAGCCACCCAGCACCCCGAAGGCTGTATTCTTAAGGCTTAATCACCTCCCTAATGCTATCACATTGGAAATTAGGTTTTAATTGACGAATTTTGGAGGGACACAAACATTCCATTTTAGCGGTCTGTAAAATGCTGATAGTAACAACTAACTTCTTGTAGGATTTTGTGAGGATTAGAGATTATATTGTGAAAATTACCAAGTATGAGGTCTTTAAAGATTGGAAACTTCTGCCACCAGTAGTTTTGGCAGCATCTTTCAAGTAAAGTCATACTTCTTGGGGGTGGAGGAGCAGGGAATTGTGGAACTGTTCTCTGTGTATTACAATTTGAAAACTTCTTCCCTTTGTACCAATATTATGTGCAACTCCAATGTATACAACAAATAAAAGTGAAAATGAGGGCCTCAAAGCTCCAGTCTCCATCCTAGTCCCTAAGACATGTTCCGGAAACACACTGAAAACCATTCCCCCAGTGGCACCCATTTAAAAGTACTGAGGAAACTTAAAACATGGCATTGAAAACAATAACAAGATGGCTAGGAAAATACTCTGAGTTCCTTGGAGATCCCTATATGATCTAAATACTTACTCTGTGGTCACTATGATAAAGTCACTGCAGTAGAAATGTGTGAGAAAAGTGTGCACTATGCCTACTGACCTATCATTTTTTAAATTCCAGTATAGTTAACATACCATGTTGTATTAGTTTCAGGTATATAATATAGTGATTCAACAATTCTATACATTATTCAGTGCTCATCATGGTAAGTGTACTCTGAATCCCCTTCACCTATTTTACCCATTCCCCCACCCACCATCCCTCCTTAAAACTGCCAGTTTTTTCTCTAGAGTTAAGAGTCCATTCCTTGGTTTGTCTCTTTTTTCTTTGTTCATTTGTTTTGTCTCTTAAATTCCACATACGAGTGAAATCATATGGTATTTGTCTTCCTCTGACTGACTTACTTCACTTAGCATAATACCCTCTAGATCTATCCATGTTGTTGCAAATGGCAAGATTTCATTCTTTTTTTTTTAAGGCAACTTATTTGTTTGAAAAAGAGGGGGGAAGGAGAGGCGGGGGAGACAGAATCTCAGGCAGACTCCCCACGGAGTGGAGCCCAGTATAAGGTTTGATCTCATGACCCTGCGACTATGACCTGTAGCAAAATCAAGGGTCGGTTGCTTAACCAAATGAGCTACCTCGATACCTCTCATTCTCTTCTTATGACTGAGTAATATTTCATTGTATATATATATCACATCTTCTTTATCCATCCATGTATCAATGAACACTTGGGTTGCTTTCATCATTTACCTATTGTTAATAGTGCTGCAATAAACACAGGGATGCTTATATATTTTCAAATTAGTGTTTTCATATTCTTTTGGTAAATACACAATTATGGAATTATATCTGAATCATATGGTAATACTATTTTTAATTTTTTGAGGACCTCCATATTGTTTTCCAACAATGGCTACATCAGTTTGCATCCCTACCAACAATGTACCAGGTTTTTTTCTTTTCTCCACATCCTTTCCAACATTTGTTGTTTCTTGTGTTTTTTATTTTCACCATTCTGACAGGTGTGAGGCGATATCTCATTGTGGTTTTGATTTGCATTTTCCCTGATGAGTGATGTTGAGCAATCTTTTCATGTGTCTGTAGGCCATCTGTGTGACTTTTTTGGAGAAATGTATGTTCATGTCTTCTGCCCATTTTTTTGATTGGATTAGTTGGGTTTTTTTGGTGTTTCTGACTTATCATTTTAAAAAGAGACAAATGGAAATGGTTGTCTTTGACTAGAGAAGTATAAACTTTTCATGGCTTCCCATCTTGGCTGAAGTTTTGCAGATGAGGTTAGCTACAATAATTATTAGAGGGTGTACAATTATTAGAGGAAGGGACTAATTCCCTCAGAGAATGCAAGGCCACAACTAGACCAAATAACCTTTAAAATATGAATAAGAACAACAACGCTTCCTCAAGATACTTTATTACAATCCATTTGACAATTACTTTAGAATATTGATTGTTAGAATAAGATGCTGTCTATAGCCATCTTCCAGAAAACTGTTTTAATAAGTCTGTAGGTTTTCAGTATTCTCAGTGACCCATAGCATCCCCAATATGAATGGCACACCCCGGAATGGAGCACTCTTGTGTAGTGTGCAATCTGCATATCATTATACAGTGACCCTGATGATATCCATACTTTTAAATGAAAATGAATTGTTTGGGTAATTAAAAATGGCAGCTAATTAAAAATACAATTTTCACTTAAA
Organism: Nasua narica; assembly: GCA_028533885.1. NCBI lineage: Eukaryota > Metazoa > Chordata > Mammalia > Carnivora > Procyonidae > Nasua > Nasua narica. Next base: position 80,852,250 of record CM052801.1, on the reverse strand, counting down.
TTTTTTTTACAGACTCCTTAAGAAATGAGTTCCAGTAAGGCAGTAAAATCATACAGATCCTTGAATTTCAAGGGCTTCTCTGTAGGTAGATAAAAAAGCAGAAATTCAGCTGTCAACAAAATTATAGGCAGATTAGGTGCTATCTATGAATTTAAATGTAAAATTTGTAATAATCTTCCTGGAGGTGATTGAGTTGAATATAATTTTACTCACATTGGCAGATGAAATTCCTTCTTTTACTTTTTTATGGCTTTAAATATATTGGAAATATAAATGCTTCCCCTTGACTCTTAAGCTTAAGTACCTTCAGAATATTGAAAAACCAAGGCAACATTTATTTCAGTCCTCAAAAGCAAATTTTTAATGAAAGTCCCACTTATTAGAACAAAAACATTTTGCATTTTAACAGAATGATTAAATAATCCTGGTAGTAAAACTCTGTTTTGTGAAATGAATCCACTGGGTAATGAAAACCAAGCCAATACAACAGGGGTCAGCAAACTGTGGCCCCTGGGCCAAATCTGGCCCACTGCCTGTTTTCATAAATGAAGTTTTCTTGGAACACAGCCACATATTCATTTACATATTATCTATGGTTGCTTTGGTGCTAGACAGTAGAGTTGAATAATTAGAGACCATATGACCACCAAAGGCTAAAATATTTAGTATCTGGTCTTTCAAAGAGAAAGTTTACAGACTCATACAATATTAAATTGTTTCAGTTAAATATTAAATTATGATTTAATATTAAAATATTTCAATATTAAATTATATAGAGTTATAATTTAATACTAAAGTATTTCAATATTAAATTATGTGGAATTTCAATATTTAATTTTATGGTTTTATGAGCAAATTCATAAATATAAGAAAGAATATTCCATACCACTTTACTTTAAATGTTAATTATTATCAGGAAAGGTATTGGAAATTAAACAGAATACTTTAAGCTCCCTGTTGGGTGGCTGTAGTGAACCCAGACATAAGATCTCTAAAAGGCATCAAGGACCAACACTGATATCAAGCCATCTCATAGAAGGAGCTGTTGTGATAGTCATAATTTGACGGAAATGCAGCAAGTTCTGGAATATGGTTCAGCATCAAGAAGACTAGGGAAAGCACTAATGAGAGGGATGGTTCTCAGACTTTACTTGCAGAACCCTTTCTTCAAACAAAACTTCAGGGGGAAGGAAGCCCGAGATATGAAAAAAAAAGGTAGTTAGTAACTTACACAAGTAGTTAGTAACTTACACAAGGCTCCCCAGCTAGTGAGTAGTAGAGCTGGGATTAAGGCTTCGAATTCAGTCTGACTATAGCCTTCTCTCTTTCATTCTCTCGTAATCACTGCTTTTAAATTTTTATCTTTTACTGCCCTCTATTGATTTTATTTTATTCTTTTTCTCCCGCTACTAGCAATTATTCACTTTAGTTCTGTTATTTTAGGAGATACCTTGAGTTTTTATCATCTTTATTTGGCTTAAAGTCTAAAATTAATAAGTTTCTCTACCCTTTTCCTGAACAATAAATGGGGCTTAGGATGCTTTCATATGGATCATCCTCTCTTCCCTTACATGTAATCATTATCTATTATTTTGGTTCCATTTTTTCTTAACACATGAAATTACAATATTTTCTGCATTCAGTGCTCATTTAGATTTACTCATGTGTTTATCAATTACTTTACTCACCATTCCTTTTTATAGTTCAGTCCTTCCTTTTAGATTCAGTTTTATGCTTCCTTAAGTGCATCCTCTCATAGTTCTTTCATCAAGAGTCTGTTAGTGGTAAATTCTCCATCCTTGTAGAAAATAGTCTTCATTGTACCCTTAGTGTTGACTAACAAATTTGCTAGATGTGGAATCCAATATTGACATTTTTCTCTAAGCATTTTGAAAATATTGCCTCATGAACTATCATTTGGAATCCTTCCTGATACAAGGAATATACCAATACTATTCAAAATAATACCTTAAATAACGATATGTATTTTTCTCTCGTAACATGCAATCCAGACCTAGGCAGACCAGGGTTGATAGGTTGAGCAGCTCAATATATGAGAGCTCTGGATAAGTTTCTCTGTGACTCTTTTGGCTTTTATGTTACAGTTGCTAAATGGCTAACAGCTACAAAATCATGTCCTAAGGATGACAATGCCCAAAGGCTTGAAAAAAGAACATATTTTTCCCTACACGTCTCTCTGTATATATCGGATAGAATAATCTTTGTTAGAAACTTCTTTCAGACTTCCTCTCATCCAGAACTGGGTGACATGCCCACCCTCTAATCTAGTCACTGGCAAAGGTGAATGTAATGTTCTAGTTGCTTGAACTAGTAATGGTGCTCAGGGTGGGGCACATCTTTCATACCTGAACGAGTAAGGGTTCTGTTAGCAGTGTGAAAGAGGTTAATGGCTATTGGATAGGCAATCAACAGTGCTTGCCACACATTATCTTACAGCTCCTGTAGTGGAATTGAGAAATCTGCTGTCAGTCTAATTAATTATAGTTCCATTATAGGTAATCTTTTTCTATTTAGCTGCTTTGAGCCTCTCTTTCTCTTTGATGTTGTGCTAATTCACATCATTCAGGAAACAGGTGCCAAGATGGGATTAGATGGTCAAGATTTCTGGAAGACTCTTTGAAGGAGAAAAGAAAGGGAACAGGAGAAGACAGGATCTTTAGGTTCTGACATCTATGGGGGAGAGAAAAATGAGGAGGACAAGTTTCAGGCTACTATATGGATCCAAGAAAGTTTTATCCAGGGTGATGGAGAGTCCTAGAACTAAAATTACCATTAAAATACTTCCCTATCTTACAGGAATGAGCTATATTAATACCCAAACCATGTTCAGCCGTTGGGTGGAAGTAGACCACAGTTTGACCTTAGGGTGGACCTAGTACTGGATTCAGAAAGGCAGGGAATAGGGGCTGTTAGTCAATGATGCACCCATAACAGATCCAGTTGGTGTATTTTCATGGCTGCCGCAGATGTTCTATGTGTGGATTTACTTTTATTTATCCTGCTTGGGGGTTGTACTCCCTGAATCTGAGAATTTTCTCACAATCTCATTTTTGATTCTTTAATCAATCTTGGAAAATTCTCAGTCATCATCGTTTCTTCCTATTTCCTTTATTTTCTGCTTCTAGAACTTTTATTAGATATGTATTGTGCTATGTCATTCTATCTTCCATGGCCCTTACCCCATCTTTTAGATTTTTCATGTCTTCATCTGTCTACACTACATTCTGTGTAATTTCTTCAGATACGCATTCAAGTTCATTAGTTCTTGCTCTATTTGTGCCTTACTTGCAATTTAAGTTGCTCTTTGTGTTTTATTTTCCATTGAGTTTTGCATTTTGATTTTATATTTTCCAGCTTTAGAATTCTTATTGAAGTCTACATGACTTTTTTTTTACAAATAGTGTTTTATTGTTATGTTTTACATTCTAACTTCGGCCATTTTAAATATGCTTTTTATAGTCTCTAAATAATGGCACTACTACCTGATATTCTCAGGGGTCTAATCTTATAGTTTGTTGAGTGCATTGGCTTTTGTTTAAAGTGGACTGTTTCCTCATGTAATTTTTAACTTTGGATTAACTTTGGATTGTGATCTTGTTTGCAGTTGCCTCCACCAAGGCATCCAGATACTCCATATGGGGTCCAGATACTTCCATACTAATGTCTCGTATTGGTAGTTGCTAAACCACACAGAAAGTGTAAACTCAATCATAATTCATTGCATGATATACGTCCATACTTATGAATTCTCAGGAATAATTTTTTTATTGTTTTTACCCAGAACCCAGTCCAGAACAGACAAGATTCTTTTTTGTCCTCTTGTGCCAATGGGCAGATTTTTTTCTAGTACATCCTTTTTTGAAGTGTCACATTCTAAATTTAGAATATATTCTAATATATTCCATATATAGGCAATATAGGCAGGTCTCAGTTGCAACTTCCTGCCTTGGGATAACTCAAATCCTTGTGTCTTGCTTCTTTCACCTTAGCCTTAAAAGCCCATGTTCTTATATCAATCACTTGCAAAGGAGCTGCTGTGTCAAATCCTGGACATGCCATTCATATTTAGAATTCCCACCCTGGTTTTGGCTTCTGAGTTTTTTTTTTAATTTAATTTTATTTTTTCAGTGTTCCAAGATTCATTGTTCATGCACTACACCCAGTGCTCCATGCAATACGTGCCTTCCTCAGTACCCACCACCAGGCTCACCCAACCCCCCACCTCCCTCCCCTCCAAACCCTCAGTTTGTTTCTCAGATCCACAGTCTCTCGTGAGTTTTTTTAAACTTCTGAGTACCATTCTTCATTTGAAAAGATAAATGATATATTAATGTAGCATTTTTAGGTGCTTTGTGGCATAAAAGGTTTTAGGTTTTCTAGTCTACTTATTTCCAGAAGCTGAATTCTTAGTTCCTACTCTATACTGTCTCTCTCTAGTTTGATTTTCAGGCATCAAACTTTGCTTCCCATCAGTATACCTTTTCTTTATAGTTTAAGAAATCATGATGTTAGAAAAAAAATCTTGATATCTCTCACTTCGGAGAAAACTATAGTGCTTCCAGGGCAGCTATAAGAGGTCACAGATATGCTAGGCATCGAGATGCTAGAAAATGTTTCGACCAAGCTTACCATTGTGTCACCGGGAAGAAAAGCAGATGTCTTTTTTAAGGAGTACTAGAAAGTCACGTTGCTTGTTTTTGTTTTTTTGTTTTTGATTTTTTTTTAAGCATAGACCATTGTTTCAAGGAAATTGCTCTAAATGTTACCTGTTTTCTATCATCTACTAAGAAACGGTGAGGAAATAAACTGCTGTGACTGAGCTGGCTTGTTGTGTATGTTACAAAGTTTTATTTTGTCAATAAAGAGTTACTTTTTTTTTTTAGAGGGGTGTAGGGGGGAGGGAGAGGGAGAGAGAGAGAAAGAATCTCAAGCAGACTCAGGACATGGGGGCTTTATCCCACAATGCTGAGATCATGACCTGAGTTGAAATCAAGAGTCAATGTTTAACTGACTGAGCCACCCAGGTGCCCCAAGAGTTACTTTTCTTAAGGTTTGTGTTCCTAAGTCCTGTAAAACTAGATGAAAGGCAGTCAGCTGCTAGATTATTATCACAGATCCAAGGTCCCATCTAGTGGCAATTGTTCATGTAAACATGTCCATATGATTCACAAAAATAAAAATAGGCTAATTTTTTATGTAATTGACAGAGAATGACATGTATCAAACTTTCCAACATCAACTTTTTGATAGAAATGTTCTTTACAGTACACTGTAATATTCTTTTAGAAAGTCTGTAGAGGAGATTTCTTTTTTTTTATTAACATATAATGTATTATTTGCCCCAGGGTACATGTCTGTGAATCATCAGGCTTACACATTTCACAGCATTGTAAAGGAAATTTCAAATGGCTATTTACCAAGTAGCTATTCTAAATTAGAGATTTGCTTTTAAAAATGTTTACGTCTTTTGTATACCATTTAAGGGACAATTTTTGAGTTAATATAATAAATTCTCATAATTTTAAAACTTATTGTCATATTGACATAGCTAAGCTGAAACTTACCCTGAGATACCCATCGAAAGGGTACTATGAAGATTGTAGACAGTTTGTTTTACCTACTTAAGAGCATAAACTAATTTACAAATGTTAAAAGCAATAATAAGAACACAATAGGCATTTTTATTGTTTTTGTTTAAAATGGTGACCATAAGGGCTTCTATAGGACATGAGTAGTCATAACATTCATGCAGTTCACTTGAAGGTAATTATCACACGCTTATATTTTAAGTATGATTTGTACTTTATAATTAATAAAATTTGACTTTCTGAATTAAGCTGAATTAATAGAGTTTTAAAATATTTCAGGTCATTGTCTTAAATGTAAATATTTTATGTTCTGAGGGAAAGCACAGTTTCTTTCTCTTAAGCTGTTTCCTTTAAGGAATCATTACATTTTCATGACTCCCACCTTTGGATTCCGTTTTAACTTATAATTCTAAGTCGAGCTGTTCATGTCTCTTCTCTATTTCAAGCAATTTTTTGCCCTATTCATTTTGAAGATGTGGTCAGAGACAGAGGGTGAGTGGATAATATTAAATCCAAACAACATGACTACACATAATTTAAAACATTCACTGCATTTTAAACTGACATTTAAGGATTGCCCTGGACTAATTTATCCTGCCCTCGTCAGCCTACATATTTCTTCTGTGCATAATTCCTTCTTGAAGTTAATGGGAATTTGGCATGTGGCAGGAGTACATGTTTCATGAAATGGGAATCTGGGACCTGTCATTTAATAAAAAATCTGCTTCTACCTTAATTGGCCTGTCTCCCTATTGTCTTTCACTATGCTATAGCAACATAGGCAGGCCTTCCATTCCAATGTGAAATGCAACTATTTTAGAATGCAAGGTACATGTGGATTACCATGAGCAGGAGGCAAGTAGTATGATCTATTTATACAGAAGGTGGAAGGATTTTGAAACGTTATGCTTACTGGACATAGCATAAAAGTAAAAATTTCTATGTGCTGCCTTGTGACCATTTTCATTATAGCGTATATTTTTACTTACCCAATACCAGTAAATCCTGGAAAAAAAATCTTAATTATACAATGAGCTTTAGGACTAGGGCTTTAAATCTAAGAGAAAGTAATGGTTTTTTTTAGTTGTTCTTCAGTACTATGCACACTACACTGGAGTTTAGCCTTTACCTTAATATCTACATTTTCTACATTTCCATTATACAGATAAATACTTCTTCTAGGTAAAGCGAAATAACTTTTAACATCTAAAACATTTTCAAATAGTTGTTAATAATTTGCCAAACACATTGACTAAATTATAGTATCTGTGCAAGAGAATACTATGCAGCTTAAAAGAAAAAATGACAAGGAAGATTGCCGTGTGATGTGAGGCAATCATAAGATGTATTTTTAAGTGAAAAAAAGCAAGATGTAAAAATGTGTATGTGGTGTACTATATTTTGCATATGGACAGGGGGCAAATAATAGTATATGTTCATATGCTGTATATTGGCAAGAAGAATACTGGAAAGATGAATAAGAAAATAGTAAAAAATGGTTACCTACAAAAGGTCAGAGGAAGAATGGGGTGGAGGGGGAAGAAGAGAAAATGAAGCTTCTCCGTGTATACAGGTTTGGGTTTTTTTTTAATTTTTATTTAAATTCAATTTAGTTAGCTAGAGTGTATTATTATTTTCAGGGGTCGAATTCATCAGTTGCCTATAACATCCAGTGCTCATTACATCAAGTGCCCTCCTTAAAGCCCACCACTCAAGTTACTGAGGGAGCAACCCTCAGTTCATTTCCTAGAGTTCAGTATCTCTTAGGGTTTGCCTCCCTCCCTATTTTCATCTTATTTTATTTTTCCTGGTTTGTTTTTAGTTTTGAAATGTGAATTTAATGGAATACAGAGAAAAGGAATTTACCAATACATAAAAGACTGTTTTACCCTCTGATTCCCCAAGAATATATAAGTTTACATGGTGGACTTGGATTTTTTTCTTGAGTCTACTGTTAACTAGCTACATGACCTTTAAGCAAATCCCTTAACTCATGTGGATTTCAATATTGTAAAATAAGGAAGTTAAAATAGATGGTCACCAAGGCCTTTTCTAGTTCTAGCATTCCATGACATGAACTGGGTGACTGCATAGTATAGGCATATATAAGTCAACGTTTTATTTTAATTCTAGTATAGTTAGCATACAGTGTTATATTAGTTTCAAGTGTACAATATAGTGATTCAATTAAGTCAGCTTCTTAAGGATTAGAATTTTATCTGATTGATTAGGGTATTTATTGCTACTCTAGGGTTTTCTGTTTTGGCTAATTGTTTTCTGCAAATAAAATAATAGTTAAAATAGGTTTTGTTACTCAGACAGTTAGGTGCACATTAGTTATAAATTACTTTTGAAAACCTGTTTTTACTGCTGTACTAAAGAGAATTTCTTTTAACTTTGCACAAAAACTTTATATAAATGTTTTTAAGGATATTATAAGTGTATTAACACAGATGAACTTAAAACTAACTTTAATTGCTAATCAGTATTTTGATAAGCTTCTGAGTCTTTATTAAATATGTGTTCATGTTTGATATCCATTCTGTTTAAGCTTCAATTATTTAATTACAGGTCTTGATATGAAACTAATCATGCATATATCTATACGAAGCTTGCATACTGACAGGATAAAATCATTAAATAGTCATTACTGTAAACTGACGTTGGCCTGAAATTTTTGCAGTTAACGGGGGAGTTGATGCTTGATGAACAATCCAATTAAAACTGGCAACAAAAGACCTAAAATGTCAGCCAAATTGCTTTTTAATAGTCAATGCAGCCGTCACAAAACATAAACATTAAAGTCCCCATAGAAGCATAAAGCTTCATGGTGAAACAATTCTAGAAAATGAATAATAATTACAGCATCTTGAGGATTCTTTTAATAGATGTGCACTCATTAAAAATATTTTGTTGGTTAGAATCAGATGACAAAGTATGTTTTGCTGAATACTTCCTTATATTTGTTATTGTCATGGTTTTATTTCATATAGATAAGTATAATTTCTATTATCAAAAAGTTATTTAAAAGGCATTTTAATAACCCCGAAGACAAGGTTCTGAAAAAAGAAAAAGAAAAATATACAGCATGACCTGCTAACATCTCAAAATGTAAAACAACAAGGAACCCTCAGTTATCCTAAAGTTTAAATGAAAAGACAGGGAAGCCAATTGTGATCTCCACAAGCAACCTGAAAGCAATCGCCAACATTTAGACTCTTGAGGTTCTAAGTGTGCAATACTGGACATGTGAAGGGATTAATCACCAAGATGTTTCCTGCTATCCAGCAGTTTGATTTTTATTTGAAGATACAAATTCAGATATTTTCCTGAACTTTTTACCTTTGGTTTAAATGTTTCACACATGGAGGCCAAAGGGTTTAGAATGCTATGAAAGATTGTCTTGTATTTTAAGAGTAACCCAACTTCACCCTCTGCCCTTACTGCCATGTTTTTTCAAAAGCAAAGAAAGAAGTTGTGAGGTTTTTTGTTTTTGTTTTTTTTTAAAGATTCCATCTATTCATTTGACAGAGAGAGAGAGATCACAAGTAGGCAGAGAGGCAGGCAGAGAGAGAGGGGGAAGCAGGCTCCACCCCGAGCAGAGAGCCCGATATGGGGCTCAATCCCAGGACCCTGAGATCATGACCTGGGCTGAAGGCAGAGGCTTTAACCCACTGAGCCACCCAGGCGCCCCGTGAGGTTTTTGTTTTTATGGAATTATAACACAGGAGAAAACATCAAGTGGCTCCTCTGGGAAATGTTCAAAACAACAGGGTTTTAATAATATATTCATTTCTTTTCCCAATAAACATTTGCTGAACACTTCTTATGTGTCAACCAAGTGTTGAGCACTCTGGGAATCTGGAGATAAGTAAGATTTAGATACCATCCTAAGCTTCTTATTTAATTGAAGGTTAAATATGTAAATAGTCCACTGTAGTACAAGGGAGAAACATGTGAAGAACTCAAATCAAGAAAATAAAAAATACTTCTCTCCCAGATTCAGTGTGAGTTAGGACTCCTCAGCCTACCATATATTTTTTGAAAATATTTTGTAGCATAGATATAAACAGTGGGGCACTCAAACAGATGGTGTCCTAATATATTTATGTATTAGAATATCTGTCAATTAAATATTGCCATCCCCTACATAGTATAATTTTATGTGCTATGAAGGATAAATTGATGTTCATACTTCTCCAGCTGTGGTTCCTCTGTTTTATCTGTTGAGGAAGTTAGTGATGTGTTTTCGGAACAACAATTTTAAAAAAAAATCTCTCAAAAGAGTGATATAGGCACATTGGGACCTCAAACTCTATTAGCTGAAACAGTGAGGAGAAAAAGCCTATGGGAATATAAATGAAACTTTAATGGCACCATATCACAAAATATTAAAATGACCCAACTATCAATAAAAATTTCCTTATCTTTTACTTTTTTTCCTTAATACAGTGATGACTAAAATTGGAGGGAAAATTCTAACATGTATCTCTACTTTATCTCTAACTTTATCTGCTTTATCTCTAAACCATCATCTCAGCCTGTGGGAAAATAAAAATGCCTTGGTTTGTATCATGCACATAATCAGATAAAATGATGTCAGCAATTTGATTAAGTGTTAACTTGAACAGACCAAATCAGCCAGCTCTTTTGCTAATATATGGACCACAGAATAATAAATATAAAGATAATTTTCTACTCCTAAAGTAGTCTTAATATTCACACATTTTTTTAAATGAAGCTTTCAGTGTGAAAAAGAGTAGATACATAACATACATTCATAGAAATTCTTGTGACTTCATGTGAATTGCTTTATGTATGTTTTGCATTTGTCAATGTCCATTGAAACTAAAAAATATGTCTCACATATTTAGCAAAGAATTGGGCACCTGTTATTATCCAGGCATTGTGTTGGGCACCATGGATACAAAGATGAGTAAGATAGAGACTTCAGCCTCAAGCACCTCACTGCCTAGGTAAGGAAGCTTACACAAAGAAATAATTATAGTGTTGTGAGATCTCTGATAAATGTAATAAAGTATGTCAGGACACAGAAAAGGAAATGGATAAAGCCATCACAGAGGAGATAATATTGCCTAGAAGATTTGTGTTTGCCTAAAAGACTTGTGTTCATCCTTTAAGACCCAGCTTCACTGAGGAAGGAGGGAGGCAATGACATCTAAGCAAAAAGCATGTACAATGCCTTAGAGACATGGAAGTGCATGGCCTATGTGAAGTGGAGGGATGGGAGATAAAGCTGCCGCCATTTATATGCTCCACCAAGAATTTTGTACTCTGTCCTATTGGCAGTGAGCAACCACTGCATTAATTGTAATTAAGAGAACAGTTGTGGATTCACTTTTTTGGGTTATTTATTGATAATATATAAATTAAATAAGTTGTTAATAAATTCCAGAGTTGATAAGAATCCAGTGCTTGACTTTCAAGGTGTTATCTATAGTCAGTGCTTTCTACATTCCCCTGATATTTAAGTCAGGTAAAGATTTTCTAAGATGATTTATTTATAAAGCATGATTAGCATTTTCCCCCATAAAAGCAGCAATAAAACCAGTATTGTGCCTATATAGAAACCCTAAATTTTTAAATATAATACTCAAGTAGAACTCTTAAAAGAGGTCAAACAGTGGAAATTACCCTACATAATTCATAACTAACTCAAGGATGGTCAGAAAATAAATTTTTATTATCCCAGTTATTTTAATGTTAAAACCAATAACATGGAGATTTGGTCATTATAAATTACTTTTGAGCAACTTAATAATTTAGTAGACGACATGGTATGTAGATCAATGACTTCCCATTTATTTTTCTCACCATTTCACACAGAAATATATTTCACATCATAACAGACAAAACTGAAACAAAAGTTTCATGAAATAATTCTTACTATTTATTTACCAAATAAATTCTTTACTAAATAAATTTACTAAATTTTACTAAATTCTTAACTTCACTGAAAAGTGAAATAGAACTGATGCTCTATGATGTATTCTATTCTATTTCATTTTTTAGATGCTAGTCAAAATCACTTTCATGGCCCAGCATTTAGTCACAGCCAGAAGTTTGAAAAACATGGTTATAAATAGAATAGTTCAAAGACTTGGGTTCTTTTTCTAGTTTCTCTTCACCACTTACCATCTCTGTGACCTTAGTAATGTCTCTTGACTTTTTCACTTTTGGATATACAGAGTGACGATGATGCCTTCTGTGTCTATCTTGCAGGCTCCTGTTATAAGGAGCAAATGAGATATTTCAAAGAGCTTTGCAAACCATAAAACACTATATAGGCATAAAGAAGTGATATCCGTAAAATGAAACTATACTTCATTGTTATGTATTTCATGTGACTTTGGTGAACCTTTTAATTTTTCAAATGCATTCCTAAAAAATAATTTCCTTTCGGGTATCTAGTCACACCAGATATATCAGAAAATAAGGTTGACAAAGTGTTTCCCATTCTGAATAAGAGACAGCAGTGACACTAGTTCAAGTATGGTTTACATTTTTGGCCTCTCAGAAGAAAACCTGATACAGATCACCACCCTTTAAACTGAGAATGCTTGTTAAAATAATGGGAGGAATGCATGGCTTCATATTGTATAATTTGCTTATATGACACATCTTTTATGATACATGGTGCCACTGCTGAAGTTAGCCTTTGGCAAAGATATGTCATAAACATGTTTGCAGAGCTCTAATAGGAAGAAATCTATAACAGTGAAGAGGGAGACAGGCAAGCCATTCATTTGAAAAAGCAATGTTTAGTAAAATATTATTATGAACTGCCTGTATTCAGTTCTTGGCTCACCAAAAATGACCTGAAATTTAATGTAATTTGATGATCAGTTGGCCAGTTTACTCCATTCTTCCAGCAAGCATTTATTGAGCACTGACTATGTGCCACACTGCAGATGCTTTAGGAGTCACGAAAAAGAAGTAGTCATAGGCACTGCCTTTCAAAGAATTTCTGCTCTGTTTGGCAAAGTAAAACAAGTATTTAGATATGAGGCACAAACAGTGTTAAGCTGTTTTGGTTGCGTGAAGCAGTGACCTACTCAGACTAGCTCAGGTGACAAGGATTTATCGTAAACATGCGTATCCAAAGATTGAAAATGAATCCAGCTCTAGAAACCTCAGCCATACAAGCTTGTGAATCTTCAGCCTAGGGTTTTGCTGTTCATACAACACAGTGACTGGCCTCATGTCTGCTATTTTCTGTGACCATCTGCTTCTCTTCCTGCCACCACCTAGCTTCATATGTCTTAGGAGGTGCCGAGAGCATAAGAGGAATACATTGCTATAGGAGGTCAGAAGAGAATTTGCTTCTTTATTTAGATTTCAAGGAATGCTTAATGAAAGGAATAGCATTGGTATTGGGCCTCAGAGGAACAGTGGGATGTAGACAGAGTATGGGATGAAAGTCAAGTATGAAAATATTCAATGTATGGAAAGCACCAGTTGTCTCTTTTGAATGGCTAGCATTGCAATTTGGCTGGAGAAAATGAAATATAGAAAGGTAGAGTAGGGTAAAATCATGGCCTTTTAACCTCCCAAATGTATAGTTTTAAACTTTGAAATTGAATTCTAATTTAATCAACATATATGTACATGTTAAGTATAATAACATACAATATCATATATTACATAATAACATATAACATGGAATGTTAAATAATAATTATGATACTGATATTATGTATGCATTATATATACGTATAATTAATTTTCCAGTTGCAGAAACAGTTCAAACAAAGCTTACTTCCAAAATATCTTCCAGTGGCCTTTACTTGGTTTATTTTGCAGAAACTGGAACACATTTGTCACTCCATTGGCAAGATTATCTAGTGAGGTATGGCATTAGGCACTGTGTGGATTGATAGCATAAGAAATATCCTGTCTTTAGAATTCATCGTTTAGTTGAGGGACAAGACAAAGAAGCACAGACAAAAAGATCCCAGAGGCCGGGGCCTCTGTCACCAAGTGCTTGCATCATCCCTAACCACTGTACATAGGCACTATAACCCAACCCCCCTTGTTAGCTTTCTTGCCCTCTTATCTTTTCTCAGATCCCTTACTCCTTGATCTGCCCTACAGCAGCATGAAGAGACACCTCAGTGGTTCTCAAATCAAAATAACTAGTCCTGTGTTTAAAGGCCACCCTCATAGTCATCTGACTATATTCATTTACCATTTGTACCGAGCTATGCTCTCCTCTCCAGGGTGGCAGACTTATTTGTCATTGGAAAATACTGTCTTGAGGATCTCAGAGTCTTAACAGAAGGCAGAAGAGCAAACAAGGAATCACTGATAAAATTTGATTGCTTTTGATAAAGTAAAATGAATAAGGGCTTAAAACATAAATTTCTTGATAAATGTTGGGTCAAAGCGTAACCAAACTCTGCAAATAACAGTTAAGTGTTGAGTAGTCAAGATATGCCAGTAAAAGACTTTTTTTACTTACTAATTCTCCAAGAAATAGAGGCTAACTAATTCAAGGTGACATAATTACAGTAAGTTTCAACAAAGCCTCAGTCTGATCCAGGATAAAGGGGTATCTTCTTGTCTCTTTTGAATGCCCTCCAGAAAGAGAAGGCCACATCCAAGAATATTCCAAACTAATTCCAAACCCAAAAGATATGTCTGTGCCTATTACCTGATTCTACTGCCATAGCAGTGATCATCTTGTAAAGTACACATAGAAACGACCCGAGAAAGACATGTGTCCACATGAAAACTGGAATATCTGTGGAATGATTATGTGTAGAATAATGACGTGGCAGTTAGTAGTGGCAGCTCTACTGAGAAAAGCAGGGAGCCTTCTAGGGAGACAGAGAACTTCATGTCTCATGATTTTTTTCAACTGACTCTAAGCTTTTGGAAGGGGTGTGTGTGTGTGTGTGTGTGTGTGTGTGTGTGTGTGTGTTCGCATAATAATGAAATTAAGCTTTCTTATGCAATCTAAAGATTTAACATGTAATTGTGTTTTATGGAACTTCTTTCCAGAATCTTGGATTAAAAATATTTATAAGGTGGGAAAACAAGATACTGCTAGTTCAGTATAAAACATTATAGTAGATTCATGGTGGAAAATAATTTGATACACTAAGAAAATATTTATTTTTAAAAGATGTTATTTATTTATTTGACAGAGAGAAAGAGAGAGAGATCACAAGTAGGCAGAGAGGCAGGCAGAGAGAGAGGGGGAAGCAGACTCCCTGCTGAGCAGAGAGCCCAATGCGAGGCTCAATCCCAGGACCCTGAGATCATGACCTGAGCCAAAGACAGAGGCTTTAACCCACTGAGCCATCCAGGCACCCCATTAAGAAAATATTTCTAAAAATAAATGGACTTGGCGCCTGAAACATGTAACTAAAACTAGGGTCAGGTAATGTGCTTTAATTGTATACATGTCTGTCCTCCATGTTCTGGCCCCCAACCCACCCCACTGAGCTTTTGAGGGCAAGGACATTTACTTTCACCATTATTCTTGAGTGCAAAACATGCCTAACACTTAATAAGTACTCTATACACACTTGTTTAGAGAATAACCAGTTTGGGGTTGGGAAGGTAGTACATTAGCATTAGCGTGCCTTTTTTTTCCTGTCCCATCTCTTATTCCATTGTTTGACTCTGCCACCTTGCCATTCCCACACATCATTCACTAAGCGTCAACAAACTGATCTCTTTCAATTGGGCCTTTTCCCATACCTGTGTATCAGTCAGCTTTTCTGTGAAACCTTATAGACTAGTCTGTTCTCTCTTTTTTTTTTTTTAACTCTGCCACCATTCACTATTCCCTGCTCATGAGTCAGTTGTGTTTATATGTATGTGCTTAACCTTACCCCCATGTCAGTTGTATGACCTTCTTCTCTGATGACCACCACAGTTACTTGTGAGTTTTCAGGTTAATACATATGTTTGCAGAAGGGAAGAGAGGATTGAATGGCAGATCGATGTCTGCAATCTTTGCAATGAGGTTAGTCAATAAAGAATACACACAAATGTATTTCTTGCTCTTCTTAATTCACACTGTAGTTTATTTTCTGGAAAAAAGGTAGGAAGTGATTATGACAGCAAGTAAAGGCATCCTTATCACAGGTAAGTGCTACCCTTGGAGACCATGTGATCATGGGCAAATAACAAATTTTCCATGCTTCTTTTTCCTTGTCTTAAATTTCATTGTATTTATGGATTGCACTAGCAACTATATCCGCACAGTAACTTACTACATCTTGTAATGGGAACAGAATGATATTTGCACCTCTCGGAGAACTGAGAGTAATTACAGTAGAAAACCATTTACTCTGAATGTCTAAGACCTGATCTTCTCTAGATTAATTATTATCAGTGTTTAGATATTTTAATTCCAAATGAGAAAACAATTAGTAAAAGAATGCTAGTTCATGAATTGTGCCATTTAGTGGTGTTTGTAAAGTATAGTGAGAAAAAAGTTTAAAATCATCTATGTGTGAGAAAGTGCACTACATAATATGGAATGTGATATATGATAGAAAATAAAACAGTTTGTAAAACACAGGTCTTAGAAAATATTTATTTACTGGTAATATTGTTTCCCAATCAACTGAAGCATAGGTTGGTGCTAGGTACTGAGCTGTGTCTCCCCCAAATTCGTATTATTGAAGCCCCAACCCCCAGTGTGATGAGACGTGGAGATGGGCCTTTGGGAGATAATTAGGTTTGGATGAGGTCATGAAGACAGAGCCCTCGTGATGGGATTAGTACCCTTATAAGAAGAGACATCAGAGAACTTGCTCCTTCACTCTCCCTGTCACAGGAGGATTCAGTGAGAAGGTGGACAATTCCAAGCGAGGAAGAAAGCCTTCACCAGAAGCCGACCATGTTGGCACCTTAATCTGGGGCTTCTCGCCTCTAGACCCATGAGAAAAAAATCTTTTTGTTGTTTCAGGGACTCAGTCTATGGCATTCTGTTATGGCAGCCTGGTCTGATAAAGACAGTTGGCTATGTATCATTTTATTACCTCCAGATTTTGGCGAGTAGTAAGTAAATTTTTTTCCTGTATCATCATTTCATAAAGTCCCAAATTTCCAAATACAATCACTTTTCTCTTTTTAATATGTAAATTAAAGACTGGGCTCTATGTGTTAACAGAATTCAGTGCATTAAAACTGTGCTTACCCATTAAAGCATAAATGACCAAGGACATCATAATTCTTTTTGCTACCAGCAAGATTCATGATGATAATCATGTAATCATTTAATTTGCCCACCCTCTTCATAATGGTTGGATTTGGCTACACTTTGATGTCACTAACCTACATTATCACACTATTAATCACCATATGACTGACGTAAAATAAAGATGCAATTAGTGAAGGAATGGCATGACTTTCCTATTGTGGCCAAAAGAACACATAACATAAAATTTGCCATCGTAACCATTTTTAAGTATACAGTGGAACACTGTTAACTATATACATGTTGTTGTGCACGAGCTGTCTAGAAATTTTTCATCTTGCAAAACCAAAACTCTATTCCCATTGAATAACAGTTCCTCAATTTCTCCTTCCCTCAGCCCCTGACCATTTTCCTTCTAAGAGTTTGATTTATATACCTCACACAAGTAGAACTACGTGGTATTTTTGTGACTGGCTTATTTCATGTGTAATATACTCAAGGTTCAATCCGTGTTGCAGCATATGACAGGATTTTATTATTTATTAAGGATGAATAATGTTCCATAGTATGTATATACCATGTTTTCCTTTTCAATTTATCCATCAGTGAACATTGACATTGCTTCCAACTTTGGCTAGTGTGACTAATGCTTCCATGAACATGGATGTGCAAACATATCTTCAAGGTC
Organism: Nasua narica; assembly: GCA_028533885.1. Lineage (NCBI taxonomy): Eukaryota > Metazoa > Chordata > Mammalia > Carnivora > Procyonidae > Nasua > Nasua narica. The sequence goes on along the minus strand of CM052801.1, from coordinate 80,834,774 downwards.
TTGTTTTCAGTTACTTTGGGTATATACACAGAAGTGGGATTGCCAGATTATATGGTAATTCTATTTTCTAATGTTTTTGAAGAACATCTATACTAGTTTTCCATAGGATCTGCAACATTTTACGTTGCTACCAGTGATGCACAAAGTTCCAGTTTCTCTGCATCCTCACCAAACCTTATTTTCTGGGGTTTTTTTTGTTTTGTTTTGTTTTGTCTTGTCTTGTTTTGGTGTGTGTGTGTGTGTGTGTGTGTGTGTGTGTGTGTGTGTGTGTGTGATAGTGACCATCCTAATTTGTGTCAGGAATATGTCATTATGGTTTTGATTTGCATTTTCATGAGGATGTTGATGCATCTTTTCAATATGCTTGTTGGTCATTTGTATATCTTCTTTGGAGAAATGTTTCCTCAAGTCCTTTGCCTATTTTTTTAAATCAGGTTATCTTTTGTTATTGTTGAATTTTAAGAGTACTTTATATATTCTAGATAGTAACCTCTTATCAGATATATTGTTTGCGGGGCGCCTGGGTAGCTCAGTGGGTTAAAGCCTCTGCCTTCAGCTCAGGTCATGATCTCAGGGTCCTGGGATGAGCCCCACATTCGGGCTCTCTGCTCAGCAGGGAGCCTGCTTCCCCCTCTCTCTCTGCCTGCCTCTCTGCTTACTTGTGATCTCTTTCCTCTCTGTCAAATAAATAAAATCTTTAAAACAAAAAGATATATTGTTTGAAAATATTTTCTCCCATTCTGTAGTTCACGTTTTTACTCTGTGCATTGTTTCTTTTGCTGCACATAATGAGTAATCATTTAAAAAGTCATTTTTCTTAAAGATTTTATTTATTTGACAGAGAGAGAGGGAACACAAGCAAGGGAAGTGGCAGGCAGAGGGAGAGGGAGAAGCAGGCTTCCCACTGAGCAAGGAGCCTGATATGGGACTCAGTCCCAGGACCCCAGGATCATGACCTGAACCAAAGGCAGATGCGTAATGACTGAGCCACCCAGGCGCCCCTAAAAAGTCATTTTAGAAAATCACTGTTATTCAGATAGACACTTGTATTCATTAGATTCCTATATAAACAAACCTCTGTTGCAATGTTTAGATCATTAGGGGTTTGTTTTTGTTTGTTTGTTTTTACATTTTCAGGTCTTTCAAATGGAGGTGCTATATAAATTACATTAGAATGTGTTATGAAGAATATAGTAATTGGTGCAAAACAAGTTACAAAAGTCCACAAAATATAAAATAACATTTAATTTGCTCTAAAAGAAAAGAGATCTAATACCCCTAGGGTTTTTAGACTTCAGATTTTGGCATATCCATGAAGTATTACACTATGGATTTATATAATAGAGCCAACCATTAGAGCTGTTTTATTGAGGGACACTTGTAGTAGCTACTTGGACTACCATAACCTTAGCCATTCTCATCATTATCCATTGCTGTAACTTTAGCATGTCTTTAGAAAAGGAAAACCCCCATCCATGACTCATAGTTTCAGGAAATCCACGTTATTTTAATAGCATTTATTTGAAACCAGTTTGATAGTCTCTGTGAGTAGATAGATGGTCATCATGAATGCAAATTGTATAAAATGAGGATTTATTTTATAGCCATAGTATTTCACTAGAAAATATGGTAAGGTTTAGGGACGCCTGGGTGGCTCAGTTGGTTAAGCAACTGCCTTTGGCTCAGGTCATGATCCCAGCGTCTTGGGATCGGGTCCCGCATCGGGCTCCTTGCTCCACAGGGAGCCTGCTCCTCTCTCTGCCTCTGCCTGCCTCTCTGCCTGCTTGTGTTCTCTCTCTGTTAAATGAATAAATAAAAAAAAAGAAAATATGGTAAGGTTTTAATGTGCAGATAGAAAAATAGTGTAAATAAATCGCTCAATTGTCTTTTAAAGAAAGCCCATTAAGCAATCTCTTCTGATATTTTCAGGATCAACTTGGGATAAAATGATATACCAACTAAGTTAAAGACTTAATAAGTATCACATAAATTATACAAGTACTACTGAAATGAGGATATTTGTTGCTGAGAATTAGAAGGAAACATTTAATGATACATGCTTCAGCATATTGAACTACATTTATAAATAAAGTAACCCATTACATGGATTTTATAATAAGTTGTTACACAGCTAATTCAGTCCCAGAATTTTATCTTCAGTGTTTACAATAAATAGGAATGGCAAGTGTGATAGAAGCACTCTTAGTGCATTTTGCTTTGAATCCCAGGAGTGATGGCTGAGTGACATCACACAGAGTCAATTCAATGCCATAGGACCCAAAGCCTTGGGCTAAGTTCTTCACTTCTCTGTCTCTACAGTGGGTACAATGTATGACCTTAAAACATCACTTTTTCTTCAAAAAAATAGAAAATATTCATCTCCTTAGGATATTTTCAGAATCCTACTTTCTTAACGATTTTTTAGATAGTCCATTTTCATAGCATACTAATTATGTGAGCAAGAAGGTATGATAGAATAGAGAGGTACAAGAATAATAACACTAAGAAGCAGTAAATGAAGCTGATAACATATTGAAGCTTATACACAATGAGTGCGTATAGGCTAATGTTTTGTTTTCGTGGCACCAACACAATTGATTAAGACTCTTCTAAGTCAGTTATGTCTTTTGCATTATAAAAAGTCCCTAATCTGATATGGTATGTTTTAATGACAAATCCACAACCATAGTCTCTGTGACAAGACATTGTGTGAATGATTTCAGGAAGGTCAGAAGAGGTCTTAACATCTGAGTAACCATGCCTTTCCCCATCTTGAGCTGCTGCTCCTGAAAGAGGAAAAGGATGTATTTTTCCTTTCATCTTACTTCACAGGTACATATCTTAACAAGACACAGATAAAGAACTATAGTAGTTCCCTCTTTATCCGCAGTTTTGCTTTCTGCAGTTTTAGCCAGCCTTGTCAATCACAGTCTAAAAGCAGATGATCTTCTTTCTGACATATTGTCAGGAGGTCAATAGTCGTCTAATACTACGTCACAAAGCTCACACCACTCACCTCACTTCCTCTCATCACATAGGCATTTTATCAGCTCATATCATCACACGATGAAAGGTGAGTATGGTCCAATAAGATATTTTGAGAGAGATATTGCATTCTCATAATTTTTATTATAGTATACTGTTATAATTGCTCTATTTTATTGACAGTTATTGTTACTAATCTCTTACTGTGTCTAATTTATAACCTAAGCTTTATCATAGGCACATATGTATAGGAAAAACGTAGTATATATAGGGTTCAGTACTACTCGTGGTTTCAGGCATCCATTGGGGGTCCTGGAATGTATCCTCCATGAGTAAGGGAGAGAAATACTGTAGGAGCAGCAGCAACACTAAATTCTTTGAAAGACAGCTGTCTTCTAATCTGAATTCATGAGAACAATTACGATTATGAATATATTGGTAACTAATATTAACCGAGTTTATAACATCTACCAGGCAATCTGCTAAGTACTTAGCATACAACCCTGGTCTAATGTCCATGCTCTTTACAGATACTATACTAGAGTATCATTCATATGCAGTGCTTTAAAATAAGTATATTTGGATATAGTATAAGGCAAGTCATCTACCGCAAATTAAGTTGACATGTAGTTACGTAATTGCTCAAATATCATTAGCTTATAATGTGGATGTTGATCCTGGTGCTAATATGACAAAGTTCCTGTGTATTTATTTAATACGAAAGCTATGCCTGTGCAACACCATACTTCTAAGTAGCAGACATAGTTTGTTCAGTGGCATTTTGGTATATACTATTTTTAAATGTCTGAATATTCCTGACACTTTATCCAGCTATCTGTGCTCCTTCCCTCGTGGGATTTTATGTACTTTGAGGGAATTCTTTGAAAGACAGTTTTGCTTGCAGCTTTGCCCAGTGAATAAAGCATCAGATAATATTTGTGAAGGTCTTTGAGAGATGCAGATGAAAGGTGCTTCCTAAATACAAATCCCTAATGTTGTATTCATGAAAATGGTTTTTTTCATATCCTTTGCTCGAATGTTAAAGTCCCAAGGTGTTACTGCAATAAGTACTTTATAAATGCATGTATACCCCCAAATCATTTAGTATAGGGGAAAATACAAGTGAATGCACTTGGAGCACTTAAATAAAAATCATGAAATAGAGTCTGTTATCTGAAGTAAAAGGGACTGAGAGCATAATAAGAAAGCTAATCAATAGGGAGTGTTTGGTGTGGCTTGGAGGAACAGGAAAGGAGTCAACTGTGATTCTACTGACTCATGACTTCAATAATAGCTTCTTAGAACCATTTTGAAGAAAATAAGAAATGTGTGAAAATTGTAGAATGTTTTTTAACTATAAGGGAGATGCTTTAAATAATCAAATATGTTGGAATCAGATAGGTTTTCTCTTAGTTTACATACCAGATGGTACCTGAATTTTATAAATTTTGCTGAGCTCAATAATTAATCATTCTTTCAATAATATTACTTAGTGGTTAGTACATGCCAGGCACTCTCTAGCAAGTGCTTTATACATGTGACCTCATTTAACTCTCACAAAAACATTAAGAGATATTTATTAGAATCCCTATTTTACAGATAAGGAAACAGAGGCTTGAAAAGGTTTGAATACTCACTATCAAACTGATAGTACGTAGTGGAGCTGTGATTTAAATGCAGACTGATTTGATCCTAATGTCTTAACTACTTAACTACTGCAGTAACTTAACTACTGTGTCATCCAGAAATGTCACAATGTACTCGCTAATTTCAACAAGTCACACTTGCTAATTTCATACAAATCACCAAGAGATGAGTTCCTCTAAACAAGTAAATTGGTAGTCGAGAAAATACTCTATTTGACTCATGTTATTGAATGTAAACAAATGAATCCAAGATACTCTCCTGTTTATCTTCTACTTCTGAGTACAACATGTTCCATAACAATTAGATTTAATCCCTTCTCTACTTTGGCTTCTGCATCATTTCTTTGGAAAGTTATAAGCGGTAATAATATATCTCTATACCTTGACCTGCAACTGACTTTTGATGATCACTACTAGAAGGCCCCGTGGTAGACTATGGCCAGACTTGCCCAGAGAAGTCTTGTAAGGGAGAGGACGTGGGCAACAACTAGGCCCTGTATTGTGTGTACACTTAAGGGATAATTTGTCCTAGTGCTACCATAGCAAGAATTTGGAGATTGGGGAGCTGGACATGAAACCTGCGTGATAGGACGTCTTGAGTAACAGAATTATGCTTTACATAAGCTGTTTCCAAATGCTAATGAAGCTGGGAGTACAAAAGACCACAGTCTCATAGTAATATGTTCTTACACCCTGTTAGACACCTCACTCTGTGCAGGCCACCAGCACTATCAAATCGAGGCTTGCTTTTGTGGAGTACAAGGAACACAGAATGGAGCCATGTGCACATGTCTGCATTCTAATTTTATTTGTATCCTTTGTAGTGCTTATTTGCAGTTGGTGAGTACACCAAAGTGAAAGCAAACTCGAATCAAGTCCAGGTTGTCATCACACGCATCTAGGAACCCAGATCACACTCTTCAGTTGTGTCTGGTGTAGACCCCGAATATTCATACACAGGAAGGAGCTTCTGTGCACTCGTTCACTGCTTTCAAGCACTGTAAGAAGTCTCTTTGAAAACTGCTTCTTATAAGCATGTGTGTTTAATCCTCTGTCCCTCTCAACAGGCCTTCTATTGTACATAAAATGTCTCCCCCAAGAACCACTTGAAAAAAGTTATTTAAATGACCTTAACTAAGAATTAAATTGCTTAAGATACTTTGTTAAAGAGTTATCAGTCACTACCTGTGAAATATTTCCCTAATTTCTAGGATTACCATTTATCTTTATTAGTACAGTCTCATATTCATAGTTTCTTCAACATCTGTTCTCATTTTTTCTCCTGTTTATGCTGGCTGACTGTCTTCCCCTTGAGACAAGCTAATTTTTTTAAGGCATCTACATGGTAGGGTGGGGAGGAACCTGTCTGAATTCACCACTTATTCAATCTACTCTAACATTATATTAGTAGATTCCACTAATTTGCTCATTTTGATGGACATTTCACTTGATCCACTAGCAAACACATCTATATCAATATATCAGTATGTTTCCTAATTGAGCTGCCTTCTCGTGACTTCATTAGCCATCTTCTAGTTAATGAAGTCTCAAGTGCAATCTATATGTAATTTGAGGCTACATGTGAAAAGGCATCATTACAAAAGAATTTGTCAGATAACTTTTTTGTATTCTGGATGATGTTCATCCAGAATCTTGCATTTTGTTTGGGGAACCATAAAGACCTAGTTAAATTGGAGGGAGTCCAGGGAGATAAGCAGTAATGTAATTGAGGGAATGAATCAGATTTTGAAGGAAAAATAAAATGAGTTAAATATGCATAACTTAGCATAAGCAAAGTTTATAAGGCAGGCTTAGTAATATATCTTAATGTTGGCACCTCTCCAACAAACAGCTCTCTTTAGCATCTCACTAAAATAACATGTTGAAAAACAAGAAAATGACAATTTGTAATAAGGAGGGAATTAATCAATGAACATTTCAGGCAGAAAGCTTCAGATACAAGCTGTGCCCACACAATGCCAAAACAACTGGTAGGAATGGGAAGAATTCAATCAAATAAGATATTTGGCATCATAAAACATCTCTCACACTGTAGATGTTGTAATTGTTTTTTAATAAAATAAACTTACTTGAATTCCGACCAAAACTTTGAATTTATTCCAATTAATTAAATTCATGAATGAACAAACTTCTAAACTTATATTGACTAAAATTATGGGCTAAGTGTTTGGGAGATATAAAGATGATTCAGACCTAGATCCTGATACAAGACAAGGAGATGCATAGCTTGATTGTAAGCTGGGAAATAAAACTTACTCTCTCCTTCCTATATAACTATCACTTCCCAGTTCATACCTCTTAGGAGACTCCCTCAGTAACCCAAAGATCAGGCAAAAAAGTTGATGGCACCCAGTAGTATTCTACCATCAGCCATCAAGATCACAATTCTCAATTTTTTTTGGCCCCAACATACTTGAATAACATGTACATGTGTATAACACTCCCATGAGAATACCAAGATTTTTGTTCCCAATCCCCACCCTACCCCATTTTCTATTTTGGGGAGGAGGAATAAACAAATTTTTCATCACCCCCATGGTATGCATATAATCATTTTACCAGGAAGTGGGTGTGGGATTCACCCACTGGGAAGTGGGTATAGTGATTCAAATGGTTTATGGGATCATAGTTGATCGCCAAACTTTGGTATGTTTGGATCCTATAGCTGAGAACTTGTTGAACTTGGGCAAAACATGGGTGAAATGTGAGAATTGTCTGGTCTTGTGAGTGCTGCTGTAACAGTGCTGTCTCTCCCCCACTGTCCCAGGTGGGGGCTATGTACCTGTTCAGTCCCCAGGTACACATACTAAAACTCATCTACACCACCCCACCGGATGTCCATGGGTCTCCTTCGTTCCTAAAGTTATCCTGGGGGAGAGAAACTACAGGGTATGTGGAGCCTTTTTCACCAGATAGCCAGACAGTATTGGTTAGATGATGGTATTAATAATCAGTACTTTTTCTTCAGTCTTTATTTGAAATAAAGTTTGGGGTGGAGGGCCTAAAACCTCCCCAGCCTTCCCTAGTCCTCCATGCTTTGTTTCTATCCTGTAAGATGGCTTTGTCTTTTACTTCTTGTTTTTTATTACTCTTAATATATAGCTTGCCCTCATTATTTAACATATGGTAGTATGAAAAATATTTTTCTTAGGGATTTAGACACAGTCATAATGTTTTCTTGATTTGTGCTCTGAACATTCAGAGTTTCATTTTCATAAATAACATTAAAATTATTTTCATCCATTGCTTCTTGAACAAATACAGGGTGACCATTTGTAATAGTCTAATAAAAAAACCCCCAAAGCTCTGAAAGTGAAAACTTCGTAAAATTCCAGAATATCTGTTATTAGCTAATTTATTAAATGATTCACTGTCAATTAATTCATAACCCTCCATTACCTACTTGCAAATAAATAATGAACTTGGGATTGAAAATAATTGAAATACCTACATACAACTTTAGTTTGAGGATAAAGTAAATATGAACTTTTAAGGATCATTACTTTTTTATATTTTCTTTTTGATATACTTCACTGCCTAATAATGGAAGCCACAGCATCATTGTCAGCATAAGATAAAACAGGGCAATTATCTATTTCTTGTTTCCTGGTACATAATGGATAATAGAGTTTCCTTCAAGACCACAGTGAAAAAGACTTTGGCCAACCACTAATTTCAATTGTTAATTAATACCATATATTAATATTTAGAATTTGACATTTAAAATTCCAAATCATACTCTAAAGTAGAGCTCTTTACCATTCTATTTAGAAAAATGAATAGGTAACAAATGTATTGACCTCACTTTTCCTTTTTTTTTGTAACATTGCCAAACTGCTCTGAAAATATAAGCAAAAATGTATCCATGCTATTTTTACAACCAAGAAAATTAGGTAGTTTGAACATTTACTTCAGTAATTTAAGGAAAACAGCATTTAGCCACAGTCCTTTCTTTCTTTTTTTTTCTTGATTGTGAAGTCCTAGTTTGTTTGTCTTAATCTGTGTCAGAGAGTTGATTGAGTTAACAAACCAGGCACTTATTGGCAGGAATATTGACTGTTATTCGTAGGATTGGCTAATTGCACTATGTAAAGCCAATACAGTGCACAGCACAGTTGGATTCCCCCTGTAACAGGGAGAAATGGGTTGGGGGAGGGCTGCCTTGTAGACAGATACTTGGCCTATTGTTATGCTTGTACAACACACAGGAGAACAGGAAAAGAACTTAATGAGACCTAGAAAATAGGAAGTTTAAGCTTGCTGGAGGTAGACCAGCACATCCTTTGAAAATAAGCACCAGTTTATGGAGAGAATGAAGTGTAAATACGAGTTTCAGCACAAACATGTCAAAGGATTGTAGGTGCTTCAATGTTGACCTTTATTTCCAGTGGTTATAGCAAAGATCAACCTAACTGACAAAAATTAATAGAGTGTACTCTCTTACTTGCTGTCTTGGTAAGAGAACCATTGGAAGTCCTCAAAGGATATACTTCCCAGTCTCAAAGATAGCACGCAGCATTGGGAGGCTCTGGAACCATGCATAGTGCAGTCATCTAGAACCAGACTGAAACCATGTAAACTGGAAAACAGTATTTATCGTTGGCCTTCCCCCCAGATCTTCTGTGACTCTTCTCGTGCTTTAAATGCCAATGCTCTGTTTCTCCAGCTGCCTCTTTCTCTTGTCTGTGTCTCACTCATACACATGCCCATATATACACACAAATATCTACTAAACATTAGCTATTTAATAGACTTTATTTCCGGTCTCAATCTAATGGTTTATTTAACTAATGAATCTGCTTTTATGGAAGGCTGAGGGTACATTAATATTAAAGCAATATTATTTGAGCCAGGAAAGTGATAAGGTGTACCTATTTACTCAATTTTCTTCTGAAAACCAATTTTCTTACCTTCATATTCTTTGAGCCTCTAATAATAAGGTGGAGAACAGAAACATCCACAGCCAGATACACTTAAGACTAATTTGGTGATCACCTAGCACTATCAAGTTAATGGATATTAGCCATAACATGTGAATTTATAAACCACCTCCTCACAGGTTGTGAAAGCTCCTTTTGGCAAGTAAAGTACTATAAAATAGTAATATACATTTAGAATTAGTAGTAATAGTTAATATTAATAATAAACCTCTCCTCTTTATTTTATACCATTTTCTTTTTATTTCCTTCCCTGCCTAGGAGGGAGAACAGCTCAGAAAAGCAACCCAGGGAACCAAAGGCTTATAATTAGCCTCAAGAGACTTGACATAAGTAGTTATGGCAATAACCCTTGGTGCCCTGATGTTCTTTGCTCATGTAGATTACTAAGGCCTTCATAAGCATTAATTAATATTGCCTCATAAGAGTTTGTAGAGGCGGTTAAATACTAATACAGACCCATAATCCTTCATCAAAAATCTTTGAGGTCCTTTTGTTTCAAAATTTAGAATTTTTCAGATTCTACACAGGTAATGCCATGCATATATTATATGTTTTGTAACTCCCAGACTGGGATGTGGGCCAGCATCCTTTAATAATACATCAATATTTCTGCAACTAAATGTATAAAAATTCTCTAAATGAAATAAAGAGCATAAATACCCTTATTTCAGTTTATATCGGGTTTTGCTACCAAATGAATGAGAAAGAAAAACTTGGTTTTCAGGAATTTTTCGATTCCAGAGCTGGAGACGAGGTATTGTCCCGCCATCTTCTCTTTGGCCAGTGATGTAATGAAACACAGACTGAAAGCCAAGAAGGGCAGACATGTTTTCTGACTCCCTGTGACCTTTTTCTACAGCTTTGAGAATATATGTGCTCCTCTTGGCAACATACACTGCATAGTAACTTTGGGGAGGGAAAAAACATATTTTGGAAGTTATTGTCCTAGTATCAGTACAGAAAAGTTTGATTGGTTAAGTACACGGATCTGGGAAAAACTAGGCATATGTCTACTTCGGTCACATTTTTTTTTTTTCAGAAAAGAATTATCCATTTGGCATTGCTGTATTAATGACAGTGTTTATTTTTAACACTTACAGAAAATTATTTTCATGTACAGTCAGTTCTGCTGCAATGCTTGTTTTGAAAACATTCATTTGTTCTCGTGCTATTGGTATCTTTGAGAACAATTTGAACATAAGACACATTTCATGTCTGCATATGTGTGATTCCATCTGTTAAAAATACTAGGGGAAGGCAGAAAACTGCACCCGGCAGAATGAACCACGTAGGAATATACAGAATGCACACGTGCATCTACCTGAAACATCCACAAGCTGTCTTAGTTCACTGCATTGTGTTCAGACCCTTGCCCATCCATAGCTGGGGTTAGATCTTTCTGTGTGACTCAGACAACCCTCCTTTCATCAATCCTCAGTAACTCATCAGTTGCAACCCATCTGGCACCCACTTTCATAAGCAAACTTCAGGTCTCGTGCCCCAAACCCCTTTTCCCCATAAACCCTTTTCCAGGGCGTGATTTTGCATAGGGCAATGAATGTTAGAAATGCAACTATCGCCTTATAGCCCTATGGACTGTGTTAATGAAGCATAGGGGGCAGCACAACACCCTAGTGGACCCTTCAATAAGTTCCCACAGTGTTTCTGAGTAGAGGTATTCTAATTGCTGGTGAAAAGTTGCTCGAGCTAAAAAACAAAAGCAAAACAAAAAACCCAAGAAGGCATGCCCACTTTCTTTTCCCATTCCCCTTTTGGAGACAATGGCAATGTTGTTTCTGAAGGCATATACCTCTGTTAACAGTTCTGCCACACCTAAAATGCCTGAGATATATAATATGGAGGAATTTTCCTTCCCTGCAGATTTTTCTTATCAAGTTACTTTAGGACCTCAGACCTGAAACTGGATCCTACCCAAGTATATTATGTGAATTAGACCTTTCCATCTGAAATCTTAATTTACTTTCAGAAGGCTTTATAAGTATGTCCAGATATCCACATTTGCATAATCACTACACCTCCCCCTCCCTTGCGTCTCTCTCTTGGGCACAGAAATGTATGGCTGCCAGATACATTTGGAAGTGAGTGCATGTGGACTCTTCGCCCCTTGGAACTGGTGTTCTAGAGCTCCTGACACTGAACCCTAATGTATTTTTCATTAGTGTTTAATGTTGGGAAATCCCATTTCATGGAGCCTAAGGATTAACTTACTTCATTTGGAAGAGAACAAGTACATTCCCCATCTTTTTCCTGAGGTGAAAAAAAGAATGAAGCTGAGATCATTTGCATTTCATAAGGGCTTAAGGTCCGGATATATCCCACTCAATTCAACAATCCAATATTGTAAAAGCTTTTAAAGACAATATTAACAAGTAGGGAAACCTCTGCATATTTAAAATGTGGAAATAAAAATACACAATAAAATAGGTATAAATCAACACACACACACACACACACATACACACACATATAATCAAAATAACTATACAAAGCAGTTCTACCTGTAGCAGAAATGGTATAATATGTTATAATAATACCATGATTGTACTTTTTAATGAAGTAGAATTTTCATCATGTTTCATAATAAGGCAGTTGCAAAGATTTTGAGGAAATCCAGCAAGCAATAAATCCAGATGATAATGAGTGACTCTTCTTTTGAACAACTGTACTGAATAGAGACTTTGTATCTTTTGAACAATTGTACTGACACAAATACCTACTGATTAAGCTAATAGATGTCACATGTCATTTGGAGGTGTTCTGGACCCAACACCTAAACTTGATTTCTTCTTCTAACTCTGGACTCCCACCCTTTGTTTCCCTTGCTTGCATCATTAAGTTCATGGATTTCGATGGCAAGTGTGTAGAGTATGTCACTGCTCCTCTTTTCATGTCTTGATGGGATGTGATATTAAGCACCTTCTTTGGGGTATCATTGTCCTTCCCCATGGCTGTGGGAGAGATTTCACTAAGACCTCCAAGGGGGAAACCTGCTGCTCTGTGAACTATCAAATAGATACCCAGTGGCCACATCAGAATGAAAGAGCTCAGGGGACACTGAAAGTGGTTCTGTAGGTCCCATGGGGGAGTGAAATTAAAGCTCTTAGGAATCTTACTCTGTACCTAACACTGTGCTCATATGATACGCAAGAAAAGTAGATGATCTTGCTCTAAGAAATATGTAGTCAATTTTGGTAGATAAGACAAAAACATGGGATAACAAAGGAATACTATAATATTGCAAACTCAGGGGCCAAAGTTATGATAAGAATAGTAAATGTTAAAGTCAGAGAAGACAATCATATTTATTATTTTCCAAAATAGCACATGGAAAAAAGTGCTGGGCTGGGTGGGAATCATCAGACATAGGCAGACAAATTCATACAAGGTGAATGACTTTGAACAAGTCACTTTACCTCTCTGAGCCTTGGTTCCTCATCTGTAAAATGGAGAAGGGAAGAGGGAGAGCTGAACTAGGTGATCCCTATAGTCATTTCCAGTCTGAAAGTTTCATCCTTCTACTACATTTAATAAATGAGTAGTCACTGACATACTATGTCCAAGCACATTTTACATGAATTAAATTTAATTGCTAGGAGAAAGGATTATTATTTCCATTTTACAAATGAGGAGTTAATGTTTCTAAATGGCAGAGGCAGAATTCAAACCCAGGTTTGCCGTACCCCCAAATTCTATGCTCTTTCCACAATGCTGCGCTGCATACTATTACACCAAACCACCTTCCTTTTTGTTGCTTAAGGAGATAAGATCTAAGGAGGGAAACAGACATATAAACAAATAACCACAATGGAAGGTGGTATGGCATAAGTGAAAAATACAGAAGATGTGGAGGATTCTGTGTCTTTAAAGCTTAAGGGGGTAAAGAGAGCTTGTATCACAAAGGTCTACATGTAGTGAGTGGAGTATTAGCCAGAGAGTCAGGAGATGGGGGTTCTAGTTTTGGCCATGCCAGGTGTCCCTGGGCAAGCTGTTCTCTGGACATCAGTTTTCTCATCTGCAAAATGAAACGATCTTCAAGGTCTTTGGGGTTCCAGCATTTAATGCTTTTCTGAGTCCAAAGATGGGAAGCATACTTCTAGTTATGGTTATAAATATGAGCCCAGAGGTTTAAAAAAATTAATGAGATGTTAAGCGCTTGTGATAATATTTTTAGTGGATATGGGATTTGGGCTGGGCCTGGAATAATGGGGTTGATTTTGAAAATTCATGAAGCATTTTAGTTCCTTTTAAATAGCCAAGGGTAGCTGACTATCTAAAGGAATATTTTGTATTAAAATGAATGACCACTACTCCTTTCCCTATCTATCTTTTGTACAATTTCCTTTTTCATATAGCAAGTTTATTTAAAGGGAGAGCCATCTATAGTAGAAAACATAGCCAAGAATTTGTCATGCTCTTGGGGCACCAGTATCATTTCAAAATATGAAAACCATGCCAATGTCTTCGAAATTCAAGTCTGAGGTAGATGGATGGAAAGAAGTTATTTTTTCCCTATGATCAGCCACAGCAAAGTGAGTCTGAGCACAAACAGCTGAGCCCCTTTGCTAGGCATGGAAAGCCTCTGGCATTTTTCTGCTTTTCAACTCAGTCATTTGGGAGGTGGGACAAAGCCATGCTGTCTACAAAGTTTATCCAGAACGTGCTGGTGTTACAAGAGATCACTTGATGTCTATTATGTTTCTCCTGTGGAAAAGAGGTGGCTATCAGCTACAATAGTGATTCCTTTTCAAAGGGGTTTAATTGGGGCATTTCTCATGGGCCAAATTCTAACTCGCTGTCTATACATGTGCCTGCCAGGAAAACAGTGGAAAAATACCAAACAATAGCAACAACAGAAGTCTGAGGACCACTGTCCCAGGCTCCCCCCGCTGCAAACAGGCAGAGAAAAAAAAAATGGTTTCCTTTCTGCCAAAGCTGCGGCGAATATGGCAGAGCTCCTAGAAAGGTGTGGCCAGTGGGGGAGGGGCACAGTGTGTGTTGCATGGCCATGGAAATATATATAATAACCTGAACAAACTCCTTTTAGCCTACCTATTCCAAGCAGCACTCTTATTTGGAGGTGGGGGATGGGTTGCTGGCAAAGAGATGAGTTTCAGGCAGTTGAGTTCCACACTCAGGGAGCTGTTTTTCTGAAGTATGGATTTGCTCCTGTGTAGGTAGGCTAGCATCCTTTCCTGAGGTAAGCCAGAAGGTGGCCTTTTATTTCAAGTGTCGAATGATTTTTCTTGCAACAAATTTGTGCTTTTCACTGGTATTTTCTGAAGTGAGACTTTTGCAACTGATGGAAATCGGCTCACTTCTGTAACTTAGTGTCTTGTTGATGATTTATTTGTTCGGTAGCAGAAACTATGACAAATTGTGTGAGGCAGCCTCATTTACTTTTTAGCTGCTATAGCCCTGAAGAATTTGCATGTAAATGCAACTGTGAATGTTTTACATTTCATAAGCGTGCTGCACGTGTTTTTGTAAGTTAAGTGACATTTTCACAGATAGACTGAACTTAAGACTCGGCCCCTACCCCCCAGGTTATATTCTTCTGAAATCCTCAGTCTGACAAGCTGTGTTTTCCTGACTGCCAAGTGGGAGAGTAAGTCTCTATTTGGTGTTTTTCTTCTCTCCTCTTTAGACATGCAGAGCAGCCCACACAACCAGTTCACCTTCAGACCCCTCCCGCCGCCGCCGCCGCCTCCGCATGCGTGCACCTGTGCCAGGAAACCACCCCCTGCAGCCGACTCTCTTCAGAGGAGATCAATGACTACCCGCAGCCAGCCCAGCCCAGCTGCTCCAGCTCCCCCAACCAGTACGCAGGATTCGGTTCATCTGCATAACAGCTGGGTCCTGAATAGCAACATACCCTTGGAGACCAGGTACTTGAGCTATTATTGATCCCAATAACTTAAATATTGGCAGAGGATGATCCCACCGAGTGCAGAAACTCATTTCATGGTAGACCTCTGCAGGGACCCACAAATGCACACAGAGATGCACACCCAGATGCCTGGGCAGAAGGCAGACCCCTCTGCGGGCACAAGAGCACGCATAGCCGCACACACCTAGATTCGGACACACTCACCAACATAGACTAAAGCAGATTCGCATGGAAAGATGAAAGCACAGATGCATAAACACCCCACAGGTAGCCACCCACAAAAACATACAAAACAAAGCAATTATCTAAACTACTAGTGCGCCCTCCGTGTAAAAGGCACTCACCTCTTGTTTTAGGAAACTGCAGCATTACAGGAAAATCCAAACACAATTGGGGGAACAGTGATAATTTGGATTTTATTATAAGATGCTTTCAAAAAGTAAGTTGCCTTCAAATGTTTTAGAAAAGGATTTGCTTCATAGATTGGAGGTCCGTGTGTACTTTAAAAAACTCAATTCAGCCTCTGGGGTGCTGTTTGATCTTTTGACAAAAAAAAGTTTGCCTCTATTTTTCTGGCACTTCACATATTTGGGCTTTCAGATTCACTCTTTAAACCTTTGTCATGGGATTAAAGTTACAGTTCTAGGTCTCTGGGTCATAATAGACTTTAGCATTAGAAGCGATTAAATGAGAAATTATTCATCATTTCTAGGCACTCCCTCTTAAATCAAAAATTACAACTTTCTATTAACATAGAAAGACATTGCCTAATAAAACATATGATTTTGTTATCTTTTAAATTCAAGGACTTCCCCTTGCCTTCCATATGCCTTACTTAGATCTACTACCAAAGCTTTTTCTGAACACATTTGTATGTAAACAATGGGTATAATATATCACTTGATAAACAATGTGTGCTGTTAACTCTGATCAATTTCCATCCCAATATCTGGGAATTGGAATGGAAAGGGGAGGACTAATAAACCCACATTATAAGACTGCTTATTTTTTTCACAGCAGATTAAGTTATATGCCAGCCGTGGCATCGGTGAATATGTCACCACCAACAAACTGAGAGCATTGTGGCTCAAATCCAGGAAACTCTATATCATCCATCACTACTAGATTAAATAGATTCATAAACTGATATTTCTGTTATCTCCCAAGAGAAAATATAGCAGTCAGCTCTGATGGTGAAGATAACCCAATTAGAACTGTACTAGTGATAGTATTTGTGTATCGTTTCTTTTTTTTCTTTTTTTTTTTTTAATGAAAGAGGGAGGTGAATGAGGTGAGAGAAGCAGAGAACAATGTATATCTTCAAGGAGTTTTTGCTAATGTTGGTGATTTACTCACTCCTTTTAAAAATTTATTTACTCATTCTTTTAATTCCTTTGCCGGGCTTGGTGATAGAGAGCTAAGGAAACAGTGGGGCAATCTGGTTATCTAGTAATCATGACAAGCAAAAAAAATCATGACAACTCCTTCCTTCTAAGAAGCTAAATAACAGGAAATCTGGAAGGAGGGTGGGGAATGGGGCTCAAGCAAGTGGAAAGAGAAAACTATTCTTATTTGAAGTGTACATCTAGGCATGTTTGTACAAACTGCACCCACGGACCTTCTGTATCCATGCAAGGAATGTATTAATTGGTCTCAGCTTCATAAGACGTGGAGAAGAACATAAGTTTTCATGTGAGATTTTGCAGAGAGTACCTTTTTAGTACATTTGGGAATATATTCAGTATCACAAAGACAAATTTTTTAAAAACCTAGAAACCCTATCAACTTGATGAGCTAGGATATCCCAAATACATCCTTTAAAATGTTTGCTTCACATGGAGTCAGTAAAGGGTAACTTTGTGCTGGCAAGTAACCATGAGCCTCAGCTTCCTCATCTGTAAAAGTGAATGTAGAAATGCCTGTCTCAACACCTTGTGCAGAAGATCAAGCTAGTGTGGCAGAAAGTGCCTCGTACATTGCAAAGCGTTATACAATTCAAAGGTATTAAAACCTTTATTTAGGTATTAAATACCTTATTAAGTATTAAAAACTAATATTTTTTATTTTTAAAATTATTCTTAAAAATTAAAAAATTCTTTTAATTAAAAATTCTATTAAATTTGATTAAATTTTATTTAATTAAATTTGATTAAATTTTATTAAAAATTCTATTAAAAATAAAATATTAAAATATGCTGTTATCCTTACTAAGTAGTCACCAACCTCTGCTTAAATAGGTCCAATATAAGTAATTGATTTATTCCAAAGGCATTCCATTCCATCTCAGGCAACCACTGGAGGATTCTTATTGAACCCAAATCTCTCACCTCTTAACTCTGCGCATTTCTCCCAGATCTAGTTCTACGATCTCAGAGAATAAATAAAATCCCTCCCACGCCTGACAGCCCTTCACTGCTCCTGATCCTGTTCCTCTTTGACCTAAGTGTTTCCCCATCAGCTGGTTTCAAATCCTCCATCCTGGTCTGTTTCTTTAGAATGCAGTTCTAAACTGCTTTACCACACTGCTCTTGAAGTGTCCTGGCCAAGGCTGAAAGCAGGTGGGGGTTTTTATTAGGCTCCTTGGTAGCAGGGAGCAGAGTTCATTCAGGTTGCCTCAAATAACTGAGAACATCTTTTCAAGATAAAGTAGTTCCCCCTTATTGGCAGTTTTGTTTTCTGTAGTTTCAGTTACCCGTGGTCAGCTCTGGTCTGGAAACAGATGATCCTCCTTCTGACTTAGTGTCAGAAGGTCGGTAGTAGCCTGATGCTGTGTCACAAGGCCACTTTGTCTCATCAGATAGGCATTTTATCATCTCACGTCATCACAAGAAGTGTGAGTACAGGAAGGTATATTGAGAGAGAGAGACCATATTCATATAACATTTATTATAATATATTGTTATAATTGTTCTATTTTATAATCAGATATTGTTGTTAGTCTCTTACTGTGCCTGATTTAGAAACTAAACTCTATCATAGGTATGTATAGGAAAATATAGTACATATAGGGTTTAGCACTACTATTCCTGGTTTTAGGTATCCATTGGGGATTTTGGAATGTGTCCTCCTCAGATAAGGGAAGACAACTATATTCTCTCAGTCAGGTAAGCCAAAGGGAGAGAAAGTGTCGTGTGCTTTAAAAAAAAAAACAAAAAAACTTACAGCATGGCTACCTCTGGCTGCCCCTTGAGCAAGGGCTGGGAGCAGAGTTGATGTACCTTTAGATAGAACTCTCAGCAATCAGTGATTGACTCATTCTGAAATTTGTACTCTGATTGACAGTTGGTTTCCTCCTTTGTTCTTTTTTTAAAAAAGATTTTATTGGTTTATTTGAGAGAGAGAATGAGGAAAAGAGAGAGCACAAGTGAGGGGGGGCGGGGGCAGAGGAAGAGGGAGAAGCAAACTCCCCGCTAAGCAGAAAACCCAATGCGGGGCTTGATCCTAGGACCTGCAGATCATGACCTGAACTGCAGGCAGATGCTCAACAAATTGAGCCACCCAGGTGCCCTGTCTCCTTTATTCTGACTAAATAGTTCCATTAATGCTTTCTCCTCCAATGTCAGCTTTTTTGTTGGCTACATAACACTACTGGTATACATTGAGAACACTTAGTAATTGAACTCTTAAAACTTCTTTAAAAGTTCTGAGGCTAAGCCACCTTTCTTTTATTCTAAAATTGTACAGTTGGGAGATTTTTAAAAAGATTTTATTTATTTATTTGACAGAGAGAATGAGAGAGAGAGACCAACAAGCTGGGTGAGGGACAGAGGGAGAAGCAGGCTTTCCACTGAGCTGGAAGCCCAACGCAGGGGTCGATCCTGGGACTCCGGGACCTGAGTGAAAGGCAGACAGACGCTCACCTGCCTGAGCCACCCAGGTGCCCCTATAGTTGAAGATTTTTAACTGTGTGTTTGGGATGGGAGGGGGTGCAGGTAGAAATATGTTTAGAGCCTTGATTTGGCTTAATTTGATTTCACCTTGTTAGCCTGTGGAGATGTAGTCGAATTCTAATTCTGCCGTACAAAGTATTTGCATTGTGTTGCTCCCATAACTGTGTCATCTGTACTTTTGTTAGGTTTGCTCTCCTCATTTCTATGTAAGTCATTAATAAAAATATTATGTAGGACAAGATCAAGGTGGGAGCTCTGTGGCATGCCACTGGAGTCCTTCCTGTGAGTTGACATTTGTCCATCAGGCAACATTCTTTTACTAGGATACCACCCACATTTCTCCATCTTGTTTACAGGCTCATCATCAGAGACCTTGTCAAATGCTTTGCTGATATCCAGATACAGTATGCCTACATTTTTATTGATCTGCCAATCCTATAGCCTTGTAAAAATAGAAGCAAAATGAGATTTGTTTAACATGACTTGCTCTTAGAGAATTTGTGCTGCCTTCTCATGGTTACTATCTTTTTAAAAAGTGCTTGCAAATCATCCTATTAATAACATGCTCTAGAATTGTGCACTCAGTCAACATGATGTCCCTTGATCTAGTTTAAGGATCCCATGTACTTCCTGTTCCTTTTAAAAACCAAAGCCAGGGGCGCCTGGGTGGCTCAGTGGGTTAAAGCCTCTGCCTTCAGCTCGGGTCCTGATCCCAGAATCCTGGGATCGAGCCCCACATCGGGCTCTCTGCTCAGCAGGGAGCCTGCTTCCACCTCTCTCTCTACCTGCCTCTCTGCCTACTTGTGATCTCTCTCTCTCTCTCTCTCTCTCTGTCAAATAAATAAATAAAATCTTAAAAAAAATAAAAAAAATAAAAACCAAAGTCAATATCCTGTCTCCAGTCTTCTGACACATATCTTCCACACCACACCTGAAACTTTAGCAACTACGACAAGGCAATAAAATCTACGAGACTTGTCACCACTCTGGGACAGAATTTTAATTCATTTAGAATGGTTGAGTGCCTTCTTATGAGTGCTTTGACTATCTTAGGCTTCAATTTATGGTTACAGATGTTTACTTTATCCTTTTAGGTCTCTGATAATTCTTTTCCACAAGGAAAGCAAGACCGTCATTGAGAAGGCCTCCCTGATCTCGGTCATCCAATAGCATTGCACGAGTTGTACATCTAGCCTATCCATGATCTTCTTGTTCTAAACCTATATCTAAAAACAATAACGACTTTATATCATCTTCAGCAGGTTTTTTTTTTTCAAGTTTCAGGCTAATTTGGAGTAGAAACCTTCTTGGCATTATTTTCATCACATCCTCTTCTATTTATTTATCCTTGATTTTCATCTCTTTCTTTTGTTTCATGTTCTTTAGAAATCTAAACTGAATAGGGAGCACCCAGTACAGGCATACTGGCTTCAATAGGCAAGAAACCTTTCCAACTCTTAATCCATCTCCTTGTTTTTTAAATGTCTTAGGGCATAGAATCACACTGTTTTCACTTTAGAGAACTGTTTTCCTAAAGTCCAGGATTTTGCTTCATACTTGCATGTACTTTTGGACTCTAAGCTACAATAGTTGCTTTCACACAATGTTCCTATCACGTTAACTCACCAGTTTCTCTTCTCTAGTTTGTGAGAGAAGGAAGTCTTATTTTCTCTACCTTCTCGGAGGTAGAGTTTTCAACAAGGGAGATGGAGGACCTGTCATATATTTGCCTTTAGTTAAATGATAACCTAGCAGTTGTCTTTGGAGTTGAAATCACTCATGTTCACTACACTTTATTCTTAGGACACTTTTGTGGTCTGTGTTGGAAATGAGCATCCATTTCCTCCACCTGGGCAAGTAGCTTATTGGAGACTCCACCGTCTATTAGCTGTATAAACTTGGGCATACTGTGTTAATGCTGCCAAGCCTCAGTCTTCTCATCTGGGAAATAAGGATGATAGTAGCAACCTATTCATAAGGCTGTAGTGAGGATTAAAGGAGTTAATATCCACAATGTGTTTAGAGTAACCAGGCATATAGTAAGCACTTGGTAAATGTTAATAATACTGACAGTAATACACGAGAAACTCTACTTTTGTCCCTATTTTTGTCTTCATCTAATTAAAGATGTTTCTACCCTTATGTTCATGCTTTCCCCAGGTAAACACAATATCATTTCACTTCCTCTCTTACTGTACTTTTAAATAGAACATATTCTACTCTTTTGTCACTGTCTTAGTCCAACTGGGCTGCTATAACAAAAACGCTATAGACTGGGTTTTTTAAACAGCAGGCCTTCTCAACTCTGAGATCAAGGCACTGGAAAATCTGGCATCTGGTGAGAACCCACTTCCTATTTCATAGACTGCTGTCTTCTCTCTGTGTCCTCACATGGCAGAAAAGGCAAGGGAGTTCTCTGGGGTTTTCTACTCATAAGGTCCCATTTGGGAGCTCTCCACCCTCATGACCTAATCTCTTCCTAAAGGGTCCACCTCCAAATACCAACACACTGGAGATTAGGTTTCAACATGTGACTTTGGGGTGGTGATGGCACATGTCCACGAGGCTTTGTAAGACTGCCCTGTGATAAATCTTCGGAACAGCTTTCAGATTGTTTCCTGCCTTGTGTCATTCATAGAAATAATTCCCCCACTATCCAATATATTCAGAATTATGTCCTTCCCTGAGCCCTCCTTTACTCAAAAATCAGCCTTTCCAGCTCCAACTCTAAGCCTTATCTTTTTTGTGGTGGGATGAGAGGAGCGTCTTTCACAACCAGGAAAGATGGGCACATTGCCAAGATGGAGATGGAGAGTCTGAGTGATGTGTGTAAGTGTATGTGCTCAAACAATGTGGACTAGGCTACTTAATGTAGTTGTGAATTGGGACACATTACTTATTACTTAACTTCCATGAGCCTCGATTCCCCAACTGTTCTGTGGAGAAAATGGCAGATCCTCCCTTGTGTGGTTGTTTTGAGAATCGAATAAGATAATCCCTGTAAAATGTCTGCTCAGAGCTGGGCACGTAGAAAGTGTACAGTAAACAGTATTTTCAATATAAAAGCCTGGCACTGACATGCTGGCAAGGGGAAGAATTCAGTGTCACAACAGGTGGAAGGTCAGAAGTAGCAGACAGGTCAGATTTTGACCCCAGGCCATAGGGCTAGGGTCTTTATATTCAACCACTTCCTGTAGTAAAGAAGGCAAAGTGAAATAAGTAGCAATACCATAATTACTTAAATTTGAGTAATTCCAAGGTAGGAACACTTGGAGGTGGTAGATCTAATCCTGAGGAAGTGTTGAGGTAGGGAAATGGGAAAGTAGAAATTTTCCTGAGAAAAATGGCCTGAAAGTAATTTATTATTACTAATAAATATAATTAATAATAAAATCATGAGATAGAAGTAGGTGAAAAATGGAGGAAAAGGCATTCTGGCAAGAGTGTATTACACTCAAAGGCATGCATAGTGACCAGTTATCCATTTCCGTAATATTAGGCATTATCCATTCCATTCTTTCCCTCCCTCTTCTTCCATTTGCCATTTATTTATTTTTAAAATATTTTTTATTTTATTTATTTATTTGAGAGAGAGAATGAGAGAGAGAGCACGAGTGGGATGAGGGGCAAAGAGAGAAGTAGACTCCCTGCCGAAAAGGGAGCCTGATGCCAAAATCATGAGTCAGACGTTTAACTGACTGAGCCACCCAGGCACCCTTCCTTTGCCATTTAAACCCTTTACTAGGTTGTCTGGTCTAGGAGCCAATATATTCCTTTTAATACTAATAAGAGATAATCACTCTGGAACCAAAGTCCATAATTTTTAAGCTATGATCCAGAAATCAAAATTTCATTGTGAAATTCCTGCTGTTCAATTGCCATATTCTCCTTCCTTATCCAGAGATTCATCCTTGGATATACTTCAGTGTGCAGATCCTTTTATTCTTATTCTTCTCCAGAAGGTCTCTCTTCCCCTGCCTGTGGGATAAGCCTCAATCCCAAAACTGTTCTATACTTTTAGTGGTACAGTTTTGTACCTTCTTCATAAAAGTTGGAAGAGTAGTTTAGAGTTTTGATTGTAGAAGCCAACAAATTTGGGTTTGAGTTTCAGTTCTGCTCCTTATTAACTGTCTGTATTTGGGCAAATTATTGCACCTTTCTGAACTTCAGTTTCCTGACCTGAAAACTGGGTTAATAACACTCATTTTCATAAGGTTGTTACAAGGATTATTTTACACCTCACATGTGATTTGCACTCATTTTAGTTTCCTCCCTCTTTCTATTCCTCCTCTGTATCATATTCCTCCTTTCTCCATTCCATTGGCACTGGCTTTTGTTCCATTCTAGCTCCTCAGAATCCCAGCTTAACCACTTTCTTTTTTTTTTTCTTTTTTTTTAAGATTTTATTTATTTATTTATTTGACAGAGAGGAGAGAGATCACAAGTAGGCAGAGAGGCAGGCAGAGAGAGAAGGGGAAACTGGCTCCCTGCTGAGCAGAGAGCCGGATGTGGGGCTCAATCCCAGAAACCTGAGATCATGAGCTGAGGTGAAGGCAGAGGCTTTAACCCACTGAGCCACCCAGGCGTCCCGCTTAACCACTTTCTTTTCTGTGTTGGTCTCTCTATTCTGTCCACACACTTTGTATGTGAGTACATTGCTGTGCCTTAACATAAGGTTAAATGGAGTAGTACTCATTTCTATCAGGAACTCAAACATAATTCATTCCCCACAGAAAGCTGGGACAGTTCTCTTAGCTTCTTGACCTCTTCATCCGGATTTACTCTGAAATGAAATTACAGCCATTTTTTAGTTTCTCTTATTTACTCTCTTTGCTATCCCTCAATTCAAACTCCTAACTCAAACTTTACTTGATACTCTTACTCATGAGGAATTTTTGGCCAAGTGTTGGCTCTAGACCTTTACCTGGACCAGCCCTCAGAGATGATCTTGGACATTAATCATGATCTATTCACCATAGTAAGTCTTACTAAAAGATTTTGCTTTTAAAAGATTTAATACAAAAGATTTAATACTATTGAGGACTTGGATTTGATATTAACATAACTGCTTCAACTCACTTAGACAAATCGGAATTGTGCGGAGGAGTCACGCCTGGCCAGAAGAGGGGGTAGCAGCTATTTTCATTGACTTTTAGTATATTCTGACAGATGGCTGTAGCTTGGTATGAGGCTAACTGCCCTTGCTGGCTTTAGGCCAATGTGACAGTCAACAGGGTTATTTTTACAAAAGAAGAGCCAGGGCCATTGACAGAGGAGATGTTGGCAAAGAATGGAAAGAAATGAAATCTATATGACCCATGTTTGTGACCAGACTTCTAGAGCTAGTGTCTATCTTGGGGAAATAAGAAGAAATATTCATTAATAGTGATGGCAGTGATTTAAGGATTTATGGAATCCTTATGGAATCCTCTTTAAAAATTAACCCGTAAATGTGAGTTCTCCAGTGGTAGTTATATTTCTTTGTTATATAGTACTGCTAAAATATACCTAATATTTATAAGTAAGATTTTTTCTTTAGTACATTTGCAATGGAAAAATAGATTTAGAGACATAATTTTTTCTTTCAATAATGACTAAAGAAAAAAAGCTCAGAATGTACATATTCAGTGCTTAGATCCAACAATATCTCATGCTTTAATCCTTTAACAGCACTGGGGTTAGCAAAATCTATCTTCAGCCACAGATTTAAAGATTCTTTTTAAGACAGGAAAAGACTTCGTAGAACTAATCTATGCCCTATAAATCCTGTTTACTACAGATGAGCAGGAATCAACCAAGCTTTTCAGCCTACACCAAATGATGGATGTTGAATATGTTGAATTTACATGAAGGAGAATTCTGTAGCCTTAAAAATATATTTTACATATGGAGAGTAAAAATAGATCTAGAATAGTCTATTGTGCTTAGGCAGTAAAGAGCAATATTTTGGAGATTATCGTGATACAGTCTCTAGTCACTTTGGTGGTGGTATTATTTTTTAAAAATGCTTTTGATTTGACTATTTTCAGTTTCACTTTCAAAGTATAAGCCATAGGCAAACATAATGTGTTTCATTTAATAAGGAAAGGAAATTTCACCATAGGTGAGATGAAATCTGGTGTTAATATGGAGATTTTTTTTTTAGCAATTCAAATGTGAATCTAAACAGATGTTTTAGGGAATTTAAAAAAATGAGTTGATTGGTGAAATATGTGAGTGTAGCAAACCAAAATTAAATTCTATTTTTTTAAGGATTTTATTTATTTATTTGAGAGAGAGAGAGAGGCAGAGAGAGAGGGAGAAGCAGGCTCCCCACTGAGCAGGGAGCCTGATGCGGGGCTCAATCCCAGGACCCTGGGATCATGATCTGAGCAGAAGGCAGATGCCCAACCAACTGAGACACCCAGGTGCCCTCAAGATTAAATTTTAGAGGAATCTCTGTACAAGACTTTTTGCCTCCCCTCCATCGTATATACTTACCTATCCTGGGTTGTATATTTAAAATAGAAATATCTGGTTTTGATCAAGAGAGAAACTAGTTCTTAAAAACTTCATTGACTACAAAGTTACTTATCCAGTTAATCATAAAAAATATTTTCATTGTCATGTCAAATTAATAGGCACTTGTCTGTTATATTTTACTAGAAGTATGAAATGTATTTGAAGTAACACAGAATGATTTTCCTGTCAATTATTCTCCCTATTTTCTACAGAGGTGTGTGTGTGTGTGTGTGTGTGTGTGTGTGTGTGTGTGTGTGTATCAAAGACATTCTACTAAACATCTCCCTTTGGGAGAATCCAGCTGGTTCTTTATTAATTCCACAACACAAAAATGTTTGTAGCTTTAAAAGCAGAAGATAAGATCAGGTTAAGTCTTGAGGTCTTTGAAATGTCTCTGTAAGAATTGTGGAAGTGTGGTACTGACTGTTCCATTTAAAGAACAAGAAAACTCAAAAAGAATTGCCCCCTTTGGCAAACAGATAAGCAAATAAACAGTAACATCTGCTTCTCCATTCTGTTAATCTTTTTTGGTGTGATATCTGAGGATATAAGAATGTGTATAATGTGAATATTTTAAATGAAAAACAGTTCAATATAAATACTATAATAAATTAATTTTAGCATAAATAAGTTTTTGCAAATTTTGGCAAATGTTTGTTGAGCGCCCACCATGGATCAGCCAGTGTTCTAGTTGCTGAAGCTACAACAGAGAACAAAACAGACAAAATCCCTTCCTTTATGGAACTTACATTATAGTGGGGGTGACAGCCTTTATCCTCAAATTTAATTATATTGGGGCTAATATATTGTAGGACCAGGGGTCTATAGATGTAGTATGGAGGAAGAAGGAAAGGAGTCAAAAATGCCTCTTAGAAGTCTTTCCTTATTGCCTTCACTTCATAGAATTTTCTTTCATAGCACCTTTCATAGAATTTTCCCTTAACTCTGGGCTCCCAGCATCCTGTGCATATGTCTATGAGGACCTTATTCCATTGTATATTTGCGCTCTCCAAATATTTTATTTACTTGTCTTTATTTGCTGTTGCAACTTGAGTGAAGGACTATGTCTCCCTTTTTTACTTTAATTCTTCAGTGCTTAGCTAATATTGTTCAACAAAATTTTTGTTAGGTATATGGACAGACAGAGTGAGCAGAGAATTACAGATGGAGTAGATTTCTGAAATTGGAAATATTAGTTGATAGAATCAGATAATGAGTTTTGCTTGGGAAATATTGAGGCATCTATAGGACATCCATATTGGAAATGCTCAATATCCAATAAATAGTTGAAAATAAGGATCTGGACCCCAGGAGAGAAAGAAAGAGAAAGTTTTCCTCCTACCACCTACCAAATGCTTGCTCTATGCTGAACATTTCATCAAGCCATTATCACATTTATTCTAAACTTACATTTTTAAAAACTGAAGCTTAGAGAAGTTGAACAATATGTTGCAAGGTCACCAGTTAGTATGTAATGGAGCTAGTTCACTCTTGTGTCTGTCTGATTCCAGAGCTCATGATAGACATGAATAATGGAGAATTTTATAGGTAGACATAATAATTGAATTTCCATGAATGATGGAGGAAACACTGAAAAACCTAGACAGAGTTTAGTGCAAGAAGAAGACCATAAACCAAGCCATCACACTATTTACATCTTAGAGGAGTTCATGAAAGGAAATAAACCAGCATACATAATTGAGCAGTAATCATGGAAGAGAAGACACAACAGAAACAAATTTAAGGAGATCATCATCATGGTTTTCAAATGCTTCAGCGGAGTGAACTAGAATGTAGATGAGAAGAGACCATTCATTCTGTCAACTACAGACTTGTTGACTTTGAAGCAGCTAATTTCAGTAGAGTGATGAGATTGAAGCTAGACTGCAGTGGGTTGGAAGAATTGGTAAGTGGTAAGAAAATGGGAGTGGAAGGTAGACTTCTCTTCTGAAATGGAGTAGTAGATTGAGAGGAAGCTGAATTAGGACAAAACTTTCATATAAATTGGAAGGAGGAAAAAAAAGTAGGGGACTACATTCAGTGTAGAGGTAGACAGTAGTTACCAGGAGAACGGTGTAGTTGATAGAAAGAAACCAAGAGACCAAGTTGGAGATTAAGTTTCCTTACTGGTAACAAATATGGAAACTTGCAGGAATGGTCACGTAATGCCAAAGAACCCCGCATGATCCCTCACAGTAGCACAGGCTTCCCAGGTTGCCAGGTTTCAACCAGAGCATACAGCTGATGATGCCACCACCTCTGGGGAATTATAAATCCCTTAGGTGCAAAAACTTTGCTTTTCCTATTCTCATAGTAGAAGGTGCCATTAAACCCTTGAACCCTTATTTAAAGTTGGCTCAAATATAAGTCATATTTCCAAGGGCAAGAAGCTGTCATTGGCCAACCCAGGGTTATAATTTAGACTTCCTGTCTCTATCTGGCATACACAAAACACTAGGCAGTCCCCTGTTGCTAGTGAAGATACTTACTAGTGACATATGTACACACAGGGCTTTCATTGACATTCTAAGAACTAACTTATGATTATTTTCAATTCAACTATCAAAATATCAAGTATAACATAAAAACATAGATATCATTGATTCTTTCCTTTTGTAGCATAATATTACCCTCCCAAATAAGTTGACTTTCTTATGAAAGAAAATACTCACACTCTGCTATTTCCCCTACCTTTTGACTAAAGTAACTGTTTTTCTTTAAAATCTTTAACAGTCTTATTCTTCCACATTTTGTCATTCAGTATAATATTTTATGGTAACATGACTGGTTGCTTTTTAATAGATACACTTGGCAACTAAATGCTTTTTCTTATTTGCCATCTTTAAAAGACTCAGATTATAGAGAATAGATATTGTATATATGTGTATATGTCTGTGTGCAAATGTGGGTATATGTGCCTATGTAAGTGTGTATGTATAAGTTTCTGTTGTTCAGAGTCCTTTTGATGGTTATTTCATTTTACTTCAAACAACCCTGGGAAGGTAGGCATAACAGAAATTATGTCCAATTATGCCCAATTTTAAAATAAATATGGCAGTTTAGAGCAAGAGATGGAACTAGAATTCAAGTCTCCATGTAGCCAATCCAATATTCTTTGCACTCTAAGAGTTTGTCTCTGGAATGTAAGTTATCCC
This sequence comes from Nasua narica, assembly GCA_028533885.1. Lineage (NCBI taxonomy): Eukaryota > Metazoa > Chordata > Mammalia > Carnivora > Procyonidae > Nasua > Nasua narica. The sequence continues at coordinate 80,805,728 of CM052801.1, read as the reverse complement.
TTTTTGTCTTTCAGTGAATATTTATAGTTCAGCTAAATTTCCCTGCCTGGAGATATAATCTACATTTTATTCTATTTATATTAAAATCTTGATGAGCCTAAATGCCCAGAAAACTGGGGGTTCTGGTTAATTATATTTGGTGAATGGCTTAAGGTTAAATAGAACTTTTAAAAATTGTCATTCTTGTTGAAAATAATTCTTAAATATGAATCTACTTCCCATTTTAATCCAAATGATCATAATTTAATCTATTATAATTGAAAATCTTAATGTTAAGTTGGGGTTGTCATTCTGTACATGATTTTTTATTGTACAGCACTTTGGATGTAGAAAATATTGTAGAGTGAACTAAATATGTTGTGGTTCCAAGATATCCTTTGTGGATTTTGGGTGGCCTCTCCTGAGTAGTTGAAAGAGCACTAGATTTAGGATTGGAAATCTTGAGTCCAAGTCCAATTCTGTCACTGAATAGCTGTGTGACCTTGATAATGTCTCTTTCATCCTCTCCAATCTCATTTTGCACAACAGTTAGGTGAGGAAATAAAGCTAAATGGTATTTGATGTCCTTTTGGCCTTTACTTTCTCCGTTATCCTGTAGCTTGCCTTCTTGTCATTTGCTCTTCCACTGAAAGAATCCTGCTCAGGATAGCTTTCCAGTTAGTTGAATTCTAATGAATTACAAGATTACAGATTCTAGGTGAGGTCCCCTTATAAGTCGGATAAATTAAAGTTATGCAGTCATGATTCCTTCAAAATTTCCAGTAGCCAAGAGGAAATGAGGAAGACACTGTACGTCCCTGTCTGTCAGGGGTAATGCTAATGGCAGACAAACATAGGAAATCAATCTTAGGCTAGTACAAGACTAGTCTGTGGACATGTTTTACCCGATACACATAGGTGCTCAATAAAAGTTTATTTAAATACATGAATTCAAGTACAAAACCCTTTATAAAGACAGGATTCAAGACGCGACACCTTATAAAGAAGTCTGCCTTGCCTTGGGTCATATTGTGAAGCCCCCAGTGTTTCAGTATTTTCTTTCAATTTGTCATTATCTGTCTAATTAAGAAATAAATATAACTTTATTTTATGTTTCTAATTCAAAGATAAAAATACAACGTGGGTTGGGTTTAAGTTCCAACCAGCCATTTCTGTACTCCATCCTGTGAATCCATGATGATACTTTTTCCTGAGTACTGACAATGATGCAAAGAGAAAATAAGTTTAGATTCAATATTATATTTGCCGAATAGAGATGTATATTTAGAGGTCAGAGAAGTGCGTGAAATCATTATATTCTTGAAATTGACCTGACCTTGTTTATTTCCTTTTGCTGTCCCTGAATAATTAAAGCAAACCAATGGGTTTCTTTCTTCTTTGCACTCTCAAATCCATGCTGCAGGGAACCAGAGAGAGACCATTTCCCTGGAAGGAAGGCCTAGTTTCCACAAATTCTCCTATGTTCAAGTGGGATTATAGTTTCTGAGCTTTAGAGCATGGCACAAAGCTAAATTTGACTGTTTCTTAGGTGACCTAACCTGAGGGGGGTTAATGTTGTTTCAATTGCTATGATTATTGTATATTCTGTATGTTTTAATCAGTATATCAGGGTTTGGATTTATGCCTTGTGACAGTTCTTGAGAGGTACAATTTGAACAGCAATTTTAAAAATTGGAAGTAGAAAATGTTTTCTATTCTCCATATCTTACAAAGATTTCCTTGTTTGGTCAGCAGGGGTAAAAGTTGGAGGTAATTATGAGTGAGTTGTACGTGCTCCCCGGCCTCAGGGTTCAGGGTTTATGCTTGGATAATAGACCAATCCCATGTTCAGATTACCTCAAGGGAGGAAGAGCTGTGAGCTTGGGAAAAAGATAAGATCATGAGTGACTGGAAAGAAAATCTTTTTTCTGGGAGTCTTATAAAGAATGACAGATTCCCTCCCATAGGGATGTTGAATACTTCAAAACCGCATGCTCCAATCAGAGGAATAGTTTTAGACCAACGTTTCTCAACCTCACTATGGCATTTCAAGCTGTATGATTCTTTGTTGTGGGGTCTTTCCTATGCATAACAGAATGTTTAGCAGCACTCCTAGCCTCTTACCCACTAGATGCCAGAGGTACCCTCCCCTTATTCGTGACAACCAAGCATGTCTGCAGACAATGCTAAATGTCCCCTGTGGGCCAATTAATTCCCAATTGAGAAACACCATTTTAGACTAATGGTAAGACAAAATCTTTTGTTCCTTCCCATCTTCTATCTTCATATTCCTTTCTTCTGAAGACTTTGTTAGTGGGTTTAGATAATTCTCTGGTTTATAGTATAATTTGTGCTGGAAGCCACTGCTATAAATTGAATGTTTGGATCTCCCCAAAATGCATCTATTGAAAACCAAGATGATGGTATTAGGTGGCGCCTCTGGGAGGTGATTAGGTCCTGAGGATGGAGCCCTCATGAATGGAGACTAAAGCATCCTCTGATTGCTCCCTAGCCCCTTCCACCCACTAAATGCCCACAGCAGACTGGGGAATAGTCTGTCACCCAGAAGAGACCCTTCACCAGAATCCTAGCATCTGGCGCCTCGATCTCAGACTTCTAGCTTCCAGAACTGTAAGAAATATATTTCTGTTGTTTATAAACCAACTGAAGTTGATGGTATTTTGTTATAGCAGTTCTAATGGACTAAAACAACCACTAAACTAAATCCATTTAACTCTAAGGTTTCCCCATCCTCACCAATTGGTTTCCTTTTCATTTAGTGGTACCTCTTTACATAATTTTATCCCCAATTAACCTGTCATATCCTGCATTTCTGTGTAAGAGTCTTAAATAAGAGGAATATATTTTTGACACACTGACTGTGTATCAGTTTGTGTATATACTTAATTGGCCTGTTTTCTGGCAATACAAAAAGCTGGAAAAAAGCAGTGTATCACTGCTGACTATTTGGATCAGATCTAGATGGGGGAGCCCTGAGTGACCGCCAAAGCCACTAAAAACTGATCCTCTACCCTGGCATATATAGCCATATCTATCTAACTATTTATCCCTATCAAATTTCCTTTCTTATTCTATTTTTTTCTTCTATACTCTTCTTTCTCCCTTTGTTCACTCCTTGTTCTCTCTCTCTTGAGTTTACTTTAGATCTACACTATTCTTGAGCATTTTGTAGCTCTTCTGATACTGTTCTTTGCTGAAAAGCTTACAGGGACACAGGAACCTGAAAGAAAATGGCACATTTGGGAAACCACACGTGACAGGATAGCCAGAGTTTAGGGGGCATTGAAGACAATGGCAGTAGTGAGGTTGAGAGGCCTGCGGAGGCCAGATTGTAAAGGACCTTATAAAGTAGTACACCTTCATTCCAAAAATAGGTAAAACACATTAAAATAACTACAAATTCATCCTCTTTAGCCATCAGAGAGATTCAAATCAAAACCACACTGAGATACCACCTTACGCCAGTTAGAATGGCCAAAATCAACAAGACAGTAAACAACAACTGCTGGAGAGGATGTGGAGAAAGGGGAACCCTCCTCCACTGTTG
>CM052801.1:80749091-80801681 GCA_028533885.1 Nasua narica | reverse complement strand
ACTGAGGGTTTTGGAGGGGAGGGGGGGGTGAGCCTGGTGGTGGGTATCGAGAGGGGCACGTACTGCATGGAGCACTGGGTGTGGTGCATGAACAATCAATCTTGTAACACTGAAAAATTAAAATAAACAAGTTTGGGGAGAAAAAAAAAGAATGAAAATACATTAAAAAAAATAACTATAAATTCCACTCCCCAAAGATAGTTACTTTTAAGATTTCTGTGTTTTCTTCTAAATCAGATCTCTGTAGAGTAGGGATTTAGAGTTGGAGTTGTTTTTGTTTTTGTGTGGGAGAGGACAGCACCCAGCTGTTATTGTACTGTATGAATTCTATTTTTTCCCCCAACATGGAAAATTGTTTATTGCCTTAGAAATTTATTTGGTTAATGGAAACAGAAATGTTTTGAAACTAAATCAAGTAAAGAGGAGGTTTTTAAAAAATGATACAGGATAATCTCCCAGGGAAAGAAAAGGACAATGAGTACAGCCATGCCTAAAGAGAGATGGAACTCTCTCCATTGTTCTCTTGCTTTCTGGAGCCACATGATATCTCATTAGTTTCTTTCTGCACATATTCTCTCTTCTCAAGCATCACTTGAAATGGGATTTGTTTATCTGTTCCACTACCAGGTGTCCTTGCTAATGTTGTCACTCTAGCTCTGGCTCAATATGACTTTGCATCTTGGCTTCCCTAGATGACTGGGTTTCTGTATCTAGATTTCTGAGAGAGGGCGATCGTCTCCAAGGTTGGCTATCCAGTTCTGCTGCAATTAACTCTGACTGCAAGCAATGCAGAGTGGGATTGAGATAGTCATGGGTAAGGTTGCTCTGTCCAGGCTCTGCTGAGAGACAATAATCAGCATAATATGCTTGTGTGATTGAAAATTCTTAATACGACTTCATAATATTCCATGAAATGAACATACTGGCCTTTCCATATTTGAGTCTGGTCTTTTAGTTAGTGGATGAGTAAGGAGACTGAGGATCCTGGGTGGAAGAGTTCTAGGGAATAAGACTAGAAATATCAGATATCACTTTTGCTCACACTTCACATGAGCCAGAATTCACATGACCATACCTGATGGAAATGGCCACTGGGAAATGCAGTCCGTGTGCTCAGGACATAAGAAGAACACGGAAGCTGGTGAGGAACAGACAGCTTCTGCCTCAGGCCGTTTCTTTGATTTTGAGATTGATATTTCACAGGAAAGCCATGCCTTTTGTCAGTTTGTCCCTCAGAGAAATGTTAGACCAGATAGGTTAGAGGACTGATTTGAGTGTCATTTCTTACTGTATATAGCATTATAAAGCATTTTTAGCTTTAATGTACACGTATGAGTAAGACAAACCACTGAAAGCTAATGTAAGGCTAATGTTGATCAACACCCTTCAAAAGGTGCATTAGAATGATAATCTGTATTTTAACCTCAAGAACTTGGTAGGAAATGCTTTGGTTCCCTCCTTATTGTACTCCTTTGAAACTCTTTCTTTAAAATCAGGTGTCCTTGCTAATAGATTATATTTCAATTAAAACAAATAATGCAGAAACGTTTACCATGTCGACTGGCTCTTAAAATAAATGAGGAAAATACATATCTGTAGAAAATAAGGACGAATAAAAAAGTAATCAAGGGGTAAAATACTCTGCCCACTACCCACTTCTCTAAAAAGAAAAATAAATAAGCCAAGTAACCAGTGAAAGCAAGTCTATAAAACAAGCAGGTTGCTCGAATAAGTAAATTTGGGAATGGACATTGAGTTTTTGTAAAGAGAAATAAAATTTAATTTCTTCCCCAAATCAAGAATTTTTTTAAAAAATCCTAGAAAGTTTGGGGTATGGTTTAATTTTAAACATGTACCCATAAATTCTGCCTTGATTACATGCTTATTCCCATTTAAAATGGTCCCTGTTGGGAGATGAACTACTGAAAACCCTGGAGTGGCATTCATTATTCCTTCATTGAAATGATGTATACAATCATAAGAGGATTGAAAATCTCAGCGACCAATAGCTTTTTAAATTTTTTTGAGTTTGAAGAGAGATTACAGCTTTCACAGCATACCTTAGGAACTAAATTACTATTAAGTACAAAGAAAATGAAAATTGGTAAGCTTACTTATCTAGGTAAATAATTTTTATGTTTTGGCCTGAGCCTTTTCATACAGGAACATTTACATTAATAGAAAATATTAATTTGATATTTACTCCTCAACTAGTGTAGGGTTTTTTAATAAAAATTTTTTAAATTAAAGTTATATCTACAGAGAATGGATCTAACTTGGAAAATGAGAAGGAGAGTGTGTCTTGAAAGGGCATTATTATAAAGTAGAGGATGATTGTTTATTTTAATTTATTTTGGGGTCTACTAAAGCAACTAGTTCAAACAGAATATGTAATATTTTCTTTCTCCAGCCTTTATATATCTATGACAGCACACCTAGGTCCATCTCTGAATATCCTGTTACAGAAATGTTTAATTTATATAGGAAAGTCTGATACACTATTACATAAAAGATGTTCTGATGTCTCTCATAATCCAAAAAGGGAGACATGACAATTAGCTAACTGTGTACCCTCCTGATATCATTTTGTCATATCTGTAATTTTAAGACTTGAAACAAATATTTCCATAAAAACATCTTCAGCAGAATTCTAAACATTTATATTCATTTTGAGAAGAAAATGCCAAATGATCACATGAATTAAGAAGATTTTGTTACACTAGTGATTAACATTATGAGTGATATCAGTAATGTCATTAAGTAAATGGGTTTTATTGTTCGTGCATGAATTTAAAAATATTTATTGAGCACCTACTATTTGCTAGCACCATCCTAGATGCTGAGGATACAGCAGTAAATAAGACAGACATTCCTACTCTCATGTACCTTACGTCTAGTAATCAACAAAACTGAAGTAGATTCCCAGCTCTGTCACTTACCAGTTGTGTGACCTTAGGAAATTTATTTAACTTTAATAGCTGCTTCTCAGCCTCCTAAACTGTAAAATATGCACAATATCACCTTTCTTTATGGGATTATTGTGAGGATTCAGTGAGAAAGAAAGGCAAAGTATTTTATTAGCAGAGTGCCTAGCACATAGATGTGGTTTAGTGTATGGTCATTGCTGTTGCCATTATTATTAGCAGCAATTATTTTTAATTATTAGTATTTTTTTATTAAAATTATTCATTACCCAAATGTCTTACAAAAAGAGACAAAATATGAATCAACTATTTCTTTGATTTGTTTCTTTTAGATTATGTGAAAACAAAATGAAAGCTTATAGTTTTCCCTTTACATTCAATAAACCAAGAGATATTGCTCACAAGTGAAACTTATTTTAGAGTTCCCAAGCCTCATTCATTTTGCACAGTGAATCAAGAGCCTTTTAGAAGAAGCAAAGACATCATACAAATCAATATATATTCATTGAGTACCTTTGAAGTATGAGACAACATACGTAGAAATTAAGACTAAGTCCCTGCTCTCAAGGAATACTCAATACAGGCAGGGTAGATATTCTGATTAAAAGAAGAGCAGAAGTAATAGCCACAAAAAAAAATTTAAAAAGGGTTCTCTTGTTAGCTACAAACTACCCTACTTGCAAAATTGCAATATCAATATAAACCATAGAGCATTGCCATTCAAGGATAAACTGTAGAACTAATGCTTAAACCTAGAAAAATTAAGGCTTAGATGGGTATCCTGAAACTCTTTAAAAAGAAAAAAATTCTTAAAAATTATAGATAAAGGGCACCTGGGTGGCTCAGTAGGTTAAGCCTCTGCCTTCGGCTCAGGTCATGATCTCAGGGTCCTTGGATCGAGCCCCGCATTGGGCTCTCTGCTTAGTGGGAGCCTCCTTCCCCGTCTCTCTCTGCCTGCCTCTCTGCCTACTTGTGATCTCTCTCTGTCAAATAAATAAATAAAATCTTTAAAAAAATTATAGAGAATAGGGAGAGAGTATAGATTTTTTAATAAACAGTATGTAATGTTTGGAGGGGATATATGGGCAGGGATGGCTTAAAATTTGGAAGAAAGAACCCTCAAGCAAATAAAATGTAATCCTCCCTTATGTGGCTGTTAGGAGAGATATACAATTTGTTACACCAGGGGGTTGTCCAAGCTGGTAATTCCATTGAGGTTCAAGAAGAGTTTGGATGAATACTCTTTGGGGGAGCATATCCTAAAAAGGAGTATCAGGAATGGCCTACGAAAGGCAAGCTAGAGATGTTGAGGTTGATAATCTTGACTAGTAACCACACTTTTCTGCAAATAACACTAGGTATTCTTGTCAGAGAAGAAAATGGGGCTGACCCAGCATGGCATGTTTTAAAATTTTTCTCATGTTTTTGGAGGCATAAGAATAAATACCTATGAATAGACATTTCTCCAACAATGATATAAAAATATCCAACAAGCCTACAAAAAATATTCAGCATCACCAGTCATCAGAGGAATGCAAACCAAAACCACAATGAGATGTCACTTCACACCCATTAGGATGGCTACCATCAAAAAAAAAAAAAAAAAAGAAAGAAAGAAAGAAAGAAATTAACAGGTGTTAGTGAAGATGTAGAAAAAACAGAGCCCCTGTGCACTATTGCTGGGATTGTAAAATGGTGTAACCGCTATAGAAAATGATATGGAGATCCTTCAAAAAATTAAAAATAGAGGTGTTGTGTGATCCAACAATCCCACTTTGGGGCATATACTCAAAAGAATTGAAAAAGGATCTAAGGATATATTTGCATGCTCATGTTCATAGCAGCATTATTCACAATAGCAAGAAGAGGAAGCAGCCCAAATATGCATAGATAGATGAACAGGTAAAGAAAATGTGGTATGTATATACAATAGAATATTTTTCAGCCTTGAAAAGGAAGGATATCATGTCCTATGCTACACATAAGGTACCTTCGGGACATTATGCTAAGCGAAATAAACTACAAAAAGACAAATACTGTATCATTCCACATATATGAAGTATCTAAACTAGTCCAATTCATAGAAAGAAAGCAAAGTAGTGGTTCCCAGGGGCTGAGGGAAGGGGAAAAAGGAGACTGTTTAATGGGGATAGAGATTCATATTTGCAAGATAAAAATTTCTGGAGATCTGTTTCACAACAATGTGAATAAATGCCACTGAACTGTACCCTTAAAAAATAGTTAAGATGGGGGCACCTGGTTGGCTCAGTCAGTAGAACGTGAAACTCTTGATCCCAAGGTCATGTGTTCAAGCCCCACAGTGGGCGAGGAGCGCACTTAAAATAAATAAATAGATGGTAAATTTTTTATTTTGTAGTTTTTATCACAATAAAAATGCGTTTAATAATTTTTTAATGAATAAATGTCTAAGTGCCACAATTCTATCTGAATGTGATTTGGTCATAATAACTTGACTCAAGGCTTTTTCACTGCAGTCTTCTGTTTTATTTTATTATTTTTAAATCACCCTCAGCTGTGAACTGGAAATAAGTTGAATTCCTTCTTCTGGGTATAAAAATGAGTCAAATGTTTGTAGCTAAGGGAATACAGGTTTAGATATTCATCTCATAAGCATGTTTACAAGATGTAAAAGAAGAAACTTCATTGGTTATTTATGCATCTGTTGTTAGAAAGCTGTAGATTTCTGTCTATTTCCTATAGAATTTTAAGTGCCACATTAAATCACATTATTTAGTGATAACAGATACCTTCAGAATTATGTAGCATGAGGGGTTTGAAAAGAGAGAGTACATTTTCCCCTTTTTTATAGATGATTTTAAAATCATTACAGGAGCATTTATTATATTCCCACTTACCACCACTGGGTCTCATCAGTCTTGAAGATATTTTTTTTTTCAATTTCCTTATATGCCCATTTCCTTTTGGCAATATCTTGCTTTTCCTTTTTAAATTTGAACTTGAATATTAAAACAGATGCAAAGGAGAGTACTACTTACACATAAACTCTTGAACTGCATTTTTATCATTTGCTCTGTGCAAAAAACCCAATTGTATGAAATTGATAGCAACATTTTAGTATATCCTCCAGCCCCCAGGGAAAAGCAATGTGCTTAGACAGATGATCTGATTTTATGAGTGCATAGCTGAAGTCTAGCTCTGCGCATTTGTCTTTATGCTCCTACTTTTTTCAGGGACTATGAAAATACATTTAGGCAGTAGTTTCACTTTCCAACAATGGACTGCAAAACCTTTGACAATACATAGCATTTGCAGTGCTGTTTTTCATGATGCACATCGAAGTATAGATCACTTAAGTGTAGAATCTTAATCTCAGCTTGTTAATAAGAAAACAGGAACCTTAGTATATGAACTCATTTTATTATCTACCCTCACTGAGGACTGTGATTTGGATTCCACTCAAATATGAATTAGTTTAAGTGTTGCTCTGCTGCGACTGCTGAATTTATTCATTATGCTGTAATATTTTACTTATGAAACTGCATTTGGAAATTCTTTGGTGTATATCATGATGAAATTACAGTGCTTGGGGATATTGATTATTGCTTGTAATTGCTATCATAATAGCCAACAATTCTTTGTCTTTCTTTGTCTCTCTTCTCCCCTTTAATGATGTACCAAGCCAAATCAATATCCAACATATGGGGCCACATACATTGTCCCGAAAATCTGATTATTCTCCTTCAAAAATATTGAAAGGATCAAAGATTTTATTTCCAATCACTGGATAAAAAGCACCCCATACTGCTGGGTTTCCCTTTTATCCCACAGGAACATATCAGGGTGTCGCTGTGCAGGACCAGTTATACCTGTGACATTTTGTCACCTCCACAGTAACCACTGGGTAGTGGTGAGGAGATGGGGAGGCTGCTCCACTCTGCTGTCCGGAAAGTGCTACATGTCTTGCTCACTAGTAAATTAGATAGCCATAGGAGAAAACATAAGCTAGGAGTGCTAACCAAACAGTAAAGAAGAAATTCACCTCCTTATAAATGGAAGAGACCATTTCAGGGAATAAAGAGGAAATACAAGGGCACCTGGGTGGCTCAGTCAACCTAGGCATTTGCCTTCGGCTCAGGTCATGATCCCAGGGTCCTGGGATCTAGTCCTGCTCCACAAGGAGCCTAGATAAGGCTCCTTGCTCAGTGGGGAGTCTGCTTCTTCCTCTGCCTGCTGCTCCCCCTGCTTATATACTCTCTCTCTGTCAAATAAATAAATAAAATCTTTTAGATAGATAGATAGATAGATATAGAATAATTAAATGGAAGGAACATAATAGTGTGAGTCACTTTTTCAGTATATTTATTCCTTATTTCTACTATATACTGTTTCTCCATTTTGGGGATATGTTAGATACCTTTAGAAACAGTAATAACTCCTTTACCTTCTTAACAACTAAAAGGTAGCTTCATTGTAATGCTTCCCCATTCATCCAAAATAGTTAAAGTAGTCTTTAAAACTTACTATAAGAACATGTGCTCCATGCAATACGTGCCCTTCTCAATACCCACCACCAGGTGTGGTGCATGAACAATCAATCTTGTAACACTGAAAAATTAAAATAAACATATTTGGGGAGAAAAAAAGAGAAAAAAGAAAAAAAGGAAAAAAGAAAAAAAAAAGAACATGTGACATATGGAAGAATTGACATGTATTATGTAGTACTGTTTAAATGAATTGTTATTTGTTTAGCCTGGATCAGTTAATCCAGGAGCTTAGGACCTGGTGGTAGTCCAGTGAAGACTGGTTGGCAGGTCGCCTAGGGCAGAGGAAATACATTCTTTTGGAAGTCCCTGATTCCAAGTTCATTTATGCCATTAAGTACCTATGTTACTTTTAGGTAGCCCATTTCATTTTCTGGGCCTTAGTTTCCATAACTGCAAAATCAGGGTGTTGGGCTAGTAGATGATTACTGAGATCCCTTTTTCCAACTCTGTGATTCTTTAGCCATCGTTTTCATGTTTGTCGCCGTTCCCAAGGGAAACAGGGAAAATGTGGCTCAGTTCAGTATTACCCACCTGCTTCTTCTGTGCCCTAACAGGTCTGCATTCGTACCTCAGTGTGTCCACGACCTGCCTCACCCTAGCTGAGTGCACTGTGATGTCGTGGTTAAGGGCAATTGGTGGCTCTGTAGCCAACCTGCTTGTGTTTGAGACAACTTCGCCAGTTACTAGCTGTGGGACCATGGACAACTTAACCTCTCTGTGCATTACTTCTCTTATTTGTAAATGGAGATATTTATTTTAATGGGGTTGTTGTGAAGATTAAATGATATAATAGTTTATTAATTACATAGAACCATGCCCGGCACAAGTGAGCACTTACTGAATGTTACCTCTTATCATCACTGTAATAATTACTATTATCACCACTTTATTCCTGCTAAAAACCTCTTTTGGTCTCTGTTTCTTCATCTATAAGATGAGAATAATAGTGTCAACCTCACAGATTTATGAGGATCACAATACTGCACATAAAGTTCCTGGCGCCTAGACTTTCTAGGCGCTCACTAAGTCATGTTCACATAAACAGAACCAACTATGCATATGGTTGGTGTTAAACAGTGCATTTGTTTCCATTCACCCGACCTCCCTTCTTGTTGATACTTATTACAAAGGCAATACGAGCTCAAGGCAGAGAACTTAAAAAAAAATACCCCAAATCACACAAGTTACTATTTTTACATGAGCATATATATTTTTTCATTTTAAACATTGTATCCTGGGGCACCTGGGTGGCTCAGTCGGTTTAAATGTCTGCCTTCGGCTCAGGTCATGATCTCAGGGTCATGGGATCCAGCCCCACATCGGGTCTCTGCTCAGCAGGGAGTCTGCTTCTTCCTCTCCCTCTGTGCACGTGCTCTCTCTCTCTCTCTCTCAAGTAAATAAATGAAATCTTAAATATGTATGTATATATATATATACATACATATATATATATAAGATATATATATGTATATCTTATTGCCCATACTGTTTTGAAGCCTATCTTTCTTTTTTTTAATTTATTTTAAAGATTTTATTTTATTTTATTTTTTAATTTTTTATTAACATATAATGTATTATTTGCCCCAGGGTACATGTCTGTGAATCATCAGGTTTACACATTTCACAGCATTTGCCATAGCACATACCCTCACCAATGTCCATGTCCCTACCCACCCCCACCTCCCAGCAACCCTTAGTTTGTTTTGAAGCCTATCTTTCTTCACTTGGTGGTATCTTTAATCACTTCCTAATGAACAGATCTTCTTTTACAATACAATTTGTAATGGTTGTGTAGTATCCTACTATGTGTTTGTAAAATAATTTACTTAACCAAGTACCTATTATTGAGCACTTGGGTGTTTATTTTGTGCTATTACAAATAACACTGCAATGAACGACTTGTATACATTGTGAGACACATCATTTCCTAAGGATAAATTACTATAAGCATAATTATTGGGCAAAGAATATGCATATTTAAAGTCTGATACTAATGACAAATTGCCCTACAGAAAGGCTTGTGAATGTGTACTACTCTCAGCAACCCTGCCCTTTAAATGACCTTTACCCTCATGTTACCAACGCAAAATTCACTAATGTGGAGATTTTTCATCAACTGGCAGGTTAGACAGTTGTTTTTCCCTCTAAACATATATGCTTTTGGTCTTTAAAGTGGAAGTTGGAAATCAGACTTCAAATAGTCTTAATGATTTATACATTTGGTCATATGTGACAAGGTGCTGTTGGTTCTCTATTTAGTGGAGGAGCTTCATGTTGTAGTACATTAAAACGTAGCATCAGAATGTGTTTTGCTTAGCTGTGCATTCTACTGCTCCGGGCAGTACAGTAGCGAGGTTAAGATTAAGGATCTTGGAGCCAGAGTGACCTGGCTTCCTATTCTGGCTCTATCATTCACATGCTAGGAGGATGTAGGCAAGTTTTTAAAACCTCTTTAGGCCTCCATTTCCTTAAATGCACAATGAGGATAATAATATAGCCTATTTCTTTTTTAAAAAAGATTTCATTTATTTATTTGATAGAGAGCACAAGTAGGCAGAGCTAGAGGCAGAGGGAGAAGAGAAACAGGCTCCCCAGTGAGCAGAGAGCCTGATGTGGAGCTTGATACCAGGACCCTGGGATCACAACCTGAGCTTAAGGCAGATGCTTAACTGACTAAGCCATCCGGGTGCCCCAATATAGCCTATTTCATATGAGTGAATCTCACTGTGATTTTGTGTTTAACACAATGCATGGCACATAGCACTCAGTAAGTGTAAAGTATATGCACAAAAACATACTTAAATGTATTTGTTTTTGGCAGCTCCTTCCATGTCCATAAATCAGTACTGTTTATGAATATCCATATTGCAATAGTCATGAGCAGTCAATAATCATCCTATAGTAATTCAGACATGACAGAAGCGTGAAGTTCTAGAACAGGCAAAACTAATGCAGGGTAGGAAAAATGCTGTGTAATAGCTACTGGGGGGTAGTGGGGTAGGGATTTACTTAGAAAGGCAGGAGGAAACTTCCTGCGGTAATGGGAATATTCTCTATCTTAATAAAGGTTTATGTTGCACAGGTGATTGCATTTGTCAAATCTCAGCAAATGTATACTTAAAATTCGTGCATTTCATCATGTATAATTTTTTATTGAAACATACATATAACATTAGGTAAATTTAAGGTGTACAACGTGTTGATTAGATACATTTATATATTGCAACATGATTGCCATTGTAGCATTAATGTCTTTATGATGTCACATAATTATCATTTCTTCTTTGTGGTGGGAATAATTAAATCTCTATTAGCAAGCTTGATGATTATAATACAATACAGTTGTCTATAATAACTATACTTTACATTACAGGACTTACTTATCTACTAGGTGCAAGTTTATACCCCTAAACATCTTGCCTATTCTCTGACCTCTCAGCCCCTGGTTACCACCATTCTGTTCTCTGTTTTTGTGAGTTCATGGATGGACCTTGAGGGCATTATGCTAAGTGACATAAGTCAGACAGTGAATGACAAATACAGTATGATACCACTTATATGTGGAATCTAAAAGTGTTCAACTCGTCATGTATAAATTTTACATTTAAAAATCTGTAAAAAAAATATTGAACTCTAGATAATATGCAAGTTAAAAGGGAAGGGAAATATACTGATGTATACAATTTACTTTGAATGCTTGAAAATTAAGATGGACTGATGGATGAAGACAGGAATGGAGAGATAGATAAATATGTGATAAAATTAGTATAGTCGTATGTTAAATATAGCATCTAGTTGGTAAGTATATGTGTGTTTACATAAAATCCTTTCAACTTGGCTGTATGTTTCACAATTTTTATAATAAAGTATTGCTTGAAAATATGTCTGTGAAAGCTAATCTCTAAATAAATATACTGGTTTCTAGACCATTCAGATTTCAAAAATGCCTGATGATACTTCTCATTTGTTTTTGAATCAACTCTTGAGTATCATATTTAATGAAAAGGAGCAGGATAGCAAAGAACATCAAATGTGAATGTCAACACTCAAGAGTCTGAGAAATTCACTAGCCAGCAAGTCAGGGAACAGAGGATCTCTTTCTGCCTCCTAAAGATCTAAATGAGAAAACAAAAGGAGACCACCAAAGGCAATTTGGAATTAAATATTAGGTATATGAAAATTTTGAGACTCTGCCAGTTTTCCTGAGCTTTGTCAAAGTGTGATTGTTGGAAATGAGTGGGATTTGTTTTTTGTTGTTGTTGTTGTTGTTAATGTTTTGTTTTCATTTAAATTCAATTAGTCAATATAGTACATCAGTCGTTTCAGAGGTAGCGTTCAAGAACTCATCAGTTGCATATAACACCCAGTGCCAGCTTTGGTTTTTATAGCCCCAACTTTTGTTTTCTTTTCTCAGGCATTTCCTGTTTAAGCACGGATCTGGTTCCTCAGCTATCTTCAGCGCAGCCAGTCAGAACTACCCGCTGACTTCCAATACCGTGTACTCACCCCCTCCCAGGCCACTTCCTCGAAGCACCTTCTCCAGACCTGCCTTTACCTTTAACAAACCTTACAGGTGCTGCAACTGGAAGTGCACCGCCTTGAGCGCCACTGCAATCACAGTGACTTTGGCCTTGTTGCTAGCCTATGTGATTGGTAAGCCTTTTCTTCCATGCCTGTTTTCTTCTTAATCAAAGTCTTGTTTTGCTTGTGGTGGAGGTCAGGGGAGGGGGGGATTCGCTCTTAACTCTGAGACCTAAAATTTGAAGCAAGACTTAGTATTATAAATAACAAATGGATTGCTAATGAAGGTTTTCTTTTTTTTTTTTTTTGTACTTCCTAACCTTAAATACTGCTGAAGAGAGTAAGGAATGCTCTTTGAGAAGAAATATTTATACTACTAACGCAGTCTTATTGATTGCAATTACTGTAGTTAACCATTTTCCCTTCAATTAAGAGGTTGTTATGGTTTTCTCATTAGAAGTCATAAGTACCAATCTACAATAGCTTCTTAAATTATAGTTAAACAATAATACTGCTACCAGATTTTCAGGTAGCAATTTCATTAAACTAGTAGTTATTTGGAAGCTATCAGAAAATCCAGTACATAATTTATCCCCAAGAATTCAGTTTTACACTGGGATTTAAAAAAAGTATATTTTTGTTTTCACAAGGTAAATGGTTGTGGAATTGTATGAATACTATGTTTGGGGAAGAGAGGAGAAAACAGTGGTGAAACACTCTTTCCACACGTTTAAGAAAAATATTGTTCTGGAGTCACTCTGATTAAAGTCACCCTCACTTGATAGCAAATTGTATTGATTTTTCTGGATGGCATTTTATTTTGACTGAACATTAATTTCCTTGCTTGAGTGGTTCTGCAGTCTAAAATGTAAATTAACAAAAGAATATACACTTTGTGAAAGCACTATTCCTAGAATGAATAGACTATCATGGTAGAAAAAAATTCTATCCAGGTATGGCACTGGTAACTTCTTTTCAGGTTTAACCCTCTTTTCCTAATTGAAGCAGAAATATCTATGAGGATACAATGAATATGTTTCTGAGACATAGATTACAACAGATTTAGACTTTCTTATAATTATAAATAATAAGGAAAGTTTCATGTATTCTGATTTATTTAAAATGTGAACAATAAGGAAGTTCCCATAACCAGTTTTATGGGAGTGAAAGAACAGGGGCTGCTCTACTAAGTTAATAGATTTATTTTGTAGGGAAGTCACTGATAATGTCAACAGTATAGGATCATAGCCGGTATTGATGTTCATGATTATCTCTTATATTTTTATTGTACGATCTGAATACATTGGAACAATGCTTCTATTAAATGTGGATAACATTACCTATAATATCAAAAATGTGTCTTTTATCTCAGACATTTTAAGATAACCCAATATATATGTTTATTTGGCTTTAATAGCCTGTAGTGATAAATAATGCTGAAGGAATGAAGGTAGGGGATGAGAAAGTACTGTAATACAAACCCATTTTAATATGGAGTCATTCAAAATAAGGAGTAATTCGAGAAGTTTAAATATATTAGAGGTAGGGGTGCCTGGGTGACTCAGTTGGTTAAGCATCTGCCTTTGGCCTAGGTCATGATCCCAGGATCGAGGGATCGAGCCCCACATCGGGCTCTCTGCTCAGTGGGGAGCCTGCTTCTTCCTCTCCTCCTGTTCACTGGCTCCTGCTCACTCGTGCTCTCTGGCACTATCTTTGTGTGTCTCTCTCTCTCAAATAAATACATAAAATCTTAAAAAATAAATACATACATACATACAAGGACCTTTTAAATATTCTTGTTCAATTATGAGACAAACTCTTATCTTACGGATTATCTTCTATTACGTGTTACTATATAGAGAGATAATGTTTTAGATATAAGACCTAACCCCTGGTATAAACAAATCCAGATATTAGCAACCTCTGTATTGATAAGTTTAGATGGTGTTCAAACCTGTTTCCATTTAAATTTATTACGATGGCCACTCTGGTATTGAAACTTGTATTATATACTCTGAGACTTGGTTAATTCTTTTATATATTTATTCATTTCATTAGTGAAAATAGAGCATTTCAGTCATTTCAAAGTCTACCCTTTTTTATCGGGTGAACAATAGAATATGATTTTGACATGACAGTAAGGTAATATAATGTTATGAACATGGATTTTCAGACCTCTGCCCTTTATTAGGCATGGTAGCTTGGGCAAATTATTTAACCTTTTAAGGCCTCCATTTCCTCACCTGTAAAATGGGCCTAAAACAGTACCTATAACATAGAGTCGTTATGAGAATTAAATGAGTTAATATAACTAAAGAACTTGGAATAGTACCCAAAACATAGTAGGTATACTATAAATGTTAAATGTTATTATTGTTGTTATCATCATTCCCTTTATAACTATTATTCACTATTAAAACTCAGTGGTTCTCAAAAGTAACCATTTTGTTCACAGCTGTATCTGAGCACCAAGATCAGTGCCTGGCACATAACAATCCTATCGGGGAAATTTGTTGACAAAAATGACTAATGCCAACCATTTGACTTGTACTGGCTCATTTAATTCTCACAACAATCCTTAAGGGCAGGTATCAGTATTATATATAGTGTAGAAATGAGTAAACTGAGGCACAGCACTGAGAAGAGTTTCCATAAAGGTCATATTGAGATTAAGAAGTCACATCCCTGAGAAGTGGGGATCCTGAGCTTTATGCCAGAGTGGACTGACTCCAGAGCGCATGCTCCTCAGCACTAGGTCTTGCTACCCCTCTAACACCGCAGTAAACTCTGCAGCTCACTGACTTCTTGGTCTGCTAAACAAACCCACCAGACAAGTGTTTTCTTACTAAATTGCAAAGTAAATTACATTTACCAGGTCATCCACTGAAATGGTGTGTGCAGCTAAGCTTTGTTGATCGGTGAGAGAGATCCGTTGAAATCATTTACGTTGTGATTTTTTAGATGTAGAAATAGCAGGCTAACTGCTGTAGCACAGTAGGTTGAATGGGTTCAAAATGAGATGTTAATGGCTAATGCCAGAGCTTTTTTCCAAGTTCTGTCATGAACTGAACATTATGTGACTTTGGATAAGCCCGTTAAAATCTTTTCCTCGATTTACCCCATCTGTGCTGTATTGCTAACCACCTCAGGAGGATAGAGTAAGAACTCATCAGTAAGCATGTGGGTGAAAGATGTCACATAAGAACTGTAACATACAAGATGATTTTCAAATGGCTCTCTGTGGTTGAAGTAAAAAAGTATTACATTTCAAAATATGAAACTATTTCACTCTCCACTCTTGATGAGTCTGTAAGAGTCATCGGTTTTTTTTTTTCATTCCCCCTTTGCAGTTGCTGTATAACCCAAGTAAAATCTTACACTGAAACTACTTACTGCTTCTGTTTCCCGTGCAAATTCCTTTCTGCTCTTTCATTTTCCTCTATTATCCATTATACATAACCTTTAGATACTAATGGCTGTGTGCTGTGCTGCCCTCAATCCCCTGGAGGAAATCACATTGATAACAATGGGACATCAGTAGACATTCTGTGCATTATGGCTCTGTAAGTGGTCATTGGAAAACTGTGGAAATTCAGCACATGAAAAGCCAGAGCTAGGTAGTTTAGGCAACCAGCCCCATCCCCACACCTACTCACCATGTCTTTTGGGTCAGCAAGAGAGTAATTCCTTTAAATAAGTTTTGAGGTCATAAAATTTGGTGAAGGGAGGCATGGAAAGATACTGATTATATGAAGATATCATAGAATGGCTATTGTCATCACTTCCCCATAAATCTGTACTATTTTCCATGTGAATCAAAAAATATGTCCTTATGCTTCATCCTCTCTGATGTTTTGGCATCAGTGATGTATCAGTGCCAGTCAGAAGCACATTTGCTTGAATTTACAAATAAGCCATATGAAGTACTAGTCAGGAAGACAGACGACCATATGCAAGGCATCAAGAGAAGGCGAGGCTAAGGTACTTTATCAATGGTTGTGAAGGGCACAAACACAGCTTCTCTGGTAATCTTTGATGTTTTGATTAAGTTTCTCCACAGTCAGCACTTTCTATAAGAGGCCAGAGAAACTCACAGAAATACATTGTGCCTGGAGTCAAATGGGCTGCTGCACAGAATGAGTTGGAGGAGAGTAGGGATTTCTGGCTCTCAAAACCAATACTATCAGTTAATGACATGGATGTTCCTTTTCCTTTGCCATGAAATCAGAAGCAATTCATACCACCCTCGGGGTATGTAGGGAGTGTCCAAACTCTATAGATGAAATAATTTAAGTCCATAAATCTTCTTGCCATGACATACTATATAGCCCACATGTGGAAAGTTGACCAGAATGGATATTAATACAGAATTAGGGGACAGAGAATATTGAGCCCAGTACTCAGATCAAAAGTTTAGGGATGAAGCTGTTCAAGAGGGCAAAGGGCCTACTTCACTTTGCTCTCCGCACCAAAATTGAGTAACATTTATTTAGTGCTTTCTTGTGCCACCTTTATACTGATCCAAATTGCCCTGCTTTCCGGGGCCATTATTACAGTGGAGTAAGAAATACTGGAAGAGATAGGATAGGAGGAATAGAATGTGTTCATTTTGCCTTCTTCACAAAGAAAGCATTAACTACCTCACAATACAGTGAAGAAATAAAACAGAATATGGAAAATTTCGATTTCAGAAAATCCAAGAACTTAGATTTTCTTTCATGTAAAGAATAGAAATGGAGGGTTTTCCTCCATTAAATCTCGATATACAAGGCCCCTTCACACAGTTTTCTAAATGTAGATAAACATGCTTAGCAAAAGCCATCTCATTCACTTTCTAGCAATTTCATTAATGCCTCTGTGCCTCAGTTGCCTTGTCTATAAAATGGGAATGTTGAGAATATCTTCCCCATGGATTTTCTTTTTAATTAAGTGAAATGAAGCATGTAAAATGCTTAGGACATTGCTTAGCAGGTCTAAATCAAGATTATTATGATTATTATCAGTGGAACAGGATTATTATTAGGATTATTAATTTGAGCCAAGGTAAGCACAATGAGCATATAATTTATCCTAACATGAACTACTTTTATTTCCCTTCTTGTCAAAGTGATCTAAAACAATTTTTTCAGAGCTGGAATGTCTGTTTCACAAGAATCATCTAATGAGTTTGTTGTTTCCTTCTGCCTGGCCTAAAATATCTGTAACTTTGCCTTTATTTTAGCAATTTCCCTTTTCCTTGGTGTTTTGACCCTTCAAATGGTTTTGTATTTCTATCTGGAGGCCATATCTGAGTTGAAACACATTTTCATTAAAATACATTATAGCTTATAACATTCAAGAAATGACTCAGCATAAAATGCTAAAAAGCATCTTACTTTATCCTTATAGACCATTTTCAATCCTTTTGGTGTCCTGTTTAATACTTATTACTACTTCCAGTTCACTCTCATGGACCCATTCATGATAATGATGGCAATTTCTACATTAGCATTGACTTTGCCTCATACCCATGAATCTACTAACTTTCTAGCAATCTCTCTAAGAAGGGATCTGGGAAATGGTGGTATAACTTCAGTCTAATTATAAATCTGCCATCGTGCATTTATCAGAACTCCTCTTTAAAAAAGATTTATATTTTCATCTGACATCACCTTTTGGTGTAATGTGTTCCATAAGTTTTATCCTCACTATGTTAAGTGGCACTTTTACCTCTCATAAATAAAAGTATAAATTCAATCCAAATCAAACATACTAAAATGACAGGAAGAACCTGTATCGTATACAACTAATTTGCAGAACTGCAGTTAGTAACTGTTGCTCAAAATGAGCCCCACATTATTACTTAAAAAATAAAATCTTAGGAGTGCCTGGGTGGCTCAGTCAGTTAGGCATCTGCCTTCAGCTCAGGTCATGATCCCAGGGTCCTGGGATTGAGTCCCCTTCCTTGCTCAGTGGGGAGTCTCTTTCTCTTTATCCCTCTGCCTGCCACTCCCTGCTTGTGCTCTCTGTCTCTCTCTGTCAAATAAAATCTTTTTAAAGAGAGATTATTTTGTTGTCTCAAAAAGAGGCAGTCACCCTACTAAGTACTTCCTATACAGCACTTTCTTAGCCTAGGCAGAGAAATTAAAATGAGGCATTGTGAAATAGATAAAGATCCACCAGAAAGCATAGTGAAAGAGGACTGGACAGAATGTTAGTAATTTTGCAGCTTTATATGGTTAAGAAATTTTAGAATAGCAAGAATCAATCTTGAAAATTCTGAAAAAAAAATCTTTCTCAAGAAACCTCTGATTTCAAAGTAAATAATATGAACTCTATTGCATAAAGGAAATTTCATTCTTGTTTAATTTTCTCCTCACCCAAATTATATATATAATACATATATATTATATGTGAGGGGAATATTTTTAGACCCACATTGCATAAGTTGTTAAGCTATACTTACTCTGAAGTGAATAAGAATATACTAAATTAGAGCAATGGCTTTGAAACAGATGGCAGGTTAACCCATTTTAAACTTCAGGAATGTGGCTGAATTCTCATATAGAACAGCTAGAGTATGGAAGGCCAGTCTCAGCAACAGAATATCTGATTCATCACAGTCAAAACTAAGAGGTGGCATCTTACAGGGTGGAGATGCATTCATTCGGGACTTAGCAATATTCCTGTTACAGAGAGATGAAAAGGCACAATATGTTTTATTAAATACAAGTATATGGGAAAAACCGAGGAAGCACAAATGGAGGACGTGGGAGAGTGGCAGGAAATGAAGGTAGTAAGCAGGAGCAGATCATGAAAGGCATTTTTAGCCATGTTAAGGAGCTTGTAATTTATTCTGAGACTTAACGGGGTGTTTTTACGGTTTTTCATCAAAGCAGGAAAATTATTTTCTAGGATTTACATTTAGAAAAATCATCTGATGGCTACATGGAAGTTGGAATTGGCAGGCAGGACGATGGGGGTTGTGAAATCAAAAGATTGAAAGGATGAAGACAAATTAGGAGACTATCATAGTAATCCAGGTGAGTAAGAGTGAGAGCATAAACTTCTGGGAATAGAGGAGAAGATGGAGTCAAGAAGTATTTAGAGGATAAAACATACTTGTCTTAGTGACTGTTTAGATGAGGTAGGAGAGAAAAGAGTTGTTTGGCTTATAGACTGGGTAGGTGGCGATGCTGTGAGCCATGATAGCATGTTAGAAGAAAGAGGTTTAAGAGCGAAAATAGACAAGATACCTCATACATTATTAGATATCCAGTACTGAACATTTAGAGGTGTCTAACCATGAGAACACAAAAATCAAGGGACTAGAACAAGGAAAAAAAGTGTGACGGCTAGAACTCAGGGGAGCACTAATATTCAAGAAGACCAAGCCCAAAGGATCTGGTAAGCAGACCAGGAAAGAGCAACTAAAGAGGTTGGAGAAAAACTTAAATGGTGGTGATAGAACAGAAGTCCTCAGTGTGTGATCTGGGGACCACTAGGGATCCCAAGACTGGTTTGAGGGTCTATAGAGTAAAGCTGTGTTCATAATGGCATGAAAACATTTATCTCAGTCATTTTTATGATTTTATTAAATACACTTGTCACAAGATAACATTATTTATGTTAGATTATAATGGTTTTTTGTTATTATTTAATAAATTAATAAATACTGGTAAAAAGTTATCAGTTTTTAAGCAGTCAGTATTGATTATATATAACCTACATCCACAAAGTCTCTTTGGTGTGCCGAGTAATTTTTAAGAGCATGAAGAGGTTCTGAGGCTAAAATATTTGTAAAGGGCTGAGGTAGGGAGACCAAACACCTAATGTTTCAAGGAGAACAATTAAGTGAAATAAGGTCCAGTTATTGTTTACACCAAGATAGAGACTGACAGGTAGAGTGCAGCAAGAGGACAAAGGGATAAGGAAATTATAGTTGCTAGTGATAGTTTTTTAAGTGATCAGCCAAAGGATCAAACTTAGAAGGGCAGGAAGATAGAAAGAAGCTAAATAAGACATTGGTCCAAATATCTTGATGATATTGTAGGATAGTTATGGCTAAGAGTAGGGTTAATAGCTAAAATGAGATAATCAAAAGGTAGTGCATCAGAATTTTAGATTTCAGACTCACAAAAATGTGCAAAAAATGTGAATCTCCTAGATATTTTAGAACACAAAATATGATTCCCTTATATATTTTAGACCAAGTCAAGAAATGTATCTGAGGAACTCCTTCCGAATGAAATTTGCTCAGGAAAGGCTAGATTCCTGGCTAGGTATAATCTCACAGGGTCCCTGGTGAGACTAATAAGCCCCCCAAAGTATGGATAATGTTTAAATAAAAGCACTCCATTATATTGGATCCCCCAGGATAGGCAAGATGCATGCAGAATTCCAGATCACAGTATGGCTCCTCAAGAGCTCCTTCCTTGGGGTTTCTATTGATCTTTATAGGATAATAATGAGCAAGTTAAGAGGGTCCAAGATGACCCACCATAATTTTCTTCTGATCAAAGCTTCATCATAGCATTGCCAATCTAGTGAAACATAGGACATATATAACACATTATAGTTAACTTCTAGAGTAACTGCTTACTATGTGAGTTTCTAAGGAAGGGTCTCACAAATGTCTGATTATCAGGTGGAATTGGTAATAGGAAATCCCTAAATGGAAGAAAAGACATGGGATATGTGCTTTGTAAAAAACAAAAAAGCAACTCTTGATTCCATTTCTTTTATATTAAATGAGTTTTGTTTCCTAATTAAATGATTAGGAAACCGAAGGCCATCATAATGTGTATGGAACATCAGAAGAACTTGCTGAGCTCTTAGCTAAACTAGTTGTAGCTGTGGCTGGAACTGAATGCAAATGTGATTTTGACAGCAAGCAATCTGTGCTGTTCTACCACCTAGTACAGAAGAGGCAGATCTTGCTTTTTGATATTCAAAGGTTTCACCAAATCAGCCAGCTCTATTGTTTACGTTGTAGACAACCTTGTCTCAACTTTAGTTCAGTTTTGGCCTTTGTTCACTGAAGGAAGCATTTAGATTCCCTTTGATCTTGAATTTTATTGTAATTAGACACAAATATTAAATATGGCACACAATGATACTGCATAATGTCCTTTGTGTATACCACACCCCCAGATACTTTGCAGAATTAACTATTAAATTGTGGAGTTAGATGAAAATAATATTAAACAGAGATGGTAGATACAAGGTGTTAGATTTTACTCATAACAAGGCACCAAGCTAATACCAGTTGTGCAATACATGAGAGAGATATCCGCTCTCAAGAAATTAGGAACAAATATACTGTGCTCTGAAAAAGAGTGGAAATTTTTGAAATGGAGTTGTTTTGTTAAAGATCATTTGCTACCTCCAGACACAAAATCCAAATGAGTCCAAATCCTCTGAAGTTATCAAATCATTAAGTGGTTTCCCCACCAGCTCACAGAGAGCCAAGATGTTTTTATTATCTTTGACATTGGTGGTAAATCTAATCTCAGTCAGTCCATCAGTAGTAGAAGGGTCAAATGGATTTTGAACCTAGGTGAACTATTTGTTTTTTTGGAGGTGCAAATCTTTATGCCAGTGGGAAAATGTGGTAAAGCACTGCACATGCTCAGTGTGATTCCAGGCTGTAATAGCACGTGTTCAAGGATTATCATAGAGGTCACTGCAGAGATGGCACTAGTTAAGATTTACCAACATAGAAGGCTGTAGGAGAATTTGAAAGCCAGCTGGTACAAATAGAACCTTTCTTTGTCATGCCTAAAACGCAGCCTGCTCAAGATTGAATAAGACCCAAACAAGCCATTTAGTATCTTTGATTTCTGTTCCTGACTGCTGTATATTTTTTATTTAAAAAATATTAAAAAATATTTTTATTTAAAAAATATTATTTAATTTTATTTAAAAAATATTAAAAAATATTTTATTTTTTATATAGTTTAATTTCCCTGACCAAATCCTACCCTTGGATTAGCTGGCATTACTCTCCTTGATGATAGGCACTAATCTAGTCTTTTAAAGTAGTGAAGTATAAAATGTAAAGATAAGAACCCATTATCAGGAGAGGCAGGGAAGCTAAATTTTAAAAATAAGAGATTCAATGGGCAATCAAGAGTAAATATATAAATATACTTCCCCCCAAAATGATTAAAAGGGCTTATAGAGTCCAGTAATAGGTATGTCTTTTGACCCAAACAAAACAGACTTAATTATTAGTATACATAGTCAACTGGTGAATATAGTCCTGTTTTTATAAGAAATTATAGTGCATGTATCTTTTGTGACTTCAGTAGGTAGAAAAGAACAAAAATATTTAGATTTCTCGCTGACTATCTCAGAAGAATTCCTGCTAATGAGGCCAAGGTCATGAGCTCAGTCACTTTTTCCATCTTTTAGCTCTGTTCTGTTTCATTACCAAAGCCTACATTTTCAATCTCCTGTTTTGTTCCATCCCCCAAATCAGGAACCTAGTTTTGCTTCTACTCCCTAATAAAACCTGAACTCGGAAATGACTTTGATGAACTAGACAAGTTTTTCTTGGACACATAGAATTTGTTAAATGTTGTCAACTAATTTAAAAAGTTGTCTAAAGATTTTACATAAAATCTCTGGTTTACATAAAATTTCTAGTCTCTCTTGAAAAATAGAAATTTCTGGCATACTGAAGCCTGCATTCACCCATTTGCCTATGCATTTATTGAGTAGCTATGAGCCAGGCACTATTCTAGTCTTTTGTGTGGCAAAAATAATATGACAACCATTGACTAGAGCTAAATAGGGACTCCTTCAAGGGGACCATGAACTCTTCAGTACATCAGAGTACCCATCCTTCCCTCTTCACTCTTTTGTATTACCTGCCTTCCTTTCAGGCAGGTATTTAAGCTTGCAATGCATGTAATAAGATAATTCACACTGAAGTAAAAATGACTGTGACAAAGAAAATGTATTTTATCTCCCTAAGATTTATTTGCATTTTAACAGAGAAGACAGGGTTGGAAGCCAGGAATGGCAAATCTCTGACATTAATGTTATCACTTCCCTGTCCCGGACCCATAGAAGATATAAGTAATCAAACGTTCTTTACTGCCTAGTCTAGATTCTATAGTCAGAGTTTACTCAGAAGTTGAAATATATTTGCCATCACTACTTTGACTTTAAAGAAATGAGATGATCATTATGAATTTATTATCATTAGAGATTCAGGAGGAAGAATTATGTAGGGCCAGAAAACACACCTGAAAACACAACTCAATCACCCTATTAGTAAATCTGCCCTGTTCACACAAATATGCACGATAGCCCTGAGCATGGCCAAATATCTCATATGTACATAGAATTGAACATAAAGAACACTGGGCAGGTAAAATTATAACATATGTCCACTATTAGAGATTTATTTCAAATGAATGTCCTATCAGTACTGGGTACACAATGTTCAAGTGTGTCTGCATATATATTCCATAAATATAAGATTTTTAAAATTGTACTTTACCAAAAGTCAAAACATGTAAGGGAAACTGTATCTTATTATAAAATAAAATTTATCAAAACAAAAAATATTTTTTATTTATAATGAAAACTAAGGAGCATAGTAACCTGGTAAGTCACCCAAACTCCTGACTCCTATAAGCTTATGACTATTGTTGCTGACCTAGGAAAATATTTCAGAATGAACATAAAAGGCAGACAACATACACACAAAGTTTTCTATAAGAAGAAAAAATAAGAATCCTGTCTACTGATGAAGAACCTCTCCAAATAATCACCCCAAAGCAGAAGAAAACAGCAACAAAATACATCAATATCCAGTATCCTTAAACAAATATTTGAAGGTATAAAAAAAACTCAAATGATAAATTTTAAAACTCAGAACAGAAATGTGCAAAAGGAAGATGCAAAATCAGAGTTGACTGAACTCGGGAAATAAATTTCAGAAAATCATCTTGAAAAAGAAGGCTATCCAGAATGGTGACCAAGAAAGAAAAGATTTAAAAATCTAATGAGATGCAATGATGGAAGGCATTAGAATAGTGAAGACAGTGACATAGAAATAATGAAGTAAAAGAGATCAGAGAAAGTGATTGATATAGGAGATAGGTAAAGCAATCCAGACTATATGTCACTGTCATTCCCAATGAATGAAAGAGAACTAATATTTAAAACTATAATCAAAGAACACTTTTGAGAAATAAAAGACCTGAGTGTAAATATTTAATGGAAAAACCGGAAGTACTCTGGAAATCTGATCCAAAACAGCCAACACCAAGTCATATCTTAGGATAAACAGTAACCTTTATTGATAAAGAAAAATAATAATCAAAGGCCTTGGAGCAGGATAAGTCGTTTACAGAGGAGAGAATGAAAAGTCAGGTTTGGCCTCAGACATCTTCACAGCAGACAAATCCAACATTTTCAAATAATTCAGAAAGGGAGTATGGGCCAAGGGTTTTATTCAAACAAGCTGTCTTTCAGTTATCAAGAGTATAAAAAACCAGTTTTAAACATGCCAGAATTTTGGGAATACTGTACTCACAAGCCATACTAGATCTGGAGTCAGCAAACTTTTTCTGTGAAGGATCAGACAGTAAATACTTCAAGCTTTGCGGGCTGTCTGTCACAAGTATTCAACTTAGCACCAAAGTTTACGACGTAAACGAATGAGTGTGACAGTGTTCCAATAAAATTGTATGGACAACTGAAATTTGAATTTGGTGAAAATTTTTACATATTCGGAAATACTGGTATCCTTTCAAATTTTTTCAACTATTAAAAATATAAAGGTCATTCCTAGCTTGTGGCCTATACCGAAGCAATCAGTGTGCCAGATTAGACTAAGGGTTAAAGTTTGTTGATTTATGATTTAGAGAACAGGCTCTATCCAAGTAAGATGTTGAGGGAATCTTTGGCAAAAGGACTGATGGTGAAAATTGGATCTATTTAATTGTGGGTGTAAGATTATAATAAAGGTGACAAAGATGGAAAAATGGTATGGAAAAATAGTATGTAAATCTTATATATTTTGATAAAGTAATAGTAATTCAGCTAAAACTGAGAGAAAAGAAAAGTCAAAAGTCAAATAAGCTTATTGATTGCCACAGAGAGGGTCAAAATATAATTTTAAGCTGTCCAACCAAATGGTAGACGATCAAGCAAGCACAGGGGAATAAGGGTATTATAAAAGGTAATTGCACAAAGGTACTCAATAGAACAAAAATAGAAGCGTTCTTAAATACCAAAAGAAAAATTTAGAAACCAAGGAAAACAAATGACATGAAGAAATACAATAAAATTAACATAATGCTGTGAAACATAAATGATATGATACAGTTGTGTCATATCAATAAATGTAAATGGGTTTAACTCACCTATTATAAGGAAATGATTTTCAAAATAGGTCACAAAGCAAAACCTAATTCTCTACTATTTATAAGAGACACATCTGAAATAAAAGGAGTCAGAAATGGCTAAAAATTAAGGAATTTACCAGGTAAATGGAAGCAGTAAGAGAGCAAATCTTATAATCTTCATTTCAGACAAAGTAGAACTCAAGCCAAGAACCATAAAACACAGCAAAGAACATAGTGTATGCAGTGCCATGACTATCTCTGCATAAATAACCCAACAACTGACTTTATAAAGCAGAAACTACAAGAGATACAAGGAGAAATGAACAAAAAGAACTAGTAATAGGAAATCACAGGGAAATGAAACTAAAAATTAATAAAAATCTTAAAAACAGAAAAGTTTATTCACCTGGAAAATTTTTTAATTAAAAAAAACTCTTGTGTAAAAGGGGAAATAAAACCGAAAATTACAAAATTTCTGAGAAATAATGATAAACATGCCACATGTCAAACTGTATGGGATACAATTAAATCATTTATGAGGAAAATTTGTATTCATAAAAATGAAAATAAAGCTTAAAAAGCAATACAATAAACTAAAGAAAACACAGGAAAGGAAATAATAAAGATAAAGCACAAATTAATGGGGTAGAAAAGAGCAAAATAATAGAAAAATAAAGTGTTGTTAAAAATCAATAGGCAGACCACAAGCCACCTTAAATCAAGATAGAGAATATAGTCCGTGATACTGTAATAGGGCTGTATGGTGACACATGGAAGCTAGATTTGAGGTAAGCGTGACGTAAGGATGTAGAGAGAGGGCAAGTCACTATGTTGAACACCTAAAACTAATGTAACATTGAGTCCATTATACTCAAAAAAAATTTTTTTAGAAGAAGTGGTGGGAAACATACAAAATATGAAATGAGAGGAATTAATCATTGAAGCAGAGGAAAGTTTAAAAAAAATGGCAAGTGGCGTGAAAATAAAATAAGGGGTGCCTGGCTGGCTCAGTCAGTAGAGCGTGCTTCTCTTGATCTCAGGGTCATGAGTTCAAGCCCCATGTTGGGCATGGAACCTATTTAAAAATAAAATAAAATGTTAAAAAAAAAAAAAAAGCTAAGTAGCTCCTCTGCCTGGATCTCCTTCACAGGGTTTGTGTAGGGTTCAGTAGGCCCACCAGCAATGTGCGAATGTGCCCATGTCCCTGTGGACCCACCACCCTGGTGTGTTGCTGGCTTGTGAATCTTTGTCAGTGAGATAGGTTGGAAAGGGTATCTCGGTGGAGTTTTATTTTGTATCATCAATGAAGCTGAACATCTTTTTGTATATTTAAAGATCTTTTTTGAATGTGTACTGTTCATATCTTTTGTCTATTTTTCTATTGGGGTTTTTTTTTTTTTTTTTGGTCCTCTTTGTCTCAAATGTTAAGAGTTCTTTATGTGTTAGGAAGATTTAACATTTGAGTACATAACTATATACCCTCAGAAGGACATATTCTAAGGACAAAAACAACCTTTTAATTTTACTTAGTAGGTTTCGTTCTGGTAGTGGTCTTGGTGTAGGAATTGTAATACTATTTTGTGTGTCTTGTATGATAAATGAATGAGTAAACATTGATGTTATTGAGAACAGGCTTCACTGTGTGAAAAAGGAAATAAAAATATGGAATGGGGGAAGTGAAGAACTCTGCGATATTGGATTAGTATTAGAGATGTAAATATGAACTCATTCTTTTAAAAATATACATATATATGTGTGTGTATACATATATGTGTGCATATACATGCATACATGTATACACACATACACACATGTTAGCAAAGCGGGTAATAAAATCTGAAAGTTTTATTCTATGAGTACATATCCCTGCTTTGTCCCGTTAAAGGACTTAAAAACAATGACACCTCAGTAGTAATGAGCATATCTTATGCCCAAACTTAGCTTTCTAAATACATTTTCTATTAAAAGCTGTTTGCAGAAATGGCTGTTTCTAGGTATGGGGCAGAGAAAATGAGTGCAAGGTAAGCCTGAAACATATGCTCAAAAGCAAGACATGTCAAAATGACACAGAAACCAATTTGAAGGAACTCCCCCTGGCCTAATTTGAGCTCCAAAAAGAGCGATGATGGTAATGGATTCAACATTGAACAACAACAAAAGACTGTGAGTCTCTAGTAATACTAAAAAATAAGTGGGCGCATAATTTCTAGAAATGGACATGATTTGTACTTTAACTCACACAGGTCCCTTTACTCATAGTCTTAATATCTTTCAAATTAGGTATTGTGATTTTCAATTTACATATGAGAGAACTGATGCTCAGAGAGGTCAAGCAGCTTGCCCCAAACCGGCACAGTGAGTTTGTGGAAGAGCCATCACTCTTCAGGTCTAACTTTTCAAAAGGAGCCTGTGCCTTCACTTATTATACTAAATGGTATCTAAAAATGAGCTCATGTGATAGATACAGTTGTATAACTTCCTTCATGAATATATTTATCATTTAATATTTTTCTACAACATTATTTTAATGCCAACATTATTGTATAGATATAGTTATTGATTTAATCAATCCCTATTTGCTGGACATTTAAATACTTTTCAATATCTTAATAATATAGCAACATGTTGAACATGGTTGTTTTCAAATCCATTCAGTTCCTTTTCTTAGTGTAAATTTTTAAACATGGAATTGCTGGATCAAAATGTTTAAAAACATTTCTAACACCTTAGATATATATTATTACTTTGTCCAAATATTTTGCAACAATTTATACTCCTAGCAGCAGTATGCAAGAGTGCTCATTTCCCTGAACCCTTGAAACTTCTGATATCATCATTTATTAAAAAAAAAAAGTAAAGGGAAAAAAAGCCATTTTGATTGGCAAGGTTATGTTTTAGTATTTTAGCTTACATTTCTAAATTACCACTAGGGTTGAATGTTTTAAAATGTCACTGCTAACTTGCAGTTCTTCTTTTGTGAATTGCCTATTGATGTCTTTTGCCCATGTTTCTCCTAGAGGGTTCAGCTGATGTTTATTGATTTATTAAAATTTTCGTATATTAAAGATTTTAACATAAACTGCATATCTTAACAATAAAGAATCAAAATTACAATTTTAAACCATCAGGAAAAGAGATATGTGAGAAATGGATCACATATCTCTTGGTCCTGAATAAGAGAGAGGCTAGTCTCTGTGTGTCCTGGGACAAGCACTTCCTCTCTTGAAGCTTTAGTTTCCTCTTCTGTAAAATGAAGAGACTAAACCAAATGGTTGATCTGTGGTCTCTCCTTTCCTGAAATAAGATTTTAATTTTAGAATACTTTTCAATGCACAGAAAAGATGCAAAGATAGTACAGAGAATTCCCATATACTCCTCATCTCCTATTATTTACTTCCTGTATCTCCATGGCACATTTGTCACAACTAAGAAACCAACATTGATAATTACTCTTCATTGAACTTGACACTTGATCTGGATTTTACAAGTTCTACCCCAATATCCTTTTTCTGTTCCAGGATCCCATCCAGGATAGGATATTACAGTGAGTGTCATGTTTCTCTTGCCTCCTCTGGTATGTGACGGTTTCTTGTCCTAGATGACCTTAACAGTTTTGAGTACCATTGGTCAGCTTTTTTGCAGATTGGCCCTCAATTTTTGTGGTGCTGATATTCTCGGTTGAGATGGGGGTTATGGAGGAAGACTGCAGAAGGGCCATTATCATCACGTGATATCAGGGATACGTGCCATCAGGTACATGCTGTCAGTGATGAGTTTGTGGTCTTTTTGAGCTCTAACATACCATGATTTTATTATGTTCCAGCCAGATCCCCTTCACAGATAAGTTTATTGGAGGTGATCCATCCCCCAGGAATGCATACTTCACTGGGTAACTCAGCTGAAAATTTCCTTGGGACCCATTTCATACAAAACACAGTTCTGTGAGAACACTCAGTTATGTTTCATAAAATGAGATTCTAACCATTTTCTGCTAATCTTTGTAGAAAGTACATTCTACTTAAAGTAGAGTGATGACAACTTTACAAATCTTAAGGATGCTCTCATTTCTGGAAACCTTTTACGAAGGGAACCCAAAATCTACATCTTCCAAACCTCAGTGATCATGATGATGGAGGAAAGGAAATGAGCGGCTTTGGGGAATGTTGGTGGGGAAAGGAGAGAAACGAATGTCTATTCTAAATTAAGTCCAGGGTTTAGAATTAGGAAATTTCATGAATTTTTTTTTCTGTTTTCATTTTATTCTGTTGTGCAGCTGTGTGAGAATGGCTGTTGAAATTCTCTTAGAAACCTCGGTCCCTCTACATTACTCTCACCAGAAAAAGGCAAACCTCTTCTAGAGCAGGAAAGCAGGGGGTGCAATGGGCAAATGACCTGTCTTTCTCTACTTTCAAGATGGTTTTGGAAAGGCTAGCTTGAGGGGAGAATTAACCAAGTATAATAATAATAATGATTAACTTTTATTCAGCATTTATTATGTGCCAGACATTTTTCTGGGTACCTTACATGTACTGACCTATGAGGTCCTCACAAGAACCCTATGAGGAAGGGACTATTATCATGCAAATTTAATGGTGAGAATACTGAGACACGGGGATTAAATAACTTGCCCAAATGTAGAAGAGCTGGGATTTGAAACAAGACACCTTCCCTCCAGAGTCCTTGCCCTTAACTACCACATGACAACTGTTTCCCTTTAGATAGACTATAAGCTCTGGGACGGCAAGGGTTTTTCTAACCAAGCAGTTACTGTTGTATTCTCAGAACCTACCACAGTGTGTAATACATAGTAATCAGCTCACAAATAATTATTGCATGAAAGGAAGGGAAGCCTTGAAGATCCTGGTAATGAATCAAGCCCAAACATCGATGACTTTTCCAGAAGTCCACTGTTCTGGTGCCACCTCAGGAAACCCAGAACATACTGAGTCATTATAATCTCCTCCACTTTTTTCTCTGTTTTCTCACCCATCTGATCAAATTGTGTAAGGCAGCTATAGTTTTCTACCACTCATCTGTCTTCCATCTTCTCATTTATATCTCCTGACTCCCGAACCTCATACAAGCCCTGCTCTTTAATGCTAACTGTGAATAATCAGGTAATGGAAATTCCTATCTTAAAATCTGAACGTTTAAAAGTTTGCAGAACACATACCATGTATCTGTGGCTATGATGACATGATGAAAAATCAGAAAAGTGAGTTTTAAAGCATCAGCTACCATGGGTTGATGACATAAATAATGAATATATTTCCATTTTTATAATTTAAATACACACAGGGAAAATGGTAAGATGAGGAGAGAGCTTCAGTATAGGTCTGTTTCTCATTCTCCATCTTCCCTGGTATTATCTGGATCTTTTAAAAGAATATGAATATTATTACAAATACGCCCTCAAGCCAGCCGTCAATAATGATGAAGTAACAGGCAGTAATTTGGACCATAGCACAAGGGAGAATTTGCTGAGCAGAAAATGAAGTAAAATGGAAAGAAAAAGAAAATTTTAAAGAAGAATGAAAAAGTGCTGATTCATGGCAAAGTGGATATTTTTGCTGCATTATTCATTAAATGATTCTTTTTGAAAGAAATTTATCCCGTCATTATGCCACTGATTCCTCCTGACTCCACAAAGCAAATAATAATACAAAAGTAAGACAGACTTGAGTTATGGAGAGCACTTATTGGTGCTGTGACTTGAGATGAAAACACTAAATAATTGTGTCTGTCTGATAAGGAATACACAGATGGGCCCGTTATGCAACTGCAAATGGAGATCATATATTACACCTGTGATAAGGTACCCAAATAGACATGTTATTTATAAATATTGCCGCAGCCTGGGAATGGAAAATATAAAATACACAGTAAATGAAAGTTTTAAGATAATATAATATAGAACTGGGATATTAAAATGATTTATTACTTTGATAGAATCTTCTCTAGCCACTATCCTGGATATAAAACTAGGACCGTACTAAAGCCAAAAAGGAAAAAAAAAATGTCTGCTGCAATACAGAATAATTCCTTTCATTTAGGAAAGGAGAGGTAGGGGTTCAAACATGTGGCTCAACAAGAAAGGTGTCCTTGGTGCCTCTGGTTTACCGCCTCAATCTTTTCTTCATTTGGCATTGAGTTTTACTGTTTCACGATGGCAGGCTTGCAAAGTGGTTTATAAACCGAATCAAGGAAGACGGACTTTTTTTTTTCTTCCTCTTCTTCTTCTTCTTCTTCTTCTTCTTCTTCTTCTTCTTCTTCTTCTTCTTCTTCTTCTTCTTCTTCTATTGTTTAAATTGGTGAAGTCCTTTCTTTCGAAGGAAGTCTTACCTAGCCCCAACACAACAGCTTTTTCAGGCTTCCAAAAATGAGAGGGATCTCTAAGCTATATTGACTCCATTCGAATTACTTTGAAAAAAGAACCATTAAGTATGTTTTATTTATGTCCATGAGGTAGTGCAAGCACAAATAATATTTTTAGTAGAAAATGTATACGTATAACCCTAAGGGGAAAAAAGAGAAAATGTGAATGAAACCTGCCAAAGCAAACAGAAGGCACCATAAACAAACACGCATTGCTTACTTTATTTAGTTCTTGAAAAATGCTTCTCTGAAAACTAATGGTTTTCCATCTTCCATGTAATCTGGTTATTACCTGGATAAAACCAAGATCTGAAGGTAATTTATCAAAGGGCTATAGTTCACTCATATACCAATTTGATGTTCAATATAATGAAAATGGGATTTATTTTAAGATAGAAAGGTAACCTGGTTTCTGTAATGTTAGCAGTCACTGCATTTAATTCAGGTAGCATTTATTTCTGCAGTGATGTTCCTTATTGCAGAAACATCTAGCTTCACATCATGTCCACTGAACTATTGGTCTCGTGAGATGACTTCCCATAGGAATTAACTTGAAAGCCTGAAGTCATCAGGGGTCACCATCTGGGTAATGTACTTGGCATATTTTTCAGGAAGGGAACTGTTCAACATACAAGTAGCTCTGTAGTCCTGACTAGCTTTGGAGGTAAAGTGCAAAAGCAGTAGCATTCCCTAGCCTGAAGGAACATGAAGCAAGATAAGTGAGGGAACCAGTGTGGGGAAAATGGCTGACAGAAAGGAAAAACAAATTATCTTGAAAAATATCACACACTTTTATCTTGGCAGGTTTCGAAACTTATGACATCATCTATTATGGGCAGGATTTTGTTTGTGAGACAGATTTCAAACTTTCTAAATTGGTTTATTTAGTGGAATTAGAAGGTAACACCAAAAAATTCTTGCAACAGATAGATACACCATCCTTAGCTAAATATGTGTACCTTTGTGTACCTTTCTAGATGCAAGATGAATTCCTTGAAAGCAAACTTATAGTGCAATTTCAATTACTTGTGTATTTAGTAGCAAAGCCAAATTTATCTTATTAAGTGAGTTTTAATATTATCTAGAAGAGAGTGGACACAAAATACCAAAAGATACAGAATAATATGAAAGGTTTCATATGTCCTGACAATACCATTATAAAGGTATTACAGTAGATTTAACTGCCAAAAGAGAGTTCTTCCAAACACTCACATTTTTCTTGTTCAGATATTTTGAGGATAATTTTTGAGACCAGTATGTTTCAAACTATGTCTTTGGAGTTTGGGGGCAACTCTTTTGGACCCCCAATCCCTTTCAATCAAGAGTTCTGTTTTATCTGCTTTATATGTTTGGGGGTTATTCTTATTTAATTACTGAATTGCTCTGCTGCTTTAAATTGTTCTGAAAAGCTTTGTTTTGGATAGAAGATAATAATATAAGAGAATAAACAAACCAATGTATCTATTCATTCAGCTTTAAAAAAAGGTTTGTTCGAGGGGGGCACCTGGGTGGTGCAGTTGGTAAAGTGTCCGACTCTTGGTTTCGGCTCAGGTCGTGATCTCACCATCCTGAGATCAAGCCCTGAGTGGGGCTGCTGAGAGTCTGCTTGAGATTCTCTTTCCCTCTCCCTCTTCCTCTGCCTCACCACGTGCTCTCTCCTCTCTAAAATAAATAAATGTTTAAAAAAATTTAAAAGGTTTGTTGAGGACGCCTGGGTGGCTCAGTCAGTTAGGCATCTGCCTTCAGCTTAGGTCATGACCCAAGAGTCCCTGCTCAACGGGGAGCCTGCTTCTCCCTCTGCCTGCTGCTCTCTCTCCCTCTAACAAATAAATAAATAAAATCTTAAAAAGAAAAAAAGGTTGGTTTGTTGAGCACCTAGTATTTTTTTATTATATAACACTGCATGAATACATTAGCATTATAAAAGATTCTAAAGTTACTATGAAAATGTTGAAGTCTCAGCTCCCCATTCTAAAGATCAATGGTTTGGGGTATGATCCTTCCAGTTCTGTCTGTATGAATTTACATATAAAGAGATACATATGTTTTTTTATTTAAACAGGATCATCGGATATGCATTGTTCTACAGTGTTTTTTATACAAACCCTAGAGCTCTTTTCATGTCAGTACGTGTAGGTCAACCAGGGATGTGTTGATGTTTAACAACCAGCACTCTGTGCAAAAAAAAAAATGATTTGCAATGTTTGCTGATTCCTGGAGTGTTCATAAAGCCACTATGGGTGATTTCAACTCCCAACGTGAAGTCACTGAAGGTGGAATTGGGAAGATATGTGCACAGTTGGCTCTTGTAAACCAGTATAAGCTGGCTACAGCACACCACTGAATCAGTTCTTTTTTTCTTTTCAGACTTTTTATTTTGAAATAAATTTAGACTAACAGAAAAGTGAGCAGATGTAGCTCTGAATTACTGTGTACCTGTCACTCAGCTGCCAATATTAACATCTTGCATAACTATAGTACAATTATTAAAAGTAAGAGATTAACATGGGTGTGATGCTATTAACTCAGAGTTTAATACTGGTTTCTCCAGTTTTTCCTTTTTTTTTTTTTCCTGTTCCAGGATCTTATCTAGGATCCCACATTGCATTTAATTGTCATGTCTCCTTAGCTTCCTCCAATCTGACAGTCTCTTGAGATCAGTCCTTTTAATTCTTATATAAGATTTCATAGTATGGATATACCACTCTCTGAGAGACGGATGTATTGGTGGTTCTATTTTTTTTCTTTTACTATATTAACAAAGCCATTATGTTAACAATGCTATGTTGAATTTCTCTGTACATACTCCTTCATGCACAAATGTGATTCTTTCTTTTTTTTTTTTATTTCTTTAGTAGATTTGTGGAAGTTGGATTCCTTGGTCAGGAACATTCCCAATTTAAATTTTGATCGATATCACAAAATTGCTATCTAAAGCTCCTTTACCACTTTATAGTCCCATCAGCAGTGTGTAAGTAGAGTACCTCCTGACTACCAGGCACCAAGTTCGGTACCAGGGATAGAAAAAATAAAGAAGACAAGGGACCCTGCCCTTTGAATACTTTCATAATGATGAGGTAGACATATCAATAGATAGCTTCAATATAATGTGATAGGTCCTATGATAGGGTGCTAAAGGAGAAACATCCTATATCTTTGTGAAATGTTCTAGATAGGCAAGATCAGCACTGCCAGATACAAATACAAAGCAAACCACATATGTAATTTAAAATTTCACAGTAGCCACATTCAAAATGAGAAAAAAAACAGTTGGGATTAATTAAAATCTTTATTTAATTGAATGTAGTTAATATTAAAATTGTTCATTGGATATATTCTATTTTTTCTTTCATACTAAGTCTTCAACTACTGACTAGCCACATTTCAGATGCTTGGTAGACACATGTGCAGTGGCCACCATGTTGGACAGTACAGATCTAGATCATTCAGCACCGATTTCCTACTACTACTACTTTTTTTTTTAATTTTTTATTTATATATTTATTTGACAGAGAGAGAGAGAGGTCACAAGCAGGCAGAGAGGCAGGTTGGGGGGAAGCAGGCTCCCCACCGAGCAGAGAGCCTGATGTGGGGCTCGATCCCAGGACCCCGGGATCATGACCTGAGCAAAAGGCAGCTGCTCAACAACTGAGCCACCCAGGCGCCCCTCCTACTACTACTTCTGAAGCATTCCTATGGTCTCTCTCAGAGGGGAATATTTTTGCCTTTTGAAGGGAAATGGAATGAGGAAGGAGTATGAATTATAACTATTAATAGAGACCATCAGTCTTACTTAAGAGAAAAAGACCAACGTCCCAACAGAGAGTGTAGAGAAGTAACTGCAAAGAGACTCGGAGCTTTCAGCCTAGAAAAATGTGCAAGTTAAGAAGAGTTTATTCTCCTAAAGTTAGCCTGCCTTGAGATCCTAGGTGTTTGATTGAGTTTGGTGATTGGGCATGGTGAGATACTCCATTTGTTACCTTCGTAATACATTTATAATTTCAGAGCGTAGCCTTGTGCAGTTGGATAAACCAAGAAGGATAATAATTTTAAAATGTACAGGACTCAACTCTAAGGAATATTTGTTGGGAGAGCATTAGGGACTGCCATTCTTAATAAACTGAAAAGACATTATTCCTGGAATATCTGAATAGGCATATAAATTCTTTCTGGCCATTGAATTTCAGTGAAGTGCAGTGATATGGGACTGGTACTCTTGAAGAGATCTGGGTCATGTCAATCTTTACTTATTGAGGATGTATATTATTATATATGTCTTTAGAAAAAATAACTTTGACTTTGGGGCCAAGAGTACTTCGATTAGACCTACTATAACCAGCATTGCTCATTTGGAGGTGGATATTCCAGTTTGTGTGATTTTATTTTATTTTAATTATTTTTTTAGTATGTGTGATTTTAGTTATATTACTTTCCATTCACTTGTAAGGTTTATGAGTGACCAGGTTGTGAAGTTGGTTAGAACACAGAGATAGCTCAATCATGGGTGCAATCCTTTAGTTTAAAAGTTTTCCTACCACTCTTCTTCCTGACTGAGCTCCGTTTGTACTGGGCTCCTTAGT
Source organism: Nasua narica (assembly GCA_028533885.1). NCBI lineage: Eukaryota > Metazoa > Chordata > Mammalia > Carnivora > Procyonidae > Nasua > Nasua narica. The sequence continues at coordinate 80,765,409 of CM052801.1, read as the reverse complement.
GTTCCTCACATGTTCTACACAAAACTTAAGGGTTTTGTGTAATTGCTATTCCTTCCTCCTGGAAGGTTCTTCAACTAAAATATTCATATGGCTCCACTTCATTCAAAACGTGTTTCAAATATTACCTCCTCTGAGGCTTCTTTGTTTCCACACAGCTATATTATATTAATTATTGCATATATTTAATCATTGTCTGCATGTCTTAACCCACCACCCTCTCATATGAGTTCTGGGAAGGTAGAGATTTTTTTAAAAAGTTTATTCACTGCTATAAACTTAGAAAAACAGTGCCTGGTATAAGTAGGCACTCAAAAAATATTTGTTGAATCAATCTATGAATATAATTTAATATTGTCTGTTCATTACCAGCTACTTTTAATTCTAGCAGTTGGCTTACAATGTTTATACTTGGGTTTGGGAGACTTGCCTCAAAATGTGGCTATATATACATACCATAGATCTGGATGGGGATCCACTAGGAGCTAAGGACTCTGTATTTTCATCCTGCATCCAAGGCTGATATGCAATCAATGTGCCCGGATGAGGCTATATTGGTTGTTCATTTTCGATTCCCTGTTGATCAGCCCCTACCTATGGTGTCCTGGATGATAAATATTTTTTTGCCTTTGCATGTATTCCCAATGTTCCCAATGTGCCCAGCATATACTTTGAAGATATTTGTTGAATGAATTAATAAATACATCTCCATAGAAAGTACTGCTGTATCTTTCTTGTGATGTATTGGTATGTCCCAAAGGTCAATATAATTTAAATTTATTGGTCTTACTATCAACAAAATATTATTTATTTCTAAAAGACCTCAAAGACTGGAGTTATATAATTACCTTAGTCTACCCTCCACATACTTTTTGACTTCCTTTTTCAAGTCAGCAGAGAAAGGTTCAGTTTGGAGGAGAGGAAAGACTATGTAACCTTGCTTTGGTACACATAGTCTATAGCAAGTAAGTTAACCTGCATTATGTATTCATACAAATATACATTACAAATAGCTTATTGCCTGGAAAAGGCAAAATAAACTCAAAAAATTATAAAGCTTCACCGCCCTCAAAGGCTGTTCTACTAAATGTGCCCACACTTCTTTATCTGTCTTGATTGGCTGGAAGCAATCTAATTCATTCTGTGGTGAAAAATTAATCCATGCCTTATTATTTTGAAGTGATTCTCAGCACATGGCTGAGAATTTTTTCTGTCATTTTTGAGTGCCCTCAGGAAACTGGCTTAACTTAACGTGTATGAAATATCCCCCTCGGTCTTCAAAATGAAAACTACTATGCCTTTTGTTCCTTATGGCCAATCTAATTTTACAAAAGTAACTGAACCCAGGGAATCCAACATGTTTTCAATATGACTTCTAAGATCTGTCATATTCACATTATTAGGGGAACAGAGTAGATCAAATTTTCTTTAAAAAAATAATAAGCCTTTTTAATTGGAGTATGTTAAACCAACCATAGTTTGAGTCTTTTGCCATACTATACCTGACTCAGAACCACTATCATTTGAGTTTCAATGGTTTCCAATAATTGCAAGAGAAATTCATCAGGCAGCACTGGCCTTAATCCAAAGAAAAGAGTAGAAAGCAATTAAATGCTTAAAAGTTTTAAGGATAAATTAGGAGGTAGGTGTTAGAAATCTCTAGCTCCAACTAAAAGTGGATGAATGATTTTTAAATAGGCTATCTGTCTAGCTTTCCTGTTCTCGGTTGCAAATCCATATACTGTATATGAGTATTAGACAAAGTAGCCCCTTTCACTCTGCCTAGGAACATAAAGGAAAATGTTAGATTATGAACAGATCCCCCTTTTTTTTCCTTTTGGTAAGAATTGGCTGCTGTTTAAAATTGCAATGAGAAAATAAATAAATAAATAGATAGATAGATAAATAAATAAATAAATAAAATTGCAATGAGAAAACAGATAAAAGGATTTCCAGACCTTCTGTCCTAGTTATTGTTTTCTTCCGACATTATCTGCCCTCGGTGACCTCATTCACACTCTCTCACAATGTCAGCTGTTGCCTCTGTGCCTACATGATTCCGCAGTCTTGTTCTAATCTTAATACTTCACCAGAACTTCAAACCTCCAAAGTTCCTGGGTCAAACATGACTATCGGGAGAGCCCATTGATAGGTAGAACCCAGCACCTCCAAAGGTGAATTCATTATATTTCTCCCATTACCCCACCCTGCCCCAAACCAACTAGTCATCAGCCAACAACTAGTTCAACTAGTCATCATTTAACAAACATATCTCCAGCACCAGTTATCTGTAGCTAGTGCTGGGCTAAGTGCGGAATCCCTTAACTCTATTAATCATTACCCTATGCATTCAGTTACTCAGGCTCAAAACCTAAACCTTGGATTCCTCCTTTTCCCTCATTTTTTTCTGTTCCTGCCCCCAGCACACTCACACGTGTGCATGAGTACACAGGTGCACACACACACACACACACACAACTAGCTGCCAAACCCTGAGACAACATTTATGCAATTTCTCCTTAAGGAATCACCTTCTTTGTGCTCCCACTGCCACTGCCCTAATTGAGACACTCATTATTTCTCACCTGGATTATTGCAGTGCCATCCCAATTTGTGTTCTTGCCAAATCCTTAGGCTTCCAATTCGTCGTTCTCCACACTGGTATTGGATTTATCTTTCCACAAAGGGTGCTCTGATGATATCATTTCTTTACCTAGAAACCATCAGTGCTCCCCATTGCTATCAAATTAATCTTCCTAAAGAAAACTATCATAACACTCATTTGCTCAGAAAATAGCAATGCCTCCCTGCTGCCTAATAAATTGAATCCAAATATCTAAGTGTGGCATTCAACGTCCTCTACAATATGGCCCTAATCCTCCCTTTGAGCCTTAACTTCCACTACCTTCTATATGTAACTATACTCCAGCCAACCTCAGCAACTTCCTTTGCCTCAAATGCATGCTGTGCTTTACAATGTGATATTTTGTTCAACCTGCCCCTCACCCCACCCATCGCTGTCACCTGTCAAAGCCCTACACCTTTTTCAAGGTTCATCTCCAATCCTACCTTGTTAAAGCATCCCTGATCAGCCAAGCCAATTTTAATCTGTTGTTCCTTTAAACCACTTCTTTTTTTTTAAGTGTTTATTTTAGTGCCAGTTAGTTACCATACAGTGTAGTACCAGTCTCAGGTGTACAACTTAGCGATCATCACAAGTGCCCTCCTTAATCCTCATTACCTGTTTGACGCACTCCGCCACCCCCTCACCTCCTCTCTGGCAATCATCAGTGTGTTCTCTAGAATCAAGAGTCTGTTTCTTGGTTTGCCTTCCTCTCTTTTTTCCTCCTTGCTCATTTGTTCTGTTTCTTAAATTTCACATATGAGTGAAATCATATGGTGTTTGGCTTTCTCTGCCTTATTTGCTCAGAATTATACTCTCTAGTTCTGTCCATGTCTTTGCGAATGGCAAGATTTCATTCTTTATGGCTGAGTAATATTTCATCATGTATATATATCTCACATCTCCTTTATTCATTCATCAGTCGATGGACACGAGCTATTTCCATAACTTGGTTATTGTCGGAAATTCTGTTTTAAACATGGGGTTGCATGTATCCCTTTGACTTAGTGTTTTTGTATGCTTTGAGTAAATAACCCAGTACTGCAATTGCTGGATTGTAGGGTTCTGTTTTTAACTTGTTGAAGAAACTCCATACTGTTTTCCAGAGTGGCTTCCCCAGTTTGCATTCCCACCGACAGTGTGAGAGGGTTCCTCTTTCTCCACAGCCTCGCCAACACCTATTGTTTCTTGTGTTGTTGATTTTAGCCATGCTGACAGGTGAGAGGTGATATATTATTCCTGGGTTGCAAGGGTGGATCAGTATTTACAAATCAATCAACGTGATGCACCACATCAATAAAAGGATAAGAACCATATGAACAATTCAATAGATGCAGAAAAAGCATCAAAGTACAACATCCATTCATAATAAAAACCCTCAACGAAGTAGGTTTAGAGGGAACACACCTCAACATAATAAAGGCCATCTATGGAGATCCACAGCTAATGTCATCCTCAGTGAGGAGAAACAGCTTTTCCCCTACAGTCAGGAACAAGACAGGGATGTCCACTCTCACCACTGTTATTTAACAGATAGAGCTGAAAGTTCTAGCCACAGCAATCAGAAAATAAACCACTTCTTTTCGTCTTAAAAATATTTTGTAAGGGGGGGTGGGCGAGCCTGGTGGTGGGTATTGAGAAGGGCACGTATTGCATGGAGCACTGGGTGTGGTGCATGAACAATCAATCTTGGAACACTGAAAAAATACACATATTTCGGGAGAAAAAAAATATTTTGTAAGGTATTTTATTTGAAACTAGGGAATAAACCATTGCTTTTAAAAGAAAAATCCCTCTTCGCCCAGATGGCAAACACTGGGGGAACTGCCCATGTTCATTGTAAAAAGTCTCAACAATACATAAATCTTAAAGAAGGAAATTAAAATCCTCCACAAGCCCCCATGTTGTGAACATGATGCTGTATATCCTCCCAGCCCTTTCTCTCCCCAGACATCAACACGTGTCCACACACACACATTATAGATCATGCTATTCATACTGTTCAGTAGCCTGATGTCTTTCATTTGATGCATCATAATTATTCCCATGCCAGTTCATAGTCTTCTGTAACATGATTTAATAGCAGTGTAATCTTGTATTATTTATAATATCATCACTTATTTCATTAATCTTTTTGATGAATATTTAGATTGATCATAACTTTCTACTAGTTTTCAAATGTTACAATAAACAGCCTTGTAGTTTGTACACATTCATAATTAACTCCTAGAAATGGAATTGTGGGCTAAAAGTGTAAGCCAGATTTTAAGGTTTTTTGATAAATGGTGCCACATTACCCTCCATAAGGGTGAGTGTGGCTTTTTTAAAAATATTCTCAGGAAGAGGGCGCCTGGGTGGCTCAGTTGGTTGGGCGACTGCCTTCGGCTCAGGTCATGATCCCGGAGTCCCGGGATTGAGTCCCATATCAGACTCCCGGCTCTGCGGGAAGTCTGCTTCTCCCTCTGACCATCTCACCTCTCATTCTCAGTCTCTCTCTCTCTAATAATAAATAAATTAAAAAAAAATATTCTCAGGAAGAGTATATGAGAGTGCTGAATGCACTCTGATCAACACAAGTATTTTTTTAATCTGATAACACTTGAACCTGTATTGTGTCAGTTATTCTGCATTATATTAATTTTATACTTGTATTACCTCCAACTCCTACCCTAATAGGCATCTATCTATATTTTAACATCCGCAGCAGCTGTCATAGGACCTTATGCATACCAGGCACTCAGGAAAGCAGCTTAGCGAAGGCCTCCCATGTTCTCGTAATAGCCTGTCCACCATTACTCTGCAGTTTCCATCTACAAAGTAGAGTTCCATGACCAAAGGAAATGGGAAGGGATGACAGTGTTGAAGAGCAGCGTCTAATTCCATTGTGGTTGCTTCACTAATGTCCCAACGTCTATCACTGGGATAGCTACAGTCTCGACATTTTAACAGTAGCTACTTATCAAAGTAGCTCATGTATGATGCACGTATAAACTCCAAGCTGCTTGGCCTAACTAAAAGAAAACTGGTCATGGCATTTTTAGGTGGAAAGAGACAGCTGGTTTGGAGACCTTCTCAGCAAGTCTGGAATAAGTTCATGTATGGCTTGTTTTCTTGCAGCAGTACATTTGTTCGGCCTGACTTGGCAGTTGCAACCAGTTGAAGGACAGCTCTATGAAAATGGAGTTAGCAAAGGGAACAGAGGGACCGAATCCATGGATACTACTTACTCTCCAATTGGAGGAAAAGTTTCCGATAAATCAGAGAAAAAAGGTACAGTGATCAAAATGATTGATTTATTGATTATTGATTACTTTTCTTCTAATTTGGTCATTAGAACCAAAGCTGGGATGGTTTTACTTCACATTAAATTTCATGATCACTCCAAAGAAGTACTGTACGTGGACAGAATAAATACATGTAAATGTCTTATGAAAGCAAATTTTCCTTTCTCTAGTGCCTTGAGTATAAACCAATTAAACTTTTCAAATATGTAGGCAATTTTGAAAATAGATAAATATTTACAGGATGGAGGTTTCAATACAATGGAAATTGCATTTCGCATATAACTACCCTGAAGCAACATGAGATTTTGATTAAGTTCTCTGTGTCCAAGCCCAGCGTTTATATATAACATTTTACAAAGGGTATATGGAAATTTCTTCTGTTTATAATAAGAAAAAGCCTTTTATGCTTAATATAAGGGTGAATGTTTATGTCAAAGTGGGGGAACATGAATTTTTTCTAGTTGGGTAACATGAATTCTTCGCAGTTGGAGAAAAGAAAAAAGTACTCTGAGTACTGAATTATTAAATTTAACCAACGTAAGCTTGAGCTACCTGACTTACTTACAATAAATGTCACATACCAGCACTCCCAACATCTTATTCACATTGAATGATCTTAGTCTCAATATACAAGTATTGAAAATAGCTGAAAGTTTCTATTATGATTTCTCTTGAAATAGGATTCAGTACACAGGGACTCAAGGTAAAATTTCAGGATATCAATTCCAAAAGCAGAAATTGAAAACAGAACATAGAACCAGCACAATCCTAAATATTTTGAGGAGATCACATTCAAACAGATGAATGAATGAATGACCCAAACCCTACCCTCAAGAAACTTAAAATCTTATGGGATGATATGATAGTCTTATTTTGGCTGATGAGTTACAAACAAGATATTTTATTTTTTTAGTTGCTTAAGTTACTAATCTTGTGTTTTTAGTTTCTTTTGGGGGTTATTTGTAGGGTGTGCTGTTTGGTTTTTGTTTGCTTTTGAAAATGTGAATCTGCTTTGGTCTATGCTTCAGAAAAAATTCATGCTTAGGTTTTAGGAAAACATTATGATTTGTCCTAGTTTTTGATTCACAATACAGCTTGCTTTACGTCCTCATTTAGAAATGCTGTCTCTAGCCTGGGCTGACCTTTCCCAGCAATTCCATTGTTGCTGCTGAGACGGGCTGAGGGTCAGAGATGACAGAGCAAAGGGTACACTTGGACTCCGGCTTTTTCTCTCTTATCTTCTTTCCCACTCTTTGATTCCTTTATATGTGCAAGTGCAAGAGCCACCATTTGGTGCCTAGGGGTTTCTTGCCATTCACACTTGAAATTCATGAGTTATCTGTTTGAGGAAAATGAAACACACAAGACAGAAGGTCACCACATAGCCATTACCAGAGCATATTCATTTGTTTACTCTAAATCAGACGTCTGTAATTCCTTTGCACAAAGTACCATTGACCCTTGAACAACATGGGTTTGAATTGCCCAGGCCCTCTTCTCTAGAAATTTTTTTCAATAAATACAGCACAGGACTGGAAATGTATTTTCTCCTCCTTATGATTTTCTTAATAACATTTCTTTCCTCTAGGTTACTTTATTGTAGGAAAACAGTATATATTACATGTAACATATGAAATCTGTGTTAATCAACTGTTTATGTTATTGGTAAGGCTTCTGGCTAACAACAGACTATTAGTAGTTAAGGTTTGGGGGAGTCACTAGTTATACGAGGATTATTTGACTGCACAGGGTCGAGAGGGAGGGGATAGGCGTGCCTAACCCCAGTGTTGTCCAAGGGTTAGCTGGAGTTTGCTGATGACTGAAATTTTTTGCATAGTCAACCATGTGCCAAGAATCGTTCTGGACACTTCACATGTATTATATCATGAAGGTAACATTATGGTCCTCATTTTCCAAACAAAGAAACAGAGGCACAGAGAGGTTAAGTAACTTGCCCAAGGTCACAGTGCTAGAAACTGGTGATCTGATTTCGGAGCTTTTTCTCTACACTGTACAGAATTCCACATACGACACATATATGAAAACCACAAAAGACACTTTACCTAATGAAAGCAAAGCCCTAGAGTCTATTCATGATGGCTTTTAGAAAAATTCTATACAGCTATATTTTAATGTGTTGTAACAAGTTTCATAAATGAAAAAAATGTTTTTAAGTTTGTGCTCAATTATAATAGCAAACAGGCCATACAATTCCAATTTAATACTTTATTAAGAAAAATCATTAAGGGTTGATGCCATATATACCAAGTTGTTATCTTAAACTGACTTTCTGTGGCAGTCTGAACAAAACCTTAACTGTAACTGCACATCATGGTTCTGCTGTATTAGGTCTTTACTGCATATCACTCACTGAGTAAAAACATAGCTCCTGTTTTATAATGCCATGTGTACACTAAACCAAACCTTGTGGAAGATGTAATATACCCAGAAGGATATTTTCAACTGGTCAGCTGTATCCTGTTATGATTTTCTAGACATCACACACCCCATAATTACAGTTGTAGAAGCTTGTCTTAATGATGCTATATGCATTAAAATATAAAACTAAAAACCAGATAATCCTTTTTACATTGTTTGCCTCACTCTCCTAGAAGGTTGGACATTGTAGGGCTGTGGTTAAGATCCTAGACTCTGGAGTCAGACTGATTTGGCTTTGAACACTGACTGTGTCATTTCCTGGCTCTCCAACCTCAGGCAGTGAGTTTATACAACCTTGCTAAACTAATATCCTCATCTGTAACACAAGGACAATAATGATAGTACGTGTCTCCTAAGTCAGTTGTGAGGAACAAGTGAGATAATGGTTGTAAAGCACAGTGCCAGGCACTGGTTAAATATAGCAGTAATTATTATTGGACCAAGTGATTGGAAAATTACCTTGAGTTTATTGACATCCCATTAGGTACTGTAGATTCTGCTTCAAACTGCTGTTAGCTTTTCCACAAATGATGGCCTTTTTGGGATTTAGATGTTTTCTCTTTTTTATTTTTTATTTTTTTTAAGATTTTATTTAGTTATTTGACAGAGAGAAAGATCACAAGTAGGCAGAGAGGCAGGCAGAGAGAGAGGGAGAAGTAGGCTACCTGCTGAGCAGAGAGCCTGATGCGGGGCTCCATCCCAGGACCCTGAGATCATGACCCCAGCCAGAGGCTTTAACCCACTGAGGCTTTAACCCAGAGGCTTTAACCCACTGAGCCACCCAGGTGTCCCAGATGTTTTCTATTTTTAAAGTCTGATCTCTCTTTACTTAACAATTTAACATCTATTATTTTATAATCATCATCACCTTCATCGTCAAAGTGATAAATAAATAGAATGGCACTGTAAAAGAAAATCAAATTCTACTGGATTTGGTTCCCCATTAACAGTAGTTTTATATATCTGCTTCTCCTTAGGAGACTAAAGAATTTTCTCACCACTTAGTTTTCCAAATGAAAGAAAACAGAATATTTGATTATAGACATTTAGCATGCTAACATTTTATTTTTGAAATGTACTTGAATAATTTGAATTTAATTTCAAAAAGAAGACATAAGTCACAAACACATATTGGAATCTACCAGAAAAGCCAGCTGTCAGTTGTTCAATAAACATTTATAGAATTGAAAGCATTATACTAAAACAGCCCCTACTACCTTAGAAGCTTACAAACTAGTCATAACTCTTTCTCTTTAATGAACATTATGTAACAACTACTTTAAACAGAGCAGGGAGAGAATAAAAGTAAAAGACTTAGTCCCAGACCTGAGTTACATAACATCCATAAATTGAACTAAAAATAATTATAATGTAATTTATCAACTAATATGGAATGTTAAAATCTTAAACATTATCAAATCCAATGTCTTTTTTTAAAGATGAAGAAACTGAGGTCCAAAAGGGTCAAGAACACACAGGGAAATCTGAGCTAGAACAGAGGACATTTGATTGCACCTCTTCTGTTTTCTCATCTGTTATTGAAACAATGTAACACAGACTGAACATATAAATTGCTAAAGAGGTTTTCTAAGGATGTATCAAAGGCAGAAACTGAATCGGTAGGGAAATTAATTTATTCAGGCTATTGCAATAGGGAAAGCATTCCAGATCGGAAGATCAGAGTATCTGAGCAAAGTGGATTTTGCCTTAGACTTTTCTAGGAGGACTGGATAAGGAACATGTGGGATGATTTACAGTTGGGATTGTCTTGTACTCAGGGGAAGTCTCAGTCAGTCAACTGAGCAGGAAATGTTTATGTCCATATCTAGCTAGTTGAAGGAGAACAGATGGTTCTGATCTCAGCTAATTATTTATGAGACAAAGAACAACCTATTGGAGGGTCTATATCTGGTCTTTCAGCAGGCTCCAGCAAAAGGGGAAAGGTCCTTCTTTGGCCTTGTTACAGGTCAGCAAAGGAGTCATCTGCAGTTCTTATGGGAGCCATGAGAAAGGGTGGACAGAGAGCCGTATCTAATAAGTCATAGGGGAAAGGGATTTTAATGGGGTTATTTTTGTTTTTTGTTTGTTGGCTTTGAAGTAAGCCATTTCCTAAAACATAAAAGAGTGAGGTTTTGGAAGGCAAAAGGTTGGGAAGATTTCTTATCCAGCAGTTTTCCAGGAGCATAGGGATCAGGTAAAGTCCAACATTGTCAGCCGTCATCTGAATAAGGAAGTTTATCAGGTAGTAGATGGTACTAAGTTCTTGTAGGTTGGATGCCAAAATAGAGAATGGGAGCAAAAAGGGTGGATGGGGAGACAGAGCTAAAGGATACTCAAGTCAGCCTTTATCTCCTTTATAATTTTTACAGAAGTCTAGCCTTGGGGGAAAGTGGCATTTCTCTTAAATTCATTCTATGAGATCTGCCTCCACAAAGTTGAAGGGGGAAAAAAAGTTACTTTCTAGTTCAATATCTGCTGAATATATGACCATAGAAACAACATATAGTTGATTGATATGACACAGCATACAGCCTGTCTTGAAGATGCTTTAGCCCAGACCAAGCAATGACTAGAGCTTCACCTGTCTGGGCTCCAGTTTCTTATCTGAAAAAGCAGGGAGTTGGCTTTGTTCGAGTAGAAAAATAATTTTTCCTCTAACCTTCTAGTTTCTTGACTGAGGCACCCACCCACCCCTGCTGTAATAAAAAAAAAAAAACAGATTAATAGGAAAGAGAAAAACAAATTTAATAACATGTCTGCCTCCTGCATACACAGGAGAGACCCAGGAAAATGGAGTAACTCCTGGTTTGAATGGCCCAGGCTGCCACCTAAAATACTGTCTCCAGCTAAAGACAAAAAATGTCGGGGACGGGGAGGGAAGCCAGTTATAGGAGGGTGTCAGACAAAGCACAGTGAGCTAGAGTATGGTTGGTAGGCAGATTTAAGTCTTCTTCTCCACTGGTGAGTCTCTAGGATTTAGGCACATCTTCTTTCTGGTAGAGAGAGGGAGACACCCTTACAGATGGCGATTTCCCTTATAAATGTAAATGTCCCCTTGACCAAAGGACCCTCTACATGGTTTTTCTATGTCTGCTGTTTCTTCAAGATGAGCCTATGTCAAAGAATCATATTGTAGGGTGCAAATTCTGCTCTCCTTTAGCTTTAAAACTTTTAGGGAGTGGAGGAAGGATAGTAGGCATGGAAACACATTTTGCAAATTATACCTTACCTGGAAAGCACAAATGAAAAACAGATAAAAGCCACATCTCTCCAGATAAAATGGGAGAAGGGGTCAGATTCCTGCCACGCTTCCCCATGCCTTCCCATTTCCTTTCTTTGCCCTCCATTCTCCTCCCAGGTGCTAATGCTTTGACAAACAAGGGGTGATGCTCTGTGGGACTGGCTTGTCTCTAAGGTCCCCTCCAGCTGTGTACATTATGAGTTAGTGAATTCGAATTCTGCTGTTAAGGAAGAACAATTAGCCATTCCAAATAAAAGATTGCCATTCCTATTTTTGCAAAAGGCATGTACACTCCTGGAAAATGGTTGAAATGTATGTCTGTAAAATGTGCCCTCTACTTTGCCATTTAAATTACTTGCAGAGAATTCTGTTGTAATTCAAATAATTAATTCCCAGTTTTCTGCCTTATAAGGTTAGATTTTTGACATGTATGTAACAATAACAGTCTGCACTCAGAGAACATTTACAATTTCAAAATACTTTAATGTATTTTATCCACATAACAGTTTTATGCTGTAGCAGCTATTGTTACCCTTGTTTTACACTTGAAAAGGAAAACACAAGAAGGTTAAGAGATTTGGCTTGCATAATAGATATAACTACAGGCACAGCTGAAAAGAGGATCTAGTCTTTCCCTAGTGTTAGCTCAAGACCCTTCTTTGAGCCTCTTCTTCTTTTAAAGCTTCTTTTCTCAAGGCCAGTTGTTTAAGTAACAGCTGTCTTGATTAAAAATCTGCATGCATGTGGCCAGATGTATATCTTTTCCGTAAGAATACTTTGCAAACCTTACGTTTCCCTCCAGAGACCTGGGTTCAGCAAGCCTCCCTCCTCCTCAAAGCAGAACACATTCTCCTTGGGGATTGAAAGTTAACAGTCCAAATGTCCCTTTCATGACCTCCTTTCATTGTAGACCTAGCTGAAGAGCTGTGTGTGTGTGTGTGTGTGTGTGTGTGTGTGTGTGTGTGTGTTTATTGTTTTTTAGCTTTGTTGTGGTGGTGGTGTTTTGTTTTGTTTTACCCGTGGCATATTTATATTGGAGGCAATTTATTCAATGACAATTGCGGACCTAAATAAAAACTTGAATTTCAGATTCACTTGTAGTTTCACTGACATTTATTTCACAGACCCAGCCAATAGGTAGAAATTCATTTTGTGGTACAAAGGTAAAGAACTGCACCAACCCCACCCAGGTAATCACTGTACATTCGAATGGTACACAGTCCTGCAGTTTTATTCTGTGGTTCTTCAATATTGGTTCATAAGACATGTGGATATTAAAATGCACTCAGCTGCCCTTTGAGTCAACCCATAGTTTCGGTATCTTTTACTTAAAGGATATTAGAGCCCAAGACATTGTGGTAGAATTGGGAATAATTCATATAAGCACAACAAACCACATGAATAAAATAGTAGTAATGCACTAACAAAGACAACAATGTTGGGAGTGTAACATTATTATTTTTTAAGATTGATGGCAAATTACAGTAAATGTTTCCTATAATGTTATATAGATGTTTCTCTAATACAAGGTTTCAGGGGGCCCAGCTAGAGTGCTGCAGCTTGTTTTCAACTATATTAAATCACTTTATCAATATACTTCAGTTTTAACAAAAGCTTTTCTAAAGCATACTGGGGACCTGACTTCTAAAACAGATTTATGGAAAGGGTTCACAATGCTAAAAGGCAGACTTATTTACGGTATAAAAAATTCATGTTAAATGTTCTTGGTCATATATGTTTAATGTTTCCTTCTTGTTTCATTTTAATCCTCATTTTACTTTTGTTTGTTTGTTTGTTTAACTAATAGACACCTTTCCTGCAGAATGTATCTCCCTCATGGTCCCTCTAGCCTAACACTATACATCTCAAGGGTGCTGTTGGTTTGCTGTGGAATGGCATATTGATCCTCCTGGAATAGTCCTTCAAAAGCTAGGGGATCGTCCCAGAATGTTTTATACCATCACAGTTTTTTGAGAGAAACAGTGTATTGTAGAAATTTACTAGCCATGTGTGTTCCTAATTCTGTTTAAATCTTTCGCCTATATTATTTTTGGAAGAAGTTCAAACTTTTACTAACTTTTGCATGAAGGTAAGGTAATTCTCGTATGTAAAATTTGCTTTGGAAAGAAAATCTTAGAGTTCCCAGATTGAATGCACAAGTCTGCTTTTCCCTTTGCATAACTTCCGTGATCCCATAGATAATAATCACATATCCTTTCTTGGCCTTCACCTTTCTAATACCATGAGCCTTTGGTTTTACTTCTGAACTCTCCTTGTAACTATATTTCCCTTAGTCATTTTATTTGCCTTTTCCTATGTCCATTAAATATCCTATTGAATGTATCAGAACTGTACACAGATACCATATTCCCATTGCCAGTGGCTCAGAGAGTGGGAAGAATAAAAGCAAAAAGTTAGATTGTAGGAGAAATGGGATTCTTGACCACCCCAACCTCTCCATGAAAATAATATCGAGGGAAGAAAAAGGAAATCTTAGTATTTGCAAGCATAGAAGTTCATGATTTTAGTGCTGTGTGAGTCAAGATGCTATTTTAACTGTACTAAGTACTGTGGAATGCTCACAAATGAAGCAGAAGACATAGCTTTTGCCCTTGAGAAATATCCTGTTCAGCAGGAAAGCTGGAGGAAACATGCATACGTGCACACACAATGCAAAATAACATGCAACCAACTGGTGTACAGAAATAGAAATAGGATGGTTAGGTGATTAAGAGGCTTAAAAGACAAAAGATGAAAAGATTATTGTTTATTATAGAAGTAGTTGGAACTGGGCCTTGAGAAACCTGAAAAATCAATCCAAGTTGACCTTAAAGAGTGCATATTTAAGAGAATGGACTAATAGAGTAGTGGGGGGAAATGCAGATGGTAATAGCCTAAGTGGTAAATGGATAATGAAGCAATAGAGGCAGCAGATGGAGACAGCTTGGCAAAGAAAGGAAGGAGATAAATAGTATGATAACTAGATGAAGGGGCAGTTGGGTCATTTTAGTTGTTTTGTTTTCTTTGTTTAAAAGAGAGACTTGTGCTTGTTTGAAGACAAAGAATAAGAAACCTGTAGAGAGGGAGATATTGAGGATGTCAGTAAGAAAATAGAGAGTGAAGAGACCAAAGTCTGGACAGACGAGAAGGAAGGAAGCTCAGAGAGAAACTGGGACATGGAATTTTATGGCACACTGAGTATGAGGGAGGCATTTTGATATTGTGGAAGCGAGAGGTAGGAGTTCCAAAAGATGACCCAGTAAATGTTCCATAGATGCTACTATCTATCCCAATTTTGTATTATCGTTGTTGTTATTGGGTTGTTGTTGTTGTTTTTTTTGGATTTTATTCATTTGAGACAGAGTGTGAGAGAGAGCATGAGTAGGTAGAGCAGCAGAGGGAGAGAGGTAGACTCCCCGCTGAGCAGGGAACCCAATGTGGGGCTTGATCTCAGGACCCTGAGATCACACCGGAGCTAAAGGCAGAGGCTTCACTGACTGAGCCACCCAGGCGTCCCAGTATTATTGTTACTATGTGTAATGAGTTTTGCTTGTGACAAGTTTTAATTTGGTATTATTGAAGATTTTTCAAGTTCCTTAAAGTAGAAATTAAAGATGATAGCAGGGGCGCTTGGGTGGCTCAGTGGGTTAAAGCCTCTGCCTTCGGCTCAGGTCATGATCTCCGGGTCCTGGGATCGAGTCCCGCATCGGGCTCTCTGCTCAGCAGGGAGCCTGCTTCCCCCTCTCTCTCTGCCTGCCTCTCTGCCTGCTTGAGATCTCTCTCTCTGTCAAATGAATGAATAAAATCTTTAAAAAAAAAAAAGACGATAGCAAATAAGACAACCCCTGAAAACTGGTGCCTCTGCAGGCTGCTTCTTTTTCCCAGGGCCTGGCACAAGGAGTTGTACAACCCCCTTATTACTCTCAACTATGGGATAGGTGAGTCATAATATAATTTCCTTTATGAAATGTCTGGTAGGTAAGATGTCAGAATTTTAGATAGCCATGACTGCCCTGTCCTCTGGGGACTTACATTCTAACATACAAAAGGGGGTGCTGGGTGAATTGATCTGTGACCAGCCCTAATGTTAGTCTAACATTGTTTAAGAATATAGACAATAGGTATCCCTGCTCTGTGCTACCAATTACATATTCCAAAATACTGGCCAGGAGACAATTAAGCTTCTAGGTGGCAGATGACCATCTAAAACCACTTGGAAACACATCAGAACTCTTAGAACAGGTCATGATAGTTTGTGCGTATGTGTGGGTGCAAGCTCTGCATACAAATTTAGAACTTAGAACCTTATGTTTTGAAACAGCTTTATTGATCTATAATTTACATACTATATAATTCACTGATATAAAGTATGCAATTCAGCAATTGTTAGCATATTCAGAGTTGTGTAGCCATCATCGCTATTTAATTCTAGAACATTTTCATCACACTGTAAAGACACCTCCTAGGCATTAGCATTTACCCTATATCCCCACTTCTCCCCAGCCCCTGGCAACCACTAATCTATTTGTCTTTATAGATTTGCCTATGTGTACATTTTATATAAATGGAATCATATAATGTGTACTCATTTGTGTCTGGCTTCTTTCAGTTAACATAATTTTTTTCCCAAATAGGTTTATTTTATTTTTTCAGTGTTACAAGATTGATTGTTCATGCACCACACCCAGTGCTCCATGCAATATGTGCCTTTCTCAATACCCACCACCAGGCTCG
>CM052801.1:80713381-80748591 GCA_028533885.1 Nasua narica | reverse complement strand
GCTAAAGATGATGAACATTTTTTCATGTGTCTGTTAGCCATTTGTATGTCTTCTTTGGAGAAGTGTCTATTCATGTCTTCTGCCCATTTTTTGATGTGATTATGTGTTTTGTGATTGTTGAGTTTGAGGAGTTCTTTATAGATCTTAGATATCAGACCTTTGTCTGTAGTGTCATTTGCGAATATCTTCTCCCATTCTGTGGGTTTCCTGTTTGTTTTGTTGACTGTTTCCTTTGCTGTGCAGAAGCTTTTTATCTTGATAAAGTCCCAAAAGTCCATTTTCGCTTGTGTTTCCTTTGCCTTTGGAGACATGTCCTGAAAGAAGTTGCTGTGGCTAATGTCATAGAGGTTACTGCCTATGTTCTTCTCTAGGGTTTTGATACATTCCTGCCTCACATTGAGGTCTTTTATCCATTTCGAGTTTATCTTTGTGTATGGTGTAAGAGAATGGTCAAGTTTCATTCTTCTACATATAGCTGTTCAGTTTTCCCAGCACCATTTATTGAAGAGACTCTTTTTTCCACTGGATAACATGTTTTCAAAGTTTGTCCATGTTTTGGCATGTATCGATACTTCATTCCTTTCTGTGGTTGAATAGTATTCCACTGTGTGAGTATACCGTATTTTGTTTATCCACTCATCAACGGATGGACCTTTTGTGGATTTTCACTTTTTTGGCTATTATAAATAATGCTGCTATAAGCATTCATGTACAAGTTTTTGTTAGAACACCTGTTTTCGGTTTTTTTTAAGAGGCCAAAAGTAAAAGAGTACCAATTTCTCACATTTGTCAACACTTTTATTGTCTATCATTTTTATTTTAGCTAGCCTACTGGGTATCTCATTGTGGTTTTAACTTGCATGTCCTTGATGACTAATGATGTTGAGCCCCTTTTCCTGTGCTTATTGGCCATTTGTATTTCTTCTTTGGAGAAACGTCTATTTGGATCCTTGGCCCATTTTTCAATTGGCTTATTTGTATTTTTATTGCTGAGTTTGTAAGTCTTCTTAATGTATTCTAGATACAAGCCTCTTTTCTAATATATGATTTGTCAACAATTTCTTTCATTCTGTAGGCAGTCTCTTCACTTTCTTGATCATATCTTCTGAGGCACACAAGCTTTTTATTTTGATGAAGCCAAATGTATCTATTTTTTCTTTCATTTTATGTGCTTTTGATATCATATCTAAGTAAGCTGCCAAACCCCAGGTCACAAATATTTGTGCCTATGATTTCCGTCTGAGAATTTTACAGGTTTAGTTCTTAAATGTAGATATTTGGTCCATTTTGAGTTAATTTTGTATATGGTCTGAGGGAATGGTTCACCTTCACTCTTTTGCTTGTGGATATCCACTTGTCCATCACCACTGGTTGAAAAGGCTGTTCTTTCCCCCATTGAATTGTCTCGGTGCCTTTGTTGAAATTCGGCTGACCATAAGTTTGATGTTTTATTTCTTGACTCTCATTTCTATTCTATTGATCTATATATCTATCACAGTACCAGTACCATTACTGTAGTTTTATAATAAGTTTTGAAATCAGGAAGTGTTTTCCTTTTTTTTTTTTAGGATTGCTTTAGTTGTTCTGGGTTCCTTGAATTTCCAGGTGAATTTTAGCTCAGCTAGTGTATTTCTGGAAAATGGGAGTTAGAATTTTGATAGGGATTACATTGAATCTGTGATCAGTTTAGGAAGTATTGCCATTTTAATAATAGTAAATCTTGTAATCCATAAATCTCGATACTTCCATTTATTTAGGCCTTCTTTAATTTCTTTCAGTGATGTTTTGTTTTTCTCAGTGTACAAGTCTTGCAACGTTTTTTAAAAAGATTTATTTATTTATTTTAGAGAGGGAGAGAAAGTGCACAAGCCAGTGTCAGCTGGAGGTAGGGAGGGGCAGTAGGAGAAGGAAAGAATCTTCAGACAGACTCCCTACTGAACGTGGACCCAAATGCGGGGCTCCATCCCAGGACCCTGATATCATGACCTGAGTTGAAACCAAAAGTTGGACACTCACCCCACTGAACCACACAGGCACCCCAACTTGCAGCTTTTTTTGTCAAATTTATCCCAAGTTTTTTTTTATTCTTTTTGATGATATTATAAGTGGAAATAATTTCTTTACTTTCCTTTTTTTGACTTTTCATTGCATGGTCCATATTTATTCATTAAAGTTTGAATATTTTTTTTTGCTAGTGGCAATATTATTTCCTTTTAAGGAAGTATTTTATACCATGTTGACCCATGACTGTGAGTCATTATTTAAATATATAATACTGTGATGATAAATTTGAGTTTTATATCGGTTCAAGTTTTCACCAAAGAAATTCAGAGAGATTGACTACTTCATGTACCATTGGTAATAATCCACAGACTGAGATTCTACAAACATAATTTGTGTTTCACTGTGTGAGATTGTATATCAAGTCAGGAGAGCCTGAAATTTGGAAACTAATGTTTATGCATACTTCTTAGTGGTCATTATAACACACCAGAAGAACTGTGAAATTTTAAAAAAACTTTTAGGAAAGTGGAAATCCTCATGACAGAACTTCAAGAAATACTTCTAAAAAGAGAATTAAGTCTTTTAAACAATAATATGTTCAACAAACAGATATCCAGGGTCAAAATGCAATTCAAAATTTGTCTTTTAATTAATGGTGAGATTTTAAACAATACCATTTCACTTCTGTCTGAGAAGATGTATGTAATACTAGATCAGCTACTGCGTTGGCACCTGCAGTCTTTCAGTGTCTGGACGTAATTGTTTACACTTAACACACTTATGTATTTCTCATGTATTTCTCAAGTGTAATATTTGCTAATGGACTTTTCCACACAATCAGCTATCTATTATCAGTGTCAGGAAGGCAGAGGTATTTTATGTCTAAACATATTATATTCACAGTTAATTCCCAAAGGTCTCCATGTGATGTTTCAGTTCTTCCTCCCACTAAACCTTACACCAAAATGTAAAAGTAAATGATCAGCATTATCAAATAAATTATCAAGATTACTCTTTTATTAATTTATCCAAACACTATTTACCAAGAGCCTACCATGTACAAAGTTCATTCTTCCTTTTCTTTCTCCTGCATACTCCTAGGTTATAGAACCAATATAAAAAGCATGTGTAATATACAATCTGGAAAATCTGTCCCTGAAGAACTGAGAGTTGAATACATATTTTTCTTCAGCAGTTCACGTAAAGAAAATGATGCAAGGCTACTTAGATGGGAAGGGTAGAATGGGTTTTCACTGTCCCCTTTATATCTCTTTGCACCTTTTGATCACAGGGATTAGGGGTTCATTTCACCTCCCCATTTTGTTCCAAGCACTGATACTCTAAGTTTTGTAATTATTTTTTAACTATGAAGCAATTATTATGTTTGAAGGAACAAAAGGGAGGTGGTACTTATGTCATGAGACACACACTAGGACTAATTCAGATGAAAGACCATACATACCAAAAGTATTTGTTGAAGTCTTTTGAGAATTTTGAGCGTGCTATAGGATGAGGTGAAGGGCAGATATGATCTTAAGGCATGTTTCTTTTTCATCCCTTTGGACAACATTCCCTTCAGTTAGTTAAAGCCAGTATCTTCTTAGCTTAGATACATTTTATGGAACTTGCAAATCCTTAAAAGACTGCTACGATTGCTGTTACAGACAATACCACAGCCTTTAACCTGGTCATTTTTACACGAAGACCTGGTATTAGAATCTTTTTAATGACTGCATGTCAGTATCTTCTACTCATGTTTCACTGAGTTTTGTGCAGGATCATTAAATCCAGTCTAGCTACATTAAGTAGAAAAAATAAATACATGTATATATCCAACAGAGAGCTACTTACCCCTGTCTTATACCGACATTTTTGTTAATAATTATGTTCTTAGTATTCAGGTATGTGTCTGAGTCTAGAGATAATGAAGCCTTGTTCCATTGCACATAGTGTCTGTCACCAATTCCGGGCCTCTGTATTTACCTGCCAGGTAGCTTGACCTTTTCCTTTTGAACTAAGCAATTGTCACTTAGCTTGCCATCTTTCCACATGGCCTAGCTGCCATTGCTTTTTACCACTCAGCAGTTGATGCCTGTGTCGCAAGCCATAAAGAGAGTGTTTAGCTCAAACTAAATTGGGGGATATTGGTGAAACTGTGATAACGACAGTACTGCACAGTTTGATATGATCCATGGCTCTCCCTCTTACATTTCTGCGAGGGAGTTCTGCTACTGGAGAATATGGTCTTCCTGAACCTTCCAATATGCCGTAGCAATCTAAGTGATTGAATGACAATTAAAACATTCATGTTACAGAATCTGGACCTTCGTGCTGTATTTTAGCCACGCTGCTGACACTTTGCAAATGAGGGATCAGGGTCCATGTTAAGTTTGGCCAAAATTATTCCACTTCTTTATCCTGGGGCAGAATGTCTTCCTGAAATCATATTCCATATTGTGGAATCCACATCCATTTTCTCTGCATGTCATTTTCTTCTTTTTAGTTTTCCCCTTTGACCTACATTAAGAAAAAAATGAAATAGTAAATTAACTAAGAACCACTACATTGTAACCCGTAACAAAATTCCAGAGAAGACAAAATGGAGCAGGCTATTTAACGATGTAGATTGCTTGCAGGGAGACGTCCCCCTTTCTGATGCCCTCGACGCTAAAGGTTAGAGGCTGAGAAATTTTCCATCTGCAAGCTGTGAGAATTTCTCTTTAATACCAAATTGCAACAACTCGCTTGCTATGCTATTTTTATTTAAATTATAGTCCACATGTTCATTCATGTTGTCATGTCTCTTCATCTATCTTGTTTTAACTGTGATGCAGGCTCTCAAAGGGTAAGACCATCTTTTAAAATCATTTTTATAAATGACTTAGTATATATGCTTCAGATATTTACTAATGCTAGTAACCAGGATGCTCCAACAACACAACTTCACGAGTTTCTTTTGATTTAGTGAATAACATTTAAGTAGCCTCATTATGCAGTATATGATGCTATAAAGTGCAGAAGGAAGACATGGTGTAGCATTTGGTAAGGCTCGTATATAAAGGTTAATGTCCATCAGCCAGTTCTGCCCTGATTTTTTAAAATGACAGTGTCTGCATTCATTAAAGGCTGTTTGTAGCACCTTTAAAATAGTGTTTGTTGAACCTAATTTTAAATTATTTTATACTCATAATAGTGTTTGAACAACCAAATGATGCATTTGAAGAAGTGATAAGAGCCGCTGATTGAGGATAGTGATTGAACAAACTGAACATTAGGTTGAGAACGGAAGTATCCACATAAACACAGTCTATTAATTGTCTGCTCTTTGAAGACATCTGTCAGCTCCAGGATCTTAAGAGTTAAATGCATAATCAATCCTTTGGGGACAAGACCTTCTGTCTCACATGGGAAAAAGTAACTTTCAGTGAAAAATAAGGTCCTCAGTTGGTCATTTATCATCTCAAAGGGCATATTTTATTATAAATGTCAATTCCACAAAATTATGTGTCCTGTAATACATAATTATGTTGAAAATTGCATTTGAAATCTATTATTAACAGTTAACAGTGAACATTCTTAAAATAGTTATTACTCTTGGCCTTAACACAAAAAGCAATAATGGAGGTATTTTAGGGAGTTAAAAGCTAGAAGGCATTGGCCTCTGAATAAAGCCACTGCAGGTGTGTTTCTTAATGGGCTGTTAATTTTATAGCAAGTGAACACAAAGGACAGAGACCATGTGTGTTTTTAAACTGTTTGGTGTGGAGAAGAAGTTGATGGCTGAAAAATATAAAGGCAGCATGAAGTGAGACCAAATTGAATTTTCCCTCTTGAAGTATGATCCTTGTGGCTTAAAACTAAGGCAAACTAATTCTTGCCCCTCCTCTTCTATCCCTTCCCTCCCTGCCACCACTTAACAGTGAATTCCACAGAAATATATAGTAAACTAGCACATTGGAAATAATTAGAAAATATGGTAATAAATAATAAAGATCTGCTTGTCCAAACTTGACATCCTCTCACACTAATCAGCTCCTTCTAGGTTTCTTGTTTTTGCTACTGACATTGTCTGAGTCACCCAAACTCAATGACCATGGGGTCAGTTTTTATTCTTCCTTAGCCTCCATACCTAGCATCCCAGTGTCCTAAGAACCTTGCTTCTCAATGTGTAGGCTGTGGACCATGCAATATGGGCATTACTTGGGAACTTGTGAGAAATATCCGACCTCAGACCTACTGAATCATAATTTGCATGTTAGCAAGATGCCCTTCCTTAAGCACGTTCAAGTTTGTGAAGCACTGCACTAGAATCTTCCTTTATGTTGTCTTCTTTCTTCTTTCTTTTTTTCTTCCCAAGAAAATAAATCTTATTATTATAAATCAGTCTCTTTATATAATATATATTTTGTAAAATATATGTCTTCAGATTTTACTTTTTAATTTAGAGTGTTGACTTTTACCTTTTAACATAAGCATTTAGTTCTTTGTTATTCACTTTATTATAATTTATCTTCCATCTTCTTTATGTTTTCTAATTCATCCATCCAGTCTGTGCCTTCCCTTTCTTGCCTTAGTTTAGATAAATTATTTTTATCTCAGTATTATTTTCTATATGCTGGCTTGAAAAATAGATTTTTATTTTTTAGTATTTATGCTGAAAAGTACAATAAGATCTTTAAAATTTATAATAATCTGAAGTTCATTGATATTTGTATCATTCTTTAGGATAACCCAGTTTTATACATCCTCAATAATATGTGATTTTTTTAACTTTTATCAAGCAGAAATTGACAAGTATAATTGTATATATTTATAGTATACAACATGCTGATTTCATATACCTATACAATGTAGAAATGATTAAAAAGGTGAAGACAGTTATCACATCCATCACCTCACGTAATTAACTTTTTTGGTGTTCTAAGAATGCTTAAGATCTACTCTCAACAACATTCAAGTACATAATACTGTATTATTAACTATAGTCACCATGCTCTACATTAGATTGTCTGAGCGCTCTTTATAACTACAAATTTATACCCTTTGACCTACATCACCCCATTTCCCCCTCCCTCCAACCCTGGCAGCTATTCTAGTTTCTGTTTCTATGAAATTGGCTTTTATTCTTTTATAGATTCCACACATAAGTGATATCATGCAGTATTTGTCTTTCTCTGTCTCACTTGGTTTACTTAGCATAATCCCTCCCAGATCCATGTTGTTGCAAATGGCAGGATTTCCTTTTTTTTGGGTGGGGGCAGCTGAATATTAATAATATTTCATGTATATATACACAACGGAGTATTATATATATATATATATATATATATATATATATACATACACACACACAATATACGATATATATGTATATGTGTATACATATATACACATCACATGTTCTTTATCCACTCTTCCATCGAAGGATATTTAAATTGTTTCCACACCTTGGCTGTTGTGAGTATTGCTGTAGTGAATGTGGGTGTGTAGACATCTCTTCAGGATTTTGACTGCAGTTCCTTTAGATATATACCCAGAAGTGAGATTGCTGGATCATATGGTAGTTTTATTTTTTGAGTACCCACCAAACTGTTTTTCAAAACAACTATACCATTTTGCATACCCACCAACAGTGTATAAGGGTATAAGGGTTCCCTTTTCTCCACATCCTTATCAACATTTGTTATTTCTTATCTTTTTGTTAGTAACCAACCTAACAGGGTATGAGGTGTTATCTCATTATGGGTTTGATTTGCATTTCCCCCAATGATTAGTGATGTTGAGCACTTTTTCTTATACCTACTGGCCATCTATATGTCTTTTTTAGAAAAATGTTTGAGTCCTTTGCCCATTTTTAAATTGGATTATTTGCTTTTTTGCTATTGAGTTGGATTATTTGCTTCTTTACTATCGAGTTGTATAAATTCTTTATATATTTTGGATATTCACTCCTTATCAGATACATGGTTTGCAAATAATTTTCTCCCATTCTGTAGGTTGCCTTTTCAATTTACTGATTGTTTCTTTTGCTGTGCAGAGCTCTCTAGTTTGATGTAGTCCCACTTGTTTATTTTACAGTTGACTGGAATGGACTATCCCATGTAAACTGTTGAGCCCTCTCTGAATTTATATCTTTATGTCATTTCACCCGAATTATTGCTCCATAATTCTCTATCATCCTTGTGTTTCCCTGCTCTATATCATCCTACCTTCTGCCTCAAAATTAGTCTTTCTAATGTACACAAATATTTCCCCTCTTCTTAAAAACCTTTAATGGCTTTCCATCCTTTACTCAATAAACCCTCAGGACTGGCACGCAAGGCCCTATGATGCCATCCTTTCACTCCAGCCCTATCTCCAACTGTTTTCACTATAGACACACACCCGCCACCATAGCTTTACAATGTCTCTCCTCTTTGTTTTGGTACAAAGTGTTCCTTCCCAGTGAAACCTTCTTCTCAACAGCTCTGTTGAAATCTTCTCCCTCCTTTAAGGCCCATCTTCAGTACAACTTCCCATAAATACACTTTTCTCATTCATTCATTCATTGAATAAATATGTATGGAGCACCTGTTGTTTGCCTACGTTCTTCTAGTTACTGGGGATAAAGCAAGGAACAAAACAGCCACAGCCTCATGAAGCTTATATTGTATTGGGAGAAAATAGACAATAGACAAGTAAAACATGTGATATGTTAGGGGGTGATAAGTACTAGGAAGAAAAATAAAGGAAGATAAAAGGCGTAGAGACAGCTAAGAATGAGGAGTATCCTCCAACCAAATACTCTTTACTCCTTTGAATACCCAGAGCACTTATTTTCCTTTACAACATGGTTATTTGTACACTTGTCCTATTTTCTCTCATATATGCAAAGCTCCTTGAGAGCAAGAACTGCATCTTGTTCATCATTGTATCTCCTGTCACTACCCAGACCACCTAAGTAAATAGTGGTTAAAATGAATCACATGATGAAAATAAATGCAATAGTAGTTCAAGAGAAGGAAGAGACTCGTATAGTGGTTGGTCGGGGAGGGCTCCTTGGAAGATATTAAACTTTGGTAAAGCCTTGAAATACGGGTAGGGTAGGGAGGAAAAAAGAGTTTAGTAAGTCATTTTGATATATTTGTGCTGAAAAACTAAAAACCATTGCTTTATAAGTTAAGATTAATGTTATATGCAATTTTCTTTACCTTTAAAACCAGTGTTTCAGAAGGGACGGGCGATAGACACTGGAGAAGTTGACATTGGTGCACAGGTCATGCAGACCATTCCACCTGGCTTATTCTGGCGTTTCCAGATTACTATCCACCATCCTATATATCTGAAATTCAATATCTCTTTAGCCAAGGACTCTCTGCTGGGAATTTATGGCAGAAGAAACATTCCACCTACACACACTCAGGTATTTGATGCTATAGGTATTTCTTGACCCTTTTTAGAGGGTAATGGGATGATTATTTCAGGCGTTGTGACTTGCAAAGTATGTGAGAGTCAAAGGTAAAGGCAGACAATGTTTGTAATTGGCAAATATCCAAAATAATCACACCCAAACGAAAAAAAAAAAAAAGAAATGACATTGAAAAATAAGCAATAGCATTTAGCTAACAAATTCAGAAAAAAAAGTTTAAGAAAATACTCTTGAAACTTGAATTCTGTTTCCTCGAACAGCATGGTCATGAGCTTTCCCTGCCCCCTCATCTTACTTAGTTTTTGGGCCCACACCCTCCTTGGCTGGCTCCATATGGCCTTGACCCTTGTCCCAGTGAAGAATGCAAATCAGTAAAGGAAATGAGTCCAAAAGGGAGGTTTTATCTTACAGGTAGAAATTTTTTCTTATTGTTAATAATAACTCAAATATGTAAAACCTCTATGATTTACAAAGCTCTTCTATAAATGTTAGCCACCTGATTTTTCTCTTTTTTTTTTCCCCTTATCTCTTCCTTACATGAACTCATTTGGGGCCCTGCTCCATCTAAGAAGTAGCATAAGGAATTATAACCAAGAGAGGATTGCTTTTTTTTTCAACAGATATTACTGTAGTCCAAACCTTACCTTCTGGATGGGAATAGGCAGGGAATTAGAATGCCATTCAAATGTGCCTCTTAAAAAAATTCCCAAGAAAATGTGTGCCATGTGCTTGTCCAATGATTAGAGGAAAAAAAGGAAGGGGTCCTTTGCATATTTAAATATGCTACCACAAAGGTAGTAAATTATGATGAATGTTCTCAAATTTTTGATTGTTTAGTTGTTTTAAAAACTGTAAAATTCTTGAATTTGTTGAGAAAATCATCCTCACATTTTTGAGGGAAATGTGTGGTTTTGAATACCTTTTATCTGATACTTGAGTAAAATGTCAAGATTCTCTTGCCTAATAGTAAATAAGATTTTTTTTTCTATTTCTTGGTTTACTTATTTTTAGACAATTATTTTGAATACTCCAAAACTGAAAGGTTTATGACATTTATAAGTATAGTGGGGTTTTTTTTCGGAATCAGGTTTAAGTATACTTAAGAACAAATAACTTCTTTTGCCTACCTCAGAGAAGTATGAAGTATGAAATAGGGCAATTGAAGTTAAAGTTTTTCATTAGTCTAGAAGTAAAAGTAGTGGCTCATATTTGTGTGTGTTTGTTCCAGTTTGATTTTGTAAAATTGATGGATGGGAAACAGCTGGTCAAGCAGGACTCCAAGGGCTCTGATGATACCCAACACTCCCCTCGGAACCTGATCTTAACCTCCCTGCAGGAGACAGGTTTCATAGAGTATATGGACCAAGGGCCTTGGTATCTGGCATTTTACAATGATGGAAAAAAGATGGAGCAGGTATTCGTGTTAACCACAGCAATTGGTAAGCTGCCTTGACTATTATTTTGAATTAACAGCATAGTTCTAGAAAGAGATGAGTGATTAAAGTAATACAGATGTTGTTTAAACTCATTCTACCTTAAAGTCCTTATTCAAAATAGGTCACTATGAGAAAGGCTTTTATTATTATTGTCATTAATGTTGTTTCGATGCTGATTAAGATTTTTTAAATGCTCCATTATTTGCACTGCTACTGTAGGGTACTTGCCATGTACCTTTGGTATGTTTTCAAGAGGAATAATTACCTGGATAGTAATATTACCAGGGCTGCATTGATGAACAACTTCAATGAAATAGAGAGTAAGTGAGAGAATCTCTGTTACTTCAAGAGCTATTGGAAAAGAAAAGGCAGTAAAAGCCTTTTGAAGTGGAAAAACTAGCATCAGTCTAGTTCTTCTTTAGAACAGCTGGTTCTAGAACCATTATGCCTTCAAAATACAACCTAAGGGTATGTAGAGAAGAGTCTTAAGGACAATAACTTGGGTCACTCAAAGCCCTTTCTTTTAGAATTTTTGAGCCCTGAGGGGAAACATCTCATAGACACAGTATTTTATTGTGTGAATTTTCCTAAAACACATGTCTTTAAAAAGAAGGGAAAATATTTTACAGCTGTCAGTTTTCTATACAACTCTCACCACTTTATCCTTTAGTTAACCTGTTCAACCATATGTTTAGGAAGATGTGTTGACTGTTAATAGATATACCATCTGCTCTTTATAACAATTATGTTCTGTTTTTACTTGATGCTGAAGACCTTGAGTCAGTAGAAAATGGTATTCCAGCCATAAGATTATCAAAAACTTTCCTCTAAAGTAATCAGAAAGGCTATAAAAATACACTGATGATTTTTCCCCTAGAGAAAAACTCCACTGATTTTGCATCTAAAAACACAATGTATTTGTTAAATTAGAAAAAAAATACTTTAAGTCATCACACTATTTTGCAATGCTCACAGACTCAATGGAGCAGATTTAATAGACACACCTTTCATGATATTTTTCTGTCAGGGCCCAGTTTTGATAATGCAAATGCCAATGAGTTATGAGAGGTTGAGTTTCTCCTAAGAAGTCAAGCAGTTAGAAGATCTAAAATATCTGTGAAGATTTTCTCCCTTCCTGTTATCCTTACCACTAAGCTCAACTTAAAACACTAACCCAACTATTAACCTTCCAAAAATCAATAGACCCAAAAACATGCTTGAAGCTTTTTCCCCTCCCTTACTTCCTCCCCCAAAGAAGCTAACCTTTGAGATGGAATTCCTATTATCCAGATATCAAGCTGTCAGTATCATATATAACAAAGTATTTGCTTTTTCCTTATGCGAGTCAGGTTTTTTTTGCAAGTCAGTTTTTTGGTTTTTTTTTTGCTTCTCCTGAAGCAATAGAACACTTCTCCTGCAATTCCACTTAGAGAATCCTAGTAAATTTCTAAAAAAAAATCAAAGGTATTAAGTTATTTATTCTAAATTCTCCCCATTTTTTTTTTTTGTTCTTATAACTTATAGTAAAAAGAGGCTAATGTATTTGGTTAAACAATTTAAGGTTTGTATGCATTTAACTATGCTAAATGCTGCTCATTCTCCCTTTCATCATAATGTTAGCATCAGTTGATTGATCTTAACTATATTTGGTCGGCTACTAATAAGGATCAAGACAGTATTAACAACCAACATTTATTTAATGACTAATATAGGCTAGCCGCTGGCCTATATTAATATATATTATTTTCCAGTAGTATAGACAGAGTTGTCAATATCCCCTAATCTCAGCCAACCTGCTCTGTAACATGATAATATATACCACTTATGGAGTGTTATTCTGCCCCCAGGTGCTGTACCAGATGCTTTACATTCAGTTATCTTATTTGATTCTCATCACAACCCTGATCGCATAGGTGTAGTGATATTTATATAATAAATAAGGAAATGGAGGCTTGGAATGAGTAAATAATCTGATAGACTCTCACAGCCAGCAAGTGGCAAAATTGAGATTTGAGACATTCAGTATTTCTGATTCCAAAGCCCATGCCCTTTATACCAAAATTATTCTATCAGACTATTCATTACCTTTAGTTTCTCCCATAAGAAAACCTGCCAGAAGCAAAACCCATCATCAGTGCAGATGCAGATACCAAGGGACCATAGACTCTAGAAGAACAGAGTTTTATGCATAGAACTTTAAAATCCTTCTCAAGCCTAATGAACTGCAGTCAAGTGAAAAAGATGGAAGGAAAAATTTCATGGAGGCCAACGTAAATAGAACAACACATTCTTTTTCACTCTGGTTACTTACGTGCTCCTGCTGTAGCTGTCTTCCTCCCAGTGTCTCTCTCATACCTGGTAGAGGTGGCAGCTTCCAGAACCTCCCTATATGGCCTTCTCTTCTCACTTGCATTGCTGGTGTTAAGCTCTGTGCAACAGCGTGGGCCCAGGGACAGATCTTAGATAAGTCAGTAAGATGGAGGGATTTTTATTTATTTTGATAGCAAACTTTATTAAACATTTTTTTTCTACAACAGCTACATTCCCACAAGGCTGCTTCCATAAAGTTGTCAATAGGAGCTGGTGTGAAATTGAATTCAACTATATTTACCTTTGAATGCATCCTCCATGGCCTCCTAATAACCATCCAGGGCAGGGGAAATCCAAATGTAGATCTACATTTGGATGTGCCACTATTGCTTGGTACAAGAAAGATGGATTAAGTAGAAAATACCATCTCTGAATGGAAAAAACTCTGTGCCTTTTCATAATGACCTTTCAAATAAATTAATGATTTTATGAAAATAACTGTTTTAATAAGTTAAAAATGGGTAGCTCTTTGTCAGATGTTCCATTCCTGCCAGACCACTTGTAGTTCAGCAAATGCCAATTATAAATTTCTTATCCAGTTCAGGTTTCAAACACAGGGATCAGAGAACAGATTATCATAAACCTGCAAAGATGTATTCATACGGGGATGAGAAGAAGAATCTCCTCTGCCACTGGATTCATTCTCAGCTTTCTAAGAATTCCCCGAATAAACTAGATACCACTTTCTTCCTCTTGCTTTTATTCTACCCAAGGCGGAACTCCAAGTCTAGATCAGAAGTTGTCTAACTATGGAAATTTACTATTTGAAGCATTGGTTCTCAGTGCTTTAATACGGGGAGCATCTGCAGGGTCACCTGAGGTTTTTGTTAGAATGTGGCTCACTGGGCTACATCCTTCAGATTTAGTAGATCTTGGATGAAGCCTAGGCATCTGCATTTTAAGTGCCTCCGGTGATCCTCCTGATACCAGTGGTCAAAAGGCCACAATTAAAGAAATGCTATGTCTTGACCCTCATTATAAATTCTCGTAGTTGAGTGGAAGATGCCAAGACCACTTCCTAGAATATCTCCTTCTAATCGGAAATAGCTTATGCAAGTGAAACTAGATGAAGTAGATAATTTGGATTGAAAAGAAAAAACTGGTACATACGAGAAATATGAGTTTAATGGGCCAGAACATAAAACTCAGAATCCAAGAATGCTAAGTATGGAAAACTTCCAGAAGGAGTAATGAGAAGATGATTTAAGAAAAAAAAAAAAAAACTGAAAGAAAAAAGCACACATACCATAATAGTTCATGGACTTGGAATTTGATTTTATTATACTCAAATACAAGTTTAAACTAGAAATAATTTTTTTCATTGTTAGAGTCTGACTTTTGGATAACTTCATACCTTTTCAGCCATGTTACTTACCACAAAACTTATCAAAGTTCTGTCGCACTGCACATCTTTATGTCGCCAGAACTGCCTATGGGCATCTTCAAAGCCTTCTCAATTCCCCTGAAACCTATGCTTCTCTAAGAATGGATTGAAGGGAAATTAGTGGCAGAGAACTGATAAGCATTTACAGTCAAGAAAGCATTTCTCAACAAAATACTTAGGTTCTAATGCTTTTAGTGGTGGTGAATTTAATATGAACACTTACTTTAAAAGCCTTCCATTGTCACTTATTAATGAAAATGAAATACAGATTATCATATTTAAGCTGTCAAGATGGTAGATTAAACATTTTAAGATGCTAGAGAAGAAATTTTTTATTTGCTACAACCTAAATTTGAAAAATAAACAATAGACTGAGTCTTTTGGGTGGCAATTTTAAGCCCATTTTGCTTTTGAGAAATGTCCTATGTTTCTACGACATTTTTAGTATTATTTTGAACATCTCCTAAGAATACAATTCATCTAGACCCTTTATGCACTTTAGAAATGAGGGTTGGTTTTTAGTTTCGCTCTTGAATAGCCAATTCAGCAATTCCAGGGCCCTTTTAATAATTTGGTACTGCACGTGACATCTTGCAAAAATCTTTGGCATCCGATTTTAAATAGTAAGTGCTCCAAGACAG
Organism: Nasua narica; assembly: GCA_028533885.1. Taxonomy (NCBI): domain Eukaryota; kingdom Metazoa; phylum Chordata; class Mammalia; order Carnivora; family Procyonidae; genus Nasua; species Nasua narica. Next base: position 80,733,348 of record CM052801.1, on the reverse strand, counting down.
CAGAGGGCAAGACTGTTACAAGCCCAGAGTTCTTGCAATTAAAAAAAAATTAAGGACACTACAGCCTGGAAGTTTACTCATTTTTTTTTTCTTTTTCTATTACTAGAAATAATGGATGACTGTTCAACCAATTGCAATGGAAATGGAGAGTGTATCTCTGGCCATTGTCATTGTTTTCCAGGATTCCTGGGGCCTGACTGTGCGAGAGGTAATGTTGCTCTGTTACTCCAGTTGTTTTAGGGCAATACATTTGAGAACTCAGGATCAGTAGCAACAGGAGGAGGAGGAGAAGTGGCAGTAGTAGTAACAGCAGCAGCAGCAGCATCCAACCCACCACTACCACCACCACAACCGGAAGCTGAGCACTTATCCTGCCAGACACTGTTCTAAACACTGTTACCTCTTCGGAGTCATACTTAACGGCGATAGCTGGGTGGGGTAGATCTACTGTTTTGCCAGTTTATTGGGCAAAGTAACAACCTTGAAGAGGTGAAATAGTCAGGGTGGCCTGACAGGTGGAATTTGTACCTAGGTCATCTGTAATTGCTTCTACACACACCCACGTAAACCGGAAGGGACAGGCAGTCACCGAACCGGTAAGTGGCCTTAGAAAGTAAAAACTGGCAAGTCATAAATTAAACTTGGCAAACTTTACTGTTTCCTAGACTTGCCCATAGTTTAATTCTTGAAAAGCTTTAGGTATGTCACACTGTGTTTCCCCATAGGCTTACAGTTATTACTGTAGAGACGCTTTCTACTCATTTTCAGTATATTCTTACAGTTCTCAGTCTGCTAATGCTTTAATCTCAGGTTTCCCAGCTACTCAGTTTCCTTAGATTAAATTCTGCTCAGCTGAGAATTCTATAACACTTGCTGGCTTCCCAGAAGCATGATAGGTCTTGCAAATGCGGAGGTTAGGAATAAAGATGATGGCTGGTATTAACAATTGAATAAGACAAAAGATGCAGGCCCTGCCCTCAAGGAGCCGATAGTTTTAATAGGGAGCCAACAGTGGCAAAGCAAAGTATTCCAATAAAGGTCTGTACACAGTATCATGGGAGTAGACATCTGTCCAGCATAAATCTATTTAAATGTACAACTTTTTAAAGATAACATTTTATAATATGAATAACTCCCCTATTTATCAGTTTTGACATTTTTCGGGTTTTTCTTTCTAAAAGTGGCATACGTCTGTTTGAGGGAGAAAAACCGTAAGAGGAAAAAAAACCCAGCTTGAAATAATAATAATAATAATAATAATAATAGTTGCTTAAGAGTATGGTGGGATCAAAAGCAAATACTTGACGTAATTTTTATATTCTTATCACTTATCCTTACTCCACTCCCATAAGAGGAAAATTCTATTTGTAATCACAAACACGTGCCTATTTAATAAAGGCTAAGACAGAAATACTACAAATTTTTGCCTGAAATACTATACAAGAATCAATAGAGAATTGCCCCTTTGGAGATTTTAAAAACTTTCTGAGACCACTACAAGTTCACTTACCAACCTTCAGATTCGTGCCCTGTGCTGTGTGGCGGGAATGGAGAATACGAGAAAGGACACTGTGTTTGCCGAAATGGCTGGAAGGGGCCAGAGTGCGACGTTCCAGAAGACCAATGCATTGACCCAACATGCTTCGGTCACGGCACCTGCATCATGGGAGTCTGCATCTGTGTGCCAGGCTACAAAGGAGAAATATGCGAGGAAGGTCAGAGCCCCATTTTCATCTTTTGCTTCAGGCTTTTCTCTCACCAAACTGTCCAAGTGTCATTATGTGTTTTCAGTAGAGATGCAAGTCATCTTTGCAAGCTGTAAATGTTCAGTATGTCTTTAATACACGGAGCAGAGGGCTGGAGTCAGGGGACTTCAGGTCTCTTCAGACAGTCTCTAATATTAACATAAGGCTGTGGCTGTGACACTTGCAGATCGGTAAGGAAAAATGGTGCTTCCTCCCTCATTTCTAACACTGTCTTATAACTTGAGAATTTCCATATTGATGATATTAGGTGCTAATTCATATACTTTCGTTATTACACAGTACATTAGGCTCCATCTTACTTTAAAGCACATGATAAAAATAATAATATATGCACATTTGGAACCATTTCATTGAATGTTTTCTTTGGGAGCGATTTGTAATTACCATTATTATCATTGCTTTATATTATTTATTTTTACATACCTCATGCTGAAACTTGACCTCCGTGCCTAAGGAAGCTAACTTACCACTAATGAGTTTTAAGCAGTGCCTTTATATTACAATTCACCCCAAAGGAACCTTAACACACACACACACAAACGTAGTTTGAAATGGCAATAGTTTTCTCATTTAAAGAGACATATTGGAAAATAAGTTTACTAGTAATCAGACCTTTTTCATGCCACATTCCTCAAATAAGACTGATTTTAGAAATAATATTAAACCATTACCATGGGATATGGTCTCATCACAACCGTTGTTCAGAAAAGAGGCTGCTGAAAAGGCATTATAATTGCTTTTTAAAGATGGCTCATTAAGACTATTACACAGCATTCTAAAGGGTTTAATCTCATTCTGCTCCAAGAGTTTAGCTTTCCACCTCCTGTTAGCAATAGTAGACTTTTGGTGTGAAGATTATATCTGTTCCAGTGAATAGGGTTGGGCCTAGACAGGGCACCAGAGTACATCTAGAAATTGTTTTTATGGTGATCCAACCATAATCATTATATTTAAGTTATAAATTCAGATGTTATGTGGACATATACATGGTCACCAAAACGTGGTATCTCTCACAACACCTACAGTTTGCCATGAAAATGTTTGACCTAACTAATTTAGACCCTTCTAATTAAGATTTGGGAGCGACTGAAAAACGGCTTAGCTTACATTTCCCTTTTAGAGATCACTAAGAAAATTTGTGGAATAACCAAGAGCAAGGAGGAATGCTCACCATATTTAACAGTATGAACTTGTCAAATATAGTAGACAAGAATATTTAAGTCAGACATCACAGACTGGAAACTCACAGGCTGAACTGGGCTTATGGATGGATTTGGTTTGGTTGACACAATGATGATGGTGGTAGTGTTTCTGTTGTTGTTGTTTTTAACGTGATCCACTTGCCAAAATTTAAAAATAGAGAAGTGTCCTATTAAAACCTCTCTTTTGGGTCTCTTGAACAACTGGAAAATCTGATAACCCTGGGCCCATGTTCCTACGTGATGATGACTACCTGGAACAAAGAAGCAGCAGTTTCTGTTAGCCAACACTCTGGCTTCTTCCATCCAGTTCGTCTCTGTCATGTAGGCTGCCTGCTGGCCCATTCAGCCATATGACTTCATGCCTCTGATCTAAGTGACTTACCTGCTCATTGAAGATGGCCTTTTAATAAAATAAATTGTACTAAATTAAATCTCATTTTGTTTGTTGAAGTTGTTGTGGTTTAATATAACAAAATGGCCTCCTTCTAAAACAGTATTCTGTACTTTTAGATGTTCCCTTTCACTCCAAATAATGAACGAAATTAAATTAGATATACCTGTTAGTATTTATTTGCTGATTAGCTCAGGTAGTAAAGCATTGTGCTAATGACCTTGAGATTTGGGGTTAATTGTAATGGCAATAGCACTAATTATAATAATGCTTAGTTAGGCTTACTCTGTTCCATGACTCTAGGCCACACCCAAGACCAGACCGTCTTGCAAATGAAGGCAGGTTTTTATCAGTCTGCTTCCATTGCTGAAAAAGTAATTCAAAGCATACATCCTCATTATGGGGAGTTATTTTAGTCTCATTTTATTTGTATTGGGAGAGTAGAAAATCCGAAATCAACCTTGTCGTTTCCCATGGAATGGTCACTCAGTTAAAAGCACAAAACAATTTTCCCCAAGGCAAGCACAGATATCTACTCTTAAGAGTTTATACCTTTGTTAGAATGTGTCCAAAAATTTCCAAACTCACAGAATCAGAGACAAACAGAATTGTGTCTGTGATATTCTAAAACATGGAAAACTTTGTCACAGCATCCTGGTGGAAGGAAATGGCATGAAAAAGAAACTTTAATAATTTTTAAAATTAGGTTTACAAATGTTGCATTTTCAGTGCTTCCAAGAAATTAATGAAAGATTATAATAGATTCATTATATTGTATGCTTTCACACAACAGCGGTCAGCTCGCTTAACATCTAATAATCTAAGCTTAAAAAAAGATATGTATGTTTTAATATTTTATATATTTATATATTTTTATCTTTGTAAACATATTTTATATGTAGTATATTTATATATTTTATATATTTACTTATTTATTTTATATTCTCTGTATAACTATTATGTATATATTCTCTAGTCACATCAAGTGAAAACCATTTCTCAGAGCTATGATTCCAATTTCAAAAATGACAAGGAAGGACTCCCCAAAAATTCTTGGATTTTTTTTGCATAGCTGAGGATCCCTATGAAAGGCCCAACTGGTACACCCACCCATATGTGTGGGAGTACTACACACTGCTCAGTTTTGTACAACAGACATATGGTTTCCTTCGTCTTCTAATTTTAGGATTCAACCTTTCTGATACCCTCCCATATTTTTAAGTCTTCTGGTTTGAATCCAACCTTTGCATGAGACATTTTATTACCTAATTAAGACAGTATTAATGACATAGTATGAAATCAGTGTGTGTATCTCAGTGTCACTATCCTAAGGTATATAGGCCACACCTGTTCACTTTTAACCTTTTTCCTCCTTTTTGGCACCTTCAGAGGACTGCTTAGACCCGATGTGTTCCAGCCATGGCATCTGTGTAAAAGGAGAATGCCACTGCTCTACTGGTTGGGGAGGAATAAACTGTGAAACCCCACTGCCTATATGTCAAGAGCAGTGCTCAGGACACGGGACTTTTCTTCTGGACACTGGAGTGTGCAGCTGTGATCCCAAGTGGACAGGACCTGACTGCTCAACAGGTACATTGAAGTTACCTCTTTCTCCTCCCTCCTCCACTCCCAAATCCTTGCTGGTCTTTGCCTTACAGTGATACTTCTCAAAGTCTGATCTGTATGTCTTCATGGGTCATATGGGACTTTCAAGTACTTCCTAGGCTAGTATTTCACTGAGTTTTCATAAACAACATACTGCTTGACTTGTAATTATATCTTTTGTTGCGGTCAGTCTGGATTTGAACCCCTGTCCTCATTCTGAGTTCTAGAGTCATTTCATCCTTTCCCATATCTCCCGCTCTCATTTCTTTACAAGTTATTTCAAATCGGTATCCCCCCCAAACTCAAATATCCTTCATTTCCAGTCATCTGCTGAGTATTTCTGCTGGGTGTTCCATCAATTAAAAATGGAACTTAACTCAGGAACTGTATTTATACCTTGTCATACTGCCACCCAATTACTATTCCCACAACTTGGCTTTCCTTTTCCTATCCCCTACCTTAAAATCAGCAATAGATCTCCACTGTCTAGAGATAAACTTCAAATATCCTTGCCTGATATCAAAAGCCCACCAAAAACTATTCCCAATCTCTGTCTCCAGCCTGTATTCTACTTCTGCTTCCTGCATAAATCCCTCCTGTGAAAGGACTCTTATATGCTCTGTTCACTCCCGGTATATCGCACGTTCACACTTTCCTCTGGGCCCTTTCCTCAGCATGGAATGCTGGTACCTTTCCACCTATGAAAATCCAACCCATCCACCAAGACCAACTACAGTTTTAGGTATTCTACAAAATCTCTCCTAACCACAGCGAGAGGGTCTTCTAAAATCCTACCGTACTCATGCTAGAGAATAGAATTGGCATCTTGATGTAGCTATTTGTGTACATGATTTGTTTTTCTACTACCTAAACTAAAAATAATAGGTCATTCTTTATACTTTTTTACCTTATCCTCAGGCCATGTGCTTATTAAATAAGTAGAATTAATAAATAATAACTCCTACGGAACCTATGCTTATGAATTTTGTTAAAGATATAAAATGCCTTGTGCTAAACAGGAAAGATTAGAAGCACTGTGAGACTTCTTGTACCACTGAATTCGTTTATGAACCAAAAAGTCTATAGTCTTACGCTGTAAAGAAACAAGAAAATCCCTCTGTTAAGAGCATTAATTCTAACATAATAGTTTATAAAATTTTGTTACCTCACATAGAAATAATATGTGAGAGAGGATTGCATTTTACAGTTTCAGAAATGGATAAAATGATAGACAATGTAATAGTAACTAAAATGCAGGCTTTAAAAATTATTCATTTATTTACTGAGCAGACGTATCTGTGCCTGCTATGTATTTGGCCTGGTGCTTCGTGCTGGGGCTCTAGTGGCAAACAAGATGGATGTGGCTCTTGCACAAGAGAAGGTTATAGTCTAGTGGACGAGACACATAGAACAAGCTAGAAGATGGTTAGAGAAAGAAGGTGCCTGGGTATTGTGGCTCTAACCTGATTACTGATTTATTTGCTAAATGCTATTGAACCCCTTCCAGCCTTTCATGTGTCAGACATAGTATGTCTAGAGCTTCAAGTTTAAAACAAGAATGTTAACATTTGTATTATTACTAAAGCATACACTCACATAATTACTATGTAATGGGCACTATTCTAAGTGTTATACATGTATTTTTTTAATCTTTATAACAACCTTGTGAGATAAGTCCTATCATTGTGCCCACTTTACAAAAAAGGAAGCTGAGACACAGAGAGGTTAAATAACTTGTCCAAAGTTAACCACATAGTAGTTATCAGAGCCTAAACTTCGACTAAGTTATTCTGGCTTCATATTCCATACATTTAACCACTGTACTGTATTGTACTGTACTGTCCTCTCCCCTAGGAGCCCATCACCTAATTCACCATATAAAAAGTCTTATCATTGGACTATGTGCAGGGTCAGGTGTGGCAGACCACAAAGAGGGAGCCATGGGGGTATTTCTGTGAGAAGAGACCCTTTGGTCAGGCAAGACTTTGAAGAAGTCAACACTTGAATCAACATTAGAAAGATGATTACATGTTTATCATGTAGACGAGAGGGGCAAGAACATTGCAGGCAGAAGGAGTAACTTAAAGAAATAGAGATGTGAATTCAAAGGACACAATTGAGGATTTGCAAGTTATTGGGTAGAACTGCAGCCTGGGAGTCCAGGGGAGACATGGGCAGGAGCTGGAACACGGGGAGTTTTATTTGCACACCCTGCTAAGGGAATTGCATTTTCCCTCGACACAATAAGAAGCCACTAAGTGGCTTATAATAAGCTGCATGTTGGATAGACCACTCTGACAGCAACTGAGAGGACCGATTAGAGATGCATGATGTGGGGACGTAAGGGACAAGTGCAATGTGATTATTAGAGTAGCCCAGGAGTGGAGTGCTGGGGAGGGCCTGGACTAAAACTGCAGCTGTGACAATAGTGAGGCCGAGACAGACCAGAAAGGAGTTACCATGGCAGACGATGGACAGAGAGGAGCCAAGGATAACTATCCTGGGTGGCTAGGGAGAAGGAGCACCATCAGCTAAGCCAGAAAAGCCCAGACAGAAAAACAGGTGTGGGCAGAGAGACAGGACATGGTAAGGTCAGTTGTGGATGTGCTGAGTTAGAGGTGTCTGCAGAAGATCTGAGTGGGGATGTCCAGTGAGGGATTGATAGTCAAGAATGGAACGAATGGGAGAATCCTGAACTGAACACAAATATTTGGGCTATAGTTCAGACCTTAGGAATGCACATTATTGTTCAAGATGTAGAAAATGAGAGTGAAGAAAGTCAAGACCCTAAAGAACACTAAAACGGAAATATTTTTACCATGAGAAGGTTCTTAACTTTTAGTCAAAACCTTGCCTCTTTATATAAGACTTAGTAAACATTTATTGATTGAGTAGTGATTCTGTGTCATAAAATTTCTCCCTAAGGTCACTCGCATCCATATGTGTCCTTCCTGATGCCTCAGAATTGAGTAAAACCTTTGGCAATATACAAGTCACCAGTTGTACAAACGTAAATATTTGTATTCCCAATGAATCAACATGAAATTCATTGTGCTGAGAGTTTCTCTTTCCCCAGTCCACCCCTTCCATTTCATACATAAAGACATGTACCAATCCTATCAGCAGAAATCACTCAGAAGGGGAAGAAAGGGCTAATTATGAACATGCCTCTACACTTACTCTTCTCCCCTTCCGGATGAACTACCCTAAACCCTACCCCACTCCTCCCTCACCTCAAACCACCCTTACCCACCAAAACAAATCAAATGATGAGGAAAAGTGATAGTCCCAGAGAAGATTAGGTGTGGAAGAAAGTGTAGAGATATCTGCTTCAGTGTTTCATAGATGTAATGGTTTCTAGTCCCTCTGCCTTAGCATTACTAGAGATTCTAATACTTGGAGGCACAGAGACATTAAATGGTTTACCCATAGGTGAAAGCCACTGCAGTGGTCTAACCTCCTCACTTAATTGTTCATTTCCCAGACATTTACTGAGCCCGTGTTATGTCCCTGTCAGCATATGAGGCAGTGAAACATATCCATAGCTAAGGAGACAATTGTGAACAAAGATTTTAAATGGCTTTCACTAAGCACTCTAAAAGAGAGAGAGAGAAGCAATATGCAAGGTGTATTTCCCATTACCTGAAGGTCTAGGAAGTGGTCACAAAAGACTTCACAGATCATGAAGGAGTCTGTTATACCACACCCAAGAGTTTGGACTTGAGCCTGAGGACAATGGGAAAGCCATTGAAAGGGTCTAAAGAGGTTAATATCATGACCATGTTTGTATTTTGTTTTATTTTTTAAAAGATTTTCTTTATTTATTGGGGGGGGCGAGAAAAAGAGCATGAGTTGGGGGGAGGCAGAGGGAGAGAGAGAGAAGCAGACTCCCACTGAACAGGGAGCCCAACACGGGGCTCGGTCCCAGGAGCCCAAGATCATGACCCAAGCCGAAGGCAGATGTTTCACCAACTGAGCCACCCAGGTGCCCCGACTGTGTTTGTATTTTAAAATGATCACTCTGAAAGTAGTTTGGAGACTATAGTGGAAAGTGATGAAAACTTGATATAAGGGAATTTAAGCACAGATGGAGGCAAAAGGATCGATACGAGAGAAACTAGGAAACAGGACTTGGTTACTGGAAACGTGTAAGGGGAGGTAGGAATTTTCACTAACTCTGTGATGTCTACAGTGGGAGACTGGATGATTGGTGACACTGCTAACAGAGAAGTGAATTATTTATCTATGAAACAAGTTTTCATCGAGCACCTACTATATATCATGTACTAGGATCTTGGGACCCATCAGAGAGGAGAACAAAGATTCTTGTGCTACTGGGGCTTGCAGTCTGGCAGGGTGAGACAAACAGTAAACAATGAACAGTGGAGGCGCCCACCTGGCTCAGTCAGAAGAGCATGCGACTCTTGATCTCGAGGTTGTGAGTTCGAGCCCCGTGTGGGGTGGAGAAAGTACTTAAATAAACGAGACTAGAAAAAAAAAAAACAACAATTAACATGTTTCAAGTTTTTAAAACACGAGGAACCTGAGGGCCAGAGGGGTTAAATAACTCATCCAAGACCAATGGCCTGGCCAGTTGCAAACGTGCAGATAGAAACCGGTTCTGCTGATTTTATTCCATTCCTGGCATTCTGTTCAGCCTTCCATCCTCACCCCTGCCAAAGGAAGAAGGAAGAGTTGGATAGGAGCTGGGACTTCAGTGAACAGATGAGCTTACAGAAAAGGGAAAGTTCAAGGAGATGAAGGGCGTCAAATATCAAGTGCACAAATGAAACATTTTTGTCCAGAGATCCTGGATGAAAGCCACATTCATCCATTCTGGACCCAATAGAAAAAGAACACTTAGAAGAATCTGTTGCTCAAAGTAGCAAAAGGGTGGATAGGTATGACCCAAAACTCAGCAGCCTCTCAGGCAAAAAGCCTTCCTAATAAAACTACCAAATTGAAAAATAGGGTAAGGAAATGCCTTCCAAATCTCTAGTGCCACAGTAGGAATAGTCCTTCTGTGATTTTTAAGCTCCATAAAGGTTGTTCCCACAGAGCATATTTAACCATCAAGATGATCTCACTGTGCAGACTTTTAATTGAGTGTGCTCAGTACAGGAAGCAATTTAACATCTGATTCTTATAATGGATCATGTCATTTCAAAGGTGGATATGCTTTTTGCCATTGATCATTTTCTTCCTCTAAGCGCATGAGGCTTGGCTGTTAGCATGTTAACTGGGCTGCTCTGATAGCAAGAGGACTGCACTGAATGGTTTACTGATGATTTTCGGTCTGTTTGCAGGTACTTTGAGTATTAGCAGCACTGAACTGATACTTGATATAGGTTTCTCTCACCTGAGGGTCTCATGGTACTTCTCAAAGGTTAACTCATTAGTCTTAAAAAACCTCAAGAGGAATACAATCGAAGCTTGTTATAACATGGTTGAGATTTGGATATACCATAGGTCAAATCACATTCCCTTATAATGGAACTCCTTGCCATGAAATCTCAGTAATACATTTAACCTATGCTAAGGATATTGGCCCTAACCTCTACTATTGTCATTTTAAAATGCATCTACTATATTTCTTTCATAAAATCTGGCTTCTCCTGGTTACATAGTCTTTGAGGGGGAACATAAAAGCAGACTTCAGAGCTTTGTAGTCCTCTCTCCTTGATGAAACTTCCTCTGAGCCACCCCATCTATTGTTACTCATAGGTAACTGGCAATGAAATTCACAGAAGGTAAGCATTCACCGAGAGAGGACAACTCTTGCTCCTCTCTACTGTGATCCTCTCTCATTATACTGTATCTTGGAAGTAGATTAATCAGCTAGAGAGAGCTGGAACATCCAGCCCTGAGATATTTCTGAACATTCTATTTGCTATACAGCAGAAACCATATGAGGTACTATCATTGTGTACCCCGTCTAAGCAGGGTCAGTTCCTGAAGATCCCATGAGGCTTCGTTGTAAGCATATTTGTTTTCAGGTCAGCCTATGACATGTGGCCATCTCGTCCATCAGAGAGATGACAGTATATGTATGTGTGTGTGTACTGGTCACAGCACAATGACCTTGAATGACTCACTTAACTTCTTGGAGTCTCAGCTGCCTCATTCGTGAAATGGTAGATTAGACAAATGGCCCTTTAGGCCCCTTCCAACACTGAGATCTATGATTCTTGATCCTGTATATTGAGCTTTTGACACTGATTATGAATGGTTCATGGATACAGTCCATAAACTCTCTTAACTCCATATTGTTTATGGTGAGAAAATATTAATTGTAAATAGTTTTGTTTTCATTATAAAGACATCCACACTTTGATATATAGACCATGTTGCTTGAGAATTTACCTCTATAAAGGTACGTGCACACACACACATATGTGTGTGTGTATATATATATCTTCATTATAACAATGTCTCATTATGTTTTTAAGTGTTCCCTAATGGATGGTGATATGCATCTACTAATAAAACAGATAATTAGAGGAGGAAGTTAAAAGAGGCTCATATGATTATTTTTGCCAGGGAAACTTTCCTTGATTATACAAGTACTATATGCTTTAAAAAACATTATTAGTTTTCCCCTTTATTGAAAGTGCCAATAATCAAAAGATTTTCATCTGACTGTACATGTCTACCACATGCAATGTATCACTTTCCTATAATTTCTAGGTATTGATCAGACCATTTGAAATGATTAGTGTGTACACTGTATTTTTCCTACAGACATTACAGGAACAGCAGGGTCATAAATGCCATTTGATAAAGAAGCTTTGTTCAAAATGTAATGCACACGCTATGGGCACAACTATGTAGCCATTCATCATGCCAGTGAAGAGAAAAATCTACTTATATATAAAATAACTAGAATTTAGCATCTTCCATAGAGAACAGATAATTAATGTAACCAGATAGGAGCCTAGCGTTGCAGGTGCTTTTCCATTTGGTTTTGGACACACACCTGAGGTCCTTAGGAACAGTAGCTGAGCTCTGAGAAGAAATGTTTCTGTTAGTAGCAAACAATGTTAGCATATCACAATGCTACGAATTCCCTGTACTTAAAGAAAAGCTCAAATATAGACCGCTAACCACTGAAACATGATAGGAGGTTTTATAGTACTTTTTAGCCTACAAGGACAAAAAGCTTGTGACTAATCCCTATATAGGCTTCATTAACTTGCTATTCAAAGTATGACAATCTCTGATCAGATTTATTTTAAAGTAAATCTTTTTCGATTCAGTAAAAGAACAAAGAATAAGCCTTCAGGTGGCTCTGATTTGATTGATTTAATCAAAAAAAGAACCCTGCTTGATACAGTGACTACAGCATTAACACTACAGTGAGGTCAAAACATTAACTCTAGATTATCGAATCAGTAAGTGAAGTTCATTGGTGGCACTAGAAATACAACCCAAAACCATCCTTAAGAGAATTACAAGTCAAATTAAGTGTGTAAGACTAAATCCACAGATATATCTTTGGGAGAGGTTTGAAGGAGAAAAAAATCACGCTATTATCATGATTTTGTAGCAACACGTCCCACTCAGAGATAGTCACCCTGTAAGCCTTTTTTTTTTTTTTTGGTCTCAAGTGAAAATAAAAATTGAGCCCCAAAATGTTCTCCTATTCAAAAATCCCTTATCTTTATAAAAGAGAATTCATTTAATGACCATTAGATTGTTTGTGTGTGTGTGTGTGTGTGTGTGTGTGTGTGTGTGTGTGTGTATAGTCAGGTGATTCAAAGCACACCAAATATCAAATGTTTTCAAAATACATCTTTTACATTTTGTTCTGAGACAATGAAAACCACACCTGTAATGCCAGCATTAGCAGGCAACAATGCAAAATCCAGTGGAACTTTTGACAATTTGACAAGTTTCAACGGAGAGGTAAATTTGCAGCTACCTCTCTGTACATCCGAGCTAACTACCGACTGTTCTAGGACATTGAACCTTTAAAATTGTTTTTCAAACCAGAGACATATATTTAAATAAGGTGGGCAGTTGTGAGGCAAGAAAACGTAAGTGAGCATGCGTGCGAAGAGGTGTGCTTATTTACATGGTTAAAGTATAGTCACTAATAAGGAATGCATTTGTACACATCGATGGCAGCATCTAAATTTTGTGTTTCACTTGAAATACATTCCTCTCATTTACTCAAACTCTGATTCTGAATCCTGGGTTCGTTTGCTAGTGGGCATTTTTCTCGGTTGTTGTTTATCTATGTGAAGTGAACTTGGACCCAGCAAAGGGTCTATCTAAACGGTGTATTTGGCCCTGTACGTGGGATCCTTTAGGGACCTGTGGCCCGCTGCACAGGATGACCTGCTGCCTGGCAGTCCTCTGCCAGGGCAGAAAGAGGTGGAAAGATGTCTTATTGTGGAGACGGCTGTGAGAGCTTAAAGGAAGCCAGAATGCAGTTGTGTCTAACACTTCCACTAAATTTTTAATTTCAGTGATTACTTGTTATTCCTAAAATTTTAACTTAGTTTTTTTTCAAATATTTCTCATTGATTTTTGATAATTTTTTCCTCTTTAATCCTGCTTCTGGTTACTCCCTTTAAACATATGAAACAGAGTTATTTAATATGCCGAGAAGTGTAGCACGTCAAATCTTTGTGGGTCTGGGTCTATGGTTTGTTTCTACCAACTCTGGCTTACTTTCTTGTTTCTGTTATTTTTTCTTGTGAGTTCGAACATGTTGAAATTCTCTCTCAGTCCCGTGTGAAGCCTGTATTCCTCTGGGGAGGATTTACATTTGTTTCTGCCAGGAACCCATTTCCTACAGATCAGGGTAAACTTTAAACTAAAAATCTCAGGTTACAGTTTTTTTGACCATATAGATAATATAAACTCAGGCCCCATGCCCTCCTGAAACTTGACTAGTGGTTGTGAAATCTAGGAGGAAGCTAGTTACTTAATATCTTTAGACCTAAGCCTGAGACCGGATCATTTTCTTCTAGTCTGTCTTTGCAAGGCACATTGTCTTCTAGATGGGTTTCAAATATGGATCTCCAGTCTTGTATCAGCCCAAAGTTTAGCTTATGATCTCTTCCCCCCTTTGGACCCTCACCAAAACTCGACATATAGCAAATGCTTCTGGTGTCCTGATAGAGCTCTGACTCTCAATGTAATCTTGGGCAAATCAGCCACTCTGGGTCTCAATTTACACATCTGCAAAATGTGTTTTTCAGCTAAGTGCACATTTAAAATCTATTTTTTAGTAATTTCCATTTTTTTTACTCTGAGTGGAGAAAAAAATTTAAGTTCCAGTTAAATCAGGACTTCTTTCTACTAAAGTATGAGTAAACACATTAGAATCCAACAAATTTAACAGGAGTTCATTCCATGCTAGTAAAATGGCTCAGTTAATGTGCATTAGGAGAACATTCTGAGAAGTATTGTTCAAAAGATATTTCTGAAACCATAGCAGTCAAATTAACAGTGGAGTCAAGAATAAACAGTTTCAACAAAGAGAGCTTCCCACACTTCTCTGCTAGGTCCATTTATTTTTTAAATTTTATTCTGCATGTCAAACATCAAGCATTCAAAGTACTCTAAATACCCCTGCCTACTTTCTTTTCCAGCGCACTCCCTTTTGTTCATTTCCTTGTTGACAGGCTTACTGGCATAATCGCGGAATGTTTTTACTAGATCAGATCTTAGAGAACACCTAGTTCTGCCCCCTACTTTTATAGGAGAGAAAACTGAGGTCCAGAAAGGTCGAATAACTTGTGCTGGGTCATGCAGCTAATTAGGCCCATAGTTAAGATGAGAGACAAGTCTTGGGATTTCTGGTTTAGACCTTTTGTTCAATATACCATTCAGAGAAGCTTGCTCAGATTCAGATATTACCTTTCCATTGTCAGCACTGGCACTGAATATCTAGAAAATTGGCAATGAGCATATACAGGGAAGCATCCCAGCCCCTCTTTCCTGACTGTCAAAAGATTATGAAAATTGTCAGAGGTTCAGGACAGAAAAATTCAGACAGAAATGGACTCATATCCCAGCTCAGCTTCTAAGTTACTGTGAGATCTCAAGTAAGTTACTTGGTTTTTATGAGCTTCTCCTGTAAAATGGGGAAATAATTCTTACTCTGTAGGGTAGTTGTGAGGGTTAAATGAGATAATATATGTGAAACACCTAGCATAATGCTTCTCCCATCATAGACATGAAATTATAATAATAAATGGTAGCTATTATTGTCATTATATTTCAATTCTCATTGTAAAGACACATTTCAAAGACAAATCTTTTGCAAGTAGAAGATAAATTAGTAGCTGTCTCAAAGAAATTCATTTTCAGGTACTGTAAAGCTGAATTAGTTTAAAAGAGTATATAAATTCTCTCTACTCTGAAGTCATTGCATGCTTTTATTCCTACCTAAATGGTGTTGTTTCCCGTGTTTGTAGGATAGATATTTTACTGAAAAGTTGGCTAAAAAGTAGTTATTCTGTCTTTTCACTCCCTTTTTTTCAAGTTCTACTATTCATTATAAAGTCATAGTCAAAGAAAATTTATATTCCTGGTATGTCAGATAAGATTAGAGTTCAGCGACAGGAAATACCTCCCTCAAGCAAAAAAAAAAAAGAGTGGCTTAAACAAGATATAAGTGTGATTTTCTCTCACACAAAAGAAACCTGGAGGTAAGAGGTCCAAAGCTTGTGTGATGACTCCAGAAAGAAAGCTTCTTTTCACTCACACTTCTCCTATCCCCGGGATGGACCCTTTTTCTCATAGTATGCCATGGCAGCCAGTTTCCCAGTTACTGCATCTTTGTTCCAGGCACTAGAACACAGACTACGGAGAGGGGAGAGGCCTTGTTCCCTCTCTTTTTTTTAAGATTTTATTTATTTATTTGAGAGAGAAACAGAGCACAAGCAGGGGAGAGGGAGAAGCAGACTCCCTGCTGAGCACGGGCCTCCATGTGGGGCTCCATCCCAGGACCCTGAGATCATGGCCTGAGCTGAAGTTAGAAGCTTAACTGACTGAGCCACCCAGGTGTCCCTGCCCCCTCTCTTTAAAGGAGACTTTGTTGAAGTCTCTTCTGCTGGAAACATTCATTTGTATCTCATTGACCAATAACTAAGCCACATGACCATACCTGAATGTAAAGGAAGCTGAGAAATGTGATCTTTATTTAAGGGAGCTATGTGCACAAGTAAATAACATCAAATCTCACTCTGGTTTTCTAGCTCCCGACCCACACAACAGGGCAACATGAGCAGTTCTGTGAGTCACTGAGTCCCCAACAGAAAGACAAATGCATGGCTCAACAGAAATCAAACTTTTCTTTGTATTAAGAGCAATGAAACACTTCACCTATGGATCTTCTTCAAGATTTGGTATGGAGGGGTGGCTGAGTGGATCAGTGGGTTAAAGCCTCTGCCTTCAGCTCAGGTCATGATATCAGGGTCCTGGGATCGAGCCCCACATCGGGCTCTCTGCTCGGCAGGGAGCCTGTGTCCCCCTCTCTCTCCGCCTACCTCTCTGCCTACTTGTGATTTCTCTTTCTCTGTCAAATAAATAAATAAAATCTTTCAAAAAAAAAGATTTGTTATGGAAATGAATTAAAGTATCTCCTCATTAGTTTTTATATTTCATGTTGAGGGCACTTCTGTGGCTCAGTTGTTTAAGCATCTGCCTTTGGCTCAGGTTATGATCCCAGGGTCCTGGGACTGAGTCCTGCATCAGGCTCCCTGCCTAGTAGGAGTCTGCTTCTCCCTCTACCCGCTCCCACCTTGTGATCTCTCTCTCTTCCATTCTCTCTCAAATAAATAAATAACAAATAAAATTTTTATATTTACTTCATGTTGATATGATAATACTCTGTATATATTGGATTAAATAAATATAAAAATTATTATTTATTTAAAAGAATTTCACCTGTATTTTTAAACATTTTAGTGTAGCTCCTAGAAAATTTAAAACTTTTCATGTGACTTTCACTGGAGGCTCACATTCCATTTCTACTGGACAGCACTGCTCTAGCATATGGCAGTATTAACTTTAGCCTACAAAATATAACCAAATGCATCTTCCAAATTTAACTGATCCTATTCAGATACCAAGGTACCTGAACAAGTAATCTTATAGTGTAGGATTGTTGGCAAAGTTAGTTAGATGTAGAGGTCTACCTAAAATGGTGATTTTGATTTTAGTGTAATTGACCAAGAATCCTTCTTGGCAAAAATAAAACAACAATGATAACCATTACTAAACCCACCTCTAATGTATGATAATAAAACTATAATAAGGAAGCATAAAAGAATGCTTATATCTCTATTTCCTAAGACAGGAGAAGCACTGATTCATTAATAGAGTTCTACAAAATACAATAAAGATAAATGCCCAATGATAACCTACTTCTTGTGTAGAACGTGAGCCTGTGAAACCCAGGCTTTGAATCTCTCAAGAAGGAAACCAGCATATCTTTCAGATAAAATATCTAACAAAGTAGTTGGTTTATAACTTAGATGGAGTAAAGAGGTTTTATGTAATTAAATGAGTTAGAACACTCTGGGTCCGGTCAGAAAACCTACGGAGATAATAAACAAACTGGCAAAGATATGAGCTTGTCGTTCAGAGTGGTCTTGGATGGCTCTTAGGCCATGAAATCTTCCTCAGATGTTTTATTTAGCTTGATTGTTTACAAAATCATGTGTGCTATATAAAGGAGAATTACTAGGATGGAGCCAGGTTCCTCAGGGTCACCACATTATCAGTTGGCATCTGAGCTGCCATGACCTCGTTGTCCATATTTGTACCTTGCGTAACTGCCACAGAGCCTGGCCTCTTTATGGGGTGTAACAACCGAACTCAGATCTTTCCACAAGGTCATATTAAACCTGATTTTTACTTAGCAACAAGCTTTTCATAAACAGAACTTGACTTTGATAGAAATCTAAATCACTTCTTTTTTATTTATGAAGATCACTGCATTAACTTGGCCGGAGTTATTTGTTTTTCTCTAACATTCTTGTCAAACCAGATACTAGGACAGTAGAGACAGGCAGAATATCCATTTTAATTATCATCAATCCGTTCATAAACAGGAGCTGTCCTTCACTTGAGGCACATGAGGGGAGGGTTGAAATGGTCCTTGGGCATCAGTGGACCGCTAGATTATGAAAGCCTCTCTCAGTCCACCTCAGCCCTCTCGGCCTCATGTTGTCAGTCCACAACTAATGCAAACAATCTCCTGAACAGCCATACCAAGGGTTAAAATAGTGAGGAAATAATTAATTTCTTACTTTTTCATGATATCTATCTTAAGTGAGAAAAGAGAAGCTAATCCTAGTCATGAATCCTATACAGCAAATAAAATCTATAATGTTGGCCTCCAGGCTAGATACAGAGTTTCTTGTAGATTTATCCCACATCTTACCTTTCAGTACCAGCAGGTTTGGTGCATAAATACATTTTTTATGTGTGAGGAAATTTCCTTTTGGGTTCATACATCTCTCTCTAAAAATATATCTCTCTCTAAAAGATTAGTTCATGGCCAAGCAACCCACATAGTCCCTGAAGACTTCTGATAGAAAGCAATAGGATCCACCACCATCCTAGAATTCAGCTCCTGAAATATGATTTAACTCTACCATAAGGAGTAGAGAATGGATAAAAGTTTAAAGATGATTTTAAAAGGACCATGTATCTAGGTGAACTGTGTGCACCTTGACAGGAGATATACAAGGGTAAAGGCAAATTATTTCCAGATGGCCAAAGAACTGAATCAAAGAGAAGATAGTCGTTCAGTTACATAAATCAGATATTCGATAACATTTCATCCTACCTCTGCCAAGTTTCACAGTTAATTATTCCTTAGCTTAAGTGGAGAGGGAAAGAGGCAAACTCTCAGATATGGGAAGATACCCATGTTAAAAAGAGGTCTCATGGAATGCTAAAACCAACCCAAAAAGGCAATGTAACAATAGGTTCTCTACCTATGGAATTCCAGCCTGGGATGTTCCAGGAAAATTTTAGTCATCAAAGAACCCATTGGTGACTCTAAGGAATTTATTTCATACAAATAAATACACCCGATGTAATTAAGTAGTGTATCATCTGCTGAAGTTTCTACCACCATTGAACTAGCTCACCCTAATCTGGCAGACAAGGCCTCTGGCTACAGTTTGCAAACCCCTATTTCTAAGAATGTATTAGGCATACCTTTTCTGGCCCAGATAACCTGTACCAGGGTGGAGCTAATTGATGATTATAATGATGAGTATGGTAATAATGATGTTACATTTATTGAGCTCTTACTATATACCTGCTTTACACATATTATCCATTTAATCTTCAGGAAAAGTCACTACTTCCAAAATATTTCCTATACAGCTGTTTTCTACAAGGTATTATAGACCAAAAAAAAAAGTCTGTAATGAAAAAATAAAAGGAGAAATACTACAGTTCCCACTTGGAAATTCACAAAGTACATTCTCATATTATATATTACAGATTCTAAAAATCTAAAAATTCCCTGCATAAGGAAAGCTGTCTATAAGAGCTTCCCCCAAAATTTTTTTTAAAGATTTTATTTATTTATTAGAGAGAGAGAGAGAAAGAAAGCATGAGAGGGGAGATGGTCAGAGGGAGAAGCGGACTCCCCACGGAGCTGGGAGCCCGATATGGGACTCGATCCTGGGACTCCGGGATCATGACCTCAGCTGAAGGCAGTCGCCCAACCAACTGAGCCACCCAGGCACCCTTCCCCCAAAATTTTGATCAGGAAACCCAGGTTTTGCTTAATATTTCTTCATATCCTGTGGAGCTAACAGTGTTCTTTGGAACATACTTTGGGAAAAGTTTCTATAAAATGCTATTGCTATTTTATAGATAAGGAAATGAAAACTTAGAGAAATTCAGCAGGTCCAAGTATTCCCAAAGCCCATACTCACCTTGAACTACAATGACTCAGATAAGCACTATCATGGTATTCTCTGCCTATTATGTTCAAGGTGCTTTATGTCCATTATCTCT
>CM052801.1:80689926-80713281 GCA_028533885.1 Nasua narica | reverse complement strand
CCCGGCTTTGTTTTTCTTTTTCAACATTTCCTTAGCAATTCGGGGTCTTTTCTGATTCCATACAAATTTTAGGATTGTTTGTTCCAGCCCTTTGAAAAAAACCGGTGGAATTTTGATGGGGATGGCATTGAAAGTATAGATTGCTCTGGACACCATAGACATTTTAACAATGTTTATTCTTCCGATCCATGAGCATGGAATGCTTTTCCACCTTTTTGTGTCTTCTTCAATTTCTTTCATGAGCATTCTGTAGTTCCTCGAGTACAGATCCTTTATCTCTTTGGTTAGGTTTATTCCCAGGTATCTTATGGTTCTTGGTGCTACAGTAAATGGAATCGATTCTCTAATTTCCCTTTCCATATTTTCATTGTTGGTGTATAGGAAAGCAACTGATTTTTGTGTGTTGATTTTGTATCCTGACACATTAGGGCGAGCCTGGTGGTGAGTATTGAGGAGGGCATGTATTGTATGGAGCACTGGGTGTGGTGCATGAACAATTAATCTTGTAACACTGAAAAAATAAAACATATTTGAGAGGAAAAAATAAAAAAAATTTTAAAAAAGATTTTATGTATTTATTGACAGAGAGAGAGATCACAAGTAGGCAGAAAGGCCAGCAGAGAGAGAGGGGGAAGCAGGCTCCCTGCTGAGCAGAGAGCCTGATGTGGGGCTTGATCCCAGGACCCCAAGATCATGACCTGAGCTGAAGGCAGAGGCTTTAACCCACTGAGCCACCCAGGCGCCCTCTGGTCATGTAGTCTTAAGCAAATTACCTAACGTGTTGAAGCTTCAATGTCCACATCTGTAAAATGGGTATAATACCTCTAGCACACAACAGTTCTTCAGCAAACTGTATTACACAGTCAGTAATAAGTTTAACCAAGCCAATATATCCAATACTGTAAAGTAAAATAATGAAGCTTAACATTAGAAGTATAGTTCATGAATTTATTCATTGCCTCTAAGGTAGATAGGAAACTGGTATCAGTCAAGTTTTCAGGCATCATTAGAGAGGGTAATTGAGGGCTAGAAAGTAGCAGGCAGCCAAGTAAACACCATGCCCTGTGAGGGAGGATATAAGTTCTGTAAAGGTCATACTTTTAGATTCAATCAAAAACGTTCAGCTCAGTGTAGAGAAAAGAATACAGTTTGGAGTCAGACAGATCTGAATGTGATGCCACCTTCCCCCCTAATTAGCCACAGGATCTTAAGCAACTCATTTAACGTCTCCGCACCACAACATCCACCTGAAAAACTGGAATTAACACTGCCTTGCAAGGTTGCAGTGAAGATTAAACGAGATAATGTATGTAAAGGTTCTAGCACTGAACCTGGCATTCATTACGTGGTAGCTTTGGCCCCTAGGGCTTTGACTTCTCCTTTCTAGAGCAGCATGCTTTAACCAACAAAAGGGAGATGTATCAGTGAATGGCACAGGCCAGAAATATGCCTGGTGCCCTCCACAACTTGAAGGGTGGTCTGGGGTGGAAACTGATGTTAATTACAATCTTTTAAATATTAATCCCAAAGTGTCCTTAATCGCTGCCGAGAGTGACATGTGTCACTGTGAATGAGGAATCCTGAGAGAATAAAGTAATCAAAAAAATTTAAAAAGCAATGGGGAAGGAAGATTTCCCAACTTTGGCAGCTGATTTACATCTATTAAACTGGTATAACCAGGTGCAAAATCCTTGGGCAAAATTTGAATATTGCTATTTTTTCCTTTGAAAATTTCAAGCAAGGTATAAATTGTGTGCATGTTTATGCAAATATCTTATAGATGTGTTATGGATACAGTTGGGGAGAGCATTTCCCCCATTCTATGCAGAAGCCAGTGAAATAATTCTGGAGAATGCTCTAATGACTGCTGAAATAAAAGTGCATGTAGCATTTACTCTCCAAGCATGCACTTAAACCAGAAAGCACACACTTGCACACCCACACAGTCAAACACAGTATCACATGCAAGGCACACAGATGTACAAACACGCATACACCTACACAGTCACGCACATGTGTACACTCATGCACATAAACAATCTTCACACGTGCACACACATATACTCAGGTTCTCACACACTCACATAATCTCACATACACAAAGACACTATTGCACAGTCATGCATGCACTCAACCACATTTGCCGACTCATGCACACCTGCACACGTTCACATACTCACATGTTGCTGTTCTTACACACATACACACTATGAGTTTGTGTCCATTTATAAAGAATAGCATCATTAGTTTGAATAAGAAGTAAATTATTTTATAATAATATCCTACATGAAGCTTGTTTTGTATGCCCATTGAACACTTAAGATTTTATTTACTTAGGTTACATTCTGCATCAGAGACCGTAGAGAATTTTAAAGGCTATAAATTGTATTCAGGCATTTTTCAAAGTTAACTCTCTCTCACTCTGTCTCCAAATAGAGAACATCTTTAAAACTGAAGTGCTTTGGGGAACAAAATGTAAAATTTTGTAATAGTTGTAAATTGGTATGTGCACTGGAGAGTAATTTAAAAGCATTAGAATGATGCATTTTTTAAAGTAAGTGCCTCACAAGAAAATGAGTGAAGCAATATCACAGTATATTAATGGAGCTTGAGATATCTTAAATTGATTTTGAAATTAAACATCAAAAACTGCAACTTGAAAAAAAATAATTAGGGTAAACCATTATATAGCAATCAAAAAGAAAAAAAAAAACTCTTGAAATTTAGGAAATTGCAAATTAAGGGTGTCAGTCATCCTGATTTGGCAAGGGCAAGGATTGTCAATGAACAGAAAACATATGCCTACTGAAAATATTCTTGAAAACCGAACTGTGCCCAGGGTTTGCTACTCTCTTTTGGTGTCTGATGTGGGCTTTCTTTTGCTTGTATTACATATCAGCTTGAGAGCTTCATTCAGCAGTGGGCTTGCAAACCTTTTATCAATGGAAGACGTGACCCTGTGAGCCTTTTGCAAAGGAAGCTGGTGACACTAAACTGGAGGAAAGGGTCAGGCTATTTATCTCCTCGTTTTCCACCCCTAAAATTAGATTGAACTGTACAAAATTGCTGATACTCCATCTATAATTGTGACATTTTCATATGACTCAACCTAATATTTTCAATATAACTAGATCTGGGAGGAAAAGTTGTATCTGGGAAGTGGCCTCCTTGTTCTGATCCCAGCAGGTATACTGAAAATAAAAGTGATCTAAAATTCTAAGGCATGTAGCTAGTTATTTAATTGCTATTAGCTCATTCATTTAAAAAATGGGAATAAAACCAACCCTCCACACATAACTCAAAAGTTAGTAGGAGAAAATTAAATAGCCAGTATGTTTTTAAATAGTGCAAATTATGGTACAAATAAGCTTAAGTGCATCTCACTTGTCTGGATCTTTTCACCTAGTCAGGCTATTCTCAAGTGTAAGCTAGCTTGCACGAAGGCTTTCTCCATTTTGCGTATCAGGATCAAATACTTATAATATCTCCATACTGAAAGTATTTATTTTCAGCCACCTCATCCTTCAGGAGAGGATTTAAAAAGTCTTTTTCAACATTATGTGGCTTTCTCTATTATATGGACTGAACCCATTCTCTGCTAATACAGTCGTTTTGCTTCAGTCCCTTCTTCTGCCCCTATCTCCTTGGGTTTCTGACAACTGCTTGTCAAATGGAGTGACAAGATGCAACCCGCACCCCCTCGCCCTTCTAGATCACTCCTATTCTTTATTCTTCATGGCCATGCTGGTGATATTTTGTGCTTTGTTTGATTGTGACTTTAATCACTTCTAGTAATTATTTCCCTAAGACCAGTGGAACAATTCCAGGCCTAGAAGGAACTTTAGTCAGGTTCTCTGTAGGGCAGCAGGCATAATTAAGCATCTACTATGTGCTGGATCCTATGTGTTATGGGACCAGGACATACAAACAAAATAGTAATCCAGATAGACAGCATTTCTAGACAGGAATTTGGCAAGTGTACAATGCTACTCACAGTAATTATTCAAAATAAGAAGAAATCAGTCACAACTTAAATATGCAGGAGGATCTGAATGGTTAAATAAATTAGGGTGCACTTTGGGATATTGTATTGCCGTTCAAATGTTCACAAAGAATTTTTCATTTGTATTAGAAAGCTTTAAGATGTAGGAAGTCCAAAAGCAAACTAAAAAAAAAAAAAAATGTGTATGTAGGGGTCCCAGGCTCTCTCAGTTAAGTGTCTGACTCTTGATTTCAGCTCAGGTCGTGATCTGAGGGTTGTGAGATTGAGTTGAGCCTCATGTGGGGCTCTATGCTGGGTGTGGAGCCTGCTTAAGATTCTTTCTCTCCCGGGGCACCTGGTGGCTCAATCTGTTGAGCATCTACCTTCGGCTGAGGTCATGATCCCAGGGTCCTGGGATCGAATCCCGTGTTGGGCTCCCTGCTCCCCTGCTCCATGGGAAGCCTGCTTCTCCCTCTCCCATTCCCCCTGCTTGTGTTCCCTCTCTCGCTGTCTCTTTCTCTGTCAAATAAATAAATCTTTAAAAAAAGATTCTTTTTCTCCCTTTCCTTCTGCCCCAAGCCCCTCTAAAAAACATGTGTATCTAATATCTAAACAAAGTACATAAAGTACACAATAGAAGGAAAGATACCAAAATATTGACAACGTTTTTTGCTAGCTTGAGGGATGCTTTTTCCTTCTTTATTCCTCTTTGTATTAGGGACTCGGGATTTAGGATTATAGAAACCAACATAATTTAAAATCCTGGCAAAAAGATTCTTGAGGACAAGTTAAAGCCCTTATTCATTCAGAGAAGACTTCTTAAAAGACTCCAGGTACTTGAAAAGCTTTTCAGATAGGGCATGGTGACCAAGTCTTCTCCAACACCATTTTAAAAAAATAGAATAAAAAGACATACATAAAATATAACAAGAGAAGTCAAGTTTTGGCTATGGGAGAGTTTCAGTGGGGGAGGGGATAATTTAAAAATCAGAATTGCTTATGATAGCAAACCATGGCATTTTCTTTTTAGGAAGTTTGGACAGCAGTTTTTTTCATCTGCTTATTAGAATTCAAGAACAATTCAGGCATTGTCCTGAGGGTAGAAGGGTTAACTGATTGCATTCTTTTTTTTTTTTAAAGATTTTTTATTTATTTATTTGACAGAGAGAGACACAGTGAGAGAGGGAACACAAGCAGGAGGAGGGAGAGAGGGAGAAGCAGGCTTCCCGCAGAGCAGGGAGCCCGATGTGGGGCTCGATCCCAGGACCCTGGGATCATGACCTGAGCCAATCGAGCCCAGGACCCTGGGATCATGACCTGAGCCAAAGGCAAACGCTTAACGACTGAGCCACCCAGGCGCCCCAACTGATTGCATTCTTGAAGTTACGTCAAGCCCTTCGCTCTCAGAGCACATGGTACAACTCTGGTCTCGCAACGTCATACCCTTTACCGTGCGCCGTTCTGAAAATCTGTTCAGACCTGTCTTAATAGTCTTCAGGAAAGCAAATGGAAAAGATCCTCGATTCACTAGTAACCAGGGTAATACAAATCAAAAATTGATTTTTTTTTCTCACTCCTCGTATTGGTGTCTTGGTCAAGAGCGTCGGGAAACAAGTATTTTCTTGCTCTGTTTGTTGGTGTGTTAATTGGTACAACCTTTTTGTCAGTATCTATGAAAATTTAAAATACACAGAGCCTTCATCCCAGTAATTCCATTTTGAAGAAATACCCTAGAGAAATGCTGGTACGTGTGCACAAAGAGACATTGCTGATAATAGAAAAAAGTTTAGAAACTACTCAAATGTCTATTTGTAAAGAATTAAAGTATAGAACATCCAGACTACAGTATGCTATATAACAAAGGAACAAGTGTGTTCTAGATAGACTTCACAGTATGTCTTGGAACTATTTCTCAGTTCATGAAAAATATATACAATATTATACCATTTGGGTTAAAAATATACCTACAGAACAGGCATGTATCTATATATACCTATGTTAATTTCATGCACAGAAAGATGTCCAGAAAGAATTTTTAGCAAAGAGTTATTGGTGGCTACCCTCCTAAGAAGACACTATGACTCGTTGCTAAAGATAGATGATTGTTTAATCTGCAGTCAGAAGTTTTACAATGAGAATGTATTCCTTAATTAAAGACAAAGGTAAGTAAAAATTAGGAAATAGGTATATAATGTAGAAATGAAGACAAGTGGGGCGCCTGGGTGGCTCAGTGCGTTAAAGCCTCTGCCTTTGGCTCAGGTCATGGTCTCAGGGTCCTGGGATCAAGCCCCGCATTGGGCTCTCTGCTCAGCAGGGAGCCTGCTTCCCCCTCCTCTATGCCTGCCTCTCTGCCTACTTGTGATCTCTCTCTCTCTCTGTCAAATAAATAAAAATCTTAAAAAAAAAAAAAGAAAAGAAATGAAGACAAGTACTTAAAATAGATGTTTGTGGGGGCACCTGGGTGGCTCAGTCGCTTAAGGCCTCTGCCTTCGGCTCAGGTCATGATCTCAGGGTCCTGGGATCGAGCCCCGCATCGGGCTCTCTGCTCAGCAGGCATCCTGCTTCCTCCTCTCTCTCTGCCTGCCTCTCTGCCTACTTGTGATCTCTCTCTCTGTCGGGTAAATAGGTGAAATCTTTTAAAAAAAAAATAGATGTTTGTGGCATCTGACAAAGACAAAAACTAGGAAAATTAGGCTAAACCTAGAAAGGATGGTGGCAACATGGGTTTTAGGGGGAGACAGAAAACATAATGGAAAAACATTCTGCTTATAAAAGCAAAAAAAAATGAAGATTAAATAACATAAAATGTGCAGAACTATAAGAGAACTATAAAACTCTACTGAGGAATGAGTGAAGACTTGCCCCACTAGGCTTCAAAATATGTTATAAAATGTAAGTAAATAGGGCACCTGGGGCGCTCAGTTGGTTAAGCGTCTGCCTTCAGCTCGGGTCATGATCCCAGGGTCCTGGGATTGAGTCCCACATTGGGCTCCCTGCTCAGCGGGGTGACTGACTCTCCCTCTGCCTTTGTTCCTCCCCCTCCCCCTACTTGTGCTCTCTCTCAAATAAATAAACACAATCTACAAAACAAAACAAAACAAAAAAATGTAAGTAAATAAAACTCGTTGGTACTGATGCCTAAATAGATACATCATAGAACAGAATAGAGTCTAGAAAGCGATTGAGTATACATAAGAATTTAGAGTACAATACATCAGCAAGGATAAGATAGGTTAACCAATAAACTCCCAAAATGTTAGGTCCCAGGCCAAAAGGCCTGAAAGCCTGACCACACCTTTCTGAGTAAGTAGGAAAATGATGGGTGAAATGAGAAAGTAACAGAATTCCCCAGAGTAGGAGTGAGTTTGAGTGATACTGGTTTAAATTTACTCATTTTTCATGTTTTTTAGAATCTATAATTTTACTTAAAGATTTTACTTTCCTGGGGCATTTGGCTGGCTTGGTCAGTGGACCGTGCACCTCTTAATCTCAGTGTTATGAGTTCAAGCCCCATGTTGGGTGTAGAGTTTACTTAAAGATAAAATCTTGCAAAAGAAAAAAGATTTTACTCTTTTGCGATGGCACAGGAACGGGGAGGGGATGTTCGGAAGGACCAGTATGTTTGTGAATGGAATCTGGGTATTATTGCCCCTTAATATTAACTCTTACTTTCATTTCATTAACAGCCTCTCACCTCTTCCGGAAAACTTATAAAGAAGGTCTTCTTATCGAGGAATCTCAGTATTTCTTATAGAGTCTAAAAGAATTCTGGGAGCTGCTAGGGGTGGGGAACTAACTGGTGAACTAGTTTCCTTTCTGGGAAAAAAAAAATCATCATCATACCAGGAAGAAAAGCTTAATTCAAGTCCCTGAGGAATTTAAAGTAAAAATCATAGGGCAGCAAGATGGAAACCCCTAGGTTTTTGGAACCAGTCCAAGCTGAACCAGAAGGGCCTAATGCAGTCATTCATTGATTTGAGAGATAGGATATGTCAAAGGTATTAGAGTTACAACGAGGCAACCTACAAGGCAGAGGCTAGCCTGCCAACCTTTACTTGATCGTTTGCTGCTTGATATTACTGGCAGGAGGGTCAGAAATATTACCTCTTCCCTGCCCCCTTTCCTCTTTGTGTTATATCTAGTCAATTCTCAATGCCCCTCTGCTTCAGCTCCAGTCACATCAAAAATAAACCTTCTCCGGAAAGCTTACCTTTACTACACATATATCATTGTCCTTGTACTTGGCACTGTTCAATCTAGTCAGGTGTGAAAATTAAAGAGGGACGATTAGAAATCCCTTAGTATCCTTTTGTCTCAAGCCACCCTTGTCATTCCTATTTAGTGACACCTGTCAGGGCATATGGCAAGATACGAAACACCTTAGATTCTACTTAAAAGAAAGAAACCTCATTAACAACATCAGTAGTAGTGACACTCAAAACTTCGACGTGATCACAAAGAAGTCTAAAAATTGTAAGAAAAGCCTAAGATTAATGACCACACTTCATATACTGGGGAGTCTCTGAGGGCTCTTCTAAAAACCCCTTTTCCTTGTTAGATTTTTTTTTTTTTCTTAACACCAGAGCCACAAGGGCGGGGCGGGGGAGGTGAGGAGATTCTCAATGTGGTAGAGTCTTCCTTCTTCAGATAGAAACATCTTGAGCAAGTAGTTTCCTCCTTTTTTGAATTCCTACATAAGAAATTCCACCGATTCATTCTGTGGATGTTTACTAGATACTCTTTGCCAGGCATTGTGCTTACATGATGTAGATACAATGGTGAAAAAATCCAAACTCAATCCCTCCCTTCATGGAACTCACACTTGAGGTGGTCGAGTGCATAGAAATAAGGTGTTCCATTTCTATTACAGCCCCCTCATGAAGAATAAGGATTCTTCCCTTGTTAAATGTGTTTCCTGAAGCTCTATAAGGGGATAGACTATGCAGCAGTATTTTTTAAACTTCAGTGTGCATCAGAAATAACCCAGAGTGCCTACTAAGCATACAGATTTCTGCCCCCTCCCCAAGATTCTGATATGGGAAGTCTGGGATGGGAATCAGGTATCAGCATGTTTAACAAGTTTTCCAGATGATTGTGATGCAGGTGACTAGGACAACACATTGAGAACACTGCCTCCACCCTTGCTTATAGCTAATTAGTAATTCACCAATTTCAACTTAAGGCAATTAACTTTTGTTCAGTCTTTTCTGGATGCAGAAATAGATGCTCAGCATCTTCTTCATATAGGAAGTCTAGACACAGCTCAGAATTGATCATTTTGTGGTTGATTTGGGGCTTTTGGCCATATTAATAGCCCATTGCTATGCAATCGATCAGAACAGAAAAGTGGTCATTTCAGCCATTAGGATGGCCAACAAAATAACTGAGCTGATGATGCCATGGTAGCATTTAGACATGTCCAAAGTCTGGCAAGTCACAGCAAAGACAGTTTTTTAATTCTTTCCTAATCATGGTGACAAAACTTAAAAAAAAAAAAAAATACCCATCGCTTCTCGGCTTTTGGCTAAGATCAAGTGTAAAAAAAAAACAATACCTGAGTAATTTCCACTGAAGTGGTTTAATTTCATGATCCACCAATGGGTGGTTCAGATCTGCATGTTGGCAACTAATGACTGTAGGATACATTTATGTCCTCATCCCTAAAGGAACATAACAATACCAACTTACTTAAAGATTAAATGACATAACATATAAAGATGCATATTACATGGCTCTGGTAGGTGCTCAGTAAACATCTTTTTCCTACTCAATGATCCAGACTTTGTAGAAGTTAATCTATATTGAAAAGTCATTAAGTAGTTGTGATTGTAGTGTATATGATACTACTAAAAACCAAAATACAAAGAGAGACTAAGAGAAAACACTTAGGCAATTCATGAACTATCATTCTTTTTTCAACTTATTTCCTAGAAGTTGTTAGTTTGGGGCACCTGGGTGGCTCAGTCATTAAGCATCTGCCTTTGGCTCAAATCATGGTCCCAGGATCCAGGGATCAAGCCCCACATCGGGCTCCCTGCTTGGTGGGAAGCCTGCTTCTCTTTCTCCCACCCCGCCACCCCCCCACCGTTTATGTTCCCTCTCTTGCTGTCTCTCTCTCTCTCTCTCTCTCAAATAAATAAGTAAATAAATCTTTTTTTAAAAGTTGTTAGTTTTATGTTAGAAGCTTTGGCTGAAAATAATGCTACCTTACCTTTGTGTGGCATTGCACTTCTCAAAGATCTTTCCCCATCATTATTTTATTTGATACTTGAAATAACCCTGTGAGGAAATGAAGTTATTACCATTTGACCGATAAGGAAACCAAGGCCCAGAGAAAAGAAATGATTTGCCCATTCCCACCTAGTTCATGGAATACCTAAAGTAAATATTGTTTCTTGAGTAAATGCAGTTCTTCCTTTATAAGCTACTTAATAACTGAGATCATGCTTGAGTGTCAATAAAGTGTGCTTGAATTTCAACAGCCTTCCAACTGACAGTTTGAAGCCAAGACACTTTCATGCAGAAACACCTCTGATCTAGGCATAAAATGTTACCTTAACCAACATTTACTCAGCTGCTTTGCTTGTCCTTCTATGCCCAGAGCTACACATTTTTTAAAAGCATAAATCTTTGTATTATCATCAAAACACATTGCTTTCTTCTTCCTTTTGTGGAAAAAACAGGACTTTAGAATGCTGTAGAAAAGATAGTTACTGGCCTGATATTAAATCTTGGGCCTATTTCTAGCAAAGAGACCCTATTTTGCTCTTAGAAATACCTTTATCATAACTTCCCTGATAGGGGCATTTTGCCCAATGCACTAAGCAAGCCAGGACACACACAAAAGAAATATACCTGCTCCATGCCCAGATTTTATAGATTTAAATCCTGAGCCATTTGGCTTTGACCATCCCACACCTCAATTCTTGTTTTTTTTTCTTTCAACTTCTCTAATTATGATGTTTAAACCCCTTCTACATGTATACCTTCTGCCAAATCCCCTCCAGTTTGAGTCTTTCTCAATTCGCCAGAGAGTATCTCTGGTTCTGCCTTGTTGTCACTGTTCAGTACTTCTCGACTGGTAACCTCCCTTCTAGCTTAAATAAACTCTGGCTCCTTTCCTCCCATGTGCTAGCCCATGCATGGCCACTCCCGTGTCAGTCCAGTTTTGTTTTATGTACATGACCTGGAAGTAGAAGAATTAGAGATTGTTTTCATGGGCCAACAAGCATAGCATGGAGCTTCTTGGAAGGCAGATATATTAACTTCTCAGGTGCACCGTGGCTAATTTTTTAGATTACCTTGAGGTTTCACACACTGGGTTGTCAAGAGAGAATCTGGTATGAGGACTACACTTTTTACAAGTATCATAGGGGCAAACAAGGCCACCCCAAACATTTGTGCCAACATTTATGGAGCTTAGAGCCAAGATACAAATGGAAACCACTGGCCTGTGTCCAGACCCTCTTCTCTTCCGAGCCCCAACTCTGTTCCACACCATGAGGGGTGTCATATAGATGTACCTGGCCATACCAGCTAAGCTCTATCCACACACCATGCCCTCCGACCCCCAGGAAACAACTGTCCTTTGGCCATCTCTCCAGCCTGGGAGCTGCATATATAGGCAACATATTCCATAATGGGCAGAGTCCCAGATAGCTCACATAGTCAGGGCATAAACAGGGCATCTCGGGCTCCCAGGGAGTGCTCTAATGAGGGTTGGAGATGCAAACTCTAGGTGGGCCTCTACCACTGGTCCGGTGAACTTCTTGCCCCAGGAGAAGAGTGTGGCTGCAGGTTGGCCACATGGGGTCATTTAAAATGGGCTCAAGGGAGACCCTAGCTATACAGGTCTAAGGGTGAGATAACAGCTTCTTGGAGTTTTTAGTACTAAGGCCCAACCATCTAGTGCTACTGAAAATACATTGGGGAAAAGATTCTTGTGATATTATCAGGTGAGATATTATCAGGCAGTGAAAGAAATAAAATTGAGGCAGAGATAGGCAGATTTAAAGGTTACAAGAATAATTTGAAGAATTAAATACTTTATGACCACCTGACCTATGGTATAGTTGGATCTCCCATTTCCCACTGTCTCTTCATTCTGTGCCTAGACTCTATGTGAATTTTCAAGGATACTTTTTTTAATGGCTTGTGGAAACTAGGATACCACTCTGTTTTTCCTTGTCTTATTTTCAGAATAAGGGTGGCATATACAGACATTAAAATCAAGTACACTGGGATCAGCAGGTGCCTCTTTCCCAGATTTTCTCAACTCATTTCTTGCCCTGGTAATTTCTATTTTTTTCCTCATACAGCCTCAGGCCTGGGAAACAGGGAAAGTTTAAGGTGATGTACATGACTTGAGACATTATGATAATGGATCAGAAAGTGCTTTGTAAAGGGTAAAGTTCTATACAAATGTCAGTTGTTGATCATCTCAGCAGGCAGCATCTTTCGGTAGCAGCCTTATTTCAAATAATACCTCTCACACAACACCGAAAGAGAACTAGGGTGTTCAGTCAGCTTTATAGAACATAGAAGAAAAAGGAAGGTAACATCCAGTCAATAGGATGGAATGTGGATTTTCCTTTCTTTCCTGCTCTAGTAAATTGATTTACTAACCTCCAGTATGATCAGCTATATAGGTATTGTATGTGAAAAATCTGTGCATTCATATGTGAACACAAAATTGATGTGGGAATGTGCTTTGATAGGCAGGCAGGTAGGTATATAGTAGATGGGAAAATTGATGGATGAGTAGAAGAATAGATGGACAGGAGGGGAGGAGAGGCAGGAAAGGGAAGGAACAAAGAACACTCAGATGTCAGGTCCTCCTCTTCTCTCCACCTTCCCAACTTGGCAAATATGGGCCTGGAACAAAAATATCCTTATTGTGTGTATCATTATGTAATCAGTTGTCATTTCAAGTGCATAGCACAATAGGAAATCTCTTCTCTCTTGGGGATTTGCTGTTGGGTGAAAAACACTGGCATGCTTTTTAATCACCATAGTTGGAGATAGATGACACTGCTGGAAGGAGGAGAATTCAGGGTTTAATTCCTAGAAGAAACATTGTCACATATGTTTGCAGTACAGAATATTGTTTCAATCTTATAGATTTCAACATTTTTATTCTACCTAACCTACCTGAAGGCTGTGGCAGCCTTCTCCTCTTGGTCAGGGCAACTTTTCGCAGTATAGATTCCTAATTTGGGGTAATTATGAGAATGGATGTGGTGAAATGTGTCTAGCTTGAAAAAGCTCCCCCCGGGTGGTTGTGCCCCTCCCCAACACACATACGCACACCTTGATATCACTGTTCTACCCATTTTTATTGTAGGCCTAAGCAAGCATCCCTGAAATATATATACACTTTGATTTTTCTGTCTTGATTAAAAACTGTTCTTCATAAAAACTAGTGATACCGAGTGACCTTTCTCATATTCAAAGCAATCATTTTCCTTCTAGTCATAATCCAATAAAAGATTTTTTATTTTCTGAAAAAATCATATTTTAAAATTCAACAAGGATGAAAACTTATAGGCATATTATATTAAAACATTTACTCTTGCATGCAAGGCAAGTTGCTTGTTAGTAAGAGGCAGCTGTGGAGTTCAAAATGAATCTAAAAATGTGTACCTCCTTTAGAAATTAGTTTCTCGACCATGGTGTGCACTTGAGACTTAGCATTCATTATGGGTAACATTGTGTGCACCTAATACATTGTGACATTAAAAGTCACAATATTCCCGAGGATTTTCTGTATCACAGTGGGAGAACCAAAGTCTAGTGAGTAGAACAAAAGACAAAGAACAGATCATTCTGTGATCTGTTCTCATTCTAGTTTCTATTTTATCTCATGACCCTGAAAGAGATTATTGGCCTTCATCTTTAATATAAAGATACTTACTCTGTGTGTCTGCTTTCTGTGTATATTGGGGCAGTGATTTTGATTTGTGTTCACTAAATCCTGAAGTTCCTTAAAGGTACCTTAATATCTTCCAAAGAAGCAAGGAGAAGTGAAGTTGGTTTTGAACTTTCCACCATTTTCTATAAACAGGGGTTCTAAGTAAGATTTCATGTAAACAAAGGTTGTTGTGAGAGACATATTCATATTCACCACGAATTCTGATTGTTTTCTTCTATGGGGCACAGGACACCATTGCAGTTACATGGGACCATATGATTCTTCGTGTTCTTTTATCCTGCCTTGGAAGAGCGTAAAAACCTTGTGGTGATGGTAGTGTTTTAAATCAGAGCATCGCCTTCTGAATTACATTTCATATGTAGTGTGAATGAGAGGTGAGCTTCTGCTGTTGTAAGCCCCTGAGATCGGGGGGCTCATTTGTTACCTAATCTAACCTGTACTAAGTGGTGCAAATGACCTTTCAAGGCCACTGCCATAATAGAAAGAGCAAAATGCCAGGAGTCCTAAGTCTAGGTCCAGCTCTGCTACTGACCAGCCATGTGGCTTCAGTCAAGCTAGCTCGTTTCTTAAGCCTTAGTTTCCTCTTGTTTAAAAAAGCAGAAATAAGTAAGTTGCATGCTTCACGGAACGTTTAGGAGATATGAAAGAGTATTTAATTATCATATTATTTTATAAGCTATAATCAGTATAAATGCTTGCAAATCAATACCATGCTGAAAATTTCTAGAAAGGGGAGGACAAAAGATGGAATTCATAAATGTTTTCTCCCAAGTGCCTAAGTACCTCCCTGGTACAAAAGATCTCATGTGAAGATGGTAGCATCCCTCTTCAAGCAGCCTAAATCAACCACCTAAATCTGGCTGGTTGATTTCACTAAGGATCCACCAAGAAATAATATTTCCTGTTGAGATTTGATTGCACACACTTAGGAAGAAATGCAAGACACATTATAATCAAAGAATTTAGGTGTTAATAAATTTTTCAAAGCTTGTTAAAGACCAAAAAATAGTTAGAGTTCACAGCTTTTCTGTATCATGGCACTTGATTACTATAAAAAAGATTCCAAAGGCAGCAGATTTGGGACATTTGAAATGCATGTTCCCCTTTCAGTGACTTCTTATGTTCAAAGTAAAGAGTGAATACCTGTTACCTAAATTGTATACATTTGTATGCCATGTAAGATATTTTCCTTCATTTCTGAGATATTAGCTCCTATTATTATACTAGGAGCAGAATCATGATATTTTGAGCTTATATATTGTCAGCTTTCTGAAGGTGTTTAGATGGACATTAAGGAGGGAACGTGATGTAATGAGCACTGGGTGTTACATAAGACTGATGAATAATCGAACTCTACCTCTGAAACTAATAATACACTATGGCTTAATTAATTGAATTTAAATAAAATTCTTTTAATTTTTAAAAATTTTTTAAAATAAAGGTTTTTGGAGAATATAATCAAACTGCTGTAGGATTCTGGACAAATCATTCTGGGCCTCTGTTTCCCAATTATCAAGACAAAAATAGCTATCTATCTCTTCTCTAAAGGGTTGATTATGTGCCTGTTAACTTGGGCTAGTGAATTAGAAAGCTTTGTGAGCAGTTGTGAGAAAGCCCCCACTCAGAAATTGATTATAGGAGATATCAATTGTTATCTTCTGATCACCCACAGCTAACACAACCTGGCACTTACCAGCATTATCTTTATTCCCTAGACTGCCCTTGGGGGATTCCAGGGTAAAAATCTATATGTGAATTTTTAATATCCACCTCGTATGGTGACTGCATATTTACAGCCATAGCCATACATTTTCCATCGTTCATGCTTCCTTGGCTTTAGACATCAATCTTATATTTAAGGGTCAGAACCCTTAGGGACAATGTTGCTCTTTCCTGTAGTCTAGCTGAATTATTTCTCCCAGTGTCAACCCTTTGTGTGCTCTTGCGCTATAGGTTTCCATGACACTTAACTCCAGTGAGGGCAACCAAGGGTTATGTGAGAGGAGATAGAGGCAAGTCTGGGTTATATCTTTTGATGAATTTCATTTCCCCACTCCAAGTCCACTCACAATGATGAAACACAGTTCCTTTGGTATTGCTACAGTTTTGATTAAGCATGTTAAGAGTCTTGTTGGCTGCAGTTTGAACCCTTGGCAACACCTGTCTTACAGTTTCACTGGTAGCATTGCCTTGCTCAAAACCAAATGCTTTAGATACATGTGAGAGAAAAAAATAGCATTACTGGTTCAAGAAATCTGCAAATCCATCTCCTCTAAAAGCTTAATTTTTAAAAAGTTGATCTTGGCTTGGGAGACTTTTATTTCTTCAACGACTATGTCAGTCTAATTTTCCACCCTATCAGATTAAGCTTTTATTCACTTATTGTAAATGATTTCCCACAATATCCTTATTTGATCTGACAACTTGCACGATCTGTGGGCCTTGGGGAGAAATGGGGAAGGCAACTTCTACTATTCAAAAACCCCTCGTGTGTTGGCCACAGCATAATTGTATTTTTGCTTTACACCTATATCATGGTTGGGTAAACAAAGTTATACCCAATGGTGAATGAGTAATCCTTTTCAGTAGTATCAATTTCCAGAGCTTTGGCCCCATGAAATGAAATATCTGTTAGTATGTTTACCATTACCAGTCCAACTCATAAGATTGTATTGATTAGATTTTTGCACTGCAAAAATACCATTTTAAACCAGAGTGAAATCAATATGGGTGTGTATTTTTTATATACAAATTGGATTTAGCTCAAAAAGAATATTCTTCGTTGGAGCAGAAATAAATCTGGAAAGAAAATCTGATAAAGCATCCTAAAATGAAAAAAAAAAAAATTTACCCTTCCTGGTGCTTTAGTCCTTTCCCTTGACTATTAATCTGACCTCAGTCCTTGCTGTCTGAGCAGAGATTTCTGCTCAAAGCAGATCAATGTTTGCACAAATTGGGACTTGAGATAACATCATCAGCGTGCAAATGCCTTCTTTAGATTTAAATGACACAATAGCGGTCCATTCAGCTCTTTGGGAAGCAGCAGAGACTGAACTACAAAACAGCCAGTGAGGCTCCTGATGGCAGTGCGCTTACTGTAAAGCACAGAAGCTCTTTCTCTTGGAGCACTTAATGCTTCAGAAACATCCCACCAGATGGGGTAGGATTATTTCCAGAAAGCAATTAAGGCAGTTACTGGAGCGATGGTAAGGCATCACTGTGAGTAAGCAAATAGCAAAGTTGCAACCCCTCAACTTGTACTAGTTTTCATTTGATTTGGTTAAAGCTGAAGTTCAGAGATAATGAATATGGCTTTGGAAAGCTGAAAAGTGATGTCTATTAACTCTGAATGTAGACTTCCCATGCATGAGGAAGACTGTAGCTTATTTCCAAAATAATTTTATAAGCACTCAACTAAAACTAAAGACAGTGTTCCCCGGTTCCCTTATAATACTGACAAGAGCACTTTTCTAATAAAAACCCAGAGCACCTATACCTGGGCTCCTCACCCAGGAAGTGCTCACGAATGTTAGTTCACTAACACTTTTCACTGTGTCAGCTGATGAATACGTACACTTCATCTTCCCCATACCTGCCACTCCCAGTGTTTCCCCATCTCAGGAAATGCAGATCAGTTCTTTCAAAACCTTCAGGGTCATCATTATCCCTTATATCCACATCCAGTGCATCAGCAAATCTTAATTGGTTCCATGCTCAAAATGTATACAGAATCTGACCACTTCTCACCACCCACACTGCTACTATCTTGGTCCCAGGCCACCATCTTCTATTGCCTGGATTATGGCAATGGCCTCCTAACTGGTCTCCCTTTGTCCACTGTATCGTCCTAAAGAATGATCATTTATAAATGAGATCATGTCACTGTTCTGCTGAGAAGCTTCCATTGTCTTCCCATATTGCTCAGAGTGAAAGCTGACTCCCTGCCCATGGTCTACAAGGCCCTCCACAGTCTGTTCCCGCCCACTCCCGTGACCACTTTCATAACCCTCTTCCCCTTTCATCCACTCTGCTCCAACTACATATTTTGGATTCTGGCCTCTTTGTTGTTCCTCAACACTGTGAGCATGGTCTCACTTCAGACCTTTCTACTTGGTGTTCTTTTTGTCTTACCCCCAGCTAGGTACAAGGCTCTCTCATTTCAGGTATTTGTTCAGCTGATACAATATTAATAATTGATATAATATGAGAGAAATCACCATATGTAAAAGAGCAACTCCCACCCTCTATCTCTCTGAGTCCCTCTAACCCTGTTTTAATTTTCAGCATAGCAGTTATCACCACCTGAAATATCCCATATTAATTTATTTATTATCTGCCACACCCTCACTCCCTCCCACACACATACACACCAGAATTTAAGCTCCACAAGGTAAAAATTATCTGTTTTGATCTCTGCTGTATCTCCAGTGTCTGGAACAATACCTGGCACATCATAAGTTCCCAGCCAATTATTTGTTGTCAAGTAAATCTAGCAAAGTACCGAAAAACCCACCGCTGTGTCTCATTCCCTGTTGTTTCCTTCTTCCTTCTTCTCCATCTCTACCCCTTCCTTCTCTTCTTCATCACATCTATGACTCATTGAGAACATGTTGCTGGATACTGTTGTGTATATTGATCTGTCTCTTTTAATTATGACAAGAACTCTATAAGGTATATATTATCCTCATGTTAAAAAACAAAGAAATTAAAGCCCAAAAGGTAATGTAATTTGCTTAAGATGACTCAATGATATATCAGAGCTATGCTCTAAACCCTAGTCTGTCTGATTCCAAAACTCATTCTCATTCCATTCCTGTATATCTAGTGACTTCTTCAGCTTATCTTCTGGTCCTCTTTTCCCCTCTGCTCTTCTCCTTTTAGCAACTGGAGCATTAATAAAATCCAAGAATGTCGGATCCAGACAGAAACTTAAACATTAACTTATCTAACAGTCTTGCTTCCTCTCCCTCTTTTCCGACTTTCCACCATTTTACAGTTGGTGAAATTAAAGCTCAAAAATATTAAGATTTGTCCAAGATCAAATGGATAGCAAAATGAGTACTAGAACCTTCTTATTCCCATCTTGTATTCTCAGTGGAACACCTACACATCTTTTAACAGCCAACAGGATGACATGAGGTTGCTGAGGAGGGATTCAGATTAAAAAGGATGATGAAAGTTCTTAGAGAGGGAAAGAAAAAAGAGATAGAAGAGTGCCTAGTCTCCCCACACCAAACCAGTGGTTCTAAAATAATAGAATGCATGAAAATTACCTAGAATATTGTTAAAAGGAAAATTCCCAGCCACCCCCATTTTGATTCAGTAGATCTAGAGTGAGGCCCAAGAATCTACATATATGACTGGACCCCCAGCAGGTGACTTGTGGGCCATACTTTGCTAAACCCATATAATCCATGCACACGAGGTTCAGGGTGACAAATATATAGTCTTGCTGCAACGGTGCCATAGAAATTATTTTTCAGAAGAAAAACATCACATTGCTTCATTTAGAAACTTGGAGGAAATCAAATTGTCATTTCAATACTGAAAATAGCTTGGAGTGGTTTATAAGTTTCAGGCTTTAATATACATTGCCACAATACGAATTCAACTTTTCAAGTCAGCAAAAGTAACAAGATGAGAAAAAAGTCTACTTGGCTTGATATATGATGACAACAATATGTATGCTAATTAAAAGCCTCTCACTTAATGAGAACAATGCATTTATTAATGATGCATGACATTGGCATTCCAGTGGAGCAGTAGATCATATTCCATATTATCCATGCAGTGTATTACAGTAAATACCCCAAAGATTAATAATGTTTCATTATTGGAAAATCAAGTTTAAAATCATTGTTAAGTTACTGGACAAGTGACATCAGTCCTCAGAGGCTGAAAATACAGACAACACTGAGCAAAGCAAACATTACCGAAGATGAAATTGGCAAAGACAAAACCAGAAGGGTATTTGTAAATGTTATCTAGCTGTGCTTTCAATATTGGAAAAAGATACTGGAGATTCAAAAATGGAATTTGCTCCCAAAGTTCACCAACAATTCTCTTGCCCCTTGACTCCATATAGAACAGAAGGTCCCATAGATCACACCTGGAGTTATTTGAGGAATAGACCAATGGAGAAAAAAGTTGTTTTATGTGTGATTTTTTTAAGGTAAAACTTTGTGTTGGACCCAAGAAAGGACAAAACTGTTCTTAGACACATAAAACCACCTGGTCAAAAGTAGTAAAATTCACCTCTTTTATTATCTGTACTGAAAGAAAAGCCCATCTAGTATGGTGAAAGTGGTATTGAACTTGAGAGAACACTTTGAAAACTTGTACTCTAGATATTAAAGGCCAATTTTCCAAAATGTGGCCTCCTTTTTGGTTGAACTCAAATTGATTTTTTCAGGAAAATTTGGAGCCTGACACTTTGACTTCATAAGATTTCCTGGGGCTCTGTCCTCAGGGTTTTTTTTTTTTTTCTTCTGTGAGCTTCACGTAGGGGAAACCTACCATCTGTCCTAAATGGGTTATCCTCTTTGTCCTGGGTCTAGTGGTGTCCTTCAGAAATAGAAAGAGCATAAAGGGGAGGGACAGGGAAGGGAAAAAATATATGCCAGTTGGTATACTAAATACTTTCATAAATATCATCTATTTCCAACAACCGTTTTGAGTAGATGTTTTTATCTCATTTGACAGATTTGGAAGCTAAGGGTAAATTAAAGTATTTACCCAAGTCCACATGGCTAGTAGATGGCAGATCCAGGATTCAAATCCAAGTCTGTCAATCATGAAAGCTCATGCTATTTCTATGTATCAAGATTATGTTGATTTATTAAGTTGTCAAAGAGTTTTTTCATATTTACACCATATTTTCAATGTTCCTGTAAGTTAGGGTGGGTGATTGCATACTCCTTTTTGCAAATGAAGACAAAGACTCAACCCAAACCATACATCCAGGTTCACATGGCTAATTAGCATATCTGGGGCTCCCAGTTGGGTCTCTGGATTCTACCTCACACATCAGTGACTTTGTGTATAAAGATGAGTTTCTGCCCCAGCAACCTCAAACTGATAATCTGAGGTGTTTTTATTTAAAAAAGTAAAGAACCATATCCCTCAAAGGAATGGAAATTTTGGTAAAAAGCAATGTGATTCTGTTTGAGGAAGCCAATGGTTTTAAGGCATCTCCTACATAGAGAAATATGAAAAATATGGGATTGAACCTACTACACATTAGTACTCTTTTATATCATTGTTAGCTTTTGTAATAAAAATATAATTAAGAGATAATGTCAAGGGAATAGAAGGTGTCTAAGTAGAAGAATTTCCTGTGACAGCTCAGCAATCCAAATGTCAAGGCAGAGCAAAGTGCCTTCATTTTTGAGGAGGAGCTGCTGATTTTGAGACGGCACCGTATTACTATGTCTTTTTTCCATTATGCTGAATAATTTATGTAGATTAAATAAATTTACAACAGAAGTTAGCGCAAAGGTGTGAGAATAACCAAAGAATATAGTCAAATTAAAGGGTGAAATGTTATTGTGATAATGTAATGATTTTATTAAAGTGTCACTTGCACATATTATAGAGCAAATAGCTTAAATGAAAAAAATAAAAATTGGACATTTTTGTTAGAATCACATCCCAATTTAACGCTGGCTGAGGTAAGTATGTTATTGTAGAAGTTAGCATTTTTCTGCTTTACTCACCTCTGGTCTCTAAAAGTAAGTAATGAGATGTCTTGATAAAGCTTCCATTTCATTGTGATGTACACTTTTACTTATTATATAGCAATGAACTGTCTGGATTTAGGTTGTACTTTAAAAAAATTCCCTTTATTGTCCAGCCAATCAGACTTGCTTAGGATATAAACTCCTTCCAACTGAGGTAGGTCATCCAAACTATTGTTGAATGCAGTCCAGTGTAGGGATAAAAAGTATGGGCTCTAGAGTCAGTCTGTGGGTTCAAATTCCTGCTGTACTGCCTCGTAGCTATATATGACCTTAGGCAAATTGCTAAGCCTCAAATCCCTGCCTCTGTAGAGTAGGGTTAATAATGGGATTATTAACCTCAATCATAGAACTGTCGTGAGGACTAAGGAAAAGAATTCATTTAAATCACTTAGCCCAATGCCTAGTATCTAAAA
Source organism: Nasua narica (assembly GCA_028533885.1). Classification (NCBI taxonomy): domain Eukaryota; kingdom Metazoa; phylum Chordata; class Mammalia; order Carnivora; family Procyonidae; genus Nasua; species Nasua narica. The sequence goes on along the minus strand of CM052801.1, from coordinate 80,691,216 downwards.
TTCCCAGTAAATATTAGCAATGACTGTTACTATTATTATCATTAGTATTGCTTAGTGTCAGAGATCTGTACATTGAGAATACATTCTATGTTCTTGATAACTACAGTGGAATCACTATTTGTTTAAATAACAAGAGAAATAAATTATCTCATAGTTCTGAAGGTTAGAAGTCTAAAGTAAAAGTATCAACAGGGAAGCATTCCTTGCCTCCTCCAGCTTCTGGTGGCTTTCAGTCTCCAACTCTGTGTGGCCATTTCCTCTTCTGTTCTTCTTTTCTGTCTCTTGTAAGGACATTTATCGTAGGATTTAGAGCCACCAGGTTAATCCAGGATGATCTCATCTCCAGATCCTTAATTACATCTGCAAAGGCCCTTTTTTAAAATAAGGTCACATTCACAGGTTCCAGGGGTTATGACAAGGGTTTATCATTCAACCCGCCACACTCAGTAAAATATCTTTAGTTTCATTTCCTCTGTCTTCATCACCTCTTAGATTGATATATGCAGGAAGAGGGTTTGTCTTACTCTGGGCTGTAGTACCAAATCCTACAGACTGGGTAGCTCACAAACAGCAGAAATTTCTTTCTCATGTTTCTGGAGGCTAAGAAGTCCACAAAAAGGCACTGGCAGATTCAGTGTCTGGTGAGGGGCCTGCTTTCTGGTTCATAGACAGTGTGTTCTCACTTGTGTCCTCAAGTAGCAGAAGGGGCAAGCTAGCCCTCTAGGCCTCTTTGATAAGGACCCTAATCCCATACATGTAGACTCCACCCTCATATCCTAATCACCTCTCAAAGACACTACCTCCAAATACCATCGCGTTGGGGATTAGGGTTTTAACGTATGAATTTGAGTGGTACACAAACATTCTATACAGCTGAGTCGTGTCATTTTATATCGTATTTTACCATGTCGAAGACATGATCTCTCCTCTTATATATATAGCACCCTCATGCTGCCTAGGATCTCCACTTGCCACCCCACCCAAGTCTTCTTTGCCCTGAGCAGTACCTCAGACTCTGGACTTATTTTTTTCCTTTAACTTCACAATAATTTTATTATCATTTTTAAGATTTATTTATTTATTTATTTAGGGGAGGGAAGGGGCAGAGGGAGAGAGAGAATCCTGAAGCAGTCTCCCTGCTGAGCAGGGAGCCTGATGCAGGGCTCAATCCCAAGACCCTGAGACCACAACCTGAGCTGAAACCAAGAGTGTGACCATTACCTGACTGAACCACCGAGGTGCCTCTATTATTTATTTTTTAAATTTTATTTTATTTTTTCAGTGTTCCAA
>CM052801.1:80641856-80689826 GCA_028533885.1 Nasua narica | reverse complement strand
TTGTTTCTCAGAGTCTACAGTCTCTCATGCTTTGTCTCCCCCTCCAGTTTCCTCCAATTCACTTTTCCTTCCCTTCTCCTAATGTCCTCCGTGTTTTCCTTATGCTCCACACATAAGTGAAACCATATGATAATTGACTCTCTCTGCTTGACTTACTTCACTCAGCATAATCTCTTCCAGTCCTGTCCATGTTGCTACAAAAGTTGGGTATTCATCCTTTATGATGAAGGCATAATATTCCATTGTATATATGGACCATATCTTCTTTATCCATTCGTCTGTCAAAGGGCATCTTGGCTCTTTCCACAGTTTGGTGATTGTGGCCATTGTTGCTATGAGCCTTCCCTTTGAGATCAGGAACATGACAAGGATGCCCACTCTCACCACTGTTGTTCAGCATAGTACTAGAAGTCCTAGCAGCAGCAGACAACCAAAAGAAGTAAATGGTATTCAAATTGGCAAAGAAGTCAAACTCTCTCTCTTCGCAGATGACATGATACTTTATATTATCATTTATTTTAACAATGTTTTATTAGTGCATTCTCCCAAAAATCTGGTAAGAAAAATAGTACAGGCATTATAATTAAAATCGTTGAGAAAACCAACATACTGGCTGAGTTCTTTTCACTAGACCAGTCACTGGTTTTTGAACTCCATTTTTTGGCAACAGAATCTTCCAGTTAAATCTTCTCCAGTAAACACCCCAATAAATAAAACCTAAAATTGGAGTTGCTCATGTGGACATCAAGGTATCTGAATTACAATGAGATAATACCTTAGTCATTGAGATTTCAGGCACTATGAGCCATCTATCCTTTGACTCCAGAATCAGTATATTTAACCCCTTTCTAATGATGCTGAACAGATAGGACCTTCTCAGCCTAAAGTCTGTAATTATGTGCTAGCTCTTTAAAGTTCTAATTAATGATTCCAAGTGATAAACAAACTAGAGAACATTATTGTGATTTATTGAGAAGAGTAAGATTTTGAGCTTGGAGAGTATTCGACTTTGGATTTATTCTGACACCTCAGAAGTTTACTAAGTTATAGTCTCAGTGTTTTTTTCCATCACTAAAAGGTAACAGAATTTCTCTCTCTCTCTCTCTCTCTCTCTCTCTCTCTCTCTCTCTCTCTCTCCCTCTCTCTCTCTCTGTGTGTGTGTGTGTGTGTGTTGTTCATTTAAGGGAGAATAAAGGAAAACTTATCTTTCCCTAGTTCAGATACAAATAATCTATCATTCCAGTCTCTCTTGCAAATATCCTAAAATCCCCTGCTCCACTGGTCCTCCTTAGCAAAGCTCAAACAATGAATGATGACAGTTGTTACCCTTTTTCCTGCTTGTACCCAGCAACCAAACTCTCTTACAGAAAAATTGTAGTTTGAGTAGATTGGTACCGAGAAAAATTCCTGGTCACCAGTCTCACCTGGGCCCTCAACACTGCCCAGCAATACTACCATGTTTTTCAGGTTACCTCATTCTGTCGTTCCCCACAATTATTTTTTCAGAATTTCTCTACTTTTCTCAAACTTCCAGTTTCCCCACTGTCCATCCATTCTCAATGGATGGCCTTGCCTCTTGCTTCATGGAAAAAAATAACCATCACATGAGAACTCTCTCAGTTTTCTAGCATCAGATCTGAAAAAATCAGATTGTGTCTGTGCCCATGCCCTCTTTCCTCCTTCTGCTGTAATGCAGGAAGTGTCCTGTCAAAGGTCAGTCCTTCCACTTGACCTCTAGATCCCACCCCTCTCCTACTTTCTCTCGCATATAAGTTTAACTCCAAACTATCTACTAGACCTTTCTCAATAGCTCTTAAACACAATCTTGTCTCTCTCACTTGAAAAAAAATTTTTTTTGAATCTCACATTCTCAGCTAACTAATCATCTCTTGCCCGCTTTAATGATTCAGCTTCATTTCTCCACTTTCTTACCTTCCATTCATCTTTTCTTTTCATTTTGAAACAATCACAGGCTTATAGAAAAGTTCAAGTACAATAGAAAGAATTTTCCCCTGAAACGCTGAAGAATAACTTGTTGACCCATTTCCCATATCCCATAAATCCTTTATTGCATATTTCCTAAAAACAAGGGTATTTTCTTCTATTTTTTTAAAGATTTTATTTATTTGAGAATGAGAGAGAGAGAGCACGAGCAGGGAGAGGCAGAGGGAGAGGGACAAGCAGACTCCACACTGAGCAAGGAGCCCAGTGTAGGACTCGATCCCAGGACCCTGATCCCAGGACCCTGACCTGAGCCAAAGGCAGGCGCTTAACCAGCTGAGCCACCCAGGCACTTCTGTATTTTTCTACATAACCACAAGACACCAATTAAAATCAGGAAATTAGCATTCATACATTGCTATCATCTAATGCTCAGAAGCCATTCATGTTTTGTAGTTGTCCCAAATATGTTCCTTATAGCAAAAGAATCTGGCTCAAAATCAAGCATTGCATTTTGGCTGTTATGGCCCTTCATTCTCCCTCAGCTTGGAACAGTGCCTCAGTCTTTCCTTGACTTTCATGACTGACACACAAGAAGATTATACACCACTTATTTTGGAGAATGATTCTCAATTTTAGGTTTTCTGGTATTTCCTCCTAAGTGGATTTAGATTATGCATATTAGGCAAGAAAACCACAGAATTAATGCTGTGTTCTTCTTACTGTATCTCATCAGATGGTGTTCATTATTGATTTGTCTCACTATTGGTGAAGTTACCTTTGAACGCTTAATTAAGATGGTATCTCTCTCCACTTGTAATTAGCAAATGTTTTGGGGGGAGGTACTTTGAAGCTGTGTAAGTATTCTGTTACTCCTCAAACTTTCAATTTATTCATTTATTTATATCTGTTTGAGCTTGAGCTCATGCTTTCCCAATAACTTGGTGGATTATATTTGTTACTATTTCAGTTTGTTTTGATTCTCATATTCTTTTGTTTTGGCCAGTGGTCACCTCTTCAGGCTGGCTTTTGTGTTCTTTTAACATGTCATCATCCTTCTTTGAGCACTTCCTTTCTGGCACAGTAAGATGTTCCAGTCTCATTTTGTACTTTTCCTTTTCTATCCCTGAAATTGGGCTTTCTCCAAGGAGCCTGATTCCTTTTGGCGTAATGGTATTTAGAAGTCAAGTTCTGGACACTAAGTGTGTTTGTGGCCTGATATTCACAAGCCCTCACAGTGAACAGGGCCAGGGAACATACACATACATTTACATGCATAATGTACCCATTTATATCTATATTAACTGATCTATTTATAGAAAACCATGGATTTATATTAATATCTCCAGTTCCAATCCAACACCACAGTGTTCATTCTAGTTTTCTCCCTTTTCATACTTATAACTCTCTTCTCTGATAGAGCTTTTTAATTCCCTTTTCCTTAATACGTGTACCCTAGTCACTCATTAGTCAATTCCATTCGAGTTTCTACCCCTCATTGCTCTACCAAAATAGCTGTCAACAAGTTATCAGTGATCATTGTTTCACCAAATACATTGAACACTTTTAAATCTTCATCTTACTAGACTTTTGGTCGCATTTGGCATAACTAACTGCCATATAGCTTTCTCTATATATAACTCTTCTGTCAATTTCTTTGATATTACATGTTTCTGATTTTCTTCTTATATCTATGGTGTATCCCTTCCACTCTGTTTTGCTGGATCTTTCACTTCTGCTTGACCTTTAAATGTTAAAATTTGTCAGTCTTTGGCCCCACTCATTTCTCATCTTAGTCTACATGCACTCCCTTGGCTTTAATTACCAATTTTATTAGTGACTCACAGGCTATAGTCTCTAGCCCTGACTACTCTTCTTAATTCCAGACCCAGAGATCCATCCATCTGCCACTTAACATCTTTACTTGGATTCCTCACTGTCACCTCACGCTAACATATCTAAAGCTGAACTCATGATCTTCCCCCTAAAACCTGCTCTCCCTTCATTATTCCATATATGGGTAAAAATAGCATAACTACCCACACTATTGTCCATGCCAAACCTCGACACCACTGGTGGCACCGCCATATCCTTTGCCCCTGTCTTATCTAATCAGTTACCAAACCTTGTTGCTTCTACTTCCTAAAAATGTTTTGAATACATCCATTTCTCTCTGTCTCCATTGCATTCACTCTAACCTTAGCAACATTGTCTCTCACCTGGAATCCCTTAATAGTCACCTAAATGATCTTGAATCTCTCCTTCCTTCCACCCCATTCCCTATATTGCACCCAAAGAGAACTTTTAAAGAAACATCTGATTTTTTCATTCCCTGACTACCTTTCAGTATTTTTCCATTTCTACTACAATAAAGTCCAAAATTTTGTAGTAAAGTTTTAAAAGGCCCTGAATTCTTTGACCTCTATCTGTTTCTCCAGGCTCATCTCATACCATTCTATTCCTCTCTTTTTCTGTGCTTCAGACACATATTATCCATTTCATCTCCCTTATCACCACACATATATACCCACACATCCTATAGGTTTCAACGTAAATACCAATGCTTGAATGAGATCAGAATATTGGCACCCTCGAATTAAATTAGGTCACCCTGTTATATTCTCTCATTGCACTTTGTATTATCCCTCCATAGTAGATACCACAGTTCGTAGCCACATATTTCTTTGAGTATTCATGCAGTCGATTTTATGCTCATGAAGGCAGAAGCCTTATATGTCTTTGTTGTATTTCTACCAGTTAGCACAATGCTTAATTCATGGTGCACACTCAACAAATATGAGATAGATGAATGGTTGAAAAGTTGAAAGGAAGTAAAATAGGAAGGAATGCTAATCTTCACAATGACAAATACTTGGGTAAAAAATAAATATTTCAGCCAGACATTTAAATATATCCAAATGGTCACATACTTTAGGTTTATATACATATAAACAATTATTTTTCTCTTTTAAGTCAGGCATAAGAGCCAATCTGATTGAGTAGCTTCTAATCATTTCACTTGTGTCATTCAGAAATCACTTTGATTTGGAAACCTTTTTTTGTTAACTCAGTTGCTCAAAAATGAAATTGGATTGTATCCTGGACACAGCAGGAAGGTAATTTAAAGAACCCATGAACATTGTTGAAATTATCATGCAAGCTTATTAAATGCAATGTATATTTAAATTGAAAAAACTTTCTTTATTAAACCTGGATAGATGAATTTTTACAGCTTCCAGCACTAAAATATATTAGATTTGAGAGTCAGGTTAGATTAATTTCTAATCTTTATGGAAATCATTTTTATTAAAAAGTGGAAAGTTAAGAATTTGACAGTTACAGGGCTTGGATAACTCTAAAAGGGTCATCATTTAAATATGCAGGGGAAGTAAAATCAGAGTGCTTTCATGATAAAGATGATTTGTTTATTTTATATGCTCATTTTTAAAAGCTGTTTTAATATTTGGGCTTGTTAAGGAAAATCTGAAATGTGGTTGAATACATTAAAACCTAAATAAAAGTTTTGACTTCCATTTCTACTTGTAAGAGCCAATCAAATAAATCTCAGCCTGGACTTAGATGCTAAGATGAAAAAGATTAAGTAGATATTTGCACTTATAATGTAAGTGATCAAAATATTTGATTTTTATTTGAGAATACATTCTATATTTTTCAAGTTAGCCAGTATTTTCTACTTTTATCAAAGAATACTTCACATAATTGTGATTTATCAGCTGATTATTTTCATTTCATACTGTTTCAATTTAAAGGACACTTTGGGTGTTGGGGGTGATTCACTCAGAGGTGCATAAAAATATTATTTTCCCCTAGGAAATGGCTGACAAGAGAGTGGGAGGAAGCTGCCTCTCTCCTTTGAATTTGGATTGCTCTTGGTGCTCTTAAAAGTTGGAAACCAAATGTCAAAGGAATACAACACTTTCCTCCTCCAAAAAAGCAAGGGCATTTGTCTAGTGTGTTTATTAGCAGTTTGCAAGTGGCTGGAAGGTGGTAACTGATGAGAACTGACTTTTGGAGTCTTCGAAAGAGTTAACTGTTCTCACAATCTAGGCCTTTCAGCCAATGATTATATAGAATGACGTCTTCATGAAATGAAGATAAGAATGAAAAACAGAGATTCATGTATTTACTTTTGAGTATCCATCAGAGAAATTTAGAAAAGGAGTTTACTAAGCGCACATGAGAAAAGACAATCCTGTTCATAGACACTAATTTCATGTTGTTGCATTGATTTAGTGTTATTCTCAGCCAAACGCCTAAGAATTAACACTGTCCCCTTTCCTGCCTTCTTTTTGTATTCACAATAGCACCTGGCATGGAGCTTTCAATGTGTAGCTTAGTAAATATCTATCATTCTGCATCTTTTGCCAGCATTTTAAATTCAACACATCCAAAACCAAACACAAGTCTCATCCCAATCAATCACTATCTTTTCCAGACCTCCTGATTTCCCGCAATGGTGCCAATGTTTTTCTAATCAGCCAGCCTGAAAATTTCAGTCAGACACTTTTATGTTTATCAGTAATTTATTTATTCAACATATATTAAGGTCTTATCATGCCCTGAGCTATATGGTGTACTTAATAAATGTTTACTAAATGAATTAATGAAATAATTCCACATGTATTTATTGAGTGCTTCTCATGTGTTGGGGAATATAAGAGAGAAAAAAGATTGAGAACCAGCTGCTGCCTTCATCACCTTATAATAGGGTAGAGAGAATCATGCATATGTATAAAAATCTACAGTAACAGATTAGATGCAGTAACAGCTGTAAGATATGTATAAACAAAGCTCTGTAGGAGCACAAAAGAAGGTAATACCATCCCTGCCTTGGAGCATCATGGACCGTGGCCTGTTACCTGAAGAACTTGTCATTCATGCTGCAAGTTGAAGGATCATTTGGGAAGACAGAGATAGGCTGTGGGAGAAGGAATGAAGAAGGACAGGAACACATGATGTAGCTCCAGATACATGAAAAAGAAGGGGATTCAGGACAGGGCTGGTAGTCAAATTTGTCTGTAGCAAAGGATGCAAAGAGTGAAATAATGAAAGCTTAAGTGAGAAATGTAACAACTGTGGTTTGGATGGAAAGAATTTAGATTTCTAGGCTAAGGATTTTGGACATTAGTATGCTTTGAGAAACTGAAATATTTTTACATACAATGTGTGACCAGAGCTGTGCTTTGTCCAGAGAAGAGAAACCAAGATGTCAAGAGTAAACAAACCGTGGAATGGCTTGTAATATGTAATATGATGAATATTTGAAGGACTCTGGAATGGTTAGAAGAGGAAAAACTTTCAGATCAAATAGCTGTTTTTGATTATCCAAGAGACTGGCCAGTGGAAGAGAGAGTGTGTCAATTTTTGGTAGATCAAAAGGACAGAGATAAATTGGTGAAAGAAGAAGACAGCAGATTTCAGTTCAAATCAACAAATTACTTTCTAATATGGATGAATAAAAATAGAATTGGAATTGAGTGGTTTCATGAAGCAATAGCTAAACTTTGAGGAGAATATCAGAAAAGTAGAAGGCTTGTATGTCAAAGTGAGGGGTTGAACCAAATGAATTTTACACTTCTCCCAATTCCTAAGATTCTAGTATTCTAGCTTATAGTTGGTTGTGGGATGATTAAAGAGAACAGAGCTTTTGAGAAACCAATAGCAAGACTTCTGTGAGACTCAGGACACAAGATGATAAAGACCTTGATAATGTGTATTGGAAAAAGACATGACCATATTAGCTAATACTTAGATAGCATTTATTAGATACAGCACTGCTGCAAGCACTTTAAATATATTGGCTCACTTGATCCTTACAACCCCACTTCATACATGGGAAACCAAAGTACAGAAAGATGCAGTGACTTGCCCACAGTTGCATAGTTAATCCATGGCTGAGCTACCATTCCAACCCAAGAAATCAGCCTTTAGAGTCCAGACTTCTAACTACCATGCTATACTGGCTCTTCAGAGAGAGAGAACTAGAATTGAAAACAGAAGACCTGACTAGCAAATAAGGGAGAAAAAAGATGAAAACATAATGCCGAAGTTCATAGTTTGGAAAACCAGGAATATTATCATGGTATTAACAAAAATAGTGAAATCAGGGTAAGAAACTGGATTATGAGTAGAAATTAAAAGGTAGTTTATATACATATTGAGTTTAAGTTGCTGGTGGACTAGCCAGGTAGAACTATGTAGCATGATATTTGTGAAATTGAAAGTAAGTCAAGGACTATAACTTTGTCTAAATACAGCTAAATTAGTATACTACCTATGCATAGCTTTCCTGCAGTATAGTACCACCTCACTGGAATGCTGGTATTGTGGGACAACGATAGACACGAAGTCAATTTCTTTATTCCATTATTAATCCATAGAAGAGTGGATGTGGCAGCTTTTAGGACATGTATAAAACATTTCTCTTAGAGTTCAAATGAAACTAACCACCACAGAACCTTTTAAACATTTTAGTGATGGCCATAGAGTAAAATTATAAATCTAAAAAACCAAATGTATTAAGTGGCACTAACCTGTGTATTCAAATAATGTATAAGGACACTTATATGCCTTTGTCTTCCTCATGCAGAGGATTTTTTTGACTCTGGATTCTTTACATTTCCTTTCTCCTTGTCATATTTATTTATAGGGGTAAAAATAAACTGTAGGTGCATGGTCTTCTGGGCGATGATGGCAACTTTGTAAATATGTATGCAGCCCTTCCCCAGGTCTTTGACAGAAAGCTGCTCTCCATGCCTCTGTAATGCCTTGAACACTCCTTCTGGGTGAAGGATGCAGGAGCCTACCACAGTCACACGGGTGGCCTTATGACTGCTAGCATTGTCTCTCTGGTAGACTACAGTTAGACTTCATTTTGTAAAGCCAGAGAGCCCTTTGCAAGAGTACTGAATGAGGAAAAAACCCAACTTTCTAAGCCCTTTCAAATTCAGAATACCTTGGTCCATCTGCATGAAGTGTCGTTCTACCAGACAGCTTTGGCCTCACCATTGAAGTTTGCTTTCCAATGTGACTGGGGGCTTCAGTGTGTCTCTGAAGATCTCTCAGTCCATGCTGGTAGAGCTTCAGGGTACATGGACCTTCTGATGCTAAGCTGGGAGTCTTACTGCCTTAGCAAAATACGTGTAGGAATTTTAGATGTGCATCAAGGGAATTAATGAAATTCATTTGGAGGACAAAAGAGGTAATGCCAAAATTCTTTCAAGAAGGAAAAACAGGTCTAATATCAGTCAGGGAAAGGAGAGAAAATTTTCCTAGTGCTATTTTAACATTATATCAAATGGTACCAAAAAGAGTTCAAAATTTTATAAAAAACAGCTTTCTAACTTTCCAATAAATACTTCTTAAGCAGCCACTCTGAGCCAGGATGTAGTAATAATTGTCCCAATAGTCATTGTATATAGTTTTATAAGTGGTAACACTGTTTTATCGAGGCCAGTGATGTGAGTTTTGTTCCCTGATGAGCCAGATGGTCACAGACTGCAAATAGGTAGCAAGGATGATAAGAAAGTCTCAGGAAAGAGCTGTGGATAGACCACACAAACTTTCCCATAGCTGAACACTCAGTCCAGAGCCCCTGGCCTACTACTAATGATAGGTTGAGAGTTCCCAAAGTTCTGATTTATTCCCTAAGGGTTTAGCCTGACAACCTGGTACCTACTGGGTCACGTGAAAAGCATTTGTGAGGCAAAGTATCTAGATTTCAACATTCTTTGAAAACGGAATGCTATAGGATAGGCGAATGTATTGGCTTCATAGTCAAAAGATTAAGAGAGAGTCTTGCATTCCATAGCCATGAATGAGTAGAGGTTCACCCCAGCCTCAACGCTATCAGCCTCTGATCACTGAGATAAGCAAAATATGACCTCTAGAGATAAGCAAAATATGACCTCTAGACTTAGGGGAGAATATTTTATTTGGCCAAAAAGGAAACAAGCTTTATTCCAGGGGAGAGTCTAGATATTGAAAAAAAGGCCAGCTATTGTATTGAAGTCAAAAGTTGTAAGCAAGGCATGATTTCTTTCTCTTACCAGCTTTTTCAGATTTACCATAGAACAGTTCACCATTTTATAAAGGAAATCCAAAGCCATGTGATAACCATAATCTATGAAACATTAAGCTGAAAGACGATTCTACTCTTGATCTTCGCATGCTAGATTCTTTTACATTTTTGTTCTTATCCATCAAGAATTTGAGAATCATATCAAGATTTTCGTAGGCTGGAGTGTGTTATTGTTGTTTTTGTTGCTGCTGCTGCTGCTGTTATTGTTGTTACTCCTGCTTGTATGTTGCTATTTGTGCAGAATGAGCTGGTTGACATCTTGTATTCTCTTCAATCAGATACTTGTTCAAATGTAAGATAGTTTTAAGATTCCTAATATATATTGAAGCCCATTGTAATGCTGGGGCTGAAGGACAAGTGTCCCGCATATGTCCTAGGTTTTCTGTAACTAAAGAAATGTTCACTATTACACATCAAACACACAAAAAAAATATGATCTGTAGCCCAAAATAAAACCAAGTCTTTGTCAGCAAGGTACTTGTAAAGATCCCATGGGCATGCTATTGAATTAACTCTATGCAGTAAAATAAAAGCATTATCAACTAATATTTTTCCAATTGCTTTTCAGAGAAATAGAGACCAAAAAGGTGTGTGTGCACGTGTATGTGCATGCCTGCATTTGTGAGCATGTGTTTTATTAACAGTTACTTATACTAGTCCCACTCTACCACTGAGGAATAAAAGTTGCTGAAAGCCATAAAATAAAAATGATTCAAATATTTGAAAAAATAATACCAGGTACACAAACTTTTGTTCTTGACAATATTTCTTATTTGTGGTTGATTCATTGCCTAATTTTAGTGAAGAACTTGGTATACACCACAAAAACTTAAGCCCTTAAGCTGTGTGAGTCCGCACTGACCACACTTACCAAATCAACTTAATTTTTCCCCGTTACTCTTATTTCCCATGTTAATGACACAAGACACTGAGAAAATCCTCATAATTTCCCCCCAAAAAACATTGTGTTATAATCTATGAAAGAGAAGGGTTTCTGTCTATTCAGAATCATTCATTCCAAATTCTTGATTTTCCTTATGCTTCCAACCTGATTTCTTTTGATCTTTCTGGACAAGGAGACACATAATAATTTCTTAATTTTTATAAATTTTTACGTCAACAGTGTCCTTTCCTTGTTTAGAATGTCACATTATACTATTGAAAATATTACATAAGTGTATAAAATGTATATTTTAGAACCTATAGATATCCAGATTTAATAATTTGGGGTCCCCAGTGTTATCTTTGTCTAATATTGGGCACAGCCAAAGTGCCAAGAATAAAAGAATTTACTTTACTGCGAACTTCTGTCTAAAAAGTAAATCTCAGAGAAAGGGTTCTGAGGGAGGCTGTGAAGGATTTACTGTTTGATCAAATTGTTCTTTGTCAGCATGCAACAAAGAAGTGTTCCAGTTGTATCCTAGTTCAATTTATACAAGTGTTGCTCATTGTCGACATGCATAAAGAAACTTATTAAAAATGAAATGTCTCAATAGAACTTTAAAGTGTCTGCCTGTATTTTTCATGTTCTTTTCCAATACATTTGCACAGAAGAATGTTTATATTTTAGCATTCTTTTGTCATATTTTGTAGCCTGTAAAGTTAATGTATTTTCAACCAGATAGAAAATATTACACATAGACTAGAACTACTCATGAGTCAAATATGTTAGAGCAAATATTATTTCTATCATGTTTATAAATTATACAATTGTCAGCATCTGTTTTCTGTTAGTCCTTGTCCCACGCCTACCCCACTGCTGATTATAAAGAGATTGGGATTGAAAAACATCTTCGAATCGGTCCAGAAACTCCATTTGGAACTGGATGCAATTGCAGGGATGTTGATGCAGTTCAAAATGAGGAATGCTTATTGTTTAAGATCTGCTTCTCCATTTGTAGTAATTTATTTCTTAGAGGATTCCTGCACTCATGAGGATATTGCTTCCCACCTGGATGCTTGCGGTGCTGAAACTATAAATCAGATTAGTGGTTGTGGCTTGTATCCATGGAGGGCTTTGTGTTGAGGAGTGCAAGAGTTAGAGTAAGTCATATCTCCACTTATTTATTCAATAGAGCAGTCCCTAAAGAAAGTTGTTTCTCACTGATTCTTTATATTCTTTTGTAAATTATTATTAATATTTCAGTGGTCTAAAATAACATAATGAACAGCTATAAACCCACAACTTAACTTTAAAAATTAACAAATACAAATGAAGTCCCTGTGTGTCCTTTTGTGGTCCTATTCCTCTCCCTTCCCTGCAGGGGAAATGACAGTTCTAAATTTAATCATCCTTGTACATATTCCTATACTTTTACAAGTACATGCATACCTGTAAAAATATGTTTTCTTCATGTGTTTAAATTTCATATGAATAACTTCCTTCTCTCATCATTATGTTTAAAAGGTTTATCCATATTGAGGCATGTACTTCTACTCCATTCAAATTAGCTTCTGGGTTTTTTACACTGTATGAAGGCAACAAAATTTATCCATTTTCCCATTGATGCACATTTAGATTAGGACACACACACACATATCAATGAATTTGCTTCTTCAAAATGTTCTTAGGTATTCTTAGTCTTTTCTGTTCCATATAGATTTTAGGATCAGGTTTTCAAACTTTGTGAAAAATGTTGGGATATTCACTGGAATTACACTGAACTTACAAAACTGATAAAGGAAAATCGACATCCTAATGATATTGAGGCTTGTGAGCCATGAACACAGTATATCTCTTCATTGATTGAGCCTTTGTATATCTTCAATTCAAAAAGTTTAAACATCTTTTTTGTATTTTACCTTATTTTTTTTATTTTAATGCCAGTTAACATACAGTGTTGTATTAGTTTCAGGTGTACAATATAATCAACAATTCTATACAACACTCAGTGTTCATCACTAGAAGTGCACTCCTTAATCCCCATCACCTATTTCTCCCAATTCCCCCACCCCTCCCCTCTGGTAACCATCAGTTTGTTCTCTATAGTTAAGAGTCTGTTTCTTTGTCTCTCTCTCTTTTTTTCCCCTTTGCTTATTTGTTTTGTTTCTTAAAGTCCACATATGAATGAAATAGTATGGTATTTGTCCTTCTCTGACTTATTTTGCTTAGCATAATACTCTCTAGCTCCATCCATGTCATTGCAAATGGCAAGATTTCATTCTTTTTCATAGCTAAATAATAGTCCATCGTTTGTGTGTGTGTACGTACCACATATTCTTTATCCATTCATCAATCAGTTGTCACTTGGGCTGCTTCCATATCTTGGCTATTGTAAATAATGCCACTATAAACACAGGAGTACATGTATCCCTTTGAATTAATGTTTTTGTATTCTTTGGGTAAATATGCAATAGTATGATTGCTGGATAGTAGGCTAGCTCTATTTTTAACTTTTTTTTTAAAGATGTTATTTATTTATTTGACAGAGAGGAGAGAGATCACAAGTAGGCAAAGAGGCAGGCAGAGAGAGAGGGGGAAGCAGGCTCCCCACTGAGCAGAGAGCCCGATGTGGGACTTGATCCCAGGACCCTGAGATCATGACCTGAGCCAAAGGCAGAGGCTTTAACCCACTGAGCCACCCAGGCGCCCCTTAACTTTTTGAGGAACCTACATACTGTTTTCCATAGTAGTGTACCAGTTCACATTCCTATCAACAGTGCAAGAGGATTTCCCTTTCTCCACATCTTCGCCAACACCTGTTGTTTCTTGTGTTGTTGATTTTAGCCATTCTGACAGTTGTGAGGTGATATTTTATTTCTGGGTTGCAAGAGTGCAACAGATTTCTGTACATTGATTTTCTGTCCTGGAACTTTGCTGAATTCATGTATCAGTTTTAGCAATTTTTTGGTGGAGTCCTTTGGATTTTCTTATGTTGAGTATCATTTCATCTGCAAATAGTGAAAGTTTTACTTCTTCCATGCCAATTTGAGTGCCTTTTATTTCTTTTTGTTGTCTGCTGTGGCTAGGACTTGCAGTACTTTAAGCAACAGTGGTGAGAGTGGACATCCCTGTCTTGTTCCTGACCTTAGGGTAAAAGCTCTCAGTTTTTCCCCATTGAGGACAATGTTAGCTCTGGGTTTTTCATATATGGTCTCTACTAGGTTGAGGTATGTTTCTTTGAAACCTACTTTCTTGTGGATTTTTATCATAAATGGATGTTGTACTTCATCAAATGCTTTTTCTGCATCTATTGAAATGATCATGTGGTTCTTATCCTTTCTCTTATTGATGTGATATATTGCATTGGTTGATTTAGGAATATTGAACCACCCTTGCAACCCAGGAATAAATCTCACTTGATCATGGTGAATGATTTTTTTAAATGTATTGTTGAATTTGGTTTGCTAATATCTTGTTGAGGATTTTTGCATCTATGTTTATCATGGATATTGGCCTATTGGTCTCTTTTATTTGTGATGTCTTTATATGGTTTTGGTATCAGGGTAATGCTGGCCTCATAGAATGTATTTGGAAGTTTTCCTTCCTTTTCTATTTTTGGAATAGTTTGAGAGGAGTAGATGTTAACTCTCCTTTATTTTTTTTTAAGATTTCATTTATTTATTTGACAGAGAGAAAGACAGTGAGAAAGGAAACCCAAGCAGGGGGAGTGGGAGAGGGAGAATCAGGCTTCCTGAAGAGCAGGGAGCCTGATGCAGGGCTCGATCCCAGGGGCCCTGGGATCATGACCTGAGCCGAAGGCAGACATTTGACAACTGAGCCACCCAGGCACCCCAGCTACTCTATTAGTTTTTTTTTTTTTTTTTGACATCCATTTGTGTGATAAATGTTTCTCCATCTCCACACTTTTAATCTGCAGGTGTCTTTATGTCTAAAATGAGTCTCTTCGAGGCAATATATATATGGATCTTTTTTTTATCCATTCTGTCATCCTGTGTGTTTTGATTAGAAGATTTAGTCCATTTACATTCAAAGTAATTTTTTGAAGATTTTTATTTATTTATTTGAGATAAAGTGAGCGAGAGAGAGAGCACAAGTCAGGGAGAGAGGCAGAGGAAGAGGGAGAAGCAGGCTCCCTGCTGGGTAGGAAGCTTGATGTGGGGCTCAATCCCAGAACCCTGGGATCATGACCTGAGTCAAAGGCAGATGATTAACCAACTGAGTCACCCAGGCGCCCCTCAAAGTAATTATTAAGAGATATGTATTTATTGCCATTTTATTACTTGTTTTGTGGTTGTTTCTGAAGATTTTCTCTGATCCTTTCTTGTCTTGCACTCTTTCATGTTTTGCTGGTTTTCTTTAGTGATGTATTTGGATTTATCTCTCTTTCTTCTTTGTATGTTTAGTAGTGGTTTCTGATATATGGTTAACATTAGGTTTATATATCACCTCTTCTGTATATAGCAGTCTGTATTAAGTTGATGGTCATTTAAGTTTGAACCTAGTCTTTTCTCCTCTCCTCCCCACGTTTTAGGTATATGTTTTATTTTATATCCTTTTTTTGTGAGTTCCTTGACTGATTTTTTTTACAGAAACATTCATTTTTATTGATTTTCTGTTGCCTACCTTTATACTGTCACTTTTGGTCTCTCCTTTTCATTAAAAGATTCCCCTTTAATATTTCGTACAGGCCTGATTTACTGTTTGTGTACTCCTTTAGTTTTTGTTTGTCAGGGAAACTCTATCTCTTCTATTCTTAATGATAGCCTTGCTGCATAGAGTATTCTTGGCTGTGGATTTTTCTCATTCAGCACATTGACTATATTGACGCCACTTTCTTCTGCCTTGTCAAGTTTCTGTTATGAAATCACTTGCTAGCTTTATGGGCTTTCTCTTGTAAGTTACTGACTCCTTTTGTCTTGGTGCTTTTAAGATTTTTTTTTCTTTATCACTGTTTTTGCATATTTAATTATAATATTATTATATTGGTGTGGGTCTGCTTTTGTTGATTTTGATGAGAGTTCTCTGTGCTTCCTGGATCTGGATATCTGGTCTCTTCCCCAGATTAGGGAAGTTTTCAGCTGTTATTTCTTCAAATAAATTTTCTGCCCCCTCTTCCCTCTTTTTCTTCTTCTAAGACTCCTATAACAAGAATGCTATTACATTTGATGGAGTCACTGAGTTCCCTAAGCCTATTCTCATTTTATGTAATTCTTCTTTCTCTCTTTTGGTCAGCTCGATTACTTTCCATTACTATGTTGTCTGAGTGACTAATCTGTTCCTCTGTTTCTTCCATCCTGCTGCATTCCATCAGGTGTGTTTCTTAATTTGTTTACTAAACCTGTTACCTCTACTATGTGTTAAGGGCCTTGCTCGTGTCTTCTTCCTTTCTTAAGTCCAGTGAGTATCCTTATGATAAGTGCTTTAAATTCTCTGTCAGACATGTTACTTATATCTGTTTCACTAGAGCTCTGGCTATGGCCTTATCCTGTTCTTTCATTTTGTGTGCCTCTCTGTGTCTGTTTCTGTGTTAAGAAAGTCAGCTATGCTTTCTGCTATTGCAAGTAATGACTTTATGAAAAGGAGGTCCTGGAGTGCCCTGATGTGAAGCATCCCCTATTCACCAGAACATGGTAGTTCAACAGAGTATCCTTATGTGTATTGCTTAGGCCCTGGTATAGTGCCCGAGTCACTTTTCCTTTCAGTGCAGTCATCTGCCCTGACTCTCTGGCTGTTGTGGGCTGTGCTTACTCTCTGTGGTGCTAGTGGGACCCAAGCAGGTCAGCCCCAAGGGGAGGTACCCACTGGGGACCTTGGGAGCAGGTTGGCGGTGTTAGCAAAATTTGCAATGGGCCACTAGGACTATGCCAGATCCCCCAAAATGCTGCAGTGGCTAGGAGCTATGTGCCAGGGTGGCAGAGGGCACAAGGCAATGACTGGGCATGGCATGAGGCAGCAGCTGTACACCCGGCATATGGGTGTGGTGTACATGGGTACCTGGGAACATGTGGCTGGGGCTGCACTGCAGCTCTGCCAAGTGCTCAATCAGCCTAAATGAAATTTGCCCTAAGCCCTGAGCCAACGCTACAAGAGCCTGTGCCACCCCACCTCCCACAGGTGACTCTGTTTATGCTGGAGTATGGGAGAGGAAAATGGCACCTGCCAACTCCCTTATTTTCAGTGAAGTCCTCCAACACTCTCTGAAATCAGATTGAATAGATCTGTCTCCGATTTGCCTTTGGCACTGTGTAAACTGCCGTTTTTATGTTGCCTCTCTGCACAGGTTGCTGTCTCTTTAAGGGCAGTGACCCAGCTATCACTCGCCCTCATGGCTCACCCAGTACTGAGTCTGCTGATTTAAAGCTCCAGGTTCCCATGTCCCACTGGTTATACAAACTCACAGAATTCAGCCCCTCCATTTTTCTAAGCCAAATGTTATGGGGATTAGTCTTCCCCATGTGAAATCTCTGGTGAGAGGGCCTGTTTCTCTGCCCTTTCGTCCCCATACAGCTCCATCCCTCCTGCAGGCAGCCTCCCTCCACCTTTCTGAACTTCCTAACCTTTCAAACACAGCTTCTTCTCTATGTTTAGTTATGGTGTTTGTTCTGCCAGTCTTAGAATCACTCTCTGGTTTATTGACTTGGATGTGGATGATAATCTAGTTGTAAACATGGGACAGAGTGAGTTCAGGGTCCTCATACTCTGCTGTCTTCCCAAGCCCCTAAAAAAGTTCTAAAAATTTTACATAAAAGAATGTTGGGGGTTTTTTGCTAGATTTATTATTGTGAGATTTTTTAAGTGCATATTCTAATTTGGCTTCCTTATATAGACATGATGTTGATTTTTTCTGTTGATCTTGTATCCACCAACTTTGCTGTCCTCTTCTATTTCTCATAGTTTACCTATACATTCCATTTTGTCTCTTCCTTTTCAGGTATTATACATTATATATTTTTGGTTACCTTATGAAACTAGCCAACATCTCTAGTACAGCATTGAATTAGAAGGATTAGTTGTAGTACTTCTGACTTGAAGAAGAATATCTCTATTATTTTATTATTAAGTGTGATGATTACTTTAGGATTTTGGGAAATCACTTCTATAATATCCAGTAAGTCCCCTTCTAGTCATGTTTTGCTTAGAGATTCTATCATGAGTAGGAACCGAGTTTTATGTAATGCTCTTTCTGTATTTAAGATAATTTTTCTTTAATCCATTATGAAATGAACTAAAAGGAAATGGGTTAATTCAATAATGAATTAGATGACTACATTTTCAAAAGTTAAACATCCTAGTGTTCATGCCTACTTGGTTGTAATAACCTTTTTTAAAATTTTTTTTATTTATTTATTTGAGAGAGAGAGAAAGAGAGAGTGCAGGCATGACTTGGGGGAGCGGCAGTGGGAGAGGGAGAAGCAGATTCCCTGCTGAGCATGGAGCCGGACCCTGAGATCATGACCTGAGCCAAAGTCAGATACTTAACCAACTGAGCCAGCCAGGAGCCCCAGTTTTAATATCTGTATTTGTGTACGTGTGTGTGTGTGTGTGTGTGTGTGTGTGTGTGTGTGCTGGTTTGTTTTCCAGATCTTTTATTGGAGATTTTTGTAGCCATGTATATTAGTGAGATTGGCCTATAGAAAAGTCCCTTTTTTCCTTACCCCATTTTGGAACTAGATTATAGTAGTCTCACAAAATCATTCAGGAAGACTTCTCTCTTTTCTTGTTGTCTGGTATAGCTTAAAGTAGAGATTATCTGTTTCTTAGAAGTTTAGCGAAGTACACATACAAAACCATGTGGGCCATTTTCAGTGTCTTTAATGGATATTCAGGCTTTGTATTTCCTCTCAAGTCCATTTTGTTTTCTTGAAAAATATGTACTTCTTCTAAGGTTTCAAACTTACTGGCATAAAATTGTTCACAGCACTCTCATTTATTTTTATATTTTAATCTTTAATGTTTATTTGTATCATTTCTTTTCTTACTTTCCTTGCTTTCTCTTGCCAGGGGGTTTTCTATTTTATTATTCATGTCAAAGGCACAGGTTTTGGTTTTGTTGATCTTCTCTACTGCTTCTTTGTTTCTGGTTTCATTAACTTCTGCTCTTACCTTATTTTTGTTTCCTTCCTTCTACTTATATGCATGCAGTCTTTTTTCTAATTTTTTGAGTTCAACACTTTTTTCATTAATTTTCAATTGTTCTTTTCTGTTAAGTGAATGTAAGACTGTAAATTTCCTGTAAGTACTGTCTAAGCTATATCTCACAACTTTTTATAGGTAGTATTTTCATTATCATTCAGTTCCTAATTTCCAATATAATTTTTATGTAAGCCATGAATTATTTGAAGTGTTTTTTAAAGAATACTTTTCTGTGCGTTTTTTTTTTCTTTTTGTTTATTGATTTCTAATTTTAGCGCACTTTGCTGAAACATCGTGATCTGTAGGATGTAAAATCTTTGCCATTTATTGAGCCTTGCCTTGTGAACTACTATTTGTCAGTTTTAGTAGGTATTCTCTATGTGCTTGAAAAGAATATATATCATATAATCATAGCTTTGGGGTTCCATATATGTCCAGTATATTAAAGTTGTTAACTGTACTATTCAGATTTTCTACTTCCTCACTAACTTTTTATCTTCTTATTGCTGATTGTGAAATTTTCAATTTGTCTTATTATCAGTCTGTCAGCTTTTGCTTTATCTATCTAGAAGGTATATTTTCTTATCCAATCTGGATTTTTACATCTCCCTGATGAATTATTCCTTTTATCATTATGTAATGACCCTCTTTATCCATAATAATGCTTTATACCTTGAAATCTGTTTTGTCTGACAATGTTATAGCTACATCATTGCTTCTCTTGGATGATACTTTTCTAGAATGCCTTTTTCCTTTTATTACCAAATTTGTATTAGTATATTTTAGCACATCTCGTATTAACAGAAACAATGTAACTCGATTTTCTTTTCGACTAAGTTCCAGAGTCTCTCTCTTTTAAATTTCAAGTTCAACCTGTTTTTATTTACTGGGATTGCTGACATGTTTGGATTTACAGACCAGAATCTTCTTTTATGTCTCTTATTTATAATATTTATTTTTTTCTTTGTCTTTCCCCCTTTTCTGCTTTTATTGTTGTTGTTGTTGCATTATCTTCATTCTTTTTCGACCTTGGAAGTTGTAAATTTCTGTGTATTTCTGTTCTTTTGGTCATTACAGCTGATTTCTTAACATTTTGTTAAAATGCAACACATATACAGAAAAGTACAAAAGTCATAAGTGTACAGCCTAGTGATTTATCTAAGTATAAAACACCTGTTAACTGCCACCCATGTCAAAATGTAGGATACTATACCCAGAAGCCTCCTTTGTCACCCTCCCCAATTATTGCCTCCTCCTTCCTTCCTCCCCAACATAACTATCCTGACTTCTAATATTTGCCTGCTTTCCAAAAATTTTATTAATAGAATCTTACAGTATGTATGATTTTGCATCTCATTTCTTTCACTCAAAATTATTTTTGGAGGAATTCATCTGTATTATGGTGCATAGCTGTAGATCATCCATTTTCATTGTGACATACTATTTTTTTTTGCAAAATTATCTACCACAATTATATCTTCTATTGTTGATGGATATTTAAAGCATTTCCATTTTTTGACTAGCACATATAATTCTGTAAACACTTTTATACATATCTTTCAGTGAACATTTGCTTACTTGCGCTTCTATTGAGTAAGTACTAAGAAAAGAAATGGAATCACTGAACCACAGGGTATACATATATCAAACTTCAGCAGATAATGTCAGAGTTTTCCAAAGTGGTTGTACCAACTTACGCAATCATCTGTAGTATATGAGACTTTTTATTACTTCACATTGTTACCAATATTTATTACTCTCAGTCTTATAGATTTTAACCATTCTCGTGGGTGTACAGTGGTATTTCATTATTATGTTATTTCATTTCTCCCTGATAAGTGATGATGCTAAGCATGTTTCCATCTGGTTTTGTAGACTAAGATATCATCTTTTATAAAGTATCTCTTAAGATCTCTTGCCCATTTTTCTTTTTTCTTAAGATTTTATTTATTTATTATTTATTTATTTATGAAAGAGACAGAAAGAAACAGAGTGGAGGGAGGGGCAGAGGGATATGCAGAGAATCTTAGGCAGATTCCGTGCTGAGCATAGAGCCCAACATGGGCTCAGTCTCATTACCGTAAGATTGTGACTTGAGCCAAAACCAAGAGTCAGGCGCTTAACCAGCTGAGCCACCCAGATATCCCAAGATCTCTTGCCGATTCTTGTATTTAGTTATGTGTCTTATTATTTATTTAAGGAAGTTCTTTGTATATTCTGGATACAAGCTCTTTTTTCATTTATATGTGCTATGAATATATTCTACCACTTAGAGCATGTTATTTGTCTTTTGGTTAGAAAACAATATATTTTTTTTAAAGATTTTTTATTTATTTGACAGAGAGAGATCACAAGCAGGCAGAGAGGCAGGCAGAGAGAGAGGGGGAAGCAGGCTTCCCGCTGAGCAGAGAGCCCGATGTGGGGCTCTATCCCAGGACCCTGAGATCATGACCTGAGCCGAAGGCAGAGGCTTTTACCCACTGAGCCACCGAGGCACCCCGAAAACAATCTAATTTTGATACAGCCCAACTTATTATTTTTTGCCCTTATGGTTAGCATTTTTGTGTACTGTTTAAGAAATTTTTTTTACCCTAAGATCATGAAATTTTTTTCTTATGTTCTAGAAATTTTGATAGTTTATATTTACTACATTGTATCTGGAATTGATTTTCTATATGGGGTGAGGGTTTTTTTTTTTCTAGTGGACACTTAGTTTCCCAAAACCACTTAAAACAGCAGTCATTTCACAGTTGCCTGCCATGCCATCTTAACCATAATTCAAGTATCCTTATAAGTTTTAGGACTCTAGGGGCACCTGGGTGGCTCAGTTGTTAAGCGTCTGCCTCTGGCTTCGATCATGATCCCAGGGTCCTGGGATCGAGCCCCATATCAGGCTCCCTGCTCAGTGGGGAGCCTGCTTCTCCCTCTCTAGCTCCCCCATGGTTTGCATTCCCTCTCTCACTATCTCTCTCTCTCATAAATAAATAAAAAATCTTTTAAAAAAATGACTCTATTCACTCTCATTGGTCTATTTGCTATTGTGTCAATACCCACTGTCTAAATTAACATAACTTTACAGTAAGACTTGCTGTTGGCTAGAGTACATCTACTCACCTTAATCTGCTTCTTTCTTTAGCTGGTTAATACTTACACACATGTACAAACACATACACACACCCCACACAAACTGCCAAGATATTGATTGAGGTTGCATTGAATCTGGAGAATACTATGGGGGAAATTGACATCTTTAATTTTATTTTTCAGGTAATGAGTTTGACATAGCTTTCCATTTATCCAGGTCTTCTCTAATTTTTCTCATAAAGTTTTATAGTTTTCATCATAAGTCTTACAGATATTTTTTTAAATTTATTACTAGGTATATGATGTTGTGATGCTGTTATACATGGTTTAAGTATTTCTCATTGTTGTTGATGAAAAGAGAACTTTTTTATATATTAGCCTAATATCTGAAGAACTTGCTAAATTCACATATTCTAATAATTTATATAGATTCTTTTTGTAGTTAGTATATACACAATCATACTATCTTTGAATAATGATTTTATCTATTCTTTTTCAATTTTATACATTTTATTCTTTTTCTTATATTATTGCACTGGCTAGGACCTCTAAAATTATGGTATATAGAAGTAATGATCATAGGCATCTTTCCTCAGTTCTCAATAATAGAAAAACTATTTCAACATCTCACTATTAAATATGATGTTTGCTGTAGGGTTTTTTGTAGCTAATCTTTATCAGATTAATGTTCCTCTTAGTCTTAGTTTGCTATAAGCGTTTATAGATGTTTCCTATTTTACTGAGTACTTACTATATATCTATTTAGATGATCATATGATTTTTTCTTTTATTCCATATATAAGATGAATTACATTGATTGATTTTCAGATATTAACATAATCATATATTCCTAGAATAAGCACAATTTGATCATTATATTATTTCATGTTCTGTAATGCTAGATTTGTTGTTTGTGTTTTGTTTAAGATTTTTCATTCATATTCATGAGTGAAATTGACCTGTATTTTTTCCTATAATATTCTTGGCAGGATTTTATATCAAGGTTATGCTGGCCTCATAACTCACATTGTGGTATTTCCTCTTTTTCTATTCTTTGAAAAAGATTATTCAAGATTGACAGTTTTTCTTTCTTAAAAGTTTGGTATATTTACAAGTGAAGTCATCTGAGACTGTGATTTTCTTTGTAGGAATATTTTTCATTGTGGATTTAGGTTCTTTATAGAACCTATTCAGTTTCCTTTTGTGTGTATATGTTCATTATTGTAAATTGTGTTTACTAGGAATCTCTCCATTTCATTGAAATTTTCAAATATATTGACAAAAAGTTGTTTGTAATATTCTTTTATGATGTTTTATGTTTGTACATTCAATAGCGATGTCATCTTTTTCATTTGCGATATTCTGTATTTTCTTCATCATCAGTTCCCATCAGAAGTTTATCAGTTTTATTGAGCTATGCAAATTGTCAAGCATTGGCTTTCTTTATTCTTTATATTGTATGTTTGTTCCTATTTAATTAATTTCAGCTTTAATGATTATTATTTTCTTTCTTCTACCCTCTTTGAGTTTACTTTGCTTTTCTTTATTCTAATTTCCTGGAATGGATGCATGTGTCATTGTTTTCAGCTGGTTTTCCTTTATACCTTATAAGTTTTCTTATATACATGAATTTAGTTATACCAATTTGGTATGTTCATTGTATTTTCATTCAAAGTATTTTCTACTTTCCCTGATGATTTTATTTTTGTTCCATAGCTTTTTAGAGGTATATTTTGTAATTTCCAAACTTATATGGATTTTATAATTACCTTTTTTTTTTAAAGATTTATTTATTTATTTATTTATTTATTTATTAGGAAAGAGAGAGAGTGAGAGAGAGCAGGTCAGAGTGAGAAGCAGACTCCCCATGGAGCTGGGAGTCCGATGTGGGACTCGATCCCGGGACTCCGGGATCATGACCTGAGCCGAAGGCAGTCGCTCAACCAACTGCGCCACCCAGGGGCCCATAATTACCTTTTGTTTATCTTTTTATTTCAAGTTTAAGTCCACAGTGGGCAGAAAACATGCTATAAATAATTACAATACTTGAGATACATTGAGACTTGCTTTATAGTCCAGCATATGGTCAATATTTTTAAATGTTCCATGTGCACTTGAAAATTATGTGCATTTTGTATTATTTATTGTAGTGCTCTACATGTGTCAATTAGATCAAATTTGATAATCATGTTACTCAAATATTTCATATCCTTTCTGATTTGTTGTCTGCTTGTTCTATCATCAGTTAATGAGAAAGGGGGCATTAAAGTCTCTATGTTGTAAATTTGTCTTTTTCTCTTTTGTTGCTTCAATTTTGCTTCATTTATTTGGCTTGATATTTTCTTCAGTATTATAAATTTCTTAGCCATTATGTAGTCAAATATTTTTTTGGCACCCATGAGACTGACAAAAGCTCTACCCAGCTTCTGAATCTTCCAGCTGACTCTACCGGAACTGACAGATACTTCTAGAGGAAAAGCATCCATAAATGTCAAACTTACCTCTCTGGGTTTTCTTTTTCTCCTAGAATGTGGCCCAGTAATTCTTTACTCTTTTGTGAACTCCAGTAATGTCCAACAGTTTTTAAATATATTTTGTCTAAATTTTCCAGTTTCCATCAGGAGAAAATAGTAAAAATTACTGAGGTCACAATTACTAGAAACAATTCCACCTTTAAATTTTTATATACGTACTTGACAAAGTATCTTACCTAACTTCTGAGTAGTACAAAGTTTTAGAAATATTTCATTCTGGCACTCTACTGCACATATTATTATTAGGTATTATTTTATTTCAATGTTGTTTTCTAACTCCCGAATTTATTACTATTCATATTATTATCACTATAGTTAATGCTTCCTTGCCATCTCTCTGGGCTAGTAGATAGAGTTTATTAGTCCCCATCTCACGGAGATTACATCCCTTCAAGGGTCCTTATTTCTGCACGAATTTCATTCTAACTCCCCATCTTAATGGGCCAAAAACCTCATCCCTTTTTCTCTGTGGACATAGATACCCAAGCCCCTAGTCATTACTGGGTATAATAACCACTTAGAGCTGCCAGAAGGTTGACTTATATGCTTACTTCTTTGGCTGTTAGCATCATCTTTGCTTCTGGCATTTGATAATTCTGTTTCTTGTGAACCAAGACATGTAATTTTAAAAATTATTACATTGTATTCAACAGTTCTAAGGTATTTATTGGGATGGTTTAAGGATAAGCTAGTCTGCTATTTTGCTGATACTGTTCATCTAGTCCTGTTACTTTTCAGGAAATCACCAGAATGATACATTTTTCTGTGCTTAGAGTTTATAGTTGTATAAAGCAATATACAGAAAAATTTGCCTCTAATTGTTTCTGTTAGCTCTGACTTGATTGGCTTTGACCCATTTAGCTCCTAATCTTAGGCCCTTTCAGTTCAGCCTTGGGAAAGACTATTAAGGGAAGCATAATTATAACCTCAGATTCATCACAAGAACAGAAATTAGAAATCCAGATTATCAATTAGAGATTCAGAAACAAGATATAGAGAGTAGGTGCTATTGGAGTCTGAGAAACAAACTGAGGATTTTGGAGGGGCGGGGGGTAAGGGGCATGGGTGAGCCTGGTGGTGGGTATTAAGGAGGGCACGTATTGCATGGAGCACTGGGTGTGGTGCATAACAATGAATCTTGGAACACTGAAAAATTTAAATTAAAAAAAAAGAGAGTAGGTGCTATTTCAAGATCAATCTACTTGAACTACCATTTATTAGGTAAAGCTCCCCCTTTTTTTTGTATTTTCTTGGTTCCATACTTACAATCTCTTGACCCCACACACAGTTTTCCATTCACTCTTCTGCCCCTTCAAATCTGACTTTACAACTGCTGCTTTATCAGTACAGCTCTTCCTAAAGCCACCAACAATTTCCATATTGATAAATTCAATGAACACTTCTCTGCCTAAATCTCACTTGACCTCTCAGTAGTGTTACACTGCTGGCTACCCTCTTCTTCTTGAAAAAGGGTCTTCTAGTGTTAGTTATACCACAATCCCCTGGATTTCCTCCTCTCACTCACTGCCTCTCCTTCTCAGTCTCCTTTTGATGGTTCCTCCTTTTTTAGAGGTTTTTTGTTTGCATTTTTTTTAAGTAACCTCTGCCCTGAATGTGAGGCTCAAACTCAGGACCCTGAGATTAATGGTCACACGCTCTTCTGACTGAGCCGGCAGGTGCCCCAATGCTTCCTCTTTTTATATGTCATATTTAAATCATGGGATACCTCAGGGCTTATTCCAAGGGTTGTCCATCTTCTCTCCTTAGGGATATCATCTAGTCTCATGCTTTTAAATACCACCTATGTGCTAATGATTGCCAATTTCATATCTTCAGCCTTGGCCTGTCAAATTCATTCAGTTATCTACACATTATCTCGAAGTTAATGTTTGATCTTCTACCCTTATTCTTCCCTTAGCTTTTCTCATTTCATTAACAGCAACAGTATCGACCCACTTGTTTAAGCCAAAACTTTTATTTTTCCCCTTCCTTCAATCCACATATCGAGTCTTGAGGAACTCTTACTGGTTCTGCTTCCAAAATAAGTCTCAGATCTGTCCAGTGACCCTGTGAGATGTATTATTACTTCCATTGTGCAGTTACAAGCAGAGATTAAGAGAGCATGTTAGTTATTTTCCTGAGGGTACACAGCTTTTATGCAGAGAAATCCTTATTTCATATCCACTATTCTTTCTATCATACCTTGACCCACAGAGAATACTTGTGAATGAATTAGTGAACAAATTGACTTAGATAGTAATAAAATCTATACCCATGGCTTTATCAGAAGAATATTCTCACCCACTGAAAATAACTCTGCTATGTGCACAGTAGAAACCTTTGTTACATAGATAGAGCTTTGTTACAGGTAATATAGGGTAATACTGATATCATCACATGTTAATACTTCTAAATATATAAAACCTGTTTCAGAATTTGAGATTATGAAAGATAGATGACTTGGCTTCTGAACACTCTCTGTTTCTTTCAAGAGTATACCTATTGCAGTATTCCTTTTGCGTTCTTTCTATAGGCTTTTATCCCCCATTTCCTCCTCCAGCAAGGGGATTCAGTCAATAAAAAGGTTTGCCAAACTTTTACTTTAGCTTCTCTACTGTCATAACTTTATTAATATTCAGCATGTCTCAACAAAAAGTCAAGGGGACAGAGGAGAGAACCTCGGCAGAGCCGGTATACAACTTGATTATATTGGCCAAATAATGAATGACATTTCCAGATAAGACTGTATTTTAATCAACCAGGATTCATTTTAAATGCTTAAAGTAAATGCAGATATTGTTTCTATGTTCAGGGAAACTAGTGGATTACCATCGTTGGCAGCTTTACCTTTTGCATATTATAAATTTTATTAGAAAGCTATCTTTCCAATTGTAGAACCTCTCTTCCTGAATGAAGTTAGAGCACCATTTTACTGTGTGTGTGTGTGTGTGTGTGTGTGTGTGTGTGTGTGTTTTCCCCAATGATTGCTTGCAGCATCATAAAATCCTTGTAACATTATTTGTGATCTTAATGAATTTTTAGTGAAACCCACTTGACATTTGTTTGGCAGTGACTTCATTTCTAAGCCTTGAATGCCATTATCATTTTATGGACTTTTCAAAATCAATTTGACTTAGGGTTTATTTTATACTTAGAGACTTAACTATCTTTTTTATAGAGTTCCATGCAAATTCACTGAAATGCTAGAGGTCTTTGTGACATTTGGTTTATATATTTAAAATATAAATATAGAGTGGGATTTTTGGTAATTTTAATGTCTTTTGGAAAGAACAGACTCTGGTTTTAATAAAATATGTAAACATATCTTCTTTGAATGTCCCACAGAGCTGTGTACCATGGAGTGTGGTAGCCATGGAGTCTGCTCCAGAGGAATTTGCCAGTGTGAAGAAGGCTGGGTAGGACCAACATGTGAAGAACGCTCTTGTCATTCTCACTGTGCCGAGCATGGCCAGTGCAAAGATGGAAAATGTGAGTGTAGCCCTGGATGGGAGGGCGACCACTGCACAATTGGTAAGTACCGCCATACTCTGAACAAAGTACATTGGATTAATTAAAGAAGGAAAACCATGTTAGCAATCAATCACCAGGCTTTTCATAGAATTTGAGGTTGGAGGAGAGAAAAGAGAGAAGGGTTAGCCATAAGTTTGAAAGTTTGGTTAACTGGGAGTATTCCTCCCTTGTTGATAGTATCTTACTTCTTTCTTGTGTCATTTCTTTGCTCATTACTTCAGTATTCCTTATATTTTCTGTTTTCTGGTGCATCGAGTTACTCAAATGAAAGATGATACATTGGAATAAAGTGTCATTAGTTAATAAGAGAAGTGCTTTTGTTGTGAACATAACAGTCACTGCCGATTTTTCCTTTTGAAAAGTATAGGTTGTTTCACTTGAAAGCACTTAGAGGCAATTTCATTAAACGGGACTACTTTAACAGAGGCCATTCGATATCATTAGGAGCTGTCTTTAATGTATATGAGGAAGGCACTCCTGACCTACCATCAATAGAACATCTGTGTTAAATTGTTTATAGGGTAATATAGAGAGTTCGTACTGAGGCATCTACCCTCTCCCACCCCTTGTCACGACTTCCACTTATTTTGAGGATGCTGCCTGGGAGAACCGTCTATGGGTATGAGAGAGCCTATGTAATAAATCTATCATACGGTCCTTACACTATATAAAGACAGTAATAATAACCAGAGTTTCAATTTTAAAATACTTTTATTTTTCTGGAAAAAAATCCAAGTCCTTGACACATACATGTATCTGCAACAAAGGCCTCCTTCATGTATAGATGGACAAGTACGATTCCCATTGTTCAGCTAAGGAAAGTGGGTCACAGAGTGTTCCCGTGGAATCCGTGAGCACACAGACATCTCATGCAGAGCAAAGGCAAGCGTGGGCCTCTGGATACCCAATTCATTGCTCGTGGGCTTTTTCCCCCCACCAGACTGTACTACTGCTCTTATTTTTAGGTCAAAGTATTTTGTTATAATGGTTGGGACCTGACAAATTAATGTATACTATATATAACATATATAACATATAATCTTAATAAACTACATTATTATTCTACTAAAGGTACAGTAAGTCTTGTTCTGTGACTGTAGAAAATATTTAAGATTCATTAAAAAGGTGGTGAGGGGTAAGATTCCAACACGGCATAAGTAATTACATTCCCGTACTACAGTAAGTTTATTACCTTCACATAAGAGGATTTAAATATTGTGCTGATTACAGAAGGTGGTTACTCTAGGACTCCCTTCTAAAGATATTACTAATAAGAAGTTCAAGCTAGTGCTCTTTCACGAAAGTTATTACTGAAATGTAAAAATGCAGGTCTTATACTTTTAATGAAATATGACACTTTTTTAGGAAGCCTAATAGAGTTTCTTGCAGAAAAGCCATTAATATCTTTCCCACAGAAAATATTATTCACAAACTACACAGGCCCGTGTACCAACTTCTGAGCTGCAGGCATTTCAGCAGTTCACAGTTTGCTGTTCTCCTCCCAGGCAACAGATGGTAGATCATTAATACACGTTGGATAGCTGTGGTCTCCCAGAAATTCATTCAATCACTCTTTTCCCCCCCTTTTTAGCTCACTACTTAGATGCTGTCCGAGGTAAGATTTTTCTCACTCGTTTTATAACAGAAAAATACTGTAAATGGAAAATATGCATGTGGGAAAGGAAGGGTGGGTGGGGTGTGTGTGTGTGTGTGTGTGTGTGTGTTTTGGGTTTGTGTTTTTACTTCTGGCATGCTTCCTTAAGTGCAATATTGTCAGGTTCATGATATAATAGTCTGACTAAAAAAATTTGTTTTTCTGACAACAAAGAGTCATTTTTTTGTGGCCATAGTGTATAATGGATTGACAAGCAGTCTTAAGAACTGTTTTTCTTTGTCTTTCTATGGAGGGGTGTGTGTGCGTGTGTGTGTGTGTGTATTTGTGCATGTGTCTGTTTGTGCATGTGTATACCACAGGCAGGTAATTATTAAATGAACTAGATTTGGATAGACAACTGAACATTTTCTTTAACATAACAATATGGTTCTAAGTCCATGTACAGTATCCTTTCAAGGGCAGAAGAATTCTCCCCTTATAAGTAACCCATCGTGCATCCCCTCAAGGATCTTCCTTTGATAGGGACAATAAGGGTTTTTATGTCAGATATCCTGGTACCTTTCTTTACCTCAGCCTCAGAAGGTTGACTGTGTTCCAAGTTATCCCTGATTTCTCTGTATCCATTGTATATCTATGATAATGGATAATCATTATCCATTGAATGGAGCTAGATAAATTATTTTCTTAAACCTATATATATTCATCCTGTACCACTTCTTGAGGAATATATATATATATATATATATATATATATATATATATATATATATGTAATGAAAGAGTCTTCATATTTTCTAACAGGCATCTGTCATTTTCTTTTAAAGTTGTTTCTTCGTCTGGTCTGTTGATAGTTACTTAGAAAGCCATTTGGAAGGAACATTGGGTTATGTCTACAGATTTTTAAAAAATTATTTTGCTCTTTATACTTCTGGAATTTTCTTTCAAAGACAGCAAATGAAAAAAATGTATTGATTGGATTCTCTCCAGTAAAATTCAGATCTGGTCTTGTGCTGCTACTGGGAAAATTCCAGAAGCTATATGCCATTATTGCCATCTCTGTTCATCTGTCCACCGAGCACTTGGCACATACACAGTTGCCCTTTGGAATGGCCTAACTGAACTATTTGTAGATAGAGTAGGGCATCCCAGAGAAATTAAAAGTCTAAATAGAGAGCATTGTTAGTGTTTACGGTTTCCTCTTGACTGTAGAATTCCTTCTCTAGAATTCTGAAGATCTCAATTTGGCTCACATTAATTCCATAAATAGTTGTTGAGCGCCTACTATAGGCTTAATATTATTACACTAGCTTCTGAGTGAGATACCAGATAAGTAAAAAATTTAATCCTCAGCGTCCGATCAACAATAATCTTAAAGAAAAAAGCCGAATAAACATCAAGCAACTGCAGCACATTTCAAAGGCATTTATATGGACAAATATTTAATGGCATGGTCTGAACTGCATACCAACATACTGAAGTCCTGAAGCAGTGCCTCACAAGGGAAAAATCAGTAGACTGGAAGTAGAGAAAGTTTCTTTTCACAGAAATTGCTGTCTTTTCCCAGCTTATTGGCCATAACTAGATAAAATATCATCCATCCAGTTTTGATTAAGCTGAGAAGAATTGTTTTTTTGAAAAGAAATAAAAAACATTTTTTGTCCCCATCATAGTTTTCATCTTATCTACACCAGTAGTTGGGAATTGGGGTTTGCATTAATAATGCTTAATTGGCTCTCTAAGGAAAAGCACAGCCGAGTAAGGGAAAACAAGTTCCCCATAAGGGATAACAAGTTCCCTGGGAAGGTTTTGTAAGCAAGCAAGTTCCTCTTCCATTTATTCAACACCTCATCTGAGTGGAGCCCAAGTGATTAGATGCTTTCCTATACGTAGATAGATCATTGTTGGCCAATCCCATTCTGATGTCTCCATGATTGTTATTCTTTGCTGTCTTTACAGATGGCTGCCCGGGGCTCTGCTTTGGAAATGGGCGATGTACCCTGGATCAAAATGGTTGGCACTGTGTGTGTCAGGTGGGTTGGAGTGGGACAGGCTGCAATGTTGTCATGGAAATGCTTTGTGGAGATAACTTGGACAATGATGGAGGTGAGTTATTTACAAAATGTAAATAGAAGAAAAGAATAGCCCAGCACAGTGATGACCAATTTAGCCAAGAGTGAAAATTAGGAACCCTTTGTATAAATGATATTGTGTTATATAAGGCCATACTACGTTTTAAATCTTGGTTTATTGAATATTTACTATCATCAGACAATATTGCAAACTCTGCATGCATTATATCTCATAATTCTCACAACAACGCCATGAGGTAGAGGCACTACTTTCCCTACTTCTAGATGGGAAAGGCAATGCTTAGAGTGGGGATAATGTGTGACTTTTCCAAGGTCACACAACTAGAAAGTCACAGCACCCAGGTTCCAGTTCGGGTCTATATGACTCCAGAGTCTGTTTTCTTAAAGACTACAGCCACACCGCCTCCCATATCTGTGGCATTTATTATACCACTTATTATATCCACGTACCCCTGTTCAAACTGTCAGATGCCTGCACTATACACACTGTGAGATCGTTTTCTTTGTTCTTGGTTATTTAGAGCAACCTCTTGTGTCCTTACCTTTTAGTAACGCTTTGTATTTTTCAAAGGACACGGCGTCAAGACAATTTACAGTAGAATTTTTATATTTAATTCAAGAGTTGCACATGATGTTTTTAAAAGCCATATTGGCTCCAAGGCCTCAGGGTAACCTAACCACTCCTTTTTTTAGTCAAACAAACAAAAGCATCTAATACATTGTTCAGTCAGTCCTCAAAACAGCCCAGATCACCTCTGAATGAACCTAAAAAAACAAATCCTCACTTTCCTCTTTCTTTCTACTCAAGGAAACATGAAGTTAATAAAAAAAAGTTATCCTTCTAATCTTGTATATTAGCTTAAAATGAAGTAGGTCATTAAATTTGATTCCTCTGCTTTCTATATCTGCTTAGACAATTATATACCTTGTCATTTGAAGCCAAATATAAGGCTTAAATCAGTAAGATAGCAATCCTAGTCTGAGGATTGCTGGATGTAAGAGTTTCCTCCTTTACTAGTTCTGGGCAGCAGTTTACCTCAAAAGTTACAAGACTTTATGCATTTTAAATTGAAGCAACTTTGTGATTCAGTGCAGAAGGCTTTGAAGTTAAACTTTCTGGTTGCTACGTACTTACTGGCTGCTGTATGATTTGGGAAAATTTCTTGGTATCTCTGTTCTTCAATTTCCTTATTTCTAAAATGGGACTGATAATAATATTAACTCTCTCATAGGGTTATTATAAGTATTAAGTGAGACAGTTCATATGAACTCCTTAAAAGATGATAGACTGTCCCCCTCTTCCCCTTCACATGCTTATAACATAGACCCATACATTAAACTTAGGATAACAGCCCATTTATGGAAGAGACTGTTTACTATCTACCTAAATTGAAAATTTTAGGGGAGGAGAGAAAAAATAAAACAAGACTAAACCAGAGAGGGAGACAAACCTTAAGAGACTCTTAATCATAGGAAACAAACTGAGGGTTGCTGGAGGGGATGGGGTAACTGGGTAATGGACATTAAAGAGGGCATGTGATGTAATGAGCACTGAGTATTATATGGGACTGATGAATCACAGACTTGTACCTCTGAAACCAATAACATATGTTAACTAATTGAATTTAAATTTTAAAAATATGTTTAAAAATTAATAAAAATAAATAAATAATGTTGAATGAGAAAAAACACTGAAAAAAAATTTTATTTGGGAAGCCAGAATGAGATTTTCAATTAAATAGTGCCCTGATCAACTATTTCCTGGACTCTTATGGACCTTCAAGATTCATCTTCACTTTAGTTTCCCATGAAACTTCTGGTATAATATAATATATAATATAATATAATACAATATAATATAATATAATAATCACCAGTAATATTAGCATACTTGTATTTAGGATTTAATATGTACAAGGCACAATGCTGAGTCCTTTATGTAAATTATTTAATCCCCATGAGGCAGGAACTACTTTTAATATACTACTTTAGGAAACCAAGACACAGAGAAGTTAAATATGTTGCTCAAGATCATATAACAAAGAAATGATAAAACCAGGGTATAAACCTTGGTGGTCTGCCTCATTCCAAGAAGGATTTGAGGTCCTAATAGAGATTTTGCCGGTGATATATTGATTAAAATGTTTATGCTCAGAAAATACTTTAACGACCTCTATGATTGTAATTTCTAACTCAGGGTTAAGCCAAAATAAATTTCCTGCCTTAATAAAGTACAACTTGATCAAAATAATTGAATATTTAATTATCAAGCATTTGTATGCCCCCAAGATCACCTTGAAACAGCCAAAAATGTTTAATGAATGAATCAATTAAATATTAATGAATTAATGGATTATCAATTTTAATATCTGTGGTATATATAGACACAAAAGGTATAGAAGATTTTGCTAAATATTTATTGACCTCTGAACATTCCTTTAAAACTGTGTATCTATGTGGGAATCAAAAATCAACGACCCTGATTTGAGTTCACTGTATTTTTATGATTGTTTCTTTAGGGAGTAGCAGGGGAAGGCTCCTGGAGAATTCCAATTACTTTTTTTTCTCCTTTAGTAGGATTAAGATGATAGCAATGATAAATATACATCTGGTTCTACCTTGAGATGGAAAGATGGATTAAATAACCTCTGAAAGCCCCAGGACTGAGATTTTGGACAATAATTTGAGTCCTATGCTGTTTAAATATTATTCCTAGGAATACATTAAACGTCCTTCATTTGGTGATTTCAGCTTTCCAGCTATCCAGAATGACTGGATTCATTTAGTTGAATATGACTAGTATTTGCATACTTTGTGTGTGTGTGTGTGTGTGTGTGTGCACGTTTTAATTAAATCAGAAAGTGCCAATTGAACCTTTGGGGGGGGGAATGGTCTTCATTTTTAAAATGTAATTCTTAAGAAATCTTCCCAATCAAAAAAATCACTTTAAAGCAATTGCCTCAAGTAGCTGCTACCTGATTGCTCCATATTATAGCAGATACTTAAAGAATGGCTGGATTTTTTTGCATTCTAATCAGCTTTGAATACTCATTAGTATTGCTGCTGTTTCCTGCAGCTTTGACTTTAGTTACACTCTGATTCAATGCATTGTGACTCTTAGTAGCTAATTGCGCTGCATTGAATATGTGGGTGACACAGCTGGTCTAGGAGCTACCTAAAAGATCCTTGAACAGTAAGAACAGAATGGAGAACAAATAACCTTTGGATTTTTTGTTAACATGCAAAACAAGGAAAGCTATCTTATGCATTGTGTATATAAGAACTAATTACCATAGAGATTACAAACCTATCAAATGCCTCGACCTCATTTTCTTTTAGTCCAAAAGCACCTACCGTGTGCACAACCCTGTGCTTGGAGGAGGAGACATTATTGATGTGAATGATGACCACAGTTTCATGGGTTAAGTATGTGTACCAATTTGGGGTTTAGAAAATGTGATCACCATATGTTACACGCACATATGAATTGACATGAGAAAAAAAGTTTAGACATTACACCAGCTGAATCAGAATAGCTAAAACAAATGGAACAAGCTCGAACTTATCAGACATTAAAGCATAATTTAAAGCTATGATAATTCAAAGAAAGTGGTACCAGTGGAAGAGTAGACAGATCAGAACAAGTGAATAAAAGCCCTGTCACACACCCCAGTACAAATAAAAATTTAGTGGATTATAAAACCAACATCAAAAAATCAGTAGTGAAAATAAGCATTATGAAATAAATGGTGCTGAGACAACTACTAAGGAAAAAAAAAAACCTTGGGTTTTCAATCTCTAGCATATTCCAAAAATAAATAAATAAACAAATAAAAACACTCCAACTGATTAATGACTTAAGGGTAAGAAAACTTCAAACACAATTAGAAGAAAATATAGATGACAGACCTCAAGACAAGAAAGGACTTCTTAGACATAAAAGCAAGGAAAGAAACCCCAATAGGAAAAATAATGATAAATAGGATCTCATAAAAATTTCAAAATTTTTATGAACTTTCTAGGGTTAGAAAGTCTTAGCCGAACTTTCTAGTGTTCGGATAAGCTTATAGGCCATCCAACATCTAACCATTTAAAGATACCAAAATCTGCACTGTCTGATATGGTAGCTACTAACGAATGTGACTATTTCATTTTAACTTAAATAACATTTAAAAATCTGTTTCTTGGGGCGCCTGGGTGGCTCAGTCAGTTAAGTGTTGAAACCAATTCTTGGTTTCAGCTCAGGTCATGATCTCAGGGTCATGAGATCAAACCCCCATGTCCAGCTCACTGCTCAGTGGGGATTCTGCTTCAGATTCTCTCTCCCGCTCCCCTTCCCCCTCACAGCCACTCGTTTTCTCTCCCTCCCTCCCTCTCCTAAAATAAATAAATCTTTAAAAATTCAGTTTCTCAGGGTGCCTGAATGGCTCAGTGGGTTAAGCCTCTGTCTTTGGCTCAGGTCATGATCTCAGGGTCCTGGGATTGAACCCCACATCGGGCTCTCTGCTCAGCGGGGAGCCTGGTTCCCCCTCTCTCTGCCTGCCTCTCTGCCTACTTGTGATCTCTCTGTGTCAAATAAATAAATAAAATCTAAAAATAAAAATAAAAATTCAGTTTCTCAGCTGCACTAGGTACATCTCAAGGGCTCAATAGCCACATGAGCCTAGTGACTACTTATTAGCACAGATCTAGAGCATTCCCATCATTGGGAAGAAATTTTATTGGATGGTACTGATCTAAATTTTTGACCCAAATGTGTATCCTTCAGCCAGACTTTGCATAGGGAGTGTACCCAATTTTCCATTTACTCATTACTACTTTGTGCCAGGTATTCTACTTGGCTTTAGGGAGCAAATGACAAGACAAGTTTCTGCCTTCATGGAGCTTACGGTCTAGGAAGGGAAAAGATATTAAATAAGAAACAACACAGATAACTACAACTGTAAAGAGTGCTATAAAATTTTTAGAGTGTTATAAACATGTATAGGGGGACCTAACCAAGTCTACATGGTAAGGAAGGCCTTGCCTCCAGGTCTGCAGAACACTCCAGGCCAAGGAAACATGTACAAATGCCCTGCAGTGGATAACCGCTAGGCTCTTCTAGGAAGTGAAAGGCAAGTCATTGTGACTGGTAGGAGATTGGTAGGAGTTGAGAATACGAAGGTAGGCATTGGACAGATCATACAGAACAGTGTGAAGTTCATATGATCTTCAGTTATCAAAGATTATATTTATTCACTCTAGTTATAGAGAAAGGCAAGTGGTTTCTGATACTGCGGAACGACTGTTAAGGAGGTTAAAAAGACGTGGAATAAGAGCGTTTAATCAGAGCAACCCTTTTCCCCCTGATCTTTTAAGTATTTGTCACATGTTTTCCAAGTTTCTCTTATACAAACTCTCCCAGTGGTCTATATTCATATTCATTGGCAAAATCAATAAGTTAATTGCCTAAAAGAGAATGATCTTCCAAGAATCATTCTTCTTAACAAGTCACCATTCATTAAGAACAATAGCTATTTGCAAGCCTGTTTTATGATATAGTGTTTCTAGATCTAGAAATCAGCACCATGGGTGAATTATGAACACATAAGCTCATGGATCAATAAGCCTCATGTTTTGAATGTCACCAGCCTGCTGCAATGTTTAATAAATAGGAAAATGAAATAGAAGGAGCAATGAATTGGTAACATTTTTTCTGTTTAAGGGCCAGACACCCTCTCCACACTTACTTTTAAGATGTGGCTGGGACAAAAGACCTAGCATCACAAAGCACAGTCTTAATTATTCTCTTCTGACCATTGCCCCCTCGTTTCCAAACAACCCATTTATTAAAGGATCATCACTTAGTTATGAACGCTTAAACTGCCAAGTGATACCAGATACAAAATTGGGAAATCTACAGTCTGCAGCTCAAAGCACTCTATGACTTGATCTGTCACATTATCTAGCAACTAAGGCTAGTCATACTTGATATCTGCCTACCTTGCAGTGGTGAAAATGAATGAGCTACTGTTTGAAATATAATAATTTAAAGAGGGCAATAAATGTGTGGTATTAGTAAAGAATCTATTTATAATTTATGTTTTTTGACACATTAGTTGAATGTTTATTAATCTCTAGGTAAATTTACAAATGTCATAGAAGTAGGATTTTAAGACATCCATTTATTCATTCAATACATATTTATTGAATGCTTACTCTGAGCCTGGCGCTCTTCTAGTGCAGAAATAGCAATGAATAAAAAAAGACTACATCCTTGCTTCCATGGAGCTTACATTCTAATCGTGAAAGGCGGACAATAAACCAAAATTTGCAAAGAAATAGTATGATAGAAGATGCTAAGTGTGATAGAGAAATTTTTTTTAAAGCAGGGAAGAGGATACAAGTGTGGGACAGGGGTGCAGTTTTAAATAAGGTGGTCAGAGAAAGCCTTCCTGAGAAGGTGGCTTTTGGACTTAAAGAAAATGAGGGGTGATCCATGTTGATATTGGAGTAAAAAAACATTCCAGGCATAGGAATAATGAGGAAGGGGGTTACAGGATAATACGAGGTAAGGTCAGAGAGGTGAGAGAGAGAGACAGTGAAAAGTCAGACTGTGGGGGAGTTAAGTCATTGTCAGGACATGGGCCTGTACTCTGAGTGATTTGAGAAGCCATTGATGGCATCTGGGGACCTGAGGACATGAACATTAGTGGCATATAAACAATTTACCTTCCTGACCCAGAAGAAGTCAATTGTATGAGGTTATAGCAATAACAGTGATTTGAGCGGGTCAAATCCTGAGTGCACTTGAGCCTCTCCCTTCTTCTTCTTACTACTACAGCAAAACGCTGGGGTGAAAGTCGGCCTGGATACATGAAAAATCAAATGAGTTATAGACTATTTCCCAAGGAAATACAGTTCTATTACCTTCCATGCATGTAACAGCAACAACTCAGCTAACAGGAGTGCCTGGTACGGGGGCCTGCTTTGGTAAAAATGTATGAGTGATTAATAATTAGTCTATCTTTATGGGTTTCTAAAATGCCTGAGATTTTGCTTCACTGAGTCATTGGAATGATCAGCCCTTCAATTTCTTTTTCACTATTAATTTGCTTGGCAGACCCTCTATTCTCTAGATGCTGAAAAGGTTAAGCTTCAATCCAGCCCCTGTCCAAATGATAACAAATTGTGAATTTGTGAAACTCAATGAATAAAGATTTACTGTAGCATTAGTGTCTATTTAGAGCCACACAGGATCCTACCTGTCTGACAACCTAACCAAGCAGAGTTCACAAAAGGAACACATTCCAACGAACTGACTATGCTGCACGGCAGCTAATTGCCCTCTGGCCAGTGATAAGGCGCCATCAATGGGAGTGGGTCTGAACATTTTTAGCAGCCACTGCACACCATTGGCACCCCCTTAGGACTCTAGCCCTAGACTCTTTGAAGTCTGTACAGTGTAGCACTTCGTTAATGGCAAACTCTTTAGAATTATTATAGCATGTGATCCTTTCAACAGCTCTGTGGGGGAGGCATTTTTATAATCCCCATCTTGGAGGTGAGGAAGTTGAGAAGCCAAGAGATGAAATGATTTGTCCAGGATCATTTAGATTGTGAGTGGCAAAGTAAGATGAGACTCGTAGTCTGGTTCTTTGACCTTAAGCACTGTGTGTGTTCTAAATCCCTACATTAGTCAGGTTCTTGGAAGTCTTACAGCCTCGGTCATACTGGTAATACTGCTTAGATGATGCTGCTGACCATGTAGATTTGTAGTCAGAACGCGGGCTGTTGATATGACTCTCAATTTCTCCCAACTGTGCAACCACATTTGGCCTCCCCTCCTTTATATGTAAATGAAGATGAGAATGTCTACCTAACAGGGTTGTTGTAGGAACTAGTTGAAATCGTAGATGTGGAAGTACCTTGGGCCACATGTGGCATATTAACTGATTATACATGTTTCCGAATCCTTTTGGCTACCCTATCGTGAACTTACTGTCGGTCTCTATCAAGGTGGTAATATGGATGTTGTCCCTAAAAGGATATATATTTACAAATTCATTTTAAGGATTAGAAAAG
The DNA here is from genome assembly GCA_028533885.1 of Nasua narica. Classification (NCBI taxonomy): domain Eukaryota; kingdom Metazoa; phylum Chordata; class Mammalia; order Carnivora; family Procyonidae; genus Nasua; species Nasua narica. The sequence goes on along the minus strand of CM052801.1, from coordinate 80,649,829 downwards.
TATGGGTTTTCCCTCTATCATTCATATTGCCTCGTCTGATCGTTCTTTTATCCAAGGGCATCCATCTAGTAAGTAAAAGTTTAGTAGTGAATTACTTGAGCATATACGAAAGAAACCAGCATCCTTCATCTTTCTCAGCCCTACTTGAGCCTACTGGCATTGCCACTAACTGGTGGCAAAGCTGGGAACAGTGCATTCAGTGTTTAGTCCTTCAGAATAATTTAACCTCCTTCTCTTTCGCTGGCTTTTATTTTTATTCCTTTTAAAAATGAACAGGCCCTAAAAGTAAAATCGGTGAACATTTGATACTTTCCTATCTGGATACACTGAGCCTAGCTGTCAGAAGGGTGCCACAGCTGCCACTTTAGAACAATAAAAGAACCGGTAATAGTCCCTCCCCCCAAAAAAAAGAAAGAAAGAAACCCACACATGCAGTGTGACTGTCATTTGCACTTCTTTGTAACAGTCTAGACATACTGTATGGAGTGTTAGCCAATGTGATAATTGGTACGTAGATCTTTGCCCATGGATCGGGCTTACCTATGAATTCTAATTTGGGGGTTGCATACCATTATTGGGCTGCCTGCCTGCAGCCTTTCTAGATTCAACAGAAGTCTCGCTGTTCTCTCAAAAAACAGAGGTCTTAGAGGGTCAGCCCTCTATAATAGGCAATTATTAAATATGAAGCAATAGCTTGGAATTTATAGCCTATAACTAGATGAGAATGTGAGTCCCAGTTTTGAATTGGCTCTGTGTTTGGTTTTAGAATTCAGTTTTGAAGACTATTTGGTGGTTCTATTTATTTAAAATCGGCTTCTTTTCAAAACTAAGTTCAAATTGTGGGGCTGACAGGTTGAAACTTGCAAACGCCTGATCCAGTGATCACTAGTCCGTTTGTTACCAGTTGAAAGATAAAGGCGACTGCCCATTTGAAAAGGCAGTTTTTCCTTGTACATCCTTGTACAGTATGTTATGCACCAATCCCAGACATCAGAGAACTCTTTTAATCAGCCTGATATTTTTGCCAGCTTTTCAGTGCGTCCAGATGTTTAATTAGCAGAGTAAAGAGATAATGTGCTAATAGGAGACTGACAATAACGTATTGGAGAGAGAGGTGGCAGTGGCATCTAAAATCTATAGAAAATCTATTAATATGATTTGCTGAATGAGGGGAGAAAGGAGAGCAGAAGGGGGCTTCTTACTGGAATGCACCCTCACTTAAAAGTTAGTCATCGGTGAAAGCAAAATATGTCTACAGAACAGTAGAAATTGGGGCAAAAATAACACTGAACAAACAGGGAAGGCAAGAAACACCCAACAGAAGCAACAAACTGCATTTTAAATCAAAGTAGTGTCTATGGCACAGGGGATTTGAAAGGACCTCATGTGGGGAAAAATATTTCCTGAGTGCCCTACGGCTACTGTTCCAAACGTCTTCTCTCTGGGTGTTCCTGGCTTTCATTGCCCCCCCCCCCCAGCTGTAGCACACCCCCTCCAGCTCCCCGGGAGCAGCCAAGTCAAGGAGAGAGAGCAAGCCAAAGACCAGCGGGAGCCAGGGGCTGGTAACTTGCAGCAGCAGCTTTAAGGAGCCGGTGATCCATCCGAACCTCCCTATTCCACAGCCAACCAAGATTAGCTTCTTTATATTTATCCTTGTTAAACATCTAAACTAGAGCCACTTGTCCGCTCTAAGGACCTTGGAAGGGTCCTTAGAGAAAGAAAGGAAGAAAAAAAGAAGGGAAGGAAGGAAGGAAGGAAGGAAGGAAGGAAGGAAGGAAGGAAGGAAGGAAGGAAGGAAGGAAGGAAGGAAGGAAGGAAGGAAGGAAAAGGAAGAGAGAGAGAGAGAAAGAAAGAAAGAAAGAAAGAAAGAAAGAAAGAAAGAGAAAGAAAGAAAAGAAAAGAAAAGAAAAGAAAAGAAACTTTCTTTCTTCCGCTCATTGGGTGTGGAATGGAGTGTCCATATGTTCAGTTAATCACTCTCATCCCTTCTCTTTGCACGTAGTCTCCTATAACACTTACCGCACTTTTAACTAGTGTAAGAGTCAGCTGTTTGTACACCTATTTTCCTACTCAGCTTTCCTACGAGCTCCCAAAAACAAGAAAAGGGTCTTTTTATCTCTTTACTTCCCTAGTCACTTAACACAGTGTTTTGTGCCTATTAGATTCTCGACGTAACCCCTCCTCTTGCAACCCTGTGCCCCTCGTCAGTCCCTCAACCAAAGAATGAAACCTGTATGTGATTGTTTTTATTGGTACAACCATAGATTCAGGAGTGTAGTGTAACCAGTGAAAGCCTAGGAAATGAAAGAGAGCAACTGGGATTTATTAGTACTTTCATCAAATAACTGCTGTTAGGAACAAGAACTGCTGTTAGGAACAAGTAAGCTCTAGTTGCTTCTACAAATTCCAAAAAAAAAAAAAAAGATTCTGAAACATTAGTGTGCTTCAGAATCACCCAGATTAAGTCTGCATAATCCTGGGCTTGAAAAGAATCTGATTTAATAGGTGGGGCTCAAGAATATGCATATTTAAAAAGCTCCCCAGATAATCGACTACACATTTGAGAATCACTGCCCTGCTCCAGACACTTTTTCACTGTGACAATACCAACCTCTCTTTTGAGACTCACCACTAGGGGCACCTGGGTGGCTCAGTTGGTTGGGCGTCTGCCTTTGGCTCAGGTCATGATCTCAGGGTCCTGGGATCTAGTCCCACATCGGGGTCACTGCTTGGTGGGGAGCCTGCTTCTCCCTCCGCCTGCTGCTCCCCTTGCTTGTGTTCTCTCTGTCAAATAAGTAAATAAAATCTTAGGGGGAAAAAAGGGAGAATCACGACTAGACAAGAATATTAGATGTTTTAAAAAAAAATACAACTTCAGGTTGCAAAGCATTTGTTAATTGTCTGCTCATAAATGTACATGGTGTGAGAAATTCAAAAGAATTAGAAGAATCGTTGCTATCCTGGAGGAATGGTCTTGCTGTGAAAGAAGGAAACTTCTAAAGAGAGTGATACCTCATGGAATATTCTATCCAAATATAAACAATGTGGTATAGCTCATGAAGCTCAAGAATTCAAGAAAGAAAGATTTGTGAGCAAAATAGTTTGTGCCATCTAAACTCAGAGTAAGTTTTCATGAGAAATGTGATTTTAACAGATTCTAAACTCAACACATGGATGGTTACCTTTGTCTGTATTCTAGATTGTTCTCCATTTATGCATATTTTAAACAATGTTTCTCTTAAAGCTAAATTTTTCTTAAAATGATTTTTTTTTCAGATGGTTTGACGGACTGCGTGGACCCTGATTGTTGTCAACAAAGCAACTGTTATGTAAGTCCTCTCTGTCAGGGCTCACCAGATCCTCTTGACCTCATTCAGCAAAGCCAACCCCTCTTCTCTCAGCACACCTCAAGACTCTTCTATGATCGAATTAAATTCCTCATCGGCAAGGACAGTACTCACGTCATTCCTCCAGAGATCTCATTTGACAGCCGGTATATATGTATTTATTTTATTCTTTAATAAACAGTGGTCATGTTTTTCCTTAACTATGAAAGGAAGATATCTTCTAAAGATCAGGCTACTTTCCATTCCACACACTACATATCGATTTCTTTTTTAGGCTTCTCTGGAATGCCCAAGACCTTACTGATTAGTTAAGAGAGAGAAGTCATTTCTTGAGATTCTTTATCATATAGGATAAATGTGTGTGTGTGTGTGTGTGTGTATACAGTTGATGCTTGAACAACAGGTTTGAATTGCATAGGTCCACTTATATGCAGATTTGTTACAGTATAGTACTGTAAATGTATTTTCCCTATGATTTTCTTAATAACTTTTTTCTCTAGCTTACTTTATTATAAGGATATAGTATACAATACATATAACATACAAAATATGCATTAATCAGCTGTTTCTGTTATCAGTAAGGCTTTCTGGTCAACACTAAGCTATTAGTAGTTAAGTTTTTAAGGAATCAAAAGTTATATGTGGATTTTCAACTGTGTTGGGGGATCGGCACCTCTAACCCCTGTGTTGTTCAAGGGTCAACTGTGTATATACACAAACACTCACACATACATGCACACACACTCACAATGTGTATTATTTGTAGTAAAGTATGGGTGGGGCTTTAAATGACAAAATAGAATGGAAGTGTATTTTGCAAATTTATTACTTAGCTGCTGAATATGGATAGATCCCTTGAAAACCTTGAATTTCAAAAGCTACATTTTAAGTTTCATTCCATGATGTAAAATGTTTCTGTATCAAAGAGTTGGGTGAATTTGACATCCTAATGTGAAATGCAAGACTTGTGAAAATCTGTCTTCTAGGGGCACCTGGGTGTCTCAGGTCATGATCTTGGGGTCGTGGGATCTCTGTGGGGCTCCATGCTCAGGGCAGAGTCTGTGTGGCATTCTCTCTCTCCCTCTACCCCTCCTCCCACTCATGCTCACTCTTGCTCTCTCTAAAGTAAATAAATAAAATTGTTAAAAAAGAAAAGCTGTCTTTTAGGAAAGCTCAAATGCATGAATTGTCACTAAAGACTTAAGACCAAAGCCTAGCCTAGAACGTAAGGAAATTTTTTTAATTAACTTACTTATTTAAAATGTAATCACATGAACTTGCTCATTGTTATTCTCTGCTTCATCTTCAACAATGATATAGTTTACTAATTAACACTAGACATAAATAAGTCACTGAAGTCAACATTTCTAGTCTCTTAAAAATGTCCTCCTCTGTTCATTCCACAAGCAGATGTTTCACTACTTTCTAGACTATTACAAATGGGAATTCAAAAAATCATGCAAAGTATCTGTCCAGGAGCCCCTGTCTACATCCCACCCACTTTGTTGCATGCTGATGGGTGTGATCAGTCCCCAAGAGAAAACTCAGTCAAGAATTTATATTAATATAAAAAAAGTTTATATTAGTATGAATGACAATCTAAAAAAATGACAACTCCATTTGGACCTATACAAAGTAGAAAAGGAAAAAAACCAGATATGCGTGGAAATGTAAAACATTCAGCATCCTTTCCACAGACTGTTTACAAGAACTGATAATGAAACTTAAAACTTCCTCATTTTTTTTTTATTATTGGGCAGTTGTGACCTTTTAGGTGTCTGACAGAACCCAAAACCCAAATGCCAGCACATCACCAGAAAGGCCTGTTCAGCCAGGGGACCAAGTCAGGAAGTTTGAGTTCTCCCAAGAGACTCAGTCATCACCATTCTGAAATGTTTGTTCCAGCTCAGTAACAGCTCTGGGATGACTTTCGGAGCTTTTGGGCTGCAGTCAAAGCGTTATTTAGATAGTGGAGACTTAGGGATTACGCAGAAGAGGCCCAAAAGGAACAAAATGCAGCCATTACACCCCTTCTCCTATTGAAGGTAGAGGGAAGTCATCTCTCTGCAGCTTTGTCCATGCTCAGGGAAAGTGAGTCCAAACAACAACAACAAAAAGAAACAAGTGGAAGAAATAACAACCTCCACGACATGGAGGTCTGTTAAATGACTCCGGGAGCTCAAGTAAAAGGGAGAGGCCCGAGAGAGGCAGGAGACAAGTCGCTGTGACCCAGAGCAGGACAGCGTCAGAGCCATGAACTTTGCAAAGCCAAGAGAGACTTGCACCCCTGCGGTTCAGCTTCAGGGCGAACAAACCTATTACCTGTGGTAGCTAAGGCCCTTCTCCTTCTCCTGGTTCAAGTTGTCCTCATTCCTTTGTAGAATGCTCCAAGGTATCATTTGGCTCTGCATGTCACATATGAATTCAGAACGATGGGTCCCCTTTATCCAGTGGTCTCATCTATTAGAGACCTATTGAATTGGTCAGAAAAGGTGCAGGCCTTTTCCAAGGGATAGAGTTGAGGAGAATCGGTCTCACTGTCCCTTCCCTAAAAGATCAGCACCTGCAGTGTCACTCTGGGTAAAATAAGTCTGACTCTGATGCCATTTATAAGTAATAGCAGTTACGAGCTCTTATATCTAAATAGTACCTTTTCATTTGCAAAGCCCTCACACATACCTAATTTCATTTTATTGTCGCAATATTCCTGTGAAGTGAGGGTTGTATTCGTGCATTTTATATATGAGGAAACAGGTTCAGAGAGAGCCAGTAACTTGCCCAGTGTCACAGAGCCACCAAGTTTGTAGCGTAGCAGCTCTTGTAACCTATCTGTTACACCACAGCTACCCCATTTCAACTTGTCCTTAAATAAACCTGGTGACTTGGATCTAACTTCTGCTGGAGAAGTTGCATCTGGGTCAATACAAGAAAAAAAATAAAACAAGTGATGTTTAAAAATCCAGCTCCATTCAGTGCATTTCAGTGGCCTTATTTCCAAACTACAAACCAGTGCTAATGAACTTCCTGTTGGTAGAAGAACACAATTGAATGACAGGTAAAATGGGCCCTTTGCTCTATGTAAATTGTTCTTGAGCATTTATTGTGTGTCAGGTCTCCTACTGAGCATTTACATGGGCTATCTCATTTAATCCTTACCAAAAATCTATGTGGTAGACACTAGTATTATGCCTACTTTCCAGGTGAGGAAACCACGAGGTGCCAAGTAAGTGACTTCCCCCAGTCACAACCCGCAAGTGTCAGGGCCAGGGTTTGAACCCAAGCAGACTGGTACTGAGAGCCTGACCTCTGAACCACAATGCCAAGCCCCTTAGGCTATTTAGAAGGCTGGGCTAGCTAACCCTGAAAAGACTTATGGCCCTTAGACATCCCTGGCTGTGGAGTTACACTCTTCAGACAGATCTAGAACATCGCTGTGCCAAAATCAGGTGACCCACTCTGCTTTTTTGCTTTTGTCACATAACTGAGAGGTAGCCGGATAAGCAGATGAAGAGAACATTGTCAAGGGGCTGATTTGCCTGCTGGCAAAGGATGACCCCACAGATGACTCGCTGCTGAGTGTTGCCACCATGAGAAGCTTTTGGAGCTCAAAACAGTGGCATGCAGGTGACTAATTGTTGCAAGGACACACAAAGGTTAAGGATCTGTTCATCCTTGTGAATCCAAGTGAGACTAGCTTTTGTTGTCTCAAGTTTGTATGTGGCACATGAGACCCCATGAAATGGGTACCTCCTGTGCCCTATGAGAGCACAATGTCTCTGTGAGCATGTAACCTGCGCGCAGTCACATCTCTAGCAAGCCCAACCCAGCTACTGGTTTTCTTCCCAAGTACATTTTACCTGATAGCCTGAGTTTCTTTCATTTTTTTTCGATCTGCTCCAAACATGACTACAAAGTAAACCTCATATTATACGTGCTCTGTATGACTTATTACTTTTTAATAATGTAAATAGGTGAACAGAAGCATTATTGATCTTCAGTGTCTAAGCATTTAATCACTATTAATAATGTAAAAGGTTTTTATAAATATGTAAAAACAAGAGTACATTAAACTAAACGACAGCAGTAATTTGCAAAGCCAGACATTTCACTCGCCATCACTAATGGAGAAGTGCATTTAAAAAACAAAATCCTACCAGGGTTAGTGCAACCGCTGACAGCAAGGTCTGGCCAAACTCATTTGTCTGTTTTGTAGCCGTGAGAGGCTGACCCCACATCAATCCCTGTCAGGCATCTACATCAGAGGTTGCTTCATATCAGCCCACAGATGTTATTTTGTTCGGCCCAATATTTCGAAATTAGAAGATCTCATATAAAAATTGAAATACCTTCCTTCTTTTGGAAATTTACAAATCTGGGCATCTCCGCACCCACCGGCATGGCGTAGGCAGTATGGAGGGGAGGGCCACTGCCTGTCTCGATAGGCTATGGCATGTCTCTCTAGCTCCCCCTTTGCTGTTCCCCTTACACCGGGCCCACTTCCCTCCCTTTCACTAGCATGCCTCGCCCTGCTGGTATTTGGGGTTCTTGGGACTACACAGCGTCTGTAGCCTTCCTTGGAAAGACCTCAAGTGTTTGTTTTTTTTCTTTCCAATCTCTTTCCCTGAG